>LR990874.1:1967208-2579020 GCA_905163395.2 Endotricha flammealis
CTATTATTATTATTTTTTTTTTTATTTATTTATTTATTTATTTATTTATTATACACAACAAATAGTACATTACATTGTTCACCAAGTCGTAGAGGGTTACATAGATAAATAATTATACGAGTTTTTTTATAACTATTCATGTAAACAAATACAGTAGGATAACAATGGGTTTGGAGCCTTGAGTCCTCTGAACTAGCAACGAATGCTGTATCTCTGAGGCCTCAGTGATTCCCTGTTTTTGGAATTTATATAATAATAAGAGTACGGAATTAACGACAAAAAAAAAATTTTTTAATGAAACTTAAAGAAAAGTAATAATAAAAGATAAAAAATATAAAGCACAACCAGCAGCTGGTTTGGTGGGAGCAAGAGAAAATGGATTGGGTTGGGTAGTGTATTAATAGTGAGATATGACTGGAAATTATTGTAATGGGTGGTGTTAACATAAATAGGAGGTACATACGGGATGTGGAGATGACTAACTTAATAGTTCTCATTATTATTAAAGGGGAGAAGTATTTTTTCGGTATCGGTGTAGGACATATTTAGGAGCCAATCAATAACTAACTTTCTGCATGCGTATTTATTGACAGTGTAGATGGATAAATATTTGTTAAGTTTATTGTACAGGAAGGGGCCGTTAAATGGAAAGAATCTTTTGATGAATGCAGAATTAATGGTTGGCTTGTCACATATGCGGTGAAGTCTGCGTTTGGGGAGAATGATATTTGACGGTTGTTGCAGATTGGAGTGTTGTTTCAAAACGTGATTTAGGATGTACAGCTGTCTGACACTGAGGACTTTAACGAGATTGTAGAGCTCCTGAGTTGGGAATCTGATTGGGCGAAAAGTGGCAACTTTAATTACGGCTCTAACAGCTCTTTCGAGTCCTATCATTGTGGTCTTATTCGAGCTACCCCAAACTGTAACACAGTACTGAATCAGCGACTGACATAAACCATAATAAATTTTCCTAATTAGATTAAACTCTGCAACGTGACGTATGTTCTTAAAGATGTATATTAGTTTGCGCACCTTGTTTGTGAGGTTTTGGATATGTTCCGTGAAATTTAGGTTTTGGTCCAATATAACACCCAGATACCTGATGGAGGATGTTCGTTCAAGTTGACGACATTGGCATAAATTAAATTGAGGGTTGTCACAAGTGTGAACCAAGAGTCGAAACGAGGATGGAGGTTGGGTTCTATTTCGCATTGAAAAGGAAATGAACTTGGTTTTGTCTATGTTCAAGGAGAGGGAGTTGTCAGTGAGCCATGACATCACTGTATCAATGCCTTTTTGAGCGGCCAGGAAGGCTTGAGACCACGTCTTTCCAGTGAAACAGAGAGCTGTGTCATCGGCAAAGGAGACAATTTTACCGTTTTCTAAATGAAGTTGGCTAAGCTCATTTATGTAGCATAGGAAGAAGGTGGGGCCGATTATACTTCCCTGTGGGATTCCAAAAGATATGTCTTCTTCCCTGCTCGCGAGTTTGTCGATCACAACTATCTGCCTCCGATTTGATAGGTAGTCTTTGAAAAGATCGAGTTGAGTACCTCTGATACCTAAGGCTTCTAACTTATCAATAAGATACGAAAAGGAGACTGTGTCGAAGGCCTTTGCGAGGTCAAGGAAAACACTAAGACATTTGTTTCCATTATCAAGGTTTACCGCAACATAATCAGTTACCTCGTGTATAGCGTCAGCAGTAGATTTGTTGCGCCGAAAGCCAAATTGGTGGGGGGAGAGGAGGTGCAAGCCCTCTAGATATTTTACCAGTCTGTTGTTTATTAGCCGTTCTAGAACTTTTGACATAACCGGGAGAAGCGAAATGGGACGATAGTTATTGATGTTCTCTTTGGTTCCGCCCTTGTGAATTGGTTTTATTATTGCTTTTTTGAAAACTTGAGGGAATTTACCAGTTTCAAGGCTGAGGTTACAAACATGGGTCAGGGGACCTAATATTAATTTGATGTGTTGTTTAAGCAACGTTGCAGAAATTCCGTCCCATCCTGTGGCGCAGTCATTACGCAGAGACATTATTATACGATATACTTCTTCTTCATCCGTGCCCAGAAGAACAAAGGAATTTAGGCAAGATTGGGTTTTTGATTTGGTTAGGGTGGATGAGCTCCGAAATTTAGGAATTTGACTAGCGAGAGTGGGGCCAACCCTAGCAAAGAAATGGTTTGCATCATCAATAGATTCTTGAGGAGTCTTATTGGATTTTAACAAATCAAGGGCTTGATCATTTTTAGGTTGGGTATTTGTGATCTTGCGTATGATTTTCCATGTTCGCTTAGGGTTATTTCCGGCCTTTTCTATTTCACTACGTTCGAAATCGCGTTTCAATGTTTTTATCAGTCTATTGCAGAAGTTTCTGTAACGAGTGTAGGTAGTTTTTAATATAATATTGTTCGGATCCGCTCTAAGGTTGGTGTGTAATAGGTCGCGATTACGAATACAGCGCAGAACACCCGCCGTTATCCAAGGTTGTACTATTTTCTTACGTCGAGAGATAGTGTAAGTATGACTACTAGCAGTTAAAGCATCTTTAATGTAGGTAACAAGTAAATTTGCGGCTTTGTTTGGATCATCGGTGTTGTATATAGGACTGAAATTGATGTTTTGCATGTGGGTGTGTAGTTTCTGTTCGTCTATTCTAGTGCGGGTTGTGGTAGAATGATTGTTCTGAATTTTAGAACCCAGTTCAAGTGAGAGTAGAACGGCACTGTGGTCGGTAACAGTGGTGTTAAGAATTAACGTGGTAGCGGGTAATTTAGTTTTTAAAAATACGTGGTCAAGACAGTTGTCAATGCGGGTCGGGAGGACGTGGGCGGGAAGAAGGCCATAGAATGAAGTGAGATCTAAATAAGATTGGGATTTGGAGTTAGGGTTGTTAGAATTTTTTATGTCGATGTTTATATCGCCAATGATTGAGATCGTAGGGAATTTGTCTACTTGAGTGAGTAGTTTGTCTAGGGAATTCAAAAACGGATCAATGTTGCGGTAGGATGGAGAACGGTATAAGGCTATGATCGCTATTTTATTGTCAATTGTTAACAATAGACAGTTTCCTTCTGAGAATTCGGGATCTTGAATTAGTATATGTAGGTGGGGTTTGTAATAAATTACCACACCTTCATTTTGGTTGACAAATCGGGAGTTGGAAAAGGTAAGATAACCATCTGGAGGAGGTGGATTGGGGCAGCGGGATAACCAGCATTCTGTAAGTATAATAATATCACAGCCGAAATTGATCCTCACTAAGGTAGTTTTGAAGTTATTCCAGTTACAATTTAGACTCCTGATATTCTGAGTTAATACTTTAAGATTTTTATCAGTATTTGTAATAATTAATTGACAGGTTTCTGGATTACATATCTGTGAGTTAGATACAGAGATCGAGTCAAGATCGTTTTGTAAAGAGTGTATGAAATCATTCATATTGTAATAATTAATTATTATTATCTAAAGGGAGTTAAATATCGAGTTGAAAGGTAACAAAGTTAACATTTACAAAAGTATATGGAAATTATGACAAAGTTGTACTAAATAAATCCAATGAAAAAGGCAGGTGTAATTATAATGTGAATTTATAATACATCCAATTGTTAACTTGACAACAAAAGATTGGATTTCTGCTAAGTTTAAAAAATTACAAAAAACAACAAAAAAAAAAACAAAAAAAAACAAAACCAAATCCTGATCCATCTATAATTTTCATTCTCAACAAGCCGAGCCCGTCGAAGTGCCATTAGTACAGTCAACAAAGGAGTTGACTGACCCCCCTCTGTATATATGATTAAAGATTTCTAAATATTGCGTGAAGGGATTTACTTGAAAATTTGTAATTACATAGTACAATATGAATACTATTGATAAATAAAATTTCAAGTAAATCCCTTCACGCAATATTTAGAAATCTTTAATCATATATACAGAGGGGGGTCAGTCAACTCCTTTGTTGACTGTACTAAGGTAGGTTAGGTAATAAGAATTCGAATTCCTTAATGAGACCCGTGCGAAGCGGGGGGGAGGGTGGGCCGCCGTCGTTGAAATAAAATTACAGATCAGATAAAAAAATATGTAGGTAATCATAAAAAAAATAAAAATAAAAAATGAAATAAAGTAAAATTAAAAAAATAAACAAAAAAATCACAATAGGTTTAAGAGTTAGTTAATTTGAGAACGTTTATTCCAGGGCTGTGGGTCTCAGGTCGTCCAGTTGACAGTCATTTAAGACTGTTATTACAGGTCCACCTTCCTCTTTCCTAAGAAGCACTTTGCCGTTTGACGTCCAACAATACTTGATGTGACCGGATTTGACGAGCTCACGGCCCTTATAGTATAGTATACGAGCTTTTTGGGTGAGGTGCTCTGAGATGTAAATATTCTGGATGGGGAAGTCCAGACCAAGGCTTACTAGACAAGCAGTGTTTAAGCGAGGGTGGCCTTCTGTAGAATTGTGTCTTTTAATCGCTGCTAAAATTTTGTTTTTTAGGATGACTGTAGGCAACGATACCAAAATTATTCGGGAGTCGGATTTACCAGGTAAGCGACGTATATCCTTAAGGTCCGAGCTCGAGAGTTCCAATGAAATGGTCTTGAAGATAGTTGTGGCTATTTGGATTAAATTGTCCTGGGTTTCTTTATTAATATTTGGTATATTCCTGATTTCTAGTTCAGTAAGGCAGGATTTACGGATTATCTCCTCAGTTTTTGATTCTAACTGTTGAATTTGGAAGTCCTGCGATTTCACACTTTTATCTATGTGTTCGACCTTAGCGGTTAGTACACCAAATTGCGACGATAATTTTTCTACAGATCGTTCAATTTCACAATTAGTGTTTTGCAATTCAGATAATTTGTTTTTTATAGTGGTTAGATCAGAGTGAAATTCTGACAGTTTCGTGTTGAGGTCTTGTTTCCAGGTAGATATTAAGTTGGTTATATCAGATTTAAAACTATCGAATAAATCTTCAAAATCTGAGTTACGGGATCGATTTAATCTGATCGCAAAGTTCTTATCTCGCGCCTCAGTTATATTTTCTCGATGTAGGTGCAAGCTGGAGTCAGATCCATACATATCAGATTGGTTTTTGTTTGTTATTTTTTTTTTTTATTATAAATTAATAAAAAAAAAAAATACAATTTATTCAGTTCGTTCTTAAAACGCTTAGTACGACTATTGAACAATAGATGGCGCTGTTCATTTTCTAAATCGCGCTATTTAGCTTCGTGTTTAGCTTTACGATTAGGTATTTATTGTTGTCTTGGTTTGGATTTCCGATTTCCGAAAACAAACTCGGTTTCCGATTCGATTTTACCGTTGTTTCGTTGTTGTTTTTCGGATTGGATTAATTCGTTTAGTTTAGAGTTATAATGTTCCTGGACTTTTAAGGAATAAGGTTTTTGATTTAGTTTTGCTTCATGAATTGTTTTTTTTTTTGGTTTAAACTAATTTATTTTCCACTTATCCCTCCTTCACGGCTTGACTAAGCAGCTGATCACTATGAAAATTTGTATATACATATTGTCAGGATTACGGAGCCCACAGCCGCGGGTAACAGCTAGTATTTTACATAATTATGTTGTACTAGCTGTTACCCGCGGCTTCGCCCGCGTAAAAGTTAGCTTATGTTGGGCTCCGTAATCCTGACAATATGTATACAAATTTTCATAATGATCAGCTGCTTAGTCAAGCCGTGAAGGAGGGATAAGTGGAAAATTTAAAAAAATTAATGAAGAAACGTATGAATGACTCAGATGACTCCTGGATTCAATTCTTGTTGGTGCTGATGCTTTTTTGAAGTGAAAACTTCTTTAGCGGCCCTTGGGACTTCGTTCGACTCGCGTCGTCAGATCCTGATCTAAAAAAGAAACTGCACAGCGCCATCTATTGAATATTTTTTTGAAGTGAAAACTTCTTTAGCAGCGGCGCTGAAAATGCACAACGTTGATGTTTGAGTTTTCACTTCTGCCGGCACTCCCGGAGTGCAACCCGTAATTTTTTGCATCATTTTTTTTTAGATGTTGTTTTACATTTTTTTGCATTAAAAATAAATTTTAAATTCATTTTCGTGACTTATTACAACGCCATCTAGTGAACAACGTTAAAACTACTAAACAAAAAGCGATACGAACCTATGACGCTAATTATCGCTGATTGCGCCGTGATGGTAAATAAAACCCAAACTGCTGGTGATAATGTCTTGTTTGCTTTCGTTTTTTCTTACAAATGGTAGTTAAATATGGAAATTATAAATTATGCACGGAAGTGATGTCTCGCTGTCCGAGTTTTTAGCGCAATGGCCGGTTTTTTCTCTGATGACGTCTTGTGTCATGTTCCTGTCACGCACGTCACTAGTGATGTGCGATATCGGCGTTAACATCTTCCCCCCCCTCGAAATCATTGGGGTTTCGAGCATCTGAAGACGCTGTCTCGGTTGTGACTGGATCTGGCAGGGGACAGAGACTGCGTGCAGCTCGTCGTATAATTCCCTTTGTAGTGTAGACGTCCGCCACTCTGGAAACTCCATCGGTGCCCGGGTATAATTTGTGTACGCGGGCCATACGCCATTTAAGAGGTGGCGCGTTGCTTTCTTTGATGACAACTAACTCTCCTTCATGCAGTCCTCTTTTGTTGAATTGCCATCTGTGCTTTTGTTGAAGCTCGCTCAAATATTCCCTCCTCCAGCGGTCCCAAAAATGTTGCCGCATCTGTTCCAGACATCGATAGCGGTCCAATCTGCTAGACTTCTCATTTAGCAGACTTTCTGATGGTAGCGACGTAAGTGGACGACCGATCAGGAAGTGCGCCGGAGTTAGGGGATGCAGGTCCATGGGATCGGAGGATAATTGTGACAGTGGTCGGGAATTTAGGATGCTTTCGACCTGACTAAATAGTGTCGATAATTCCTCAAAGGTTAAGTGTTTATCACCTAGTACTCGAGTTATATGAAATTTCGCGCATTTTACACCTACTTCCCAGATTCCCCCAAAATGGGGTGCATATGCGGGTGAGAATTTAAATTCGATGCCGTCGTTGGCCGCGAAACCAGCTATATCTGCATTGCTCGATTTTAAAAATGTTGCGATCTCCCTGCTTGCGCCGACAAAATTAGTGCCATTATCGCAATACAAGGTTACCGGCTTCCCTCTGCGGGATATAAAACGTCTCAAACACAACATGAACACATCAGTGGTTAAATCACTCGCAACTTCAAGATGCAAGGCCTTTGTAGAAAGGCATACGAATAAACACATGTAGCACTTTGAAATCTTGCATCCGCGACCCTTACGATCAGTGATATAAAATGGTCCGGCGAAGTCGACACCACTGACCTGAAATGGGAGACTAGGAGTAACCCTGCTGGCGGGTAAGTTTCCCATGATGGGATTTGAACTTTGCGCTTTCATGATTCTGCACAATCTGCAGTTATTGACTGTGCTCCTGGCTAAAATTCTGCCTCTTATAGGCCAATAATTGTCTCTTAATGTACTAAGTAGTAGCTGAGGACCTGCATGTAAAAGAATCTTATGAAAATGTGTAAACAATAATTTAGAAAAATGATGTTCGGAATCTAATAAAATTTGATGCTTTCTTTCGTAGGGTTCACTTGAATTATGAAGTCGACCCCCCACACGAACGATTCCATTTGAATCAATAAAAGGAGTCAAGGATAAAACGCGTGACTTCGCTGGTAAGTTTTTTTTATTTTTTAATAATTTAATTTCATCAGAAAAACATTCATTTTGGTGTTGTTTAATTAAAATGTTCAAAGACAAAGTTAACTCATTGGTTGTTAATGGACCAGTGATTTTATTGTTTGTATTTTTTAAGTTCTGTATGAATCGTAGAACGTAAGCTAAAGATCTTTGTGCGGTTGTAAATCTAGAAAACCGTTCAAAGTTTAGAATGTCTGATGAAGTTAAATTTGGTTGTGTACCTGTTGTGTGTAGTGTAGTTAGTGTTAGTGTTTTAAGTTTCTTTTCAGGTAATTCTGTGATGTGTTTCAAATTCATAATTTGAGGCCACTGGCTTGGAGTCTCAGTTAGGAAGGGTGGGCCCTCCCACCACAGAGTATTCAAATGGATTGACTTCGGGCTCACGCCTCGCGAGGCTAGATCAGCTG
The DNA here is from genome assembly GCA_905163395.2 of Endotricha flammealis. Taxonomy (NCBI): domain Eukaryota; kingdom Metazoa; phylum Arthropoda; class Insecta; order Lepidoptera; family Pyralidae; genus Endotricha; species Endotricha flammealis. The sequence goes on from LR990874.1 coordinate 1,975,347, forward strand.
GATTTGTTTCGCCGGGAACGTGTCTCCAGATCCCTGAAGCAGTTAGTTCTTGTATTTCACTAACGCGATTTGCGACAAAAGGCTTTAAGTCGCAGGGTTGAGATGCTAGCCAACCCAACACTACAGTTGAGTCAGTCCAATGATAAACCGAATCAAATTTACATCTTAATGTCTGTACAACTTTGTGACTCAAACGTGCTGATAGCAAGGCGCCGCATAACTCCAGCCGCGGAATCGAGATTGTTTTAATTGGGGCGACCTTTGTTTTAGCGCACAATAGCCTAACTACAACGCGCCCAGAATCGTCCTTTGAAAGAATGTACACAGCAGCTGCATAAGCCACTTGTGATGCGTCTGAAAATGAATGTAACTGAATTGTTTCTGAATTGGTATTGACAACGCATCTGGGAATTTCGACTTCCGATATGTATCTTAAATTCGCTGTAAAATTAAGCCAATCCCTCTCCACCGACGTGTCAACTGAATCATCCCAGTCCAACTTTGTTAACCACAACTTTTGTAAAATAATTTTAAGTATTATAGTGCATGGACTAAGCAAACCTAAGGGATCAAATAGTTTCGCGGAGTTAGATAAAATTATTCTTTTAGTAATATTTGAACTTATGTGTATGTCCACTGGAAACTGTAAAACATCTTTGGATGGATCCTATTTTAAACCCAGAACGTTTGACTGTAATGAGGCATCTAATTCTTTAGGCAAAACGGTATTTTCATTACTTTTAAATATTGCCGGCGCATTTGTTCGCCATTTTCTTAAGGGGAGGCACGCGGCGTTTAGTGTATCTGAAACAGAAGTGACCAACCTTTCTAAGGCACATTCGGTTTCAGCACCTGACAAAAAATCATCGACATAGAAATCGTGTCGAATCGCCTGGGACAAGTCTTTGTCATTTTCACAATCCTTCGACAGCTGTAAAAGACATCGAGTGCTCAGAAACGGGGCAGACGCAGTACCATAAGTGACTGTGTCAAGTCTAAATATTTTTATTGGCTGCGAAGGATTGTCTCGCCACAAGATAAGCTGCAAGTTACGCTGTTCAAGTGCTATGCTTATTTGGCGGTACATTTTTTCTACATCTGCTGATGCAACATATTTATGTTGTCTGTACCTAAGCAAAATGGAAAACAGGTCGTCTTGAACGACAGGGCCAACATATTGTAGGTCATTAAATGATACCCCTGTAGATGTCTTCGAAGAAGCGTCGAAAACAACCCTAAGTTTTGTTGTTTCACTGTGTTCCCTAACTACTGCGTGATGTGGTAGGTAGCAGCCAAATTCTGGCTTAGTGATTTCGGTCATGTGTCCCAAGCGTTCGTATTCATGAATAAATTCAATGTATTGTTGTTTTAGTTGTGGTTTATTTTTTAACTTTTTTTCAAGTTGCAGTAACCGTTTTTCTGCAATATTGTATGAATCGCCTAATAAATCAATTGAATCTTTGAGAGGAATTTGTACACAAAATCTCCCGCTACTCTCTCGACGAGTAGTTTCATTAAATAAAGTTTCGCAATAATCATTTTTATTAATTTCATTATTTGAAGGTATTTCTTCAAGTTCCCAAAACTTTCTTAGTTGGGCACTAATATCTTGAGAAAAATTGCAATGTATGGTTGTATTGTTTTCATCATAAAGGTTGCATGACATTGAACCCGCGACAATCCACCCTAAATGTGTGTCTTGTAATATTGGTTTACTAGGCCCCAAAGTAATCCTTGAAGTCTTGACCAGACTCCAGAACACGTCGACTCCCAAAAGTAAATCAATCTCTGACGGTTGATAGAATGTTGGATCAGCTAACTGGACATTATCGGGAATATCTAAATCTTGTTTACGCACTGCGACATGGGGTAAACGGTCGGCAATCTTGGGTAGGACAAAGCATTTTATTTGTGTTTTGAATGAATTGTGCATGGAGTGCAAATTAATCATGCAATGTTCTGTGACATTTAACACTGTGTTGCCAATACCTGATACACAATGATAATTATGTTTTCCTTTACAGGACCCGATTTCTCCTTGAGCACTTTCACTGATGAATGACGACTGGCTGCCCGAGTCTAGTAAAGCCCTCAGAATGAACATCTTGTCATGACTTATCACCTTGACCAACGCTGTAGAAAGAATAGCTTGATTGGTGGTGATAGCTGACATGGAAACAGAAGTGGAGGGTCTAGAAGCAGCGTCATCAACTACTGGATCGGGTAAGTTAGTTTTAATTGAATTCACATCACTTGTATTTAATTGTGTATTTGAAACTGTAGGTAAAGAGTTGTGTCTGTGTAATAATGTGTTGTGTCTTTTGTGACAGATCCTACAGCCACCACTCAGTCTACACTGATAAGTTTGATGACCACTCCGGAAACAATTACTACATAACTTCATCAGCGTTATCTTAGAAATACGTTCTGATACTGGTAATGATTTAAATTTAGCACATTCAAATACTCTATGATCTTGTTTACAGAATGGACATCCCCTACCAGATGAGGCTTCAACATTTGAAGAAATAAATGATTTTGTACGAGACAAATTATGGTGTTTTTCAATTTTATTACTTCTGTCTAAACTAAACCTTTCAAATTTAACACTTCTCCCTGAATTATGTGTTTCCAAAACAGTAGCACGTCTACGGAGAAAACCGAATAATTGTTCCAATGTAGGAGAGTCCGTATCACTCCTAGTCTCCTCCCAATTGCGCGCGGTCACGTCGTCGAGCCTCGCCGAGACGATGTATATTATCAAAGTATCCCACGTATCCGTAGGCTCGCCTAAAGACTTCAAAATCCTTAAATTTTTTGATACAGTATCGACTAACTCGCGAATCCCGTGTGCACTTTCTTTATGCAATTGTGCGATTGAGAATAAACACTGGATGTGCTCATTTATTAATAGGCGTTTGATATCATAACGTTCACGCAAAGTATTCCACGCGATTATATAATTGGCAGAGGACACAATAATTGAACTAATGACTTCACTCGCTGGCCCTTCCAGGAATGATTTTAAATAATGGAATTTATTGACATCGTCTATGCTATCGTTGTTGTGTATGAGAGACAGAAATGTATCTCTAAATGAAATCCACTGCTTTGAATCGCCTCCAAAATTAGCAATTTTCAGCGGTGGTAATTTTACATTACAACTGTTTCTCCTCGTGTCACTGGACGAAGTCTCTGCAATCACTTTGTTGTCGAAGTAGTCTATTAATGATTGTGTCTTTGCCATTAAATTAAAGAATATACTTTCAGTGCTTTCACGTTCCTCGACTTGTTTAGAGAGATCCTCGTCCAATAACTCGATTTGTGATTGTATTTCCTCAAAATTGCAAGAAAGTTCACGAATTTTTTCACCTCTCAAACGTAGTTCATTTAATTGTATGGCGCTTACTTCCTTGCAATTCATTAACGGGGTCAAATATTTATCAAATACCGTTAATCGAGAACGAATTGAACCCCTTTGTTTAATTAAATCCTTTATATCACTCATCTTGTCGGCGCAAACACGATACAATAACAACAATCACTAAATATTGAAAACTGTACTTTACGTGAGCTCCGGCGCAGATAACAAACCGGTTTCGCGGCCGACTCCGGCGCCCGGAGAACAATAGGCGGCGAAGGCACAGTAGATCGATGCGTTGAATGCAGCTTGATTGCAGCCAATTATCCGTAGGTCAGCAAATACACGCTTCGATATCACCTGGAATAATCGGCGTATGCGCGTGACTAATTGATTTTAAGTAATTGTGGGATGAACCAGATTGATGGGATATTTTATGACAATAAGTTATGAAACTTATTCGAAATGGACTTCTACTTGGTAAAATGTACGTAATAATGTAATAGACTTTAGTTTTAACGTTAAATTGGTAATGTGTAACGGTGAAAATTATTTTTTTTATGGAGGTAGGTATGTAAGTTGACTAAAATGTAATGAAATTATCGACAAGATTACGCAAATCGAAGCAGATAGGTAGGATTGGTGAGATAAGGAATAAAAACGCACTTCCCTCGGAAAAGTCGCTGCAGCTATCTATCGGCTGGCGGAGTCCTGGAGGTTAGACGGATTTTTCTGCTGGATTCGGCTTGTCGGTAATTCGCAGCTTGTTCTGCGATCACGTCGGGGTCACCATATGATTGCGCCGTGATGGTAAATAAAACCCAAACTGCTGGTGATAATGTCTTGTTTGCTTTCGTTTTTTCTTACAAATGGTAGTTAAATATGGAAATTATAAATTATGCACGGAAGTGATGTCTCGCTGTCCGAGTTTTTAGCGCAATGGCCGGTTTTTTCTCTGATGACGTCTTGTGTCATGTTCCTGTCACGCACGTCACTAGTGATGTGCGATATCGGCGTTAACAATCGCAACTAATCTTGAGAATTTTTTAACTTTTGATAATTTTATTAAGACAAAATAGCATATTTATCTTTATATTTTACATAATTATGTTGTAAAATATTAGTAGGATAGATCTCGTTTGACAACAAAACAACCCATAGCGCGACTTGTGGTGCCATCTGTTGGCCGTTAAAGCGCCCTCTATAGTAGAAAAAATATTTTCCCATTGGATAGACATACTTTCACGGGATAAAAAGTAGCCTATGTTGGGCTCTGTACCCCTGACAATATGTATACAAATTTTCATAATGATCGGATGATTAGTTAAGCCGTGAAGGAATAACAAACAAACACACAAACAAACAAACTCACTTTCTCATTTATAATATTAGTTAGGATATTGAACAAATTAAAATGCTGTTGCAATTGTCCAAGCATAACCTTCTCGAATATTTTGCTCAAAATTGGTAAAATAGATATTGGTCTGTAATTACCTGTCAATGTCATACTAGGAGCAAGTGGATTATTCCCAACAGAAATTTCAATAGTCCACACTAAATCACACGTCAGCTGGTTAAAGATTTATTCTGTCAAATATATAAAATGAAGATGAAAGTATGTCTAAAGGGACAAACGGCGATTTATCTAAAATATCTCATTACGACAGCAGATTGCCATTAACAAATGAGCGTATACAATTATCAAAGAATAGTGTGCGATATCCTAAAGTGAGTATCCAAAATAAAATAGAATAAAGTTGTGGAGGCGAGCGCAAGACATCATAATAGGAGCAGCAAAAAAGTCCGAACGTTAGCTTACACTGAATAAACGATTCGTATAAATCTAAAACACCTTAGTAGATTCATATTGCGACGGATACAGAGCGAGTTTAATAAAATGTAATTTAAAAAAAATATAAAACCAAGAAAAAAATGTTTTTAGTTGATTCACCTGTGTAAATTATCAGTGTGGTTGGCAATGGTAAACAAATGTTATTTTCTCAATTATGTAATTTTCGATTGGCGGTAATCGGTAAGTAGAGACTTAAACGAACCGGAACACTATTTTATTTTAAAACTAAGCGCTCACAACAATGTTCCACTGTTTATGTCATTAATTAGAAAGCCGTCAAATTGACGGTTGGATCCCGTGGACGTACAGTGAAATACTTACCTCATGTGTGTTTGATTACCAAAAAAAGGTAAAATGGTTTTATACGTCGAGGAATATACATTTAAAACTAAATCTGATATATTACAACGCTACAAAAGCTAGAGTCGATATAGTCAACAAACTTGGCACTGAATACAACATCAAACAGGAGTCGTGCTTACACCATGTATGAGGTTCATTGTCGGGCTTGTTTGGGTCAAATTTTTATTGCATCCATTCAATATCTCCACAAGTATTTTAGATGGCTGAAACTTATTTTTTAATGCAGATGACATAAGTTTTTATCCCACTAATGTTATCGTAAATAGTGATAAAATGTGACATCAAGGTGCTTGTTGAATTGATTAATTTTAATATTGTATGCTGAAAAGTTTCTTCGGACAGGCCATGAAAACATTTAGCAGATTTACACATACGTTTTCACAAGCAATACACAATTATGTATGATGCAGAAAGAAGCGAAATAATTAAATTAACAGCGTTTTACCCTGAAATAAAACGCTTATTAAATACTTACCTTATTTGAAGCTTATGTGTATATTATATACACAATGAGATAGGCCCTATCTGTTTTCCGCACATCTTTCCTCTCTTTCTACCCTGTAGCCCTCTCTCGCTCGCACACTATCCCCTCTACTCCACCAGGGCGGCCATACGGTTGGCGGCCGCGTTCTCATCATTGTGTCGAATTAAACCAGGCAGATTTAAAAACTAAGCTTCAAATAAGGTAAGTATTTAATAAGCGTTTTATTTCAGGGTAAAACGCTGTTATTAAACACTTGACCGTTATTTGAAGCTTATGTGTATATTATATGGTATTGTGGTGTTGCTAAATCTCACATAATAGAGGTAGAAAGAGCACAGCGAATGATATTAAAAGTGGGAGCCGGTCTCCCTTTCAGGTACCCCACAACTGACCTCTACAGAGAATGGAATGTTCTATCCATAAGACAATCATTCATCCTCCACACAATAATAAAACGCCACTCCATGCTACAGTATGACTCGTCATTAATAGACAATAAACGAAGATTAGGAACAACAGTACAATGGACAACTATCTTTCGAACATCTACTTCACATAACTTCTTTTGTTTCCTAGGACCGTATTTGTACAAAAAACTTAACATCTTTCTAAATTTATACCCTCTAACAAAATTCAACCTTAAATCTGTTTTAACAAAACACTTAAAAACACTTACCTATCAACAAACTGAAGAGCTACTAACTCCAGTTAAATAATATTTTTGTTATCGTCCACACGCACACACACACACTGAAACTATCTACCCAACACACATACTCACTCACACACACTAAATCAGACCAGCATACTTACCAATCCCACACACAACATGTTTACAGTTCTGAAAACAGGAATCAATTAGCCATGTTTATATAAATAGTGATCTAAAGCAGAAGGGGGGGGCCTGGCGACCTGTAACACAGGTTTTTCTTCCAAAAAACCTACAACAGGCGCCAGCCTCTCACGTTTTATAGCACATATACATATAATGTAAAAACAACAAATGTACATTCTAGAATTAAGCTGTGAGAGGAAATAAAGATTTATTTATTATTATTATTATTATTATTATATACACAATGAGACCTGGGGCCCAAGTCTGCTATTTTAAATTAGGCGACCAACGATTGCCATACCATTACCATCCTATTGTCATTATATTTCCATAGTGCCAAATTTGGTATTCTGCTAAAAGTTAACTACTATCTCAATGTTATGACTATAGAGTGTCAGTGGTGTATGATCGGAATGGTCGACAGTGTTGCCTGTTAAAATCTACCATGAACTACTATTTCAGTTGAATCACTTTAATTAACATAAAACCGCTTTTAGGTGAATTAAATCTTACTTAATGTATAAATTTCGACAAATTATATTTTTACACAATGTATATATTATAATAATCTATATTTTATAAAAATACGTATATATTCTTGAAAAATGTAACAAATATTAGGCTGTTTGTTATATTGCGTATGCCTTTAAAAGTAAAAAACGGTGTCCGTCAGTCAATGTCATAAGACAATGACAGATGCTTTGCCATTTCGAAAATTTAAAATTGTTTTTACCGCGTAGTTTAAGTTTACGTAGTTAATGTATTCTCTTCGTAATTTTACCTAAGTACCTATAAGTTTTACGTTATGGTGGGGATTGATCAACTGGAAGCATTGATTGAGTTTATGGAGTGCCATAGGGAGATGGCCCTTGGCCACCTCAACCGTTCAAAAGAAGGACGCAGGCGACGCAGCCAGACCAAACGCCTGTGGGAGGAGTGTGCCACTATGTTATATAGCGTATCGGCTGACTGCGTTCGCAAGACCGACGTCCAGTGGAGAATGGTAAGTTTGAAGCACTTAAATTATTATTATTTATGATTTTAGCACAATTATTGTTTTATTACAATAGATATTTAAAACAGGAGCAATTTTTCAACACTGGACTGGACACAAACACATACAGTACCTACAGAAGTTATTGTTGTTTAGTGTTTCAAATAAATATTTTTTCTTTTCTTTCTTTTCTTTTTTTTTCAGTATACAATGAAACATAGAACCTCCTCCTTGTTTCTTTCTAATACATACCTATTGCAAACAATTTTCACTTATAATTTTTTTTATTTTTCAGTATTATAATGAATACAAATCTAAATTAATGAGAAAAATAAAACTGGAAAAGGCTGAAGCTACAGCCACAGGTGAACCACACCCAATTACTGCTGTTACCAATCGGTCGAAGCCACAGAGCGGTTAGAGGCAATGGAGAGACTAAATGCAGAAGCCACCAGAGAGCTCGCTCAAGCCACCCAGAGGCAGGCGGCTGCTTTGGAATCCATATGCGACGTATTGAAAGAGGCAGTTAATCATTGGAAAAGGCCACGAAATGAAAAGAATTATTTTGGTGAGGGTTTCAAATTTTAATGTCATATTAAAAAAAATGTAAATATAAGAATAAAATAAAAATACTTTTCACTAGCTCATGATGTAATGTTTACAAACATAAAATAGACTTAATGCAAAATTACATTCTATACCAGTCATATATTCAGCCTGCCATCTGCAATCTGTAACAAAGTACATGTACATGTAATTACATAATTATTTTCTTTTATTATTATATACTATATATAAACTTGCATACATACCTATCTTTCCCTCCACAGCCTTTCAACCAGAGCTTGCTGCAATTCCCGGCCTCTTAGAAGCTCGGGATGGACTCGACGGTTCTGCTGTTCTGGATTCGATCTCTCATTCCCTCCTATTTGATCTTCAGCCTGATTAGTAAATTCAAGATTTTTTGATGATCATATATATTTAGATAGATTATCAAAATTTAAGGCTGATTAAGTGCAATAATTAGTGAATAAAAGATTGTTATTTAAGGTTGATTAAGTGCAAGAATAAGTAAATAAAAGGCTGTTATTTAAGACTGATTAAGTGCAATAATTAGTGAATAAAAGATTGTTATTTAAGGTTGATTAAGTGTAATAATAAGTAAATAAAAGGAAGTTATTTAGGACTGATTAAGTGCAATATAAACAAATTATATACATTATCTTTTATTTTTAAATGGAAAAACCTTATGTATAAAACTTGCCTGATATTGCCTTTCATTTTCTTCTTCGGCTTCCTCAGGTGTTAGAGAGAACAGAGGGGTTCTATTATTATTTAAGGCGATGTTGTGTAACACGCAGCATGCATTTACTATTTTTGCAGCAGTGATGGGGTCATAGTGTAGGGCACGTGCCACTAACAAACATCTAAAAGCATGTAATATATTTAATATCTTCTATTATATTGTACAGGCAAGAGCACCTTTACACTTCCAATATAAGCTGGTCCCGCGTATCTGCTACGCCGCATGCTACACAGGGCCAGCTTATATTGGAAGGTGTAAAGGTCTACGTGCTCTTGACTGTACATGGAGACAGTGAAATAGTGCCTATTCTATTTATAAATTTATTATTCTTTGTATCAACCAGAGCATATCAAGCTTTAGTCCCCATTAAATGGGACATAAGCACCAATACAAAATGTTAACCTTGATGTCGATTATGAGATTAAAATATGTATAAATTCTTAAACAAATATCTAACCGGAATCGAGCTTTTAGAACACCAATGCAACGCTCCACTATATTGCGTGCCGTCACCTGCTTCTGATAATAGTAATGCTCAGGTGACCCCTCTCTGGTGTTCAAGATAGGAGTCATCATAGTGGCACGCAATGGGTAACCACTATCACCTAAAAAATATTAATAACAATTTGCTGTACCTACCATTTTAATACATATTAATACAATTAAATAATGAACTAAGTATGTACCTAATGAAAACACTTGCTCTCCATTATTGGAGAGGTCCCTCAAGTGGTGACTTAGGGGATGCCCTTGCCAAACCATCGAGTCATGAGCTAAGCCTGGGCTGCTGGCATCCATGCATAGAATGTTTAATTCTGAGTCACAAATCTACAACAAGTAACATACAGTCAATTAAAAAAAAAAACATTTAAATAATAAATATAATACACCTAGGTATATATAAACACCTTTATTATATTTAATATAGGTAGGTACTTACAATCATCACATTAAGGGAATGGTATCCCTTTCGGTTGTAAAACCTTTCTTCATGGTGTACTGGGCGTATTATGGCAACTTGTGTGCCATCAATGCAGCCCAATACACCCGGAATCCCAAACCGATGATAAAATCTATATGTAATAAATAATTATTAAGGTTTTATTTCACTTTATATGACAAGTTCAAGTTTAAGAAAATAGATTGCTTACTGTGCTTTGATGGCATTCCTCTGTTGGGGTAACATTGGCCATTTAATATAGTTGGAATAAATGCAATTTATTCCTGCTGTTACTTGTCGCACAGACCTTGAGACTGTGTCTGTGCGACATTGTGAAACACACTCGGTATATTTTTATAAGTAGGTAGTTACATCACTACATAGTATAAAACAAAGTCGCTTTCTCTGTCCCTATGTCCCTATGTCCCTATGTCCATTTGTATGCTTAAATCTTTAAAACTACGCAACGGATTTTGATGCGGTTTTTTTAATTGATAGAGTGATTCAAGGGGAAGGTTTTAAAGTATCATACATTCCAAAATTCCCACGGGAAAGCGGGATACACGCAAACGAAGTTGCGCGGGTTTCGCTAGTAGGTAATAAACTCCTAGTTACCTTCAAATCGGTCGATATCCCATCCCGACGTCGCTGCCTGGGGAGATAGGGGATTAGTTCCTCTATAAGAGCACTCACTGGCGCCTTCCCGAGACGAAAAGTTTTTACAAACTCTGCCTCAGGAAGATCGAAGGCGTCCACATTTAATCGTAATTGGGCACGAGATTTGCGGCGCTGGCTCAAAAGACGACGTCTGCGGTCAGCAGCAATCGCCAGGGCTAAAATACGCCAACGTAAAGAGGCAGCTGAGGACCTCATGGTTGATGTGAAAATAGAAAATGGTACAAAAAAGGTGTTGTTGTTCAATTGTAAGTCAATGGCTAAATCACCACTGAAAGACTATTGATACAACTGTCAAACAAACGTCAAATAGCGAAGAGAATACCGTTTGCACCAACAATTACAATTCCATTCAATACAATTGATTAACAGACTACCGAAAAGATCAATAGTAGGTTGATGGTGTGTCAATGAAATGGCATCGGACCTAAACAAATAAGAGAATACCAAATGTCAAAAACTATTCAAGTGACATACCATCGACACTCTATTAGTGCATTCGTATTTTAGCAGACTTGGGCCCCTGTTTGTTATCGCCTGGTGGAGGAGGACGCCAATGTGAAGTTATGCACATGAACAAGCCGAAGGCGTAAACGGTAACTATGAAGGTTGTAGGGTTTCCTTGTCGCCCTACTCCTTTTAAATGATAAAATGATAGTCTTGATTATAAACCCCTTTGTTTATTACTTGATCACAATAAACACGATATTAATGATAACGAGCACACGCGGAGCGCTTGATATCCAAACGTGAACTAATTACTTATAATGAAGTAAATGCATAGAAAACTGACACCGCGGCGCAATGTACTGTGTAAACTGTACATGCTCCCGGGGGAAAGATGCGGATGCTGTGATAAAAATATATTAATTAAATGACTCTTGATATGCTCGTTATTTACAATATAAAATTATACATTGCATTTTGAAACATATTGAAATAAATTGATAAAATAAAACATATTATGCACTGTTATTTTTGTCACTGATTGTAAACACTGTAGGACGTAACACCGGGGAGGTAGCCCGGTCTCGCTTGGAGTCGGACACCCGGTGGTCACCGGAGCTGGTGGCTGCATCGGGGGCGCACTCGCAGTCTGCTAGGCTCAAAAAGATGTAGGGTTTCCTTGTCGCCCTACTCCTTTTAAATGATAAAATGATAGTCTTGATTATAAACCCCTTTGTTTATTACTTGATCACAATAAACACGAAATTAATGATAACGAGCACACGCGGAGCGCTTGATATCCAAACGTGAACTAATCTATATTTATAAAAGAGAAAATCACTGACTGATTCATCACGAAATCTCCGAAACTACAAGTGCCAGGAGTCTCAAATTTTGCATGGGGGTTCCTTTTGGGGCGTAGGTGCTCACTAAGAAAGGATTTTTGGAAATTCATCCCCTAAGGGGGTAAAACGGGGGTGCAAAGTTAGTATGAAACTTTGCCGTTTTTTAAGTTATTCGAATGAAATTCAGCATGAAGGTTCTTTACTGAAAAGCATGAAACATGAGTAAAATTTTTTTTTCAAAATTCATCCCTTAGGGGGTTAAACGGGGGTGCAAAGATAGTATGAAACTTTGCCGTTTTTGAAGTTATTCGAATGAAATTCAGCATGAAGGTTCTTTATTGAAAGGCATGAAACATGAGTAAAATATTTTTTTCAAAATTCATCCCTTAGGGGGTTAAACGAGGGTGCAAAGATAGTATGAAACTTGGCCGTTTTTGAAGTTATTCGAATGAAATTCAGCATGAAGGTTCTTTTTTGCAAGGCATGAAACACGAGTAAAATATTTTTCTCAAAAATCATCCCTTAGGGGGTTAAACGGGGGCGCAAAGTTAGTATGAAACTTTGCCGTTTTTGAAGTTATTCAAATGAAACTTAGTATTAAGGTTCTTTATTGAAAGGCATGAAACACGAGTAAAATATTTTTTTCAAAAATCATCCCTTAGGGGTTAAACGGGGGTGCAAAGTTAATATGAAACTTTGCCGTTTTTGAAGTTATTCGAATGAAATTCAGCATGAAGGTTCTTTATTGAAAGGCATTAAACACGAACAAAATATTTTTCTCAAAAACCATCCCTTAGAGGGTTAAACGGGGGTGCAAAGTCAGTATTAAACTTTGCCTTTTTTGAAGTTATTCGAATGAAATTCAGCATGGCGGTAAATGAGTAAGTACATGTTTCAGGATTTTTTAAAATTCAACCCCTAGAGGGATGAAATGGGGTAACCTACTACCTAGGCGACTACACGTGTTTTTATGGGGTGCGCTCAACCTAGAACGCCGAGATTTTGTATAGAGGTTCCTTTTATGATGTAGACAAGGCTGAAGATGGGATTTTTTTAATTCCCACGGGAACGGGACAAATTGGACTGCACGTGTGTTATTGTGGGCGCTCAACCTAGAACACTAAGATTTTGTATTGAAGTTCCCTTTCTAAAGTACAGAAGGACAAAGACGGGATTTTTAATCAGGATAATAAATCAGGATCAGGAATAATAAGATAATAATAAGACTACATGTGTATTATCGGGGGCGCTCAACCTAGAAAGCTGAGATTTTGTATTGAGGATCTCTTTATGATGTTGACTAGGATAAAGATGGGATTTTATAAAATTCCCACGGGAAAGGGAGTAATAGGACTGTAAGTGTTTTATCGCTTAATATTAAAAAGTCACAAAAATCTCTTGATTTGAAAGAACAAATATGACCGTAGTTAATCAAGCCTGTTCGGCTTTTTATTTAGTGATCGATTTCAAAATGTATTCAGTCAGTCATAGGTTTGACATAGTGTTATGAATGATTTGTCAAAGAAAATGCATGCTTTTCACACGGTCAATTGTATGTGGCATGTTCACGTGTTGGCAAACCATCCGCCTTATTTGTTCTTGCGCCCGAAAACAAAACAAAAAATATTGTACCTATATCATAAAGTCCTTCAGTAAAATAAAAAAATATTAATCTTAATAAAGTTTGTGTATTTTTTGATTACCTAAATTAAAATTATATATATTTAAATTTTAGCTAATTTAAAGCTATCAATACATCTAAAACCTTTTAGGCGACACGAAGTTCGCCGGGTCAGCTAGTTACTTATAATGAAGTAAATGCATAGAAAACTGACACCGCGGCGCAATGTACTGTGTAAACTGTACATGCTCCCGGGGGAAAGATGCGGATGCTGTGATAAATAGTAGATTTTACAACAAGTGCACAAAACGAATCATTTCTATCCGAGACTTTTAGCAGCCCGAGCCGAAGGCGAGGGCTGATAGTAATGTCGAGGATAGAAATGGTTTTGTGGACGAGTTATAAATTCTGCTTTTCACTTCGATTGCGAGGAAATAAATAAATAAACGCACGAAAAACAAGACCTGTTTCCCCATTCCCGCCGCTTTTTTTTTAAATCTTACGACATTGAAATTAGGCTTGGGCTGCAGACCTATACAGCCTACTATTAAATTAATTTTGTAATAAAATAATTTTCTTAAATTAATTAAATAACCTACCGTACTTTAATTTAAATTCTAATATCTTTTATGACTTAAAAAACACATAAGGCAAATAAATTAAAGTAAATATTATAAAATAACAAATTCTATCTCTGAACTTTTTATTGTGTTTGGCTGTATGGGTCATTTCCTTTGCCTTAATATAGATACATTTATGAGTTTACTTTTCTGCCCTTGTGCACAAAATTCGATTTTGTGCAGCCTATATCCTGCGCAAATAAGCACTTTCTGAGCATGAGAAGTGAAAAATATATTAATTAAATGACTTTTGATGTGCTCGTTATTTACAATATAAAATTATACACATTGCATTTTGAAACATATTGAAATAAATTGATAAAAAAAAACATATTATGCACTGTTATTTTTGTCACTGATTGTAAACACTGTAGGACGTAACACCGGGGAGGTAGCCCGGTCTCGCTTGGAGTCCGACACCCGGTGGTCACCGGAGCTGGTGGCTGCATCGGGGGCGCACTCGCAGTCTGCTAGGCTTCCTCGAATCGAACCCGCGAAGCTGGTCTCATGGACGTTTTCGCGCGGTGGTCGTCTCGAAGTCTTGTATGGTGAAAAAAAAAAGTGTTTAATTTTTGAACGTAATAGTTCACAAAAGTTGCATTTTGAACTTAGCTAGAAGAAAATGTAAAAAAAGTTGGCATTTTAGTATACTTATGGCTCGCTCAAACAATCTAAATATTCTTAGAATGACAGTTTTTAGCGTTAAAGTAAGTCTTGTTTTCTTGTCGTTGGATTACATGAATTCGTTAAGAAGTACTATTTAAAAATAAGAATCAACAAAAGTATTCTGAAAAGATATAGAAAACAATTGAATACTGCACAAAACATCATTTTTAAAGACAAATAAAGATTATTAAAAGTCTTTTTTAGAATTAAATTTTGGCATAATTTTCCTGGATCTCTGCTTAGCTATAATAAAATCTTCTCTGCCTGTTTGCCTTGCGACAGAACCTGGAGCTTCAGTCGTCAGTTTTACACATCTTTCTACCAGACTGTGTGTGTCAGGAAAATGTAGGAAAATCGAAAATTTCCATATTACCTCGGCGACAATTGTCTGTAGCTTTTCAGTTTCTAAGTGGTGCAAAAGCGGTGGTTCAGTTAGTACACAGTTTTCTTCCTGCCACGAAATCATATCGTAATAGTGTTCGCTCAAAAAGAAATGGTTTGCAGTATAACAAAAGATCTCGACAATGGTTTTTGCAAGGCACGAGCTTTCAAAACTCTCCTACACGCAAGGTCCCTTATGCTTTTGCTGTCATCTGTCAACATTAAGTTTTCAGGGTGAGCAAAGTATGCATTACCTGATGCATTACGCTGAATGACTGGATCCACTACACTCTTTATGTTATCAGCCAGATATTTTGAGTTTTTGATGAGGAACCACAAATTTCTAGCGCCATGTTTACAAGAGCTATTTATTTTTATTTGGAACCAGGTGGCGGTGTAAGTTCTACAGACAATTCGCCAACAAAATTAAATCACTTGTTGGTCGTTCTGTTGACACATAAAGACGTAGTATTCTGTTGGCAGAGGTTAGCCACCTAGCGTGCGACATTTTCCCTGGCGATCTCTTTGCTAAGTCATAGCTTACCACTCCTTCTGATATGGCCAGACAGATATCATACGAATATTTTTGATCCGTACTTAATTTTATTGTGGACAGATCCGGTAATGAAACTGCTATAGGTTCGAACTGTGTGATTTCCCTGGTTTCACAAGTTTTCAGCAGTTTTGCTAATTTCCAAACTTCAAGAACGGATTGAGCCACTTTAGAAGAGATGACTTTTGCTTGTGGTTCTAAGCTACTTGACTGTTTCATTTCATGACGAATCCACTCATAAACATCTTCATAGGTTGGTAAACTTGTATTTTTGAATATTTCTGGATATTTCTCAATAATACGTAATTTAGTTCGACCCCTGGTTTCTTTACAACTTGTAGGGTTCAATGACATTTTAATTCGTTTAACTTCACAACAGAGAACGAACTAGTAATCATCACAATAATAACTAAAGCAAGGTAAACAAAAACGGCCGTTTTATTGAGTTTGAAGACGGCCGAAGCTCGGGTGGCGCAAAAGCACGAAACAAACCAAAGTGACCCGAACAAAGATAGGTAATAAACGATAACAAATTATTAAAATGAACCTATTCGTTGTTTTATTCCAATATTGACGATTTTAAAATAAGGGAAATTGCATTTAATTATAAATGAGGCATGTTATTACAACAAATAGAATCGTTCTGATAAGAACGTTATTTTTCGAATATTCTATATTTCTAGGCCCTTGAGCGAGCCAAAAATCCTATTTTTTTTAAAATCTGTAAATGTAGTATATAATTGAACACCAAAATACAACTTTTGAACACTATTAATTTTGAAAATTTGGAAGTTAAAAAAAATGACACACCCTACTGTATATGGTGACTTCGTCGCTTTTGATTATGCAGCCGTGGTCCACTGAGATGATGCCGGCTCTTCGTAATTGCTGCACTGTTATTTGATCTTCACAGATAATTCGTATGTAGCATGTATCGCAGCAGAAAAAGAGGTAAGTATTAAGGTGTTTCAACTCTACCCATCTGTCACGACACGGGGACCTGACGAGTCTGCATTGCTTTCTATTTTGAATTTTAATACATAAATCTTCGTCTGATTTCTTGTGATAGACAGGTGTTCTCAAATAACATAACTGAGCGGATGAGTCATGTTCGACGCAGGCTTGTAAGTCGGTTTCAGTAACTGGAACGAATGTGTCTTTTCCCATATCCAATGCTATGTACGGGGCGACGGGTATGATGCTGAATGTTGCATTTCTCGTGATCTGAGGGATTGGTATAAGCTTGTAGATATCGTACGTGTCTCTTGTAACGAGCGGTATCTTAATTTCAAAAATAAAATATCTCTTTGTCAATCTTGCCTTGACCTTCAGAAGACTGTATATCTTGTACAGATCTTGATTAATTGTTTGTATCGGTAGTGTTAAATCCTTCGTCAACTGCCCTGATATGGTATTCAATTCATCTTGTAACTGTTGTGGACTTAAGAGATGAATGTTGACTCGCCCATGGTAGATGTTCGTTAGAATGTCCACAAGTTGATCTTGTATATTTTTTAAGTTCGTGAGAAGATTGTTGGTCAGTAACGTTAACGAAGTAAAGTCATAGATTTCTTCGATGCGCGTAGTTTCAGTTTTCACTGTGTTCAATGCCTTGCTGAGCGAGTTGAGTTCCTTATAAATAATTTCATGCTGAGAGCTCATGATAGTTTCTGTCCTCTTAATCAAATTGTACAGTGCTTCTATGACTGAGGTTTGATTTTTGAATAGTCGCGATAAATGTTTTTCGTTCTCTCTAACAAGATTAATGTCCATCTGATATTGTTCTGCGAAATTTTGGTCGAGTACTCCGAACAGACTATTCGCGAGATACCCGACACCGTTGATAAGACCCCGTCGCAGTCTCGTACGCCGGCTCGTGCGCCCCAGCTGATCGAGTAACATTGTGTTGTAGTATTCCAGTTCGTTGTAACTGTGACGTGATTGTAATACGAGCGCATCGCAGTGGGCACTCCCGTTTATAAGTTCACATGTTTTAGCCATATGTTTTATATATGTGTTCAAGGCTTCATTTCCTTCCCAGTAAGGACTCATATCGTAGTAGACGATTAGTTTCCAATCGTCCCGAATGAGTTGTATTTTCGAGACAGCATCGAAATAAAGGGATTGATTGCTTCGAAGGGCTTGAACAGTATATGCAGCGACCGACGGTATCATCAAATTCATAAATAACATTAATGTTATTGCGAGCGATAATATAGTCGACTTTGGCTTTCTGCATGATCGTATATTATTTGATTGAGTCGGAAAATTATTTTCTTTATTTGTTTGGCTGTCTTGATGTTTGTTGATTGGAAGAATTGATAGCTTGTTTACCGGTCTTTTCATGATACCGTTTTTGGTTTTTAAGGTCACCACTCTGACGTGACCATCCTTGCCCGGGTGTGTTTCTATCACTCGGCCCATGAGCCATCTTCCGGCGGGCAAATTGCTGTCATGAATGGTAACCAAGTCTCCAACTTCCATGTTTTCGGTAGGTTTAAGCCACTTGCTCCTTGTTGTCAACTGACTTAAATATTCCATTCTCCAAAGCTTCCATATATCTTGGAATAGTTTTTCCATGAGGTGCCATCGTGTTCTAGCATCTTCCTCGGTTTGTATGATCGTCATGTCTGCAGTGCTGATCAGAAAGTGAGCTGGTGTTAAGAAGTTTAGGTCTTCAATGTCTTCAGTCAGAGCACACAGTGGCCTGGAGTTGAGGCAGGCCTCTAGTTGAGCGAGTAGGGTGGCATACTCTTCATACGTGAGTTTCTGTTCGCCGACCACCCGCTTCAAGTGATGCTTCAAGCTCTTAACCGCAGCCTCCCAGAGCCCCCCTGCTAAAGGCCATGATGGAGCGTTGAAATGGAAATCTATTCCCATTTCCGTCACTTCTGTCTTGAAATCGTTCTCGGCTTGTTGATGTTGTTGAAACATTTGCTCGAAAATGCGGCTTGCTCCCACAAAATTCGTGCCGTTGTCACAATAGATATGTCGAGGTGTACCCCTACGAGCGGACATCCTACGCAGTGCTGCGATGAATGCTGACGTTGTAAGGTCCGACACTAACTCCAAGTGCACGGCCTTGGTTGCCATGCAAATGAAGACCGCGATGTAACCCTTACTAGTCTTCACTCCGCGTCCCTTGTTATACTTGACATCGACATATCCCGTGTAGTCCACGCCGGTATGATGAAACGGCCGGGCGGGATTGCTTCTTGCTTCAGGTAAGTCTGCCATAATTTGGTTTTGTAGGTATGGCGCGTGTCGTCGACAATTAACACACTGGCGTAAACATTTTTTGATAATGCGATTGCCGCCAATTATCCAGAATGTACGCCTTATAAATGCTGACGTTAGCCGTGCGCCGCCGTGAAACGTGAGTCTGTGCGCATGAGTAATTATTAATTCCGTAAATCGACTTGTTTTCGGAATTATTATCGGATGTTTCATATCTTGATTTAAAATGTTAGTATTTTCCAATCTTTCATCTACTCTCAATATGTTCTCCTTGTCGAGGAACGGATTGAGTTTCAAAATTGTGCTTTTCGATGCGACTTGTTTATTCATCTGAATGTCTTTAATTTCTTCCGCAAAATTCTCTGTCTGTACATGTTTAATTATCATATTTCTTGCATATTTAATTTCTGATAACGTTAAATAATCCGGTCGTGCCTTTTTCATGTTTCGTTTCACGCGCAATATCCATGTCAAAATACGCAAAACTTTTGTAAATTAACTTTGACTTTGTAATAATTGATTAATAATGCTCTCGCTTTCTTCTTGCTTCGTAAGAACATTTACATGTCTCTCTTCTTCTCGTGTTTCGAATGTAATTATCTCGTCTTCTACCTTTTTCTTGTACTCGGGTAACCATGAGGGACCCTTCCACCATAAAGAGTGCTCCTTAAGCTGCGAAGCAGTCATACCCCTACTAGCGCAATCCGCGGGGTTCTCCTCGGATTTTATGTATTGCCAGCAATCTTTAGGCATGACTTCAATTATTTGTTTGACCCGATTGGCAACAAACGGCTTCCAGCGCTCAGGTTCTCCGTTTAACCAACCAAGTACGGCTGTAGAGTCGCACCATCCATAAATGTCGATATTGTAGTTATCGACGCATTGTTTGACCTTCTTCATCACCTTTGCTAGTAGGTGAGCACCGCTGAGTTCTAATCGGGGTATTGTCACCTTTTGCTTGATCGGTACTAATCTTGTTTTAGCTACCGCCAGTACAACCGACGCGGGCTGACCTTTTCTTGTAATTTTGCAGTAGATGACGCATCCGAAAGCTTTATTAGATGCGTCACAAAACCCATGCAACTCAATGTTACATCCTTCGTGTGTGCCCAGCCATCTTGATACTTGAAACTGGTTAATGTTCTCTATGTCCGATGTTATTTTCGCCCACTCAGCACTGATATCAGATGGTAATTCATCATCCCATTTGACTCCTGATTGCCAAACAGCTTGAAATAAAGTTTTCAATTTTGTAGTGACCGGGGCAAGCCAGCCCAGTGGGTCAAACAGCTTCGAGATGTTTGATAGAAGTTTTCTCTTTGTTAAATGTTCTAGATTTAAATCTATTTTTGATTGGAAGGTGAAAACGTCTTGTTGCGAATTCCAACACAATCCTAAAGTTTTTGTTGAATTTGCTTGCTTAAATTCAAAAATTTCTTGTTCCTGTGATACATGTTGTAATAGCTCCTGTTTTTTTTTGTTTTTTTTATACCACTAAGGTGGCAAACAAGCATACGGCCGCCTGATGGTAAGCAGTCACCGCAGCCTATGGACGTTTGCAATACCAGGAGCATTACTAACGCGTTGCCGACCCTGTAAGAACCTCTTCACACCCTTTTTGAAGTACCCCATGCTGTAATCGACAGGGAAAGCATGGACAGGGAGTTCATTCCACAACCTAAGGGTCCGGTGAAGAAAATCCCTCTGGAATCGCGTAGTACGGGACCGGTTTGGTTCCAGCGTGTGAGGATGGATTCCCTGTCGATGGCGAGCGGTGCGATGATAGAAAGATGACGTTGGCATCATGTCGAATAGCTCCTGAGAACACAACCCATTGTACAGCCGGTAGAACACGCATAGGGAGGCAAAATCTCTCCTTAGGCTTAAGGGCTCAATACCGGCTGTAAGCACGGGATCGTCGACAATTCTCACAGCTCGTCTCCGAACCGAGTCACAAGGCTCAAGTTGGCAACTAGGCGCTCCCGCCCAGAGATGACAGCAGTACTCTATGTGTGGCCGGACTTGAGACTTATAAAGTAGCAGTCGTTGGCGCGGGTTGAAGTACCGCTTTGCTCCGTTGAGAACACCAAGTTGTTTGGATGCCAGCTTGACCTTCTCTTCTAGGTGACTACGGAACTGAACATCGCTGGAGATCTCGACACCAAGTATCCCGATGCTTTTAGAGATAGTAAGGGGCGTGTTCTCGAAACAGGGTGCTACAGCAAATGGGGTTTTTTTCGCGGTGAACGCACAGACTTGTGTTTTGCTGGGGTTAAACTGGACCAAATTCTGTCGCCCCCAGTCGGACACTTGTGCCAATGCAGTCTCAATCCCTAACACCAATTCCTCGCGGCTTTCCTCCACCTTTGAACGAGGGATGCCCGCACGGCCCGTGTAGTAAGTGTCTCCAGTGCTGTCATCCGCATAACAATGAATGCCATCGATGGACAACATATCATTGATATGCAGCAGAAACAGCGTCGGAGACAGCACGGAGCCCTGTGGAACGCCGGCATTGATGTCCATGCTATCTGAGCTGCAGCCATCGACTACTGCTCTGATGCAACGCCCGGACAGAAAGCTAGCGATCCACTTGCATAATCCCTCAGGCAGTCCGTATGATGGTAACTTCGATAGAAGACTGCGGTGCCAGACCCGATCGAACGCCTTGGCTATATCAAGGCTAACAGCCAGTGCCTCACCTTGACTCTCAACGGCCGATGCCCAACGGTGTGTGAGATACACTAGAAGATCACCAGTCGAACGACCGTGACGAAACCCATATTGACGGTCGCTGATCAAGTCGTGATCCTCTAGGTATCCCAGGAGTCGCGAGTTAATGACACGCTCCATGACCTTAGAGAGAAGGGAGGTAATAGCGATAGGCCTGTAATTCGACGGGTCAGATCTATCACCCTTTTTAGGCACAGGATGTACATTAGCAGTCTTCCACGAAGACGGAACTTGCTTAGTGGAGTATGAAAGCGCGAAGAGACGCACAAGCACAGGACATAGCTCACGAGCACACAGATTAAGCACCACTGCCGGGATGCCGTCCGGCCCACTCGACTTATGAATGTCCAGGGAGAGCAACGCCCGCCGGACATCTCGCTGTGTAAATGAGATTTCCGGCATGACATCACCGCACCACGGGATGGTAGGAGGCGCGGCGCCCCCGTCATCCAGAGTCGAGTTTGAGGCGAAGAGATTACCTAAGAGGTCGGCTTTCTCCTTCGCACTGTGGGCCAGTTCGCCGTTCCGTTTACGCAGCGGTGGCAGAGACGATTGGCAAAAGTTTCCCTCGGCAGCTTTGGCTAGCGACCAAAAAGCGCGGCTCCCGGAAGGGTGTTTCGCTAGCCGCTCGCCAACTCTGCCGATGAAATCGAACTTAGCCCTAGTAATCGCTCTCTTGCAGGACCTCGAGGCAGCATTCAGTTTGCATTTCAAGTCGGAGACATTATAAGCGCCATTATCACGGGCCGTGGTCCAAGCCTCGTAGGCTGCCTGCTTGAAACGACAAGCTTCCTTACAGGGCCAATTAAACCACGGACTTTTCTTAGCTCCCGCTGCAGGCACCAGCCGGTTGGGAATAAAACATTCCATTCCCGCCAAAATCGCTTCAGCCACAGCGGTCGCACAGACATCAATGTCTCCGGATTGAAAGCAAAGCTGCCTCCACGGGTACGACGCGTAGAATTCCCGCAATCCATCCCAATCTGCTGACTTGTAGTGCCATACACTACGCCAACCGGCAGGCCGAGGTGGCGTGGGTTGACCACAGGGCGCCTGGGTCCGGATGAGACAGTGGTCAGATGAGCCAAGAGGCGCTTCCACTGAGATGTTATACCCATCCGGACGTGTAGTCAGCAGAAGGTCCAGCAAGGAACAAAAATGGTCGCTAACATCTGGTATTCTCGTTGGAGACTGAACCAGCTGAGAGAAACCATATGCTAGGGAAAACTTTTATTTGAATTCCATTTTCTTAAGTTAAAACCTAAAATTTTAACAACTGTATCAATTCACCATGTGTGTTTTTTGGTGTCGAAATGGAATGCGCTCCGTAGAGAAGGTCGTCCATGTAAAACCAATTCTCAAGAGCTTTGATAGCTTGATCAGAATAATTCGATTTTTCATCGGTTGCTAATTGTTGAAGCGTCATCATCGTGAGAAATGGCGCGGCCTTGGTGCCGTAGGTTACAGTACACAGCTGATATTCTTGTAATAGTAATTCTGGAGATTCTCGCCATACAATTTTCTGTAGTTTCTGATCGTCTGGATGTACCCAAATTTGTCTAAATGCCTTCTCAATATCTGCCGTAAATGCAAATTCAAATTGTCTCCATTTTAGAAGTAGTGATAGAAGGTCCTGCTGTAAATTCGACCCCGCATACATAAGGTCATTTAAACTCTTTCCAGTAGATGATTTTGCTGAAGCATTGAAGATGACTCGTAGTGATGTAGTTGTTGACTCAGCGCGTTGTACACAGTGGTGAGGTAAAAAGTACTCCGGTAACTTGTTACCGTCGCGTGAACTATCGTCTCGCTTCATATGTCCAAGTAGTAGGTATTCATTCAAAAACAATTTATAATCATGAGCTACCTTTTGATTTCTTGAAAATTTCTTCTCTAATTGATGAAACTGCGACACAGTCTTTTTTTTTACTATTTCCCAAATTTTCTTCAAAATTTTTCTGCAATGGTAAACGTACTTGATATTTCCCGTCTTCGTTACGTGTCGTAGTTGACTTGTAAAAATTTAAGCAAAATTCATCTTCTGATGTCAATATAGGCTCCTCTGAAATATCTTCAATTTGCCAAAAATGTTGTATTTGTTGTAGATCATTGATAAGAACGTTGCATTGATATGAGTGGGTCTTGGTACTACCACTCAAAATCCAACCCAGGCGCGTCTGCTGTGCGACCGGTACAGATGATTCCGAGTCTCTACAGATCCCTGGTAGGATGATGTTAGAGTATATCTCGGCTCCTAGTAGTATATCGACTGACCGACTGATGTTGAAGTCCGGGTCGGCTAGCTCTATGTTTTCTAAGAATGTCCAAGATGGTCTTGTAAATGTTTGATTAGGTAAATGCTTGATAAGATTTTGCAAGATAAATGTGGGCGTAGTAAAAGAGTAGGTGTCATTCATGGATTGACATGTTATGTTTATAACTCCCTTGCTACTGCTTGCTTTTACGCCCACTCCGAATATGGATCCCTTGCAACCCTGTCTCGGTAATGCAAGTCTTTGAGCCGCATGCTCTGAGATGATGGATGCTTGCGATCCTTGATCGATCAGTGCCCGCATCACTATATATGTGCCATCTGCAGCACGAACCTTGATCATTGCCGTAGCCAATAAAACTTCATTCATTTCGTTTTGTAATGAAACGAGCGAGCTGTTATTATTTTCTTGGTATTTGTAGTGTATGAGCTCATTACTAAGTTATTGTTGTAAGCAGGCAACACTGTCGGTTGCCTTGCAGTTTGTCGTCTTGTCTTTGTTCGTCAATAAAAATGGATCGATACGAACCGGTGTGGTTATTTATTCCTCAGTGGCGACGATAGATAGGATTTGAACCTGAATGATTGGAAAAATTGAAGAATTTAAAATTAACACAGACAACTGGACAATATATGTGGAGCGAGTTGAGCAGTATTTCGTTGTAAACGACATTAGGCCGGAGCTTCAAGTGCCGACGCTTGTAACAGTAATGGGCGCCGACTGTTACGAATTGTTAGTGAACTTGTGTACGCCAGATAAACCAACAGCTAAATCATTCAAGGAAATAACCCAGATCCTGGAAAAGTATTTACAACCCAAACCCAGTATACTTTCCGAGAGGTACAAATTCCGCCACCGTAAACAAAATGTTAATGAAGCAATTTCAGAGTACGTGGCCATTTTGAAAAAAATGTCAAAAACGTGTGAATTCGGGAGCTGGCTCGAGGAAAGCTTGCGAGACCAACTGGTATGCGGTATTAATAGTGAGACCATTCGGCAAAGGCTTTTCACGGAAGATAAGATCGATTTTGGAAAAGCCTACGCCCTAGCTGTTAGCATGGAAGCGGCGGAGAAGGACGCGGCGACAGTCGAGGATCGTGCGGCCACTACGGGCGGAGACAATACAGCAGCGTGCCAGGCGGTAGCGGGCACGTGGCGCGGCCGGGGCGGAGGCCGCGGCGGCGGCGGCGGCGGCGGCACCGCGCGGGCTCAGCACTCACCGGCGGCGCGGCCGGCGGTGACGGCCACGTGGCGCGGGCGTAACTTTACTCGGGGGCAGCGGGCCGGCCAGCATCGGCGGCACTTGACTGCACCGGGCAATCAACAGCAGTGTACGGCGTGCGGGGCTGACCATGATAGTGCGCAGTGTCAGTTTGGACGATACGTGTGCAGAGTTTGTAACAAACAAGGGCACCTACGCCGAGTTTGTCCTTACCTGACGGATCAATACAGCGTCGAAGTTTCCAATTCATCACCGTGTAAGGAGGAGGTCAGTGAGGAGAGTGATGAGGTAATGATAAAACCTATTCATCAATTATCTATTCCACAGTGTGGCCCTATTTTTATTACATTGAATATACAAGGCAAAGATGTTGCGATGGAGTGCGATACGGGAAGTGCGGTGTCCTGTATAAGTTATGAACTTTAAATGAAATTATTTAAAGATTTAAACATAGTAAGATCTAGGGTAAAGTTAAGGTATTATACTGGAGAGCTTGTCGAACCTGTTGGTGTAATTAGACCCTTAGTTTCGTATTTAAATAGAAAGAAACAATTAGATTTGTATATTATAGATGACGCTAAAACTTCCTTGTTGGGTAGGCAATGGCTAATGGAGCTAGGAGTACAACTTCCTAATTTTGATTGTGTAAATAACGTAAGTGAGGAATTTAACTTAAATGCATTCAGTTCCAGATTCTATGAAGTATTCGCGGATGGTTTGGGCCGATTCACGGGTGGCGCGGTGAGCATACACCTGCGGCCGGGCGCACGGCCCGTCTTCCTGCGGGCACGGCCCGTGGCCTACGCGTTGCGCGCGTCCGTGGAGCGCGCGCTCGACCAGATGGTGCACGACGGCATCCTGACTCCCGTGGACCGCTCCGACTGGGCAACCCCTATTGTCCCAGTAGTAAAGAAGGATGGTAACATCAGAATTTGTGCCGATTTTAAGCCAACCTTGAATAAAGTTATTGAAGTCGACCGTTATCCCTTGCCTAAAGTGGAAGATTTATTAGCTCGCTTACATGGGGGAGAAAAATTTACCAAAATCGATTTGTCACAGGCGTATGCACAGTTCGAACTAGATGATTCAAAAAAGTACACGGTTATTAACACACATAAAGGTTTATTCATGTTCAATCGTCTAGTCTTCGGTCTGTCATCGAGTCCAGGTGTTTTTCAAAAGCATTTGGAACAGTGGAACGTAGATTTACCGTATGTAGGGGTATTCTTAGACGACATCGTAGTGACTGGTAGGACAGCTCAAGATCATATTAAAAACTTGCATAAAGTTTTTGAGAGGCTGCATTCACATGGGTTACGGGTAAAGAAAGAAAAATGCGCGTTTTTCGAAGATAGCGTAACGTATTTGGGCCACGTAATTGATAAGAACGGTGTTAGAACATGTGAGGATAAGGTCAAAGCTATTTTGAATACTCCTACCCCCACTAATATTTCAGAGTTGCGTGCCTTTATAGGCATGGTTATGTATTATTCCAAATTCATAAAAAACGTAAGTACCATATTGGCACCTTTATATAATTTATTGCGGACTAATGTTAATTTTATATGGAATAAAGAGTGTGAGGCAGCTTTTGGAGACATTAAACAGCGATTAGTTTCAAGTGAAGTGTTAGTACACTACTCGTTGGAGTTGCCACTGGTGCTGACGACAGACGCGAGCAGCGTCGGGGTGGGCGCGGTCATCTCGCATATCACTTCCGAGGGCGAGCGCCCCGTCGCATATGCCTCGCGCTCGCTCTCCAGTGCGGAACGAGCATATGCTCAAATAGATCGAGAAGCCTTAGCGATTGTATACGGAGTGAGAAAATTTCATCAATATTTATTCGGTCGTAAATTTACGCTTAGGACCGACCACAAACCTCTCACATACATTTTTGGAAACAAAGTAGGTATTCCTGTAATGGCAGCAGCGAGAGTACAACGATGGGATATTTTATTATCGGGATATAATTACGAAATAGAATATGTCGCATCTAACAAAAATTGTGCAGACGCGTTATCACGATTACCCCAAACCAGTTCTGGCCGCCACACTTCGAATGGTGAAGTTACGTATTTGAAGTTCGTCGAGCGCTTCCTACCGATAACCCATGATGACGTCAGAGTTACTACGTCTAAAGATGCTTTGTTAGATCGTATTATGTTGTACGTACAATCGGGTTGGCAAAGTAAATGTAATGATGAACAGGTTAAACATTTTTATAGTAAGCGTTTTGAATTGTACATTGATCGTGGATGTCTTATGTGGGGTTATAGATTGATTATACCCGAATGTTTGAAGGAAAGGGTGCTTGCACAGTTGCATACAAGCCATATGGGTATTGTTAAAATGAAATCCTTAGCGCGTAGCTATGTATGGTGGCCCAATATAGACGTTGATATAGAGGCGTTGTGCAAGCGTTGCGAGGTTTGCGCGGGGGAGGCGCAAGCGCCACCAAGGGCTCCACCACAGCCGTGGCCTTACCACATCCAGCCTTGGAGTAGAATTCACGTGGATTTCCTCGGACCACTTTACGGAAAAACCTATTTAATACTTATCGATGCCAGCTCAAAATGGCTGGAAGTTTTTGAGATGTCTAGAACAAATGCATTAGCTGTAATTAAAGTTTTACGAGCTACCTTTAGTCGTTTCGGTCTACCAGTAGAAGTGGTGTCTGACCAGGGTCCCCCGTTTACGAGCATGGAGTTTCAGATGTTTTTGAGAAATAATGGTATTCGGCAATCTTTTTCGCCCGTTTATCACCCGGCATCCAACGGAGCGGCCGAGAACGCTGTCAAGCTTTGTAAAGTGGTAATAAAAAAAGCAAATAGGGAATCTATCGATACGGAGGCTGTTTTACAAACTTTCCTGTTAAGCTATAGAAATAGTGTACATAGTAGCACAGGGGACACACCAGCAATGGTGCTGCAGCGCCGGTCACTGCGTACGAGACTGGACCTACTGCGCAGTGACGGGGCGCGCGAGCTAAGTGTGCAGCGCGCGCAGCACCGTCAATTGGAACACGCGGGCGGCGTGCCGCGGGCACTCGCGTCCGGTGACCAGGTATGGGCCAGGGGCTACGGTACTTCAGAAAAATGGCTCAAGGGCACAGTGGTAGGTAACGAGGGATCCCGGCGTTATTTGGTAGCTAGTGATAACGGTCGACTAATTCAAAGGCATATTGATCAAGTGAGACACCGAGCGCGAATGTCTGATGTTCCCTGTCCTTCTAATGTAGGTAGAGAGGATCGGATGTCTGTTAGCGGTAGTCGGGAGGACGGCGTGCGGACGGGTTTAGAGTTGGAGGAGAATATTATGAGTGGCGGTGAGGAGGACACGTTCTCCACACCTAGCGCAGCGACGCCACATTCATCAGTCTGTTGAGAATGAAGACCAATCAAAAGTTTGGAAATTCCTTAGAACATTGGGAATTGGCAAATCACGTAATTCCTGTACTTCAGATGTCGATCTTGACTCACTAAATAGTCATTTCTCTTCTTGCACGTTTCTTGATAAAAAAGTCAAATCGGATACATTAACTGAACTCTCTTCTATGCCTCTTCCCAATTACTCTCCGTTTGTTTTCAAATCGTTTACTGACTGTGATGTTAAGAGAAGCATTTTATCCATCACGTCTAATGCCGTCGGGGGTGATTGTATTAGTCGTAAGATGATCATTCCTCTGATTGATATCCTTGTTCCTATCCTAGCAAAAATCCTTAATTTTTCTATCTTTACAGGCTCCTTTCCTGAGTGCTGGAAACAAGCACACATCATCCCACTTCCCAAAAAAAGTAATCCCTCTGTTGTCAGTGAATACCGTCCCATATCTATACTCCCTTTTCTCTCTAAAGTCTTGGAACGGCTAGTACATTGGCAAATGAACAGCTTTCTTAATTCCAATCACATCCATAACCCTTTTCAGTCTGGTTTTCGTCCCGGTCATAGTACGACTACTACTTTAGTTAAGATTACGGACGACATTAGACGTGGTATGGAAAATCAACAACTCACTTTATTGACACTACTTGATTTCAGTAATGCTTTTAATTCCGTCGATATTGACATCATGATAGGAGTACTGTCTTCTCTTAACATATCTCCGGCGGTATGCGATTGGTTTCATAATTACCTGTACGGGCGTCGGCAATGTGTCAAAATTGATCACCTAAATTCTACCTGGTGCGACACAACAGCTGGCGTGCCGCAGGGTGGTGTGCTGTCTCCTTTATTGTTTGCTATTTTCATTTCCTCTATCTCTAGTTCTCTTTCTTGTTCCTATCACCTTTATGCAGACGATTTACAAATTTATTGTCAAACATCATTGAGCAATTTAGCCTTAGCTGTTTCCGAAACAAATCATAATTTAAGCCGCATTTCATGCTGGAGTAAGCGCTTTGGACTTAAAGTTAACCCTGACAAATCTCAAAGCATTATTATAGGTAGCCAGGCGTTTATATCTAGGCTCGATAGTATTGCAGTTCCGCCGGTTTTGCTTGATGGCATCTGCATTCCTTTAAAAAATACAGTTAAAAACTTAGGGATGATAATGGATTCCACGTTATCTTGGAAGGCTCAGGTGGCCGAGGTAAGCAGGAAGATGTTTGCCGCTTCTTCATCACTTCGACGACTCAGAAATTTTCTACCCACTGCCACCAAGGCTGCTCTTGCACAATCCCTCCTTCTCCCTTTACTTGACTATGCTGATATAGCGTATCCGGACCTTAATGTAGAGTTGCTTAATAAATTAGAACGTATGCAAAATTTCTGCATCAGGTTCATTTACGGTTTGCGAAAATTCGATCATGTGTCTGAATACCGAGCGAAACTAAAATGGCTTCCCATTCGCCAGCGTAGGGACATGCACATCCTTTCCTTCCTCTACACTATTCTTTTCAATCCTTGGACCCCCTCCTATCTTAAAGAATACTTCACATACACTTCTTCATCCCATAGCCTATCACTCCGATCCACTGACAATCTCACTCTTTTAATTCCTGTCCATTCTTCCAAATTTCTCGACCAATCCTTCTCAATCCAGGCCATCAGACTATGGAACAACTTACCTGTGACAATCAGAACTGCGAAATCACTAGCTATATTTAAGCGAGAAGTAAAAAACTATTTCCTTTCACACTGATTCCTTGTTTTTAACGACATTTTATTTTATTTTAAGTATTGTACTATACAAGTATACACCATAATAATGTAAACTAAGTAACTATTGTTTTAGTTTTTAAATTTATATATATATGTATATATATGTATATATTAGTATATATGTAATATTGTACCTTATACTTATTATGTATTATATAAATACCTTATGGTATTTAGACTATTTATTTATTAGATATGTATATTGATATGTCCTGCTGTTTACTGTGTATTGCTAGCCCTGCCCACTCCATTACAGAATTTCGTTACCCTAAGGTTGCCTTGAAAAGATTGCTTTGAGCAATAAGGCCGCCTTGTTGCATATACACATGTTTTGTTTGTTACTTTTACTGTCTACTGTATCACTGTGTGTTTTGCAAATAAAGCTTATTCTATCTATCTATCTATCTATCTAGTGATAAAAGGGTGGTGTCCGTGGATTCGTCACCGAGCGCGGCATCTCCAAAGCCATCACCTGACTCCGACCCGCCGCGCCCACCTATGAATCCGCCCAAACGCAATCGTAAACCGGTAGTACGATATGGTTATGATGATTGACAGAATTAGCTCAAATGGATGATGTAATTATTTAGGTCTTAAATTACAAGGGGTTATTATGTAAGGTAGGGTTAATTTAAGTAGGGAGGTGTAGTGTATGAGCTCATTACTAAGTTATTGTTGTAAGCAGGCAACACTGTCGGTTGCCTTGCAGTTTGTCGTCTTGTCTTTGTTCGTCAATAAAAATGGATCGATACGAACCGGTGTGGTTATTTTATTCCTCAGTATTGTTGTGACGTAGTCTGCTTCCCATGCGGTGGCGCATACGCCGTTTGGTTACCAGAATTTGACACCGCATACGCGTCGTGCAGTATGGTGTTATGAAACAAAAGACATATGTTTAGATTTACGACTGTATTCTTCTTCACTGAAGGTTGCATTTTCAAAAATTCACTGCAAAAATATAGCCCGTGTTCCTTGTTACATAGCGGACATTTTATTCGATTTAATTGTAATTTATTCTGTGCGCTATGTTGCGAAACTGGTGCATTCCGCGCTTGGTGTCGAATGTCTTGCGAGGATACTTGGTAATTAGAATATGACGGCTTTCCGAAATTTGGATTTTGTTGCTTCATGCCTGTTGAATGATTATTATTCTGGTTGAAAGATTTTTGTATATTTGGTTCTTGTTTTTTGCGTCCTGACTCCATAGATGTAAACATGTTTTCAAGAAAGTCTAGGAAGTCTTGTAGCTTAGGTAACTCTCTTTTGTTTTGAAGAGATCTCATGTAATTGTAGTGCGTCTCGCTGTCTAATTTTTGATCCAGGATATGCACAATGAAGGGATCCCATGATGTGATATCGACGCCTAAATTCTTGATGGCGTTGAGACACTCTAGAGTAGTGTCATGAATCTTCTTGATATAACTCATGTTGGCTTGCTGGGCGGCTGGAAGATTGAGTAGTATGCTAGCGTGCGAGTTGAAAATATGTTTTTCATTATTAAATCGGTGATTAAGAAGATGCCAGGCGTCAGCGTAGTTGTCAGAACTGATATGCAGATGCTGTATTAAGCGCTCAGCTTCCCCTCTAATTTTACTTTTCAGGAACTGCATTTTTTGCGCATTATTCAAGGATTTATTATTATGTATGGCCTCCAAAAATAGGTCCTTGAAAGGAACCCATTGGTGGAAGTTGCCGTTGAAAATTGGGATTTCCATGCGGGGTGTGGAGTTCTCGGTGTGAGCTACGGACCAAATCTTCTTGTTGACGGCCCGCTTGATGTTGTTGAAAATATTCTCATTGTTGGAATAGGTTTTTTCGTAAAGCTCATCCCTTCCCTCTGTCTCACTATCAATCTCCCAGTGTAATGTGTCGATAGCGGCCCACCTTGATTGTACGGTCGCCAAAAAATCTTCAAATTCCCACTTTTCGGTTAAAACCTCCAAATCCATGTTTTCTACTGCTCTTGAAAACGCTCTAAAATTGCTAGCTTGCTTACGAAGCATGTCATCTAACTTGCTATGGGTTCCGTGTTCCCGAGATGGCACGCTTAATTTAACAGGAGGATTAGGACCAAGTATTGATGGTTTCAATATTGGAGTAGATGGTCTCGAAACCTCCTCTTGAACAATACAGCTTTGAATGAGACTTCTCGTGCTACTGTAGAACTGATGAACTTGTTCGTACTTGTTCTCGATAAAATAAGGGTGGTTCCGATCACATACTTCCTTTAAGTGTTGGTGGTTGTTGTTGTATTCTTGCCAATACAAATCCAGAGTTTCTAATCTTTTCTTGATGTAACTACTGGTTTTACGATCGGCGCCATCCTTTTTGAAATTGCTGAGTAGCTGCTGTATGCTGTCTACTAGTTGACCTTGAGTGTTTAAAATATCTTCCAATGAAGACATCCTTGATGTAACTTGGTCTTGATCAAATGGACTGTATTGATGGTTCAGCGCATCCGTGTACTTACTGCAGTATATGTGCCTTCCCGCGACGGCGGAAACCCATTCCCGGATGGGGTCCTTCGTTGGAGGGAAAATGCCCAGGAGTCCCTCGTCCGGGAATGGGCAATGAGGTTGGAAGAGGGGTCGGCGAGGGCCGGGCGGCCAAGGCGGCGCACCGTTGGCGCCATCTGTCCGATCCTAAAAAATTGGATAGGGAGGCGCCACGGTGCGCTTAACTACCACGTTGTGCAGGTGCTATCCGGCCATGGGTGTTTTGGCTGGTACCTGCACAACGTGGCGAAAAGAGAAGAGAGCGCGGAGTGCCACGAGTGTGGCTGCGCGGAGGACACGGCGCAGCACACGCTTCAGGATTGCCAAGCGTGGGCTGTGCCTCGCGCCGCGCTCGTGGCGGCTGTTGGCGACGACCTCTCGCTCCCGGCTGTCGTCAATCAGATGGTCGAGAGCGAGAGGTCGTGGGATGCGATGGCCTCCTTTTGCGGCGAAGTAATGACGCAGAAGGAGGCCGCGGAGCGGGTGAGGGAAGTGGATCCATCCGCCCTCCCGCTCCGCCGGAAAAGACCGGGCGGCAGGCGTTTGGCCTATGCCCGGCGACTGCCACCCTAACGGGGGCTTCCGGGCGGCGGTTGGGGAAACCGCCGCCCATTGGAACGGAAGTCCCCGAGTGTTGCGGCGCGCCTAGTCCTGTGCGCGCCGCCAACCGTGCCGTAGCCCAACAAGTGGGTCTTCGGACAACCGCCGGCGGGGTCACGGAAGTATCTTAGTTCCCGTGGCCCCGCCCATCTAGGCGGATGAGGTGGCAGTCAGTCAGGTTTTTAGTCGGTATACCCAAGTGGCATAAGAGGGGGAGACCGACATACCCCCGCCGCTTCCCCAAGCGGCGGGGCATGCAGTAATGCATTTTCCTGACTATAAACAAAAAAAAAAAAAAAAAAAGTATATGTGCCTTCTCAATCCAGTCGGTGAGACCCGCTTGTGGGAGGCCGACCAGACCGATTCACTACCACAGAAAGATACACAAAACCCGCGTCACAAAGCTCGAAGGACCAAAAAGATGTAGGGTTTCCTTGTCGCCCTACTCCTTTTAAATGATAAAATGATAGTCTTGATTATAAACCCCTTTGTTTATTACTTGATCACAATAAACACGAAATTAATGATAACGAGCACACGCGGAGCGCTTGATATCCAAACGTGAACTAATTACTTATAATGAAGTAAATGCATAGAAAACTGACACCGCGGCGCAATGTACTGTGTAAACTGTACAAAGGTTACACTGTTCATTTTATATTTAGAAAAATATAAATTAAATTGCAAGTGTGCGAGACTAAATAAATTTGTTTAATCAAATAATACTCTGATGTACATAGAAATTACAATCATAGTATCTGGAAATGTACACAAAAACATATACGAAATAATATGCATGTTATATATAGTAATATATTGATTAAAAATAATTTTATGAATTATTAGAAATTCATGTAATAACAGAATTAAAAACTGTAGTGATTTCAAATTAATAATTATGACTTTTGAAAAACCGGAAATCCGAAGGTCGTGTGATTAGCTAGATAGAATTGGTTCACCAAATATTATGTTATGATTACCATGATTTATTGTATTAATAAATCATGTTGTTTTATTATTTACTATAATATGTTAATTAGAAAGTTGTATCTTCTCAAATTTTATAGATAACTTTATAAGTTATGTTGTGAAAAGCAAAGTCTGTCGTGATTGGTTAATGTCGCTGATCAACTGCATGTAGTATGTTATGATTGGCTTAAAAACGACGCTGATCAAATATTTGAGTTATTGACATATATACTTTTAATACTTCTTACTCCGACTATCTTCTTTCTGATCATCGAAATAATATTACTACGTATAGAAATGACAGCGCCTTCAAATTTTGGCGCCGCGTTCGGCCGTGCGGGGCGCGCCCCTCCCTGGCCCCGCCCCCAACCGAGTCATAGAATATGTCATTACTACGCAGGGGCGACACTTTGTTTATATTCTGCCTATTGGACATCTAACTGATTATTTTATTTTATTACAATATTTTATTTTACTTAATAGAATAAACTTAATAGAAAATAGGTATAATATTAGCTTTATAGGTAGGAAGCTACATTACATTTTTGTTCTTAACTTAATATTAGTCAAAAATAAACTGAGATTAAATCAAAACTTTATAATGAAGCTATTTATATATTGAAGTATTTTGTAATATATGCAAATACTAGGAGACGGTCGCCTGCCAGACAAGACAACTCCTCTTGTTGAATGGTAACGTATCTTTACTCCGAAACTTGTTTGCCCGAATTTCATTTGTTCGAAAATGGTTGGTCGAAATTTAAAATGCTGTTTCGTTTTCCATCTTTTTGTTTTCTAGAAACTATTTTTTTTACTTAGTAACTTTATCCACATTTACGTATTTTTTACCTACTATATAAAAATATTTTGGAAATATAGTTTAAAAAATCAATATATAAATTACATATTATTTTAAAAAAAGAATTATGAAAATCGGTCCAAAATTGAAGGAGTAATCGGCGGACCTCCAAAAAAAAAACAATGAAACATAGAACCTCCTCCTTTTTTGAAGTCGGTTAAAAAAAAAGGCAAAAAAATTTTCAGAAATAAGTACCTAAATTATTATTATAAAATTGACCTACGCTTAGTACCTACGTATCCCATCTGTACGATTACTTTTTGATAATCTATGATTTTCACATAGAAATGGCGGATGCAATCATGATGCAATAGAAAATAATGAAAAAAAATTGTTTTGGTTGGTTTTACTTAATTTTTTGTATACTTACCGATGATAAGTCATGCCGCTATCTTTCTTCCTTACTGTTGAACGGTTTTTACAAGTTTTTATTGAACATGACGGCATTTTCCAATTTTTTTTTTGACATAAATCCGAGGACCAGTCACGATGAGCGTCGGCAAGTTTCTAAACGAGTTGATGTCTATTGGCCTCAACGTATGGGGACAAAATTTTTGTTCGCGGTGTCCGTTCTATACGTAGTAATATTATTTCGATGTTTCTGATTAAATTCGTTGTGAGTTCCAAGACAGCTGTAGTTTATTCCCCGGGACGTCAATAAGCTTCATTGCTTATTGTCTATCTGAGGTCGCCGTTGTTGATCCTGGCTACACAGGAGACACAGTGGTGGGAATGTGTGGTGGGCTTGTCCCGAATATATACTTTTATTAAATAAGTTAATATTATGTTTTCATAATAATACGATTGTTTTAAAGTTAATAAAGTTCATTACTTGCCAAATTCATATGATTAACAGTTAGATTTCAGATCTTGATTGCTATTGGCTAGATGTTATTCATCAAAAACTGTGATTTAATTTGATTATTCTAATGTTTATGTAATTCCTAGGATACTCTGCATTGTATTTTATGTAAAAAATATAATTTAACTGTTGTAATGTTTCTATATTTTGAATAAAAACAAGTTAAATGTTTGCTCAATTGTTATTGGTAGTTGATTTTTATCGCCTGTTGCGAAGTGGGAAAAGAGGTTTTATAAGCGGTAGAATGGGCGGACTAGACACAGTTCTACCCCCGAAGACGACACGAGACACAGTTCTACCCCCGAAGACGACACGAGTTGACTCGCCAATAAGCCTGGCTCGCACTGAAGTTAACGAAGTTCTAAACTGACACTTATTCCCTGGTACTTAACAAAGTAAAAGTTAAATTAGTCTAATAAGCTATCAGTCGCGTTGTTGGCACGTATTCCTACCACCTAGCAACAAGTTAAGTACTAAACTTGTTTCTTTATCTATTATGGTCGTAATATTGTAATAATGTGCTGGTATAATTTTCGATGTATTTGTGAAAGTTCTATTAAAAATTAAAAATTTTGAAAAAACCCACGACGGTTTAAACGTAGTTGAAAAAGGATAAAATAATTTTGAAACCCCCGACGATCGCTATTTTAAATTCATAAATATAAATAAGTATTCAAGTAACTATAAAACTGCCAAACTAGTTCATTTAATGGCAGCCCCCGACGGATTTTCTTGGGGTTTTTTTAATTAAATTCATAGCATAAATTCTTTAAGTCGGGGGTTTCAAAATTATTTTATCCTTTTTCAACTACGTTTAAACCGTCGTGGGTTTTTTCAAAATTTTTAATTTTGCTTTTTTATGAAAAGATGTCATTATTAAACCAGTGTAAAATAACGGATAAAAATGCTAGTTGAGGCCCAGTGCCCTATTCCCGTTGGGGTGGGAGTCCTGGATCCTCCAAGGGTGATGTTAGAAATAATGGACTGTACGAATTTTAGACTGTAATAATGAGAAAATATAATTGATTCGCCCGACAAGACATAAGTACGGCGCGGCCGATGCGAGCGCCTCGTGGTTGGCTAGTGTCCGGTGCCGGCGCTTGAGTCGACGACGCGGCCCGTTCTTGCGCCTGTCCCGCGCGCACCTCAGATGGCGTTGATTTGTGGTAGACATACTCCCCGCCTTGAAGTGTCTTCAATAAAAGAGAGGAAAAAAAAGGAAAAAATTAAATTTCAATCGGGAGAGGGCATATGGTGTTGTAAGCCCGGCGTAGCGTGCCCTTCCGGGTCTTGATGTCGGCGACTCTTGCGACGCCGTCCCTCCCCGGCAGGATGCGAAGAATGCGGCCCAGCAGCCACATGAGCGGGGGCGCTGCTGCGTCCTTGACGATTACCATCGTTCCCTCCTGTAGGTGTCCATGCGATGTCGGCCATTTTGATTTGCGCTGAAGATGAAAAATATATTCATTGTGGAAGCGCTTCCAAAAATGTTGCTTCAGCAATTCAATGCGTCTGAATCTGTCAAGACGCGTAATGGGTTCGACGAGTTGAGGATGTGGCAAACATACTAGTGACCGACCAATTAGAAAATGGGCGGGAGTTTAAGGTGTGAGATCGGAAGGATCTTGTGAAATGGGAGTGATAGGACGGGAGTTTAAAATAGACTCAATCTGTGTCAAAAAAAACCCCAAGAAAATCCGTCGGGGGCTGCCATTAAATGAACTAGTTTGGCAATTTTATAGTTACTTGAATACTTATTTATATTTATGAATTTAAAATAGCGATGGCAGCCCCCGACGGATTTTCTTGGGGTTTTTTTAATTAAATTCATAGCATAAATTCTTTAAGTCGGGGGTTTCAAAATAATTTTATCCTTTTCAACTACGTTTAAACCGTCGTGGGTTTTTTCAAAATTTTTAATTTTGCTTTTATTTTAAACTTTTTAGAGAGCAAGCATATTATTATGTAAAAAGTACCCTCAAAATTCAAAACTTTTATTACGAACTGTGGAACTATACGCCACCGGCGCCGGTCACAAACCGAAGACACAGAACAGAACAATGGCCATCGTCTTTTGCTCCCCTTCCCACATAAATATTTGATTCACTAAGTGAGGGAACGCACGAGCAACTTTGTCTCTACAACTATTTTGTCTCTTACATCAAGTCTATGGGTTAGTATGAAAGTGCGCGCACGTAGCGACGCAACACCCGGGAGACTTTTTTGTCCGCGGGAGCCCGCACGGCGACAAAATAAATTTCCAGGGTTGCCAACTTATAACGTAAAATTTTATAGAAAAAGCAGTGTTGCCACCTTGGTTTTTGAAAAAGGGCAGTCGGACCAGCTAAAAAGAGCTAGATTTTTTTATTGGAGCAAATTTTGCCAAAATAAGGGCTAGAAACGTCTAAAAACATTAATACAAATAAAATGAGCGAAAGCAAGGGTTAAAAATTGTTTATTTGAAACGTACAAAAAGCGCAAAATGTTGGCAACACTGAGAAAAAGTTGTGTCGCTGTCGCTCTCGTGCGCGCACCTTTCAAATTGCGGCAAGGAGACGGCGACGTAGACAAATAAATTGCCGGGAGACAAAGTTGCTCGTGCGTTCCCTCTCTAAGGGGGCGCAACGGACATGTAGGGCCTATTTGTAGTATAAATTTGTCCGTTGCGTTGCGTCGAGTCGATTTTTTCAAATATTTGACAGCCATTACCTATCAAAATTATGGAAAATCGATGACGCGACGCAACGTAGCGCACAAGTGAGGTCTCACTGTAATGTTTAATAAACTGCGGATTTTTTTTTCTTTTCTTTACAATTTTTAGAGTTTTTAAATCACTATACAGAAATACTTTTCACCTATCAAGAAAGTTCTATCGAGTTTCTTTATTAATAACTAGCTGACCCGGCAAACTTTGTTCTGCCTTAGAGGCACCACCCTACCCTACCCCTACCCTACCCTACCCCTACCCTACCCCTACCCTACCCCTACCCTACCCCTACCCTACCCCTACCCTACCCCTACCCTACCCCTACCCTACCCCTACCCTACCCCTACCCTACCCCTACCCTACCCCTACCCTACCCCTACCCTACCCCTACCCTACCCCTACCCTACCCCTACCCTACCCCTACCCTACCCCTACCCTACCCCTACCCTACCCCTACCCTACCCCTACCCTACCCCTACCCTACCCCTACCCTACCCCTACCCTACCCCTACCCTACCCCTACCCTACCCCTACCCCTACCCTACCCCTACCCTCATTGTTTTTAAGATGTATTCTGCTATTCGGGACGGAAACAAATCCAACAAATCAAAAACCATGGCAATCGGTCCAGCCGTTCTCGAGTTATAAGTGTTGTAACAAACACCACTTTCTTTTTAACCCCCGACGCAAAAAGAGGGGTGTTATAAGTTTGACGTGTGTATTTGTGTATTTGTGTATCTGTGGATCTGTGGATCTGTCTGTGGCATCGTAGCAACCAAACGGATGATCCGATTTTGATGCAGTTTTTTTTGTTTGAAAGGTGACCTGTGCGGGAGTGTTCTTAGCTATGATTCATGAAAATCTGTTCAGCCGTTTGAAGATTACCAGCTCTTTTCTATTTGTTGAAGGGAAATGAGCAACTTCCACTGGTTAGATCGATTTGAAATTTGGTATACTGTTACTGTCATGATATTGCAAGAATATGGTAAACTTGATCTGATGCTGCAGCATCATCTGGAACCTGCAGTATACTCAACTCCTCGTCAAATTACAGCAGATGTATCGTGTTTGGGCTCATTGGAATGGTCTCATTGAATAGTTCATTTATAGGTATAATTCACTAGCTGGGCTTGCGGCTTCGCTCGTCATACTTAATGTTTATTGCTATCGCGCCGCATATTTATCCCCGACCCAAAAAGAGGGGTGTTATAAGTTTGGCGTGTGTATCTGTGTACTTTGGTGTTAGATTACATGTTTCGCAATACCTCTCATACATATCTAAAATACAAATGAAACGGATAGGGATTAGAATAAAATAAGAACGAAACTATAAAAAACTTCAAATAAAACTTAAATTTAAAATTTAAAAAACCCCCGACTACCGCTAAAAAGTAAATAAATAATAATTATGTACTCTCTATTCTACCTTTTAATTTTATGATATAATATTTATATTAGTTAATAGTAGTTAGTCATAATACTTCCAAAGCGTCATCACGTCGGGGGACCGCTATAGACATTTAAACATAACTGTGTAGGTAGGTACTAGGTATTAACTAATAGACTGTAGATAACAAATTGTCGGCTAGTAATAAATTTTTACTTAGCGGTCCCCCGACGGGATGACGCTTTGGAAGTATTATGACTAACTACTATTAACTAATATAAATATTATATCATAAAATTAAAAGGTAGAATAGAGAGTACATAATTATTATTTATTTACTTTTTAGCGGTAGTCGGGGGTTTTTTAAATTTTAAATTTAAGTTTTTTAAATCTTACGACATTGAAATTAGGCTTGGGCTGCAGACCTATACAGCCTACTATTAAATTAATTTTGTAATAAAATAATTTTCTTAAATTAATTAAATAACCTAACGTACTTTAATTTAAATTTTAATATCTTTTATGACTTAAAAAACACATAAGGCAAATAAATTAAAGTAAATATTATAAAATAACAAATTTTATCTCTGAACTTTTTGTTGTGTTTGGCTGTATGGCTTATTTCCTTTGCCTTAATATAGATACATTTATGAGTAGATACGTTTTTGCCCTTGTGCACAAAATTCGATTTTGTGCAGCCTATATCATGCGCAAATAAGCATTTTCTGAGCATGAGAAGTGAAAAAAAAATTGTAGCTCTGCTTGCGTTGTCAACGGCACAACGAGTACAGACGATCTTAATATCATTATCCAACATTAAGCTCAATGATTCGAGCATTGAAATTATCATAGATGAGCCGATTACAACTTCAGCTCCCGGTAGATCGCAACCACTTTTGGTTATTACTAATTTCCCTAGTAAATAGAAATATGCCCCGCCAAAACTTTTTTGGCGTATTTGGAAATGACTAAACCGTTGAGAGAAAATGCTAACGCCAACAAATTAATTCTGACCACCAAGAAACCATACCATAATGCAAGTGCGTCTACGATCAGCCGCTGGATCAAACAAGTGTTATATGAAAGCGGTATTGACACAAGTAAATACTCTGCACACAGCACTCGTCATGCTGCGACTTCAGCGGCTGACCGTAGAGGCGCTTCCATTGAGGTAATTAAAAAAGCGGCTGGTTGGTCAGGAAACTCACTCGTTTTCGCCAAATTCTACAACAGACCTACTATTTCTAATAACATACCAACATTCGCAAATGCTGTCTTTGATGTAGAATGATTATAGATATAAATATGTAAATTGATTATTCTAGCCTAGGCTAATACCAAATAAAACCTCCACATAGTGATTACAAAATTTGGTTTTTATTTTTTAATAATTGCAGTGATTTCCCTAACGCTCTAAACATCTACCTGTGTTATAAAAATCTCGAATGATGCACCGACGATGTGTAATTGAAGGTTAAACAAACTTACCTTAAGTGAAGTTTGACCGTAATTACACGAGTCGGTGCATCTGAAGAGATTTTTGATCCCTCCCGCCCATAAGTTCATCAGAAACTTACCCTTTCAAAAATCGTTAGTGAAATCGTTCTCTAAAAAGAATGACGTTATGACAGCTGATCTATGGATGGGAGGGGGGTCACAGACTACGAATAACTAGTCGTTTCACTACTTTTTTTTAGTATTTTCAGCTCTAAAATGTGTTCGATGCCTAGTACATTGAGGAATGGACTACCTGTGTTATAAAAATCTCTTCAGATGCACCGACTCGTGTAATTAAGGTCAAACTTCACTTAAGGTAAGTTTGTTTAATCTTCAATTAATGTTCAAATAATAGTGCCAGATAATAGTCTATTAATATCTAATAACACGAAAAAAATTCAACGTACACCAAAAAAAGCGTCAGTACAAAACGTGAACATAGAACAAGTATCACAGTCCACACCACGGCATACAGACAACTCCCAAATATTGGATTCATATATACTCACTGACAATGATACTTCATTAGACTCTGTCTCCTCACCTAATAAGACATCACGTAGCTTAGACGGTACTACGACTGATAAAGTAAAACTGACAATTCATGTTCTAAAAGAAACCATATCACAACTAACAATAGACCTTAATAGCACGCAAAATGAGTTAGAGAACAATAGCCTACATAGACAAATCCATAAATTAACTTCAGAAAATGCAGTGTTAAAATCATTATGCCAATCAGGTACATCAGAAAACTCAACTAAGAAAAAAAGGCGTTCCATATTAATTGACGGAACTTACTCAACACCTTCTTCGCCGGCCACTAAACTGAATACTGATCCTAAAAGCGCCATTAGTGTATGTCATCTACAGCAAAATATTATTAATCTCGAAAACAAACTCAAAAATGCTACGCAGGAAATTTCAAACCTCTCACCTCAAATAGACACCTTAACTGAGAAACTACATTCTATAGAAGTAGATTACACGATAAGCTACACACAGCAAACGGAACGGAATAACACAATATTGATATTCGGTACACAACAGTGCGTTGGTTTGGCATCGGCTTTGATTCACTCAAGGGAAAACACATCATTATGAAAAATACGTAGTCTCTCGACATACAATTACACACGCACTTACCGCAGATGTATTGAAAAATGCATAAATATTGAAGTAACAAATAATGATAAAATAGTGTTATATGTAGGTGAGAATGACTATGACATTAGAATACTCTTACTGCAACTACGTAATATATTTAATAAATTTAAAAATAATCATATAATTGTAATAAATGTAAGAAAAAATATGTACACAAATGTAGTAGAACTAAATACAGTCATAACAAATATTTGTAATGATTATAAAAAATTTCATTTTATAGAATGTAAACATGGTTTTCATAATATTTGTAAATCAATTAACTTTGTAATTGACTGTATTGATTACGATGAAAAGTTTTTAAATATGAAATCATTAAAACAGTTGATTAATATGAGCATAGAAACAAAGATAACGATATACAATACTTAGATATTGCCAAAAAAAGAAATGTGCGTGCAAATGTGGAACAATTTAAAAAAGGTACTTTGCCATATTTATTCAACAAAATAAAACAAAATAA
Source organism: Endotricha flammealis (assembly GCA_905163395.2). Classification (NCBI taxonomy): domain Eukaryota; kingdom Metazoa; phylum Arthropoda; class Insecta; order Lepidoptera; family Pyralidae; genus Endotricha; species Endotricha flammealis. Next base: position 2,018,921 of record LR990874.1, read on the forward strand.
TATTAATAGAGATACAAAAAACAACGATAAAATATATGAAATTATCTTTTAAAATGTATGAAATTACGTCCTCTATCCTCCCCCCCTTGAGGGCTGGATTAGGAAGGCAAATGTTGCCCTCCTAAACCAGTTATCAAGGGGGAAAAACGCTCGGATCGACACTTCCCGGTGACTGACCCAACAATAGGGCCATATATATTTATTTTTATTATCTATATATAGCGCAGGTTGAGGGCCGCGAGAGGCGCCCGCAGCGGCTCGCCTGTGGGCACGCTGCGGACGCAGTTCGCGGAGCTCAGCCGACGCAACTTTTCTTTTATATTAGATATTTATTTATTCTTACTAGCTTCTGCCCGCGGCTTCGCCCGCGTGGCCTAGTAACAATTAGCATATTTTTCTTTAGAAACAAATTCCGGTCCTGCACGGCCCGGTACGGTACGGTTCCACCCGGTCCGGTCGGTCCGGTCAGTCCGGGCCGGTCTGGTCGGTCCGGTCCTGATATGGAACCTACATGCCAATTAGCATATTATTCTACAGAAAAAAAAACCGGTCCGGTCCGGCACGCCCCGGTACGGTGCGGTTCCTTCCGGACCGATCAGGTCTGATCCGTTCCGGTCCGGTCCGGTCCTTATATGGACCCTACATGACAAATTTGGCATCTCTAGACCCAGCGGTTTGGGCTGTGCGTCCTCTCGCAACTACGTTTGCGCATACCTCGCTTTCCCGTGGGATTTTGAAAAATCCTTTGTTAGTACATCCCTAGACGTCGTAAGGAACCTACATGCCAAATTTGATATAGCCTCGCAACCTCGTTTGCGTATATCTCGGTTTCCCGTTGGAATTTCGAAAAATCCTTTCTTTGTACACCCCTAGACGTCGCCGTCGTAAGGAACCTACAGTCCAAATTTGGAATCTCTAGACCCACCGGTTTGGGCTGTGCGTTGATATATGTATAGTTATGTCAGTCAGGACTTTGAATTTTATATATATATTTATATATATATATATATAGTGCGGTCCGATCAGGTCCAGTCGGTCCGCTCCGGTCCGGTCGGCCCGGTCCTGACAAGGTACCTACATACCAATTATCCGGTCCGGTCGGTCCGGACCTTATAATGACCCTACATGCCAAATTTGGCAATTTCGTTTGCGTATATCTCGCTTTCCCGTGGGAATTTTGAAAAATCCTTTTTTAGTACATCCCTAGACATCGTAAGGAACCTACATGCCAAATTTGGAATCTAGACCCAGCGGTTTGGGCTGTGCGTTGATATACCCTCGCAACTTCGTTTGCGTATATCTCAGATTCCCGTGAGAATTTTGAAAAGAAACATACACTAAATGTTAAGTTGAGCAAATCGCCACATATTAGTGAAAACCGCATCCAAATCGGTTCAGCCGTTTCTGAGATTAGCGCGTGCAAACATACATACAAACATACAAACAGACGGACAAAAAAAACGGTCCGGTCCGGTTCGGTCCGGTCCGGCACTGGCTCGGTACGGTGCGGTTCCTTTCGGACCGATCAGGTCTGATCCGTTCCGGTCCGGTCCGGTCCGGTCCGGTCCGGTCCGTTCCGGTCCGGTCCGTTCCGGTCCGGTCCGGTCCGGTCCGGTCGGTCCGGACCTTATAAGGACCCTACATGTCAAATTTCGCATCTCTAGACCCAGCGGTTTGGGCTGTGCGTCCCCTCGCAACTTCGTATGCGTATATCTCGCTTTCCCGTGGGAATTTTGAAAAATCTTTTCTTAGTACATCCCTAGATGTCGTAAGGAACCTACATGCCAAATTTGGAATCTCTAGACCCAGCGGTTTGGGCTGTGCGTTGATATACCCTCGCAACTTCGTTTGCGTATATCTCGGATTCCCGTGGGAATTTTGAAAAGAAACATACACTAAATGTTAAGTTGAGCAAATCGCCACATATTAGTGAAAACCGCATCCAAATCGGTTCAGCCGTTTCCGAGATTAGCGTGTACAAACATACATACAAACATCCAAACATACAAACATCCAAACATACAAACATACAAACATACAAACAGACGGACAAAATTTTACGAAATTCTTGTTCTATTGCTTATTCTTCATCGCCCTAAACAATTTTTTTGGAAATATATTCAATGTACAGACAAACTTTTTTTACACTTTTATTATATTATAGATATATTTACTAGCTGTGCCCGCGGCTTCGCCCGCGTGGAATTGGACTTGTGACTTAATAATAGTATGGACGGATGTAACAGTCTCCTATTACTATACTGCTACAGTTTTTCCCCGAGACGTCAGTGTTCTTTCCTATTACTATCTGCTATAGTTTTTCCCGGAGACGTCAGTGTTCTTCATTGCTCATTGTCTATTTTGCTCGTTATGTATTAAACACACCTACAACTCAAGAAAGATAAAGAAGACTGTATAATATGAAGAAATGTCTGGAAGAAATCGCTTAGCAATCAGACCGCCTATTGTACCGTTTATTTTCTAAGTTTTATGTATTAATTATTATTTTAATAGCTGTTACCCGCGGCTCCACCCGCGTGGTCAAGCGAAAATGCCGATAATTTCGTTCCCGTGGGAATTTAAAAAAAAACGACTTTATCCTTGTCAACATCATAAAGGGAATCTCTAGAAAAAAAAAACAGCTTTTCAGGTCAAGCGCTTCCGATAATTCACGCGTAGTCTAATTATTCCGAATCCTGTGGAAATAAATAAAAAATCCCGTCTTTATCCTTGTCTAAGTACTTTATAAAGGGAAGCTTAATACAAAATCTAGGCGTTCTAGGTTGAGCGCCCACAATAACACACGTGCAGTCCTATTTGTCCCGTTCCCGTGGGAATTAAAAAAATCCCGTATTCATCCTTGTCAACATCATAAAAGGAACTTCTATACAAAATTTCAGCTTTCTAGGTTGAGCGCCTGCGATAATACACTTGCAGTCCTATTACTCCCTTTCCCGTGGGAATTTCGTAAAACCCCGTCTTTATCCTTGTCAACATTATAAAGGAAACCTCTATACGAAATTTCAGCTTTCTAGGTTGAGCGCCTGCGATAATACACTTGCAGTCCTATTACTCCCTTTCCCGTGGGAATTTTAAAAAAATCTTTCTTAGTGAGCACCTACGCCCCAAAAGGAACCCTCATGCAAAATTTGAGACTCCTGACACGTAGTTTCGGAGATGTCGTGATGCATCAGTCAACTTTGCATCCCCGTTTTACCGCCCTTAATGGATGATTTTTGAATAATTTACTCGTGTTTCATGCCTTTCAATAAAGAACCTTCATGCTGAAATTCATTGGAATAACTTCAAAAACAACAAAGTTTCCAGTGTCCATTTGCCAATCGTGCGAATAGGTCGTGTCTTAGTTTTTATCGCGTATTGTTTCTTATCTGCACAAGAACCGGTTTGTGCGCTCGCGCCGTGCGACCGCCACCCTGGCCAGCCGGCCGCCGTGTGTGAATCATGAGCGATGAAGATGATTTATTAAATACGAGTGGTAAAAGCGATTCGGAAATCATTAATGAGTGTGAGCGAGAACTTCAAGTTTTAAATTCAAACAGCCTAAATATGGAATGCGATAGACAGGTCGAGAAAAGAGTGCGTGAACATAGTGACGAAAGTGAAGAAGGCTATACTGTAGTTACAAGGAGGAAGCCTAAACGCTTACTGAGAAGTGACTCATACAATCAAAACTCCCAAATGATGCATATAGAAGAAACTATAGATAAACACGAAGTATGTATAACCTCATTGGAAATTCTACCCAAGCAAATCGCTTTAGCTAAATTAATGAACGCAGAAAATATCGAAAATATATCTAAAATTAAATATAAAAGCCCTTATAAAGTGATTATACAGTTTACTGACAAAATCTCAGCAAATAAACTTTTAGAATGCCAAAAAATTGCAGACTTAGGATATAGAAGTCAACTAACATCAGAGTTAATGATAACTTACGGAGTTATCAAAGGTATTGACCTGGACTTAAAAGATGAGGATATCTTGTCAATTTTGGAAACCACGGTGCCGATTCTGTCTACCAGAAGATTGAAACGCATAGATGATAATGCAAAATGGGTGGATAGTGAATCGATTCGAATTGGGTTTAAAAGTAGTGTATTACCAGAATATGTATGTGCATACGGTTGTAGACTGAAAGTAGACTCATATGCATTCCCAGTGACACAGTGCGCAACATGCTGGAAATTTGGTCACCACAAAAAATTTTGCCCACGTAACAAGATTATGTGCCCGAAATGTGGAGGCGGTCATGCTAATTGTGAGACCAAAGAATACCGCTGCTTAAATTGTAAGGGGAATCACATGGCGATGGATAAGAGCTGTCCGATGTTTATAAAGGAAAAACAGATTCGGTACGTAATGAGTAAGGACAATATACCCTACCGCAATGCTCTTGAAGTCGTACTAAAAGAACAAAAAATTAAAAAAGATTTATCCTTTCCTCCCCTGGGTAAAGAAATGTCTTCTGTGCAGCACACTAAAATGCTGACTGGTAGATCATATTACGAGGTACTAACAACAGTAGCACCAACCCCTGATGCTCCAATTACTAACGGGAAAAAAACTGAACAAGAAACAACAGAAAAACAGCAATCGAATGTAGCAGAAAAGAAACGTAAAAAGAAGCGTAAGAAGAATTACAATCATGAAGAAAATGAATTATTTGTAGAGGATTCAGAGGATATGAGCTCAGAAAGTGCAATGGAATTTAATGAAAACAAGGAAAATGATGACACAGAAATGACCAGTTTAAAAAGAATTGTATTAAAGCTTAAAAAAATAATATCATCTAGAGAAAATTTTGAAGAAAAAGTCATGGAAGTTCTTAAAGTTATAATCGACGAGTGTAAAATATTCTTTATGAAGCTATGGAGTAGTCAAAAAGTAGTTGATAAGTTACTTTGCCTTTTCACTAATAATTATGGATAGGTCCTTAAAGCATTGTTATTTGAACATATTTCAGTGGAATGCACAAAGTTGGCGTCCGAAGTTATTGTTATTTGGCGAGCTACTTAATCAAGAGAACATCCATATTGCGATTATTAGTGAAACGTGGCTGGAGCCGGACAGTTCACTCAGGTTATCGGGATATAACATATACAGGAGAGATAGGACTGATTCATATGGTGGTGTTGCGATTATAACCCACAAATCTATAGAAACTCAAATATGTACCAGTAATACTTCTATCAGCCCAGGTATTGAACTTATCCACATCCGAGTTTTAAACTGTAAGTATCTTGAGAATATTATTTCAGTCTACTGTCCATCCTCTGTTAGAACTACTGATACTGATTGGGATGCTGTATTTTCATTATATCCAAAAAAATCTCTTATAGCGGGTGATTTCAATGGCCACCACACGAACTGGTCTTATAAAAATGATAGTAGAGGAACTCAATTATTTGATGCTTCTATAAATAATGGTTTTAGCTCTCTTAACTCCGGCGAGCATACTAGAATTAAATTAGTTGATGGTATACTGCAAAAGACTTCCCCCGATATTACGTTTGTTTCTACTGACATAGCTATATATTTTGACTGGAGAGTATGTAACGAAAATTTAGGTAGTGATCACCTTATCATTCAAATTAAAATGAAATTAGATTCTGAGTTACACTATAGAGAAAAAAGAAATTTCAAGAAAGCTGATTGGGCAAAGTATCGTAAATGTCTTGAGGAATCTTTTAGTAACAATAGCGTAGATAATAATAATTGTATACAAAATCAGTACGACTATTTTCTAGAAAAAATTAGAATAGCAGTGGATGAAAACATTCCCGTATCAAGGATATGTACCAATACTGAAGCCAAGTTTAAACCCAAAGATTATTGGAACGCAACATTGTCAGAAGCTGTTGCAAAGCGGAGATTAGCTTTGAGTAAATTTAGAAGAAACCCTACCCCAAGTAATTTACAAATTCTTGATAAACAAATTAGGGAAACCAAAATTCTTATTTGTCAAGCAAAATCTGACAATTGGCGCAAGTTCTGTAACAGTCTCGACGAGACATCATCAGTTTCAGAAATGTGGTCTCGAACGCGCTGGGTTAAAGGTATTCAGAAACCTAAGCTTAATCCGCCTAGCGATAAGGTAGAACAATTATTACGGTCGTTAACTCCAGATACAGTTCGTAATATACCTCCGAACTGTAACTCTGAAAATAGTTTATTAGAAACGCCTTTTATATTATGCGAATTAAATAATAGCATCAAAAGTAAAGACACGGCCCCAGGTTACGATGGTGTAACATACTCAATGATTCACAATCTCCCTGATGTGGGAAAATTTTATCTATTAAATCTATACAATAAAATATTTCAAACCGGCTGTATCCCTAAACAATGGCGCAGTACACTAATTGTCCCTATTCCTAAAGCTACTACTGAAACAGGTCATGATTCCAAACTTAGACCTATAGCTCTTATGTCGTGCTTGTGTAAAATTCTTCACTCAATGATAGGGAAACGATTAGAGTGGCACATTGAAAAGAATCAAATTTTATCCTCTAGCACCTCTGGTTTTCGTAGAGGCCAATCAAGTTTGGACTGCTTAGGAAGACTTACATCATATATCCAAATTGCGCTTTCCAAGAACATCCCAACTCTGGGCTGCTTTCTGGATATAGAAAACGCATATAATAATGTAGCAATTGCAAAACTCGTATCTACTTTGGACGAACTAAGTGTAGGAAAAATTATATGTACGTATGTTTGGAACTTTTTGAATGATAGGGAACTTATAATTAAAAATGGTACAACTACTGTATCGAGGTGGACTAACCAAGGTCTGGCGCAAGGTGACCCTATCTCTCCTCTGCTATTTAATATTGCAACATATAGCATATGTCATCAAGTCCATAATGTTAATATATGTCAATATGCTGACGACTATGTTCTTTTTATAAGTCACAAAGATTTATCTTACTGTGAATACAATATGCAAGGTGCTCTAAATTCCATAGTATCCATTCTTCGTGAGCTGGGTTTAAATTTGTCCTCTTGTAAAACGAAATACTGCATTTTTAGTAGAGGTTTTAGAAAGCAACAAATTAATCTTCAAATAAATAATCACAATATAAATTCAACAGACTGTATTAAATACCTAGGCCTCTGGATGGATAGATCTCTTTTGTGGCGAAAACATATAAATGAAACTATGATTCAAACAACAAAATATTTAAATCTATTAAAAATATTAACAGGTCCGAGTTGGGGAATACACCCAAAATATCTACGCACACTGTATATCTCTCTTATAAGAAGTAGGCTAGATTACGCTAGTTACTTGTATGACAATGCATCAAAAACTCATACAGCTAAGCTGGACAAAGTTCAAAACCAGGCGTTGAGGATAGTAGGAGGATTTATTAAGAGCTCGCCAATCCACGTTATGGAAAGTGAGTTGTGCATTCCACCGCTGCATCTGAGAAGGAGGTATCTAGCATATAAAATCTGTCTCAAGGCTCAATCGTGGACTAACAATTTTACTACAGAACTTTTAGAAAATTTAAGTGTTCATTGTAGTAATAGTTACTGGCGGAAAAAAAATAAACCCCTTCTTGCACTGACATTTCAAGAGACAAGACTACATGAAGTTAGTTCAAGTAAACCACTGGAAATGTTTACATTAGACATATGGATGTCATATATAAATATTAAAAAAGTAATTAATTTAAATTTAGACAGCGTCATGGGTGCTAAAAAATATTTGAATTTGAGTACGTTAAAATATAATATCATAAGAGAAATAGATATAAAATATAATAATAATTGGCAAAAGATTTATACAGATGGGTCGAGGAGTAACTATGGGAGAGGAGCTGCTTTCTATGACACTTCTCGAATGCACAGTTGTATGTTTCAAGTTAACGCAAATATTTCTATTATGTCTTTAGAACTTCTGGCCATATCGAAAGCTCTAGAGTATGTTACGGTTGGTGGGCAGCAAAGAATTGTAATATTTTCTGATAGCAAGAGCGCTCTTCAGCATCTGGCTCGAACAGCCTCTGGTAGCAGAGGGGTATCGATAGCCTACGTTGTCTTGCGCCAGATACATGCACTTCAGAATAAAGGCATGGACGTAATTATGCAGTGGATACCGTCACATGTTGGAGTCAGCGGAAATGAAGAGGTTGACCAATTAGCTAAAGCAGCCAGCTCTTTAGGTACCGAAATACTAATAAAACCATACTTTTCAGAATTCTTAAATACATTTAAAACTTCTATATATAATCTTTGGACGGCACAGTTTAATGACATTTCACAAACTAAAGGAATATGGTACAAGACTATACAAGGTCAACCTCCTCAATTCCCATGGTGTGCCAATAGTAATCTCGGTAGAAACGACATAGTTTTGGCCCACAGACTTCGTTCAGGGCACATTCCATCAGGAAAGTTTGCATTCCTCATGAAAAAAGTGGACTCTGCTAACTGCGCTGAGTGTGGCGTTATCGATGATGTTCAACACATTTTGATGGAATGTGTCAAGAATGAATCAGAGAGGAAAATTGTATTGGCCAGTCTTAGTATAAATGTTTATGACGTGGGTGCTTTCCATGGCATTCTTGCCCAGCCAGGGTCCTCTGAGGCAAAAAGACTGTACAATTTAGTAATAAGTAGGTTTAGAAGTAGTTAATATTCATAATGTATGTCTGAGTAATTAGTATATGATAAATTTTTGTTAAAATATGTCTGTTTGTGTGTGTAAATTTAGATTAAGTTACGATGGGACTGACATGTCTTTTATGGACCAAAGTCCCTAAATTAAATAAAGAAAAAAAAAAAAAAAAAAAAAAAAACAAAGTTTCATACTAACTTTGCGCCCCGTTTAACCCCCTAAGGGATGAATTTGGAAAAAAATATTTTACTCATGTTTCATGCCTTTCAGCAAAGAACCTTCATGTTGAATTTCATTTGAATAACTTCAAAAACGGCTAAGTTTCATTCTAACTTTGCACCCCCGTTTAACCCCCTAAGGGATGATTTTTGAGAAAAATATTTTACTCGTGTTTCATGCGTTTCAATAAAGATCCTTAATGCTGAATTTCATTCGAATAACTTCAAAAACGGCAAAGTATCATACTAACTTTGCACCCCCGTTTAACCCCCTAAGGTATGATTTTTGAGAAAAATATTTTACTCGTGTTTCATGCGTTTCAATAAAGAACCTTAATGCTGAATTTCATTCGAATAACTTCAAAAACGGCAAAGTATCATACTAATTTTGCACCCCCGTTTAACCCCCTAAGGGATGATTTTTGAGAAAAATATTTTACTCGTGTTTCATGCCTTTCAATAAAGAACCTTCATGCTGAATTTCATTCGAATAACTTCAAAAACGGCAAAGTTTCATACTAACTTTGCACCCCCGTTTAACCCCCTAAGGGATGATTTTTGAAAAAAATATTTTACTCGTGTTTCATGCGTTTCAATAAAGAACCTTAATGCTGAATTTCATTCGAATAACTTCAAAAATGGCAAAGTATCATACTAACTTTGCACCCCCGTTTAACCCCCTAAGGTATGATTTTTGAGAAAAATATTTTACTCGTGTTTCATGCCTTTCAGTAAAGAACCTTAATGCTGAATTTCATTTGAATAACTTCAAAAACGGCAAAGTTTCATACTAACTTTGCGCCCCCGCTTAACCCCCTAAGGGATGTTTTTTGAGAAAAATATTTTACTCGTGTTTCATACCTTTCAATAAAGAACCTTAATGCTGAATTTCATTCGAATAACTTCAAAAACGGCAAAGTTTCATACTAACTTTGCACCCCCGTTTTACCCCCTTAGGGGATGAATTTCCAAAAATCCTTTCTTAGTGAGCACCTACGCACCAAAAGGGGGTTCCTTTTGGATTCCTGGCACTTTTAGTTTCGGAGATTTCGTGATGAATCAGTCAGTGATTTTCTCTTTTATATATCTGCACAGTGCCATCTAGTGAATTTTTGAGGAACTAAATTTCAAAATGGTCAGCTCAAGTAAATAAAAAACTTTCATACATAGTGCTATTGAATATTAAAATGGTCGTAATCAGGGGTCGGGCGATTCCGACTCTGCACAGTGACAATTTTAAAATTCTTTGGTTGTTGAAAATTTAAATGAGTGTAACTTCTTCTTTTTCTTCTCCTGACATCCGGTCCGGTCCGGTTCGGTCCGGTCCGGTCCAGTCTAATGTCGGTAGGTATGGTGTACCAAGTCTGTTGTAAGTGCGAGAATTTTTTTTTCTTACATTGACAGGGAGGAGACCTTTAAATGAACATAACTTATTTTCCTGACATCCGATTTAAATGAAACAAAGCCTATATTCTGCTCCAAGCCAAGCTCTATCTTCCTGTGAAAACTGCATTAAAATCCGTTCAGTAACTTAGAAGATGTGCGCGTTCAAACAGACAGACAGACAGACAGACAGACAGACAAAAAAATCCAAAAAATTTTTTTTCGCTTTTATTACCTTTCTCTAACTGTTCTCTCTCCATTTTTGCCAAATATGTTCAATGTACAGACATATCGGGGTCTACTGTTTTATTATATGTATAGATTTAGTTTTTTTTTAAATTAGAAGCACGGGCAGTCACGGGGAAGCCAGTCGATCCAAACTTAGTCTAAATGTTACATGTCTTGTGCCGCTCGGAGGAGGACAATGGAGAACATTGTCTTCACCCGAGCGGAAGTAAATTCTTAGCTTGTAAGTGTGTTGTCCAATTTGATGCCTCCCATGGAAACAACAAGTACCCGGGGATAGTCATCCCCGGAGTTTAGACCCGGGCAAGGAGTTATTACTCGAGGCCCGCACGCCCCGTATGGCGCATGACACCCGTACCGTACCGTTTTGTTGCCAGTACAGTTCCCGAAGTAAGTTAATAGGGACAACTTCAAGCATTTCTTCGACTTCGTTACGAAGAATTTCTAGGTACGCTGCCCCCGTCAATCTTCCTTCAATAAAGTAGGGTCCAAGTAATCTGTGCCCGAGTATGCCTGCCCAAACATTCCATGAAAAACGATGCTGGAATGAATCCTTTTTTGTTTTTAGTGGATTTTCACCCCTAGTGGTGGTGGGTGGTGGGCACCAGTGCTCGTTGTGGATGTTGTAAACACCCACTCGGGTGAACAAGGCCTCATCAGTCCACAGAATGTTTTCGTGGAGATGGGTTTGCAGCCACTCGCAAAATGTAACGCGTGCTTCATAGTCGGGTTGGAGTAAATCTTGCACTGGTCGAAAATGATACGGTTGTTGGTTTTACGCACGTAATAACCTCCATACCGTCATATGGCCGACGCCAAAACGCCGCCCCGCTTCTCGCGTACTCGCGCGTGGTTCATTTTCAAAAAATTGAAGGATTTCTTCTTGCAATTCCACTGGTATTTCTTGCCCACCACCGTGTGCATGAGCAGGCCTGGTGAACTGTCCATAGTCGCGGAGATTTTGAACCGTTCTCAATACGCGACGTACGGAAGGCACAATTCGTGTAGGATACCGTTCTCTCCACAGGCGTAAGGTAGCACTTATATTACGACCACTTTCCCCGTACAAGAGAACGATGTCACAAAGTTCAATGTTCGTAAGTTCGCTACCCATTGTCGCGTCGCGTTTACTAGTTCAGCGAGTTCACATCAATTGCGTCCGAACACGCGGTCGCTCGGTAACAAACTACCAGGCCGGCCGGCCCCGGCGGCACACGGCGGCGCACGCGGCACTGTTTGTCGGCGCGACAAAGGTATATTTGATGTGCCGCCGCTCGCCGCGCGGCCGCCGCGCCGCCGCTACAACATCGACGCTACGATACTACGCGGTTTTGGTGTTTATGATGCAAGGAAAAAAGTAGACATTTGGAGAAAAAAAAATGTATTTGTTTTTTTTAGTATTTCTGCTCAGAATCACTTACTGAGTCATCTCCTTAATTTATTTACACGTCATCTGATACATTCTGTATAAAAAGTGCAATAAATATGTACATACAATAAGAAGTAAAATAATAGTTTTATTTCCAAACGAAATCCATAGCCACTAACAGTATCTTACATGTATGTACAATCCTAGTGTTCCATTATTGGATCGGTTACGAAACTAAAAATCTAAATGAGATATATTTTTTTTTTATACGTGGGTCACATTATACATCTATAAACGTGGTCTGATCCGATTTTCATAAAAATTGCTTGTTTTACTATGGTTGGGATGATACGAGTTAAGATGAACAACTATGAATTTGAGACTTCTAGAATTACAAAAAAACGTGTTGTAACTGAAAAATGTTTCGCTAATGAGCCTGCTCTTAAAAAATAAAGATATTAGAGAATAGGATAATACCAGATAAAATGAAGATCATCAAACGAAAAACTGAAGAGAAGCAATCGAATTCAAGAGCAATTAAATCAACGGTTCAACGTATTGTACCGTGTAATAAATGTAAAAAGCATTATCTATTCTATAGTAGCATAACCAAATTGCACCACTGGTGGAAGATAGTCGCAACCCCAATTATGTCATTTTTTTTTTATTACACCAAAAAATCAAGGAAATTGTATTACATCTTGTCAATTTTTTTCATAAAATTTATCTCAAAAATGAAGGAAATAAATGGAAATATTTAAAATCCTGCAACATAAAATTTTACTAAATTCCCATATAATAACGAAGTTGATACATTTGCACTTGAACTAGCAATAAAATTCCATGCGACTATTATCATATTCAATCTTACGTAAATGTTGAACGAAAACTTATGAATAAAACTTGTCACAACTAATTGTTGAATACTTGTTTTAGGATACAATTATGTAGGTGTCGGTGTGTAAGTTTAGTTGCTTATTTCTTCTACGAGACCTATAATGATATTATTTTAAGTAACAAATGTCACTTATTTGAGTTAGTATCAATTTGGAAGTGGTCTATACATAAATAGAGATTTCTACGTTACATTTTATTTTACATATTTTGTAATTATTGAAAATTATTTATTATCCGAGTATTTTAATTATGTTTAATGGCGCAAATACAATTACGTAAAATCAACAATGATTTTAAGTTATAAATCTTTGTAAAGATTTTCAGATATTGGCAGTGGAGCGTTATATAATCGAGATTAAACAGAGGCCCTCTCTATATCTTCACAACCTGATGTTTTCTTTCTTCTTCCGACCCTATTACAACGTTTTGTGTCACAATTATTGGTGTTTCATCCTCGAAGTCATATCTTATCAGCAGGATTACAGGTGATAAAGGATCTGCTGAAACCTCTTTTACCTTTGTCCAATGAACTTTTTCTCCTGACGCTTCCTTTGCCCATTAGTATTATTATTAGTCTTTTAAAATCCAAAAAGTCTTCCTGTGACATTTTTTTTATGTTATATTTCTGTCCTCGTACTTTAGCATTCCTAATAATTGCGTAAATTTCTTCAGGAATATAAAAAACATGGTTTTTCTTGCTTTTCTCAATGCATGAATGCATAGAGTCAGTCCCCTTCATTCTGCGTATGGCCTTTCTGTAAAAACCTATGCGTGATTTTTACACCCAGTTTTACTGCTGCATGGACATATAACGCAAACACAAATCTGTTTCGGTTTTGCCCACTGCAATTATCCGAGTAAAATGAAACTTCTTCAATCTCCTGTCGGCTTCAGCTTTTAGATAAGCCCATAAACAGCTGGCTATCTCGTTAGCTCCTCTTTTTGCTATCTCGCCATGCAACGAAAAGTGTAATAGATCATATCAATTTGTTTCCTTGCAAAGAGTCTCATTATCTCCGAAAACAGACTCAAAGAGAATATTTGGATGAAAAACTGAATTGTGCGAAAATGTATCGCCTTTACGTGGATTGGATGAACAATAATCCACAATATCCAAATGTCCAGTTGGCAACAGAGCGATGGTATTACCATATCTTCTGCACAAAATTTAATATAGGCTTTTTTCACCCGAAAAAGGGTAAATGCTCTTTGTACGAAGAGGCAGACTCAGAAAGGAAGGATCAATTAAAAGTGGAGTATGAAGTGCATATAAAGAATAAAGAGCTTGTAAGAAAAATTAAGGACGAAGAAAAGGAGAATTCGGACGCAACTACAAAAACAGTTGCCCGTTTTGATTTAGAAAAGGTGTTGAGTCTGCCCCAGTCTGAAGTTGGGGTATTTAATTATAAAAGAAAATATCCTGTTTACAACTTTACAATTTATAATATTTTGATAAAAAGTGGCTACTGTTACGTTTGGCATGGTGAGATAGCAAAAAGAGGAGCTAACGAGATAGCCAGCTGTTTATGGGCATATCTAAAAGCTAGGAATTGAAGAAGTATAATTTTACTCGGATAATTGCAGTGGGCAAAACCGAAACAGATTTGTTTTTGCGTTATATGTCCATGCAGCAGTAAAATTGGGTGTAAAAATCACGCATAGGTTTTTACAGAAAGGCCATACGCAGAATGAACGGGACTCTATGCATTCATGCATTGAGAAAAGCAAGAAAAACCATGTTTTGTATATTCCTGAAGAAATTTACGCAATTATTAGGAATGCTAAAGTACGAGGACAGAAATATAACGTAAAAGAAATGTCACAGGAAGACTTTTTGGATTTTAAAAGACTAATAACTAATAATACTAATGGGCAAAGGAAGCGTCAGGAGAAAAATGTTCATTGGACAAAGGTAAAAGAGGTTTCAGCAGATCCTTTGTCACCTGGAATCCTGCTGATAAGATGTGATTTCGAGGATGAAACACCAATAATTGTAGACACAAAACGTTGTAATAGGGTCGGAAGAAGAAAGAAAACATCAGGTTGTGAAGATATGGAGAGGGCCTCTGTTTTATCTCGATTATATAACGCTCCACTGCCTATATCTGAAAATCTTTACAAAGATTTAATAAGTTTGTGTAGAGGTAACCATATCCTATTGCATTATCAGAACTTTTATAAGAATTTGCGCCCGCAATCTGCACCTAATGAGAATAATTCTAATGTCGATAGCGATGAATCCGAATAGACACATAATTTTGTATGATTTGTTGATTAAACACCATGCCAAGCAATAATTTAGAAGTTAAAATGTAGTTGATTTTATAAGTTGATTATAAAAGCATTAATTAAAAATATTTAATTAGAAATAGATTTATTTATTTCATACGTTGGGAAACTGACATACACATACATAATAATATCATAAAACAATAATTAAATGAGAAAACCTGAATAAAATAATATACATAATAAGCAGCCACTGTTTCTGAAGTAAGTAAACAAAGGATGAAGTAGGAACAGTCTTATTTTATGTAATTTAATAAATAATTATTACAGTTAATTGATTATTAGAAGGAATGTCGCTCGTTTCGTCATGAAAATAGGATTTTCATGAAAAACAATAGATTACTACGCAAAAATCTTTGTAATTTTTCATTTTAAGTAAAGCTATAACTCCAAATGTAACTTTAAGTAAAGGAATCTTTCAGAAGGAAAAAGTGCGCAACTGATCTTACACAAATGAGTTGTTCGTGGAAGAAGCGTGTAAACCACACTTACGCATTGAATGCACTACCGAATTAGGGCATGAATAAAGAGTTATCTACAGTAATATCAAACAGCCAATTACCGTCCCCATGTCAATAATGCAATATTTACAATTACTGCTACGGATAATTTATTATGCTTCGAGGAATATTTATGCAACGCTCTTTTGTAAGTTTTTCTCTATGTACATTGTGTAAATGTTGAACATAAAAATATGGTGACTAGACAGCTAGTTTTTATTATCATTTGCTGTATACCACATATTTTTAGGACAAAAGATGTATTTTCTAGACAGTTTTTTTACGCTCCTGAAAAGTTGCTATTTTTCACTTATGACTTTCTTCCAGGAATGGTGCGATGTCTTAAATGTGACGAATTTTTTTTGTTTAAAGTGCATTTGTAGCTCAAAATTAGAAATTGGTGATAATTTCGTCTGTGATATATATGTACTAAAATAATATAAATTACTATTACGATAGTGGCAGTAGTGGCAGTGAAGAACCACGACTGAATAATGATTAAGTGTATTTTTGATCTCATGAGATGACTGAAAGATAAGTTAAGTATTCTGAAGTATAAGTAAATTGTTACTTTCGTGCCATAAATAAGTTTTTTTTTTGTTAGTTACTTACAGAAAGCATTTAAAGACTGCTTTTTATTTGAATATTTTATTCTTATTTAATTTAGACTTAAGACAATTTTTAACGTTACGGTCATATCGTTTTTAGCTTTTTATTAACCCCCGACGCAAAAAGAGGGGTGTTATAAGTTTGACGTGTGTATCTGTGTATCTGTGTATCTGTGTATATGTGTATCTGTGGATCTGTCTGTGGCATCGTAGCAACCAAACGGATGGTCCGATTTTGATGCAGTTTTTTTTTGTTTGAAAGGTGACCGGTGCGGGAGTGTTCTTAGCTATGATTCATGAAAATCTGTTCAGCCGTTTGAAGATTACCAGCTCTTTTCTATTTGTTGAAGGGAAATGAGCAACTTCCACTGGTTAGATCGATTTGAAATTTGGTATACTGTTACTGTCATGATATTGCAAGAATATGGTAAACTTGATCTGATGCTGCAGCATCATCTGGAACCTGCAGTATACTCAACTCCTCGTCAAATTACAGCAGATGTATCGTGTTTGGGCTCATTGGAATGGTCTCATTGAATAGTTCATTTATAGGTATAATTCACTAGCTGGGCTCGCGGCTTCGCTCGTCATACTTAATGTTTATTGCTATCGCGCCGCATATTTATCCCCGACCCAAAAAGAGGGGTGTTATAAGTTTGGCGTGTGTATCTGTGTACTTTGGTGTTAGATTATATTATGTTTCGCAATACCTCTCATACATATCTAAAATACAAATGAAACGGATAGGGATTAGAATACAATAAGAACGAAACTATAAAAAACTTCAAATAAAACTTAAATTTAAAATTTAAAAAACCCCCGACTACCGCTAAAAAGTAAATAAATAATAATCATGTACCCTCCCTATTCGACCTTTTAATTTTATGATATAATATTTATATTAGTTATTAGTAGTTAGTCATAATACTTCCAAAGCGTCATCACGTCGGGGGACCGCTATAGACATTTAAACATAACTGTAGGTAGGTACTAGGTATTAACTAATAAACTGTAGATAACAAATTGTCGGCTAGTAATAAATTTTTACTTAGCGGTCCCCCGACGGGATGACGCTTTGGAAGTATTATGACTAACTACTAATAACTAATATAAATATTATATCATAAAATTAAAATGTCGAATAGGGAGGGTACATAATTATTATTTATTTACTTTTTAGCGGTAGTCGGGGGTTTTTTAAATTTTAAATTTAATATATATATAGATTTGTAGCTAATATAAACTATATCACTGCAGTGCCCCCTAGTGAGTTCCTACCGTAATACCTATTTATGAACCCTCACTAATCAACCAGAAACCCATTACAAATGAAAACTGCAACAGAAACAGACTAGTAGTTTTAGTTTTGCACAAACAAATGTTTACTGCAGCGCCCCCTGGTGAGTTGTCACCGTAACACCTATCTAAGAACATGCTCCATCTAATCAAACCAGAACCTATCACTGAGAACCATATCAAAATCTGACTAGTAGTTATGGAGATAAATGTCTACTGCAGCGCCCCCTGGTGAGTTGTCACCGTAACACCTATCTAAGATCATGCACCAATCAAACCCGAACCTATCACTGAAAACTGGGCGTCTACTACGAACATACGATTTACGAAGATTCGGCCGATTCTTCGGACGTTTCTTACTACGAGCGCGTCTATCGGTAGGTCGGTCGGCGCGATTGTCGTTCGTTCCGACCGAACATTGTTTGACAGTTGTTTATTCGTAAACCCTACTCTGAACGCACGAAGTGCGACCGACTATTTGAGTTTGACAGGAGGTTCGTCGTTGATTTAATGTCAAAATTCACGATATCAAAATAGATAACTTGTGATTATCGTAACCATGGATCGTAACCATGAAAATCGAAGAATTCTCTACGGTAAGTATATTATATTTATGAATTTACTGTGTACATCTTAATGAAATTAATGTTTTTGAAGATACATCAGTTTAATGTCTTTATTACAGCAAAATGGCACTTCGTATACTTCTAATTGAAACGGCGGCGTTAGAGGAGGAGCGCAAGGAATCGCCGCCAAATAAGAGATGCCTTTAATATGAATTTAGTGCCCGATTTGAGTTTATATCGAATTATAGACTCACTCGAGCACTTTATGAGGATCTCTGTAAAGAGCTTATCCCTCTTATGCCACCAAAGAGGAACAGGCGAGGAATTGACTCTGCAATAAAGGTATGAAGAGTAGACTTCAACTTGTATGTCTTTGTATTTCCTTCCATTAATTATTAGAAATATTAAAGCCACACCTATTTGAGTTCAATTGAAGTCACTGACCATTATTGCAAACTTTAAAATAATTTATGATTTATATTTTTGTTGTACAACTTTATGTGTTGATTTTCTTACAGGTTTTATATAAAATACTATTTACCGGAGGTTGTTAGATGTATTGATTGCACTCACGTAGCAATCGTAAGGCCGAGTAACAATGAGGAGCAATTTTTCAATCGTAAACATTTTCACTCACTCAACACTCAAGTGGTAAGTTATGTTCCTATGTTGATATATCATGACAATTAAATACATCTTCCTAAGCTTAGTGCTTATACAATCTTGTGTTATGTATTATGAAACATATCTATCACTCTGGAGGTTAGGCCCCAACTGACTGATTAATAATATTTTGGTAAAAATACACAATAATTTTATTTGACAGATATGCGACTCCGACTGTAAAATCCTAGATGTGGATGCTTCCTATTCGCTATGGTGGAGCGACGCACGACGCTTTCATATGGGCATTGAGGCTGGAGTGACTGCTCCCGAACTGTCAGAAGACGAGCTCCAAGCAGAAGCCTCTCGACAAGAATCCTAGTTATTATTGAATTATGAAATATACTACAATAATCTCAATTTTCCAATTGTGTAATTTAGTTCATTGTGTTATTTTATAATTATTTTTATAATTCTTGTTTTAAGAAAATTTAAAAAATTACTAATTACAATGTTTTTCAGATAGCATGGGTATGGTGACATTTAGGATTTGAAGGGAATTTACAGGGAATTAAAAATAAATGTATCATTAATTACCTATGCAAATTCGAATTTACTACTTTTTTGTAGTCGCTTATTCTTCACTCTTTTTCTATTTCTTTTTGTACTTCGCGGTTTTTTGTTTCGAATAAAACGTGCGTGAAATGAAATACGTGAAAATAACTCAAACGTCACCGTACCCATGCTATCTGAAAAACACTCTAAGAGGTAGTTCTTATATGAAAGTCATATAGGTATATCAATAAAGGGCTTTTAAAAAAACCATTTTATTTCATAAACATATTTTATTTAACAAGTAATTTAATTAAATATACTCTTTTTCTTCATGTCAACCTATAATCATCCCACTGCAGGGATATGGGTATCCCTTCAATTGAAAGTGATTAGAGCGTACTCTGCCACGCTGCTCCAATGCGGTTTGGCAGAGGTCAGTGTTTCAATTGTTCAATTAACTGCCTCATAAGGCTACTCATTTCTTGAACTGCCATTCTAATGCCCGCCAGTTCTAGCCCTCGCGCTCAGCGCGCGTCAGCTGAAGCTGCAGCTACAGCTGCCCCCTCTGTCTTCGTCGTATTGTGGCTAAAAAAGAAAATTAAAATTACATAAGCTTTTCAATATAAAAGCTTCAAACTTTTTTTCGGGTTATAAAGGAACCCAAACTTTCCTATAAATTTGAATGCTCGACTTGGCGGGGGTACTGCCGTGCTCCCAGTTAGTAACATAACTTGCTTTATGTTTAGAATATTCAGAATATTGGTTTAAAATATATATTGTTAATCAGAAATTGTAATATAACATACAGCAACATGGAGTGGGACCTTCTTGACTTGGACCCGGTTGGACAATGTCTGGCTGTTCTCTTGGTTCTTCTAACGGACCTGGGGGTAAACAATATGAATGTACTAAAAAAGTAAATTTAATTAATTATTATATTTGTCTATACTACACATGCCTACTTTAAAAAAACATAACTACTACTTTAAAAAAATATAATATAAATACATTAGTGAGTAGTTTGTTATAATGAATAATGTGTTTTGAAGAATAAATTAAATACAAAGCATAAATAGTCATGGTAAAAAACCACTTTTTTTTAATATCGCACAGACAAAGGGCACATCGGCCTCCTAATTTCGTAGAAGGCCCGCAAGACAACAATACAACATGTGTACAACACAAGTGGTTCAAAAGTTACAGCCTGTTGTACTTGAGAAGTTTGAAAAAAAACTAGATTTTTTTGGTATGTTTTTTACTAACTGAAGTATTTTATCACACATTTCCATTTGTGCACTTTATGACGGGGCACACTATAAAACAACATCATATGTATAGCACACAGCATATACACTTTATAGTAAAAGTTACTGAAGTGTTGAACCTATGCCATGGTTAGAAATCATCTCTTTTATATTAGAAGATAAATTATATTAAATTTATTCAACATAACTTGTTAATATTGATTTGTTTTACATACCTTATATTGTATTTTCTTCTTGTATTGGCAATAAGGCAGCAGTTGGCTCAGATGGCTCTTTACTGTGCTGGAAAGTAAAAAAAGATTTATAGACTATAATTTTATAAATTTGATAGTTCAGAAGAATAAGACCTAAAAAAAATTAAACATAAACATAAAGTCATAGGAATTTTAATATGTGTATGATAAGAATTGTATACACATATTATGTTCTTTCATCATAGACAAAGAAACAAGCAAAATATGTGTACAAACCTCAACAAATGCAGGCACTCTAGCTGTTGTCTGCGGCTCACCAAACCCGTCTCTCATAATAGAAATTACTTTTTCGTCCCATTGGAAGAGAGGCGGAGACCACCAGTAGAAGATGTAGAACTTCGTGCTGCCGCTGCTGCCTTCTTGGCCAAATATTTTCTATCTGTCCACACCTACAACAAAATAATGATATTTGAGTATCTATATGTATGTCTACGCAATTCATAGCAAATTGATATATGTACACATATTTATAACCAAGAAAACTTAGTTTTTGCCATTGTTTTACGGATTTCGTACACCCCCATGGCATTTAAGGAGCTGCAGATCTCGTCCCACAGCCGACGTGTCAACAGTCAACAGACACTCCTCAAATTTCCTCTCGCTAGGTCGCGATGCTCCTCGAGGAAATTGAGGAGTGCTTCGATTTGCGCCGCCGTTGGTGCAGTCATGTTTCAACTTGGAGTATAAATAAATACGAAACGAACCTAACAGAAACACTATACAACGCGTCATGTCACTGGCAGTGAAGTGACGGACAGACGAGACTAAATGTCATAATCAAATAGTATGTATGTGTAGTAGTCAAAAATTCTACCACTGATTGACAAAACTTGAAAATCAAATAAAGTTTTGTGAAAAAATTAATCCCATATACTGAAAGATTATTTTTAAATACAAAAGTGTAAAAATATAACAACTTTAAACGATATTGAGAATTATTGCTTTCGATAATTGTACGCCAATACTTATAAAAATCTACCATTTTGGTAATACAATTTTTACTGTGCCGTACTTATAATGCAACCAAATTGAAAAGTCATTCTGATAAATGAGTAGCTTAGCTTCGTGACGACTTTTTAAACTATTAGGATATACATTCAATTTTCGTTTATTGAGAAAATCATGAGTATTATTGCTTTTTCTCTTATTATAATTATGAAATGGACATAACATTTCATTTTTATAATTTACAAATTAACATTACTCCTTAAATAGAATAATATTGACTTAGAAATGAATTATCGATAAAATGTCGATAAGCTTTGTGTCACGTTGTGTCACTAGTGCGTATGTTTCATTCGGTCCGATATTAGTGTACCAATTGTCTATGATTCCGATGAAGAGGATCGGATCCGAACTAAGTTCGTGGTAACGTCAGAACGGAAACTTCGGTCGGCTATCGGTCGGATCCGATTGTTCGTAATTGACTTTTCGTAGTAGAAGCCCTGCATCAAAATCGGACTAGTAGTTTTGGAGATAAATGGCAACATTGGTTTGCACAAACAAACATTCTCTCACCCCAAACGCATATACCGTCTCCGTTCCGTCGTGGGTAAAAAAGGCCGTAACCGGTTTTCTTTCGCCATTTCTTTTACCGGTGGTCATTTTGCTTTGTGTCCGAAATGGTAGTAGTATATAGAGTAGTTTATGTTAAAAATGGATTGTTTACTAAAAATATACAATTTACTAAGTATTTTGTTTAATTTACTTTCTTGATATTTACTCCCCTTGATAGTACCTCATCATATCAACCCGTAATCATCCCACTGCTGGGATACGGGTCTCCATTCAATCGAAGGTGATTAGAGTGTACTCTGCCACGCTGCTCCAATGCGGATTGGCAGATGCCGGTGTTTTCAGAACGCCCTAAGGCCACCGACTTGGCTTAACGACTGTCATCCATCAATAGCCGTAGTAATAAATAAATAATAATAAATAAACTAGCTGTGCCCGCGACTTCGTTCGCGTGGTTGTCGAAAACACTATCGCGATATGAATCATTTTCCCCGTTTTTGCAACATTTTTCACTGATGCTTCGCTTCTATTGATCGCAGCGTAGTATTATATAGCTTAAAGCCTTCCTCGACAAATGGGCTATCCAACACAAAAATATTTTTTAATTCGAACCAGTAATTCCTGAGATTAACGCGTTCAAACAAACAAACTAACAAACAAACTCTTCAGCTTTATATATTAGTATAAAGAACCTTCATGCTGAATTTCATTCGAATAACTTCAAAAACAGCAAAGTTTCATACTAACTTTGCACCCCCGTTTAACTCCATAAGGGATGAATTTTGAGAAAAACATTTTACTCGTGTTTCATGCCTTTCAATAAAGAACCTTCATGCTGAATTTCATTCGAATAACTTCAAAAACGGCATGGTTTCATACTAACTTTGCGCCCCCGTTTAACCCCCTAAGGGATGTTTTTTGATAAAAATATTTTACTCGTGTTTCATACCTTACAATAAAAAACCTTCATGCTGAATTTCATTCGAATAACTTCAAAAACGGCAAAGTTTCATACTAACTTTGCATCCCCGTTTATCCCCTAAGGGAAGATTGTGAGAAAAATATTTTACTCCTGTCACATGCCTGTCAATAAAGAACCTTAATGCTGAATTTCATTTGAATAACTTAAAAAACGGCAAAGTTTCATACTAACTTTGCGCCCCCGTTTAAGCCCCTAATGGATGAATTTTGAAAAAAAAAAATCTCTTGTTTCATGTCTTTCAGTAAAGAACCTTCATGCTAAATTTCATTCGAATAACTTCAAAAACGGCAAAGTTTCATACTAACTTTGCAACCCCGTTTAACCCCCTAAGGGATGATTTTCGAGAAAAATATTTTGTTCGTGTTTAATGCCTGTCAATAAAGAACTTTCATGCTGAATTTCATTCGAATAACTTCAAAAACGGCAAAGTTTAATACTAACTTTGCACCCCCGTTTAACCCCTAAGGAAAGATTTTTAAGAAAAATATTTTACTCGTGTTTCATGCCTTTCAATAAAGAACATTTATGCTCAATTTCATTTGAATAACTTTAAAAACGGCAAAGTTTCAAACTAACTTTGCGCCCCCGTTTAATCCCATAGGGGATGTTTTATGAGAAAAATATTTTACTCATGTTTTATACCTTTCAATAAAGAACCTTCATGCTGAATTTCATTCGAATAACTTAAAAAACGGCAAAGTTTCACACTATCTTTGCACCCCCGTTTAACCCCCTAAGGGATGAATTTTGAAAAAAATATTTTACTCATATTTCATGCTTTTTAGTAAAAAACCTTCATGCTGAATTTCATTCGAATAACTTCAAAAACGGCAAAGTTTCATACTAACTTTGCACCCCCGTTTTACCCCTTTACGGGATGAGTTTCCGAAAATCCGTTCTTAGTGAGCACGTACGCCCCAAAAGGAACCCCCATGCAAAATTTGAGACTCCTGGCACTTGTAGTTTCGGAGATTTCGTGATGAATCAGTCAGTGATTTTCTCTTTTATATATATAGATAAATATATAGGGACAATTCATACAGATTGAGCTAGCCCCAAAGTAAGTTCGAAACTTGTGTTATGGGATACTAACTCAACGTTATTATATTTTATAACAAATACATATAGATAAACATCCAAGACCCGAGGCCAATCAGAAAAAGTTTGTTTTTCATCATGACCCGACCGGGGATCGAACCCGGGACCTTCTGGATGGCGGTCTGGCGTGGTAACCATTACGCCACGGAGGTCGTCAAGTAGAACCAATAAACTGTTGATTCATGGGATTGATAACTTAATTACCCATAATATAATTGTAATAAACAAGCTGTAAGCGACTAGCAACAGTATCAACAGGCTATACATACATACACTTAGGTACACTGTCTGATATAGTTGGGGAGTTTCTGACATCAGAAGTGGGATAGATCGTCGTGTTAACATGGTATTAATATTTTTGAAAATTTCAGCCATAGAACTTCATGGATCCGGCTGTGCTTGGGAGTCTGCTCGCCGTGATTCGAGATGCAGCAACTTGAAACCACAACGGGATAGCGACAGCGCGACATCTGCCAGTTTTCGACCCTGCTTGCAGAAACAAAATTTGATTGTGCAATTATTTCAGGATCACAGGATGGTTTCTTAGATGGAGTAATCTAATTTTTGAGAGCAAAAAAGGCGATGGAGATTACCACAAGGAAATGAACTCGAAAGTCTTCGAAGAATAGTTCGAGAACAAATGTATAGAACAAGTAAAAAAGAAGAGATTAAAATGGCAACGCTGGATAGAATTACTGATGCAGTCATGGATGAATTTGTGATGAATAACACCTGAACCTACCAATGACCTGAAGGTCACTAGTGAAACAAGCTGATCATCATGATCATGCAGTGATGATTTGTTGAACTAATCAATGAATGATCAGTAACTGTCATTAACGACATAAAATCCAATGATTTTGCAACTGTTCTCCAATGTTTTGATCCCGAGCAAGCAGCAGAAAATTTGGTTGGCATCATTTCAGGTGTAATTCAAAGGCATACTCATTCTGTCTTAGTTCCAAGTAAAAAGCGTATAGCCAAACCCTGGATCACTACTGGTTTGCTGAGATGCATACGCCATAGAGATAAGTTATTTCATAAATTCAAAAGAGATCCTAATAATATTACAAACAAACTTATTTTTACAAGGTATCGTACCTTCTGTAACAATATTTTGAAAAAAGTAAAGCGTGCTCATGAACAGTTAGAATTTACTAAAGCCAAAAGGAACCCCAAAGACATGTGGAAGGTCATAAAACAAACTGCATACCTTCAAAAAACTAAATCTGTGGCAACTCCACTATTGAAATTGCATACAAATCCGAAGATGTCTGCGGATATAGTAAACAATTACTTTACAAACGTTGGTAAGAATCTGGCTAGTAGAATCGTTGCTCCTTGTGTAACTTCTGATGCTCACAAATCTGTTCAAATTCCCTGTATGCAGTCTATGTTCATGTTGGGTGTCGATAATGAGGAAATAGGTAGCATAATACATAACCTTAAAGACAATAGTGCAACTGGTTGGGATGGAATTCCCACAAGAGTAATAATTGCCACAAAAAACACTCTCATTCCAATCTTCAATCACGTTTTCAATATAGCGCTCTCTAAGGGTACATTTCCGACTGTATTTAAAAAGGCTCTTGTCCATCCTATTTACAAGAGTGGGGACAGAGACAATTTTTCAAATTATAGGCCTATATCTGTTCTGTCTGTTCTATCGAAAATATTTGAAAAGGTTCTGAACAAAAGATTACTAAAATACCTCAATAAAATCGATTTCTTGGCTAAAAATCAATATGGCTTTTGCAAGGGTAAGTCTACTGAGGATGCAATTCTCGACTTGACAGACACAGTTGTTAAAAATTTTGATCACAAACTAAAAACCGCTGGCGTTTTTCTGGACTTCTCTAAGGCTTTTGACACTGTCTCTGTCCCCATCCTTCTCTCAAAGTTGGAGTCTATTGGAATAAGAGGACTTGCTCTTGACATTTTCCAAAGTTACCTCACGAATCGCTCACAATTTGTTGTCATAGATGGAATTCAGAGCAATGAAGAATTCATTAGCTATGGAGTTCCTCAGGGAAGTGTCCTTGGACCGACGCTGTTTCTCATATACGTTAATGACCTGTGTAACTTGTCTCTTCCAAATTGCAGGATTGTGACTTATGCAGATGATACTGTTCTTCTCGTTAGTGGTCGGAATTGGGAATCTGTTCGTACACACACTGAAAATGCTCTAAATGTTGTGATGAATTGGTTACAGACGAACATATTGACTTTAAATTTGGCTAAATCTAGGTACATTCCTTTTGCCCCCCATGTTTCTTCTAGAGCACCCCTATCTTTTAATATAACGGCCCACACTTGTTCTAATCCTAATTTCGCTCGCTGTGACTGCGTACGGGTGGAACGTGCTTCATCTGTAAGATATCTGGGAGTTTTAGTGGACGATGAAGTATCATGGAAGCCTCATATTTTGTTTCTTACCGCGAGGGTCAGAAAGCTAATATATGTTTTCAAAAAACTTAGAAATGTTTCAGATTTCGAAACATTGAAAACTGTTTATTATGCCTTAGCCCAATCCGTCTTAAGTTATAGCATAACAGCTTGGGGTGGTTCTGACAAAACGCACATGCTTAGACTGGAGAGAGCACAACGTGCATTACTAAAGGTGATGTCAAAAAAACCCCTTCGTTTTCCGACTATTAGTCTTTATGACTTTTGCAAGGTTCTCACGGTGAGACAGCTTTTTGTTCTTCAAACCACTTTAAGAAAGCATTCTAAGTTGGTCTATGACCCTAGCCTTGCCCATTCTAAACGTAGGTCCGATAGAGTCTGCCCTGTTGAGAAACGAAGAACTGCCGTAGCGAGTCGGAACTACTATTACATCAGCACAACGTTGTACAATAAGCTAAACAGACAACTTAATCTCTATCCGCTTACTATATTTTTAGGAACCAAAAGTGGATTTTATAAAAAAAGAACGATTACGCAGTCAAACAACTATAATGAAAGCTTTTATTTTAATTATAACGAATTATTAATAATCAGACGACTTAAATTACATTAACAATTTAACAATAACTAAGGAACGCGATCGAAGACAGGGGCAGACGTCCGTCACAGCCGACCGTTCGCAGTAAAGTGAGTTCCAAGCGCCTGCGACGTGAGGCACGCGGGCGATCCCCTCCATTACCAGCCACTTTCTATTCTCAAGGTCGTCTAGTAGCAACGACGAGTTGCAGGCCACGCCTTCCGACTTCCGACTACTTATTTTTTACCCACGACGGAACGGAGACGGTATATGCGTTTGGGGTGAGAGAATTTTTGTTTGTGCAAACCAATGTTGCCATTTATCTCCAAAACTACTAGTCCGATTTTGATGCAGTTTTCAGTGATAGGTTCGGGTTTGATTGGTGCATGTTCTTAGATAGGTGTTACGGTGACAACTCACCAGGGGGCGCTGCAGTAGACATTTATCTCCATAACTACTAGTCAGATTTTGATATGGTTCTCAGTGATAGGTTCTGGTTTGATTAGATGGAGCATGTTCTTAGATAGGTGTTACGGTGACAACTCACCAGGGGGCGCTGCAGTAAACATTTGTTTGTGCAAACCAATGTTGCCACTTATCTCCAAAACTACTAGTTCTATTTTGATGCGGTTTTCAGTGATAGTTTCGGGTTCGATTGGAGCATGTTCTTAGATAGGTTACAACTCACCAGGGGGCGCTGCAGTAAACATTTGTTTGTGCAAAACTAAAACTACTAGTCTGTTTCTGTTGCAGTTTTATTTGTAATGGGTTTCTGGTTGATTAGTGAGGGTTCATAAATAGGTATTACGGTAGGAACTCACTAGGGGGCACTGCAGTGATATAGTTTATATTAGCTACAAATCTATATATATAAAAGAGAGTGGTGTTTGTTACAACACTTATAACTCGAGAACGGCTGGACCGATTGCCATGGTTTTTGATTTGTTGGATTAGCAGAATACATCTTAAAAACAATGAGGGTAGGGGTAGGGTAGGGGTAGGGTAGGGGTAGGGTAGGGGTAGGGTAGGGGTAGGGTAGGGGTAGGGTAGGGGTAGGGTAGGGGTAGGGTAGGGGTAGGGTAGGGGTAGGGTAGGGGTAGGGTAGGGGTAGGGTAGGGGTAGGGTAGGGGTAGGGTAGGGGTAGGGTAGGGGTAGGGTAGGGGTAGGGTAGGGGTAGGGTAGGGGTAGGGTAGGGGTAGGGTAGGGGTAGGGTAGGGGTAGGGTAGGGGTAGGGTAGGGGTAGGGTAGGGGTAGGGTAGGGGTAGGGTAGGGGTAGGGTAGGGGTAGGGTAGGGGTAGGGTAGGGGTAGGGTAGGGGTAGGGTAGGGGTAGGGTAGGGGTAGGGTAGGGGTAGGGTAGGGGTAGGGTAGGGGTAGGGTAGGGTTAGGGTAGGGTAGGGATAGGGTAGGGTAGTGCCTCTAAGGCAGAACAAAGTTTGCCGGGTCAGCTAGTTATTGATAAAGAAACTCGATAGAACTTTCTTGATAGGTGAAAAGTATTTCTGTATAGTGATTTAAAAACTCTAAAAATTGTAAAGAAAAGAAAAAAAAATCCGCAGTTTATTAAACATTACAGTGAGACCTCACTTGTGCGCTACGTTGCGTCGCGTCATCGATTTTCCATAATTTTGATAGGTAATGGCTGTCAAATATTTGAAAAAATCGACTCGACGCAACGCCACGGACAAATTTATACTACAAATAGGCCCTACATGTCCGTTGCGCCCCCTTAAAAAGGGGAACGCACGAGCAACTTTGTCTCCCGGCAATTTATTTGTCTACGTCGCCGTCTCCTTGCCGCAATTTGAAAGGTGCGCGCACGAGAGCGACAGCGACACAACTTTTTCTGAGTGTTGCCAACATTTTGCGCTTTTTGTACGTTTCAAATAAACAATTTTTAACCCTTGCTTTCGCTCATTTTATTTGTATTAATGTTTTTAGACGTTTCTAGCCCTTATTTTGGCAAAATTTGCTCTAATAAAAAAATCTAGCTCTTTTTAGCTGGTCCGACTGCCCTTTTTCAAAAACCAAGGTGGCAACACTGCTTTTTCTATAAAATTTTACGTTATAAGTTGGCAACCCTGGAAATTTATTTTGTCGCCGTGCGGGCTCCCGCGGATAAAAAAGTCTCCCGGGTGTTGCGTCGCTACGTGCGCGCACTTTCATACTAACCCATAGACTTGATGTAAGAGACAAAATAGTTGTAGAGACAAAGTTGCTCGTGCGTTCCCTCACTTAGTGAATCAAATATTTATGTGGGAAGGGGAGCAAAAGACGATGGCCATTGTTCTGTTCTGTGTCTTCGGTTTGTGACCGGCGCCGGTGGCGTATAGTTCCACAGTTCGTAATAAAAGTTTTGAATTTTGAGGGTACTATTTACATAATAATATGCTTGCTCTCTAAAAAGTTTAAAATAAAAGCAAAATTAAAAATTTTGAAAAAACCCACGACGGTTTAAACGTAGTTGAAAAAGGATAAAATAATTTTGAAACCCCCGACTTAAAGAATTTATGCTATGAATTTAATTAAAAAAAACCCAAGAAAATCCGTCGGGGGCTGCCATCGCTATTTTAAATTCATAAATATAAATAAGTATTCAAGTAACTATAAAACTGCCAAAGTTAGTTGTGCCTAGTTCATTTAATGGCAGCCCCCGACGGATTTTCTTGGGGTTTTTTTAATTAAATTCATAGCATAAATTCTTTAAGTCGGGGGTTTCAAAATTATTTTATCCTTTTTCAACTACGTTTAATCCACCGCTCCCATCTCCTTGGTGATCTTCTGGCCCCCGGCATACCTGCCCGTTGTACGCCCGAGACAATGAAGTGAGAACTTTGTTGATTAAAAAAATATAATTTTATTTATAGTTCCTTAGCCTATGCTTACAATGATCTGAATGAATACACTATTTTAATAATGGAGCTTATATACTAGTTACAATATCTAATCTAAGGTCAAGGGTCTTGATAGTGTCCGTAGTCACGACGTGGGCGTAGGGTGGCTTATCAAGGGCTGATGGTGGTGTTATGTGTGAATGACGGGAAGCGGTGTATCCGTCTGCTTATCAGAAGTCCTGTCGGGGGGCGGATTCCTCTGGAATGACACTCGTTGTCTCTCCCCTCTCAAAAATGAGCATATGCGTCTTTTGAGATGCATAGCGCAAGTCACAGACATTATGGCTAACATTGTTAAAATGCAAATCCACGTAACTAGCGAGTTGTTATTGTGAGACCTGGTGATTGCTTCTAGTTGATCCAACTTGGATAATTGATCTTCAGTCCACTTAGCGTCGTTGTTGAAGATTATTGGTTTTGTGTTTCTATCCTTGATGCTTGCCGTGTATTAAGTTCTACGGGTTCATTTGTTTTTGAACAGGCGTTGTCCTTTTGCTCAACATAGGATCCTTCTATTTTATTTATTAGTCCAGTGCACTCGTCCTCAATAGTAGATGCGTCGTGCGTGTACTTATAAAATTTATCCTTCGTTATTTGTTCTTCGTATACCAGAGGACAAATAACTGTCGTCAAGTTGCACAAGAATTGTTGCTTGGCGATGCTCTCGATGATGCATTGTGTTGTAGGTTTCCTTTTGCACACGTTGTTCTCGTCGCAGTCGCTGGCTTCGTAGATGGTATCGGCTGCTTGTAAGTAATTTCGAGAAATTGCTTTGGGATAGGTGCATAGGTTATCTTTAGTTACACGAAGGATCGGAGTGAGGATTATGCGTTTGTATATGGTATTCTCGTAAAGAGGAATTGGGAGGACAAATAGAAGAAGGCCGTCTACTATTTTCACGCTAGGTTTTATTGTTCGAATCATGTCGTCTACTGTGGAAGGTTTGTTAAGTTTTCGCGGTATCATCTTAAGGGAACTTTGGAGTTGTTCAAAGGGGATTACACTTGGATGTAATATCCCGTGAGTGGCGAAAGTGTACGCCTCTGACGCTTCTAGGCATAAATCGTCGAGATTCTCGGCGTTATTTGCCAATATCAAAAGGTTGAAAAGTTTGTCTGTATGTTCTGTCATAAGACGACTGAGGTTATTTTGGTTTTCTACAAGTTGATTTATACGTGAGTTGAGACTATGTAGTATTTCTTTAGTTTTACTCATTTGATTTTGGATATCAATATAGTCTTGATGGTCCATGTTACCGATTAACCATTTGACTAGAGATCCGAGTCCGTTTACGACTCCTCTACGTTGACGAGTTTTTGGAAAGAATTCTCTTTGGCAAGATTCAATACGTGTCAACAGAAACTCAAGTCGGTTCATCCAAGGGGCTTGGGAAGTATCTATTTTTGTTGTTATTTCTTTGTACATCCCAAGGAGCTTTTCATGTTCAGTCCGTAGTTTGTCTAGTCTTATCGGGTGGATGACTGTCCAGTAACCTCTGATAACGCGGTAGTCATTGAGGTCTGTGGTACATATGACGGAGGCATCTCGTCCGATTCGCGTGATTGTAGCTGTGCATACCCTGGAATGCGAAGTTCGGCAATATGAATAGGGTATAATTTACCGTTTGGGCGTTTTTGTATGAGGATTTTATTTTTTCTACCTATTTTTGCTATAGTATAGGGGCCTGTGAAAGGTAAGTGTCCTTTCTTTGCGCGTATTTGCTGATTTACCGTGTATACTTTCATACCTATCTGTAGTTCTTTAAGTTCGGGTGTTCTTGTTTTGTTTATACGGTTAATATTTTTTTCCTTCGAATATTGGATTTTTGTCCTTATTTTTTCTAGGTAGTCGCATGATGCGGGGTCATTGAATGATAAGTTAAGTTCTCTTAAAAAATGTAGGTCGTTCGGGCGTTTGCCTGTGGTAGAATGTATAGTGTTGTTGTAACCTAAGATTACAAGTGGCATATTTAAATCGTCCATCTCACCGTCCATCATTAATCTTGTTCTTTCAAGTAATGTGGCGTTGAGACGTTCTATGTCCGCATTTGAGGTGTGATGTTGGGGTGTTGTAATGGTGGCTTTTATTCCTAATTTCTGTAAAAATTCCTGAAATACGGAGCTTACAAAGCCTTTTTCATTATCGTGTGTTAATCTTTGTGGTACTCCATGTTCAGAAAAGACAGTAGTTAGCAATTGTATGTAGTTGAGTGAGTCTACCGTGTCTATGCGGCGTGCAAATGCCCATCTAGAAAATCTATCTATCCCTACTAAGTATTTCTGTCCATCCATGATGAAATTATCAATTTGCCATTCCTCCATAGGTTTTTGCGGAGTCGCGGTTATTTCGTACGGTGGTTTGATTGGCTTCCTGTTATATTTACCTCTATTACATGTTTCACATGCCTTTAAATAATTACTAATATGTTTATTTAAATTCTCTATGTAATATTTTTCTGCAATTTCTGTCGAAAGTGCGGGTTGTCCTAAATGTCTATTATATTTATGGTGTATTTCACCTATTACGGTTTTTATTTCTTCCTCATTATCTAGCTCTATTTTAATGTCTTTGAACCATAATATTTTCAAGACTGTCGTGTCAAAGTTTTTTCGATAAACCTCGCTTAGTGTTTGTCCTAACTGATTGTCAGTGCAAACAATAGCATAGCGGCGATTGGATAGTTTAAACATGCAGAACTCATAGAATTCGCGTTCTACATTCGCACATGTCAATGTTAATTGGTAGTCACAGGTCTTATTGGTTTTATTCTGAGTCACAAGTTCATTTTTATCACCTGTGGTTACAAAGATTCTGTACATTCGACGAGGGGGGTGGCTATGTTTTATTTCGAAGCCATTTGAAGAATCGTCTGCGTTACTATGAACAGTGGCTAGGTCGGTATGATGGATTTCTATTCGCGATAAGGAATCAGCTACATAGTTAGTTGCGCCTTTCCTATATTTTATTTCAAAGTCATATTCCTGTAGTCTAAGTCTCCAGCGTGTAAGTTTGGCGTTAGGTTCCTTAAGTTTAGTGAGCCATGTCAATGCTTGGTGGTCAGTTTCAAGATCGAATTTACGTCCGTAAATATAGGGCCTAAATTGCGATAGTGCATAGAGAATACCTAAAAGTTCTTTCTCAGTCGTGTTGTATTTTTGTTCTGCTTCTGTCAAGGTGCGCGAAGCATATGCGATAGGGTGTGCGTCTTGAGTCAGTACAGCGCCTAAAGCTACATTACTAGCATCCGTAGTAATTGTGAATTTCCTATTAAAGTCTGGGTAAGCTAAGACAGGTGGATTCATAATGAGTTGTTTGGCACGGTTGAATGCGTCGAGAAAGTTACTATCTATATTTATTTTAGTATCTTTCTTTGTAGCGTTTGTCAAGGGTTTTACAATAGTACTTAGATTAGGAATAAATTTGCGATAATACGAAACGAGACCGAGGAAAGACTTGATTTCCTTGACCGTTTTAGGGACAGGGAATTTTTTTATTGCCTCAATCTTCCTATCGTCCGGTTTAAGTCCTTCATGGGTCAAAATATGACCTAAAAATTTTACTTCCCTCTGAAAGAAATGACATTTGTCCTTGTTCACCTTTAGATTAGCCTTGAAGAGGGTTTGTAATACCTTTCGTAAATTTTGATGGTGTTGCTCAGGTGTATCTGCAAAGACTATGACATCGTCTAAGTATATTAAGCAAATATTTTCTCTAAGACATTCTGCAAGAACGTTATTCATTACGCGTTGGAAGGTAGCAGGGGCATTTTTTAACCCAAACGGCATACGAGTATATTCGAAATGTCCATGAGGTGTGGAGAAAGCGGTCATTGGTATAGACGTATCGTGTACAAGAATCTGATGGTATCCTGCAGTTAGATCGAGGGTTGAAAAAAATTTAGAGCCATTAAGCTTGGAAAATAGGTCTTCTATATTCGGTAATGGGTATTTATCAGATCGCGTTTGTTCGTTTAACTTCCTATAATCGACTACTAATCGCCATTTCTTTTTTTGAGCGATATTTTCCATGGGTGTTTTGTCTATGATATGACAGGGGCTAGACCATGGTGAATCCGAGAGTCGGATAATGCCATTTTCCAACATCCCTTGGATTTGTCTATTGATTTCCTGCTGTTGGAACTGTGGTTGTCTATATGGTCTTTGGTAAATGGGGTCGTCATATATGAGTTTTATCTCATGTTTAACGTCAGGGAAATTGCTTTTCGAAACATCGTCTGTAAATAGGGATGAATATTCGGCCAGTAGTTCGTCTAAGTTATTAGGAGCAGTCATGTGAAAGAGATTAGTCTCGGTGCTAGGAGTGATAATTTTTTCTGTATTGATATTAATAATGGCCTTAATTTTTTGTAAGTTGTCCCATCCTAAAAGGTAATCGTAACGCGATGAAAAGTCAAAGATGTAAAGTTCAAAGGGTACGGCGTCGCTTTTAAAGATTTTTGTCCAAGGCGGCATGATGATTTTCCCTTGATGACTAGTTTCATGATGGGAGGTCTTAACTTTGAATGGTTCGCGAATTAGTTTAACCTTAGGGTCATTTTCTAATAGGTGGTTGGCAGCTCGGGACGTAATGTATGATCTCCAACTCCCAGTGTCGATAAGTACCTTCTGTCTACTCTTAGGTAGTACTACTGCTACTACTGCTTTAGTCAAGATTACCGACGATATTAGGCGTGGTATGGAACATCAAAAGCTGACTCTGTTAACCCTGCTTGATTTTAGCAATGCTTTCAATTCGGTTGATTTTGATATTATGCTAGGAGTTCTTTCTTCTCTTAACATATCTCCGACAGTGCATGATTGGTTTCATAATTACCTGTACGGGCGTCGGCAATGTGTCAAAATTGATCACCAAACTTCTTCTTGGTGTGATACAACCGCTGGCGTGCCGCAGGGTGGTGTGCTGTCTCCTCTACTCTTCGCTGTCTTTATTTCTTCTATCACACGTTCACTTTCTTCTTCCTATCACCTTTATGCAGATGATTTGCAAATTTATTGTCAGGCTCCTTTAAATGATATTGCATTTGCTGTGGCTCAAACTAACGAAGACTTAAATAAAATATCATTCTGGAGTAAATCCTATGGATTAAAAGTTAACCCAGCCAAGTCGCAGACTATCATTATAGGCAGTCCATTTTTTATCTCAAGGCTAGATTATCAGCGTATCCCGCCGGTTATGCTTGATGGCATCTGCATCCCCTTTAGTAATTCGGTTAAAAACCTTGGTATTATTATTGATTCCACAATGTCATGGAAAGCACAGGTGGCCGAGGTTAGCAGGAAGATATTTGTCGCTTCTGCGTCTCTTCGTAAATTAAGAAACTTCCTACCCACTGCCACCAAAGTTGCTCTTGCTCAATCCCTCCTTCTTCCCATCCTTGACTATGCCGACATAACGTATTCAGACCTTAACTATGAGTTGCTATGTAAATTAGATCGCTTGCAAAATTTTTATATCAGATTCATTTTTGGATTACGTAAATTTGACCACGTATCTGAGTACCGAACTCAACTAAAATGGCTGTCTATTCGTCAACGTAGGGACTTACATATTTTAACCTTCCTATATACTATTCTCTATAGTCCTCAAGCTCCTTCCTATCTCAAAGAAAACTTTACTTTCACATCTTCTTCTCATGCTTTATCTCTTCGTTCCTCGGAAACCCTCACTCTTCTCATTCCTGTCCACTCTTCTAGATTCCTTGACCTATCTTTTACTATACAGGCCATCAGACTGTGGAATAATCTTCCTGTAGCTATCAGAACTCCCAAATCTATTTTAATTTTTAAAAACTTGTAAAAAACCATTTTCTTTCACAGTAAGCGAATGTTTTCTTCCTTTTCTTTAAGACCTACTACGACATTACTTTATTTATTTATCATATGTTTATGATATATATATATGTATATATGTGTAGGTATGTGTATGTATTTATGTATATAAATTATATTTATATTATGTATGAGATATATATATGTATGTATGTATGATTTGTGTATTCTTATGTAAGTATTATTATTCAAAATTAGTTCAGTTTTATTGATTTATGTACTTATTACGTTGCAAATTTTGTTAATAAGATTCTTGTTTTGCTTGCCCTGCCCGTTTCTTTCTTTAATTCGTTACCCTAAGGTTGCCTTGAAAAGATTGCTTTTAGCAATAAGGCCGCCTTGTTGCTAATACACTAGTATGTAAGATTTAAATGTAACTTTTCTTTGTACTGTTGGATGTGTATTACAAATAAAGTATATTCTATCTATCTATCTATCTATATGAGGTAAATCGTCACGAGATTCACAGTGAACTAAGTGCCTGTCATGCATGGGGCAGTATTGGGAAAATCCGGCTGTTCACCGTCGTAAAAATCATCTTCATCTATGTTTTCTTCGGGAACCTCTACAGGTTGGGGATAATACTCTAGTTGTCCTGGACAAACATCGGTAAGCGGTGGTGGTCTTGAGGGTGGTGCATCATAATGCATATGAGTGTCTTCATAGGGCTCGGAACTGTACGTCTCCGTGGGAAGATAAAATATTTCCGGACGCGGTCGTTTAAGCGGAGGTCTGTTTGATACCGTTCGCATGGTAACATCGTTATTAGGCACCGCTTGTGGCCGAGGTGGATTATAAGGTCTAGGTGCTGGTGTCGTTTGCGGATAGCCTGGGTTTCTAAATGGTTGGCTTGCTGGGTTGGAGGGACCATTTTGTCTGTTGCGAAGTGTCATAGGCGACGGCGGATAGACATGACGCGGCTGGTTTATATGTAAGTGTCTGGGGTGAGAAGGTTGTGTCTGTGTTGGGTAAAATTGTGGCGTTTTGGGTTGTGTGTATGCTTTATGCTGCGGTGCGATAATGTGGTACCCGAAGGTCTCGAAGTATCGGACGCGGTTGCATACTTCGTCAAAGGACAGAGGGTGCAGTTGTATTTGCGCGTTCTTATCTAAATGCTTAAGTATTGTATGTTTAGCTTCTTGTGCTAAAATATCTAATGTTTCAAGGTTAGTTGATAATTCCCTACCTTGAATAAGGAGGTGATTAAGTTTTCTAATTAATATGCTATACGTTTCATTATGTTGTAGTCTAGTTGTGCGAATTTCCTCTAATAGAGTGTTAATCGTTTTTTCAACACCGTGGTGTTGTTTAAGTATGCCCTTTATGAATTCCCAATTATTTGCATGATCGAAACTCCAAACCGTTCTAGCGGCTTCCCCTGAGATTCGCGTGAGGATCTGTTGCACCTTTGTTACAGGAGGCAAAGATGTCGTATTGCAGTAATTATCGGCGGACCGTAAGAATACGTACAATAGTTTCGGATCTCCGTCGAAAGGGATAACACTTGTTACGGGGTCTCGAATGCTGACCGGAGTCACGGGAGATGATAGGGTTGATTCATTCATTGCGCTCGGTCTAATTAGTATGCGGCCTGAAGGAGTGGTAGGGAATGAAAATGCTAGGTTCATAAAAGGTATGAATAGAAAGCAATTCTCGAAAATTACTCACTGCAGCGCCGTGGCAAATGTCAACAAGTTCTTCATTAATTCTTCGTACTCAGCACAGCTCGGGCGACTCGTCGGGGCTCGTGCCTTGATGAGGAGCAGCGTCTAGGCCTTGAGAAGCCTTTGGAGAAGATGTCGTCGTTTAGCTTTATGCACTTCCGCGAATATTCTCTTTAACACCGCCCCACGTTGGGCGCCAGACAATGAAGTGAGAACTTTGTTGATTAAAAAAATATAATTTTATTTATAGTTCCTTAGCCTATGCTTACAATGATCGGAATGAATACACTATTTTAATAATGGAGCTTATATACTAGTTACAATATCTAATCTAAGGTCAAGGGTCTTGATAGTGTCCGTAGTCACGACGTGGGCGTAGGGTGGCTTATCAAGGGCTGATGGTGGTGTTATGTGTGAATGACGGGAAGCGGTGTATCCGTCTGCTTATCAGAAGTCCTGTCGGGGGGCGGATTCCTCTGGAATGACACTCGTTGTCTCCCGCGTCCCCGCTTCGGCTCTCTCAGGGACGTAGATGGCAGCCCTGCGACGCTCACTTCACTAGTCCCCGATTCTGAACCGGAAACCGCCACATCCTCTACAGCAGTAGCGCTCCGTCGCTTCCGGATCCTCTTCGAGAGCGGCCGCTGGAAACTCGAGGATTGGACCGACATCACACTGGTTGCCGTGTCCGAGTCCGACAGCGCACCACCCAAGATGACCGGACTCCTACTACTACTCCTACCTTCACTCCATCCCCCATGCCACTTTGCTTTTCCATCCTTTCTACCTCTGCCTCTACATTTTCTCCTTCCTCTTTCTTCTGCTCTCCCAACCTCTTTAACTTTTCTCCTCCACTCTCCACTAAGCGGTTGTTGCCCCCTCCAGAATACGAGGGGCTGCCGGCCGAAGCCGGGCGGGATTCTCCGGAATCTCCGGTACCCGCCTGGGGTAGATTATTTGTACAACTCGCCATTTCATTTGTCCTTTTTTGAGGGGGGAGGTCCCCTATAGGGTTGGCGGCCCTAATGACTGGACTCCCCCCAGCCATTCATCCTGTCGCCGGGCCGCCAGAAGCTTAGGATTGGGCCCTATACACACCCTCCCTGTAATCCCCAAACGCCCTAAATGAACCCACCCGAACACCCCGTCCTACGCATTCCCCATTTTTCCCAACCCAACCCTTCCCAGACACCAGCGCTCCAACTCGGAGGGCGAGTCTCGTCCGCTCAACCACGCACTCCTAAAATGGAGCACGGGGAAAGGACCCACGTGTCGGGAATTCGGCCGCCAGCACGTTAGTGCTGGCGTTGCCCAGGGTGGACCACGTGGAGGTATCCCGACTCCCCACCCCAGATAAATCGATGCCTGACATATATTTGTTATACTCAGCTACCTCTTTCGGCTTTTGCCGTAGCTTGCCAAATCGGTTTCTAGTCACAATTAGCTGAGGATGGTGTTGCGTAGTGATCATTGTCACATTTCTTTTATCTTTCCAGGCCGAAACATATACCTTGCCTTTTCTCATCCAAACATGTTCATCTTAGTTAGTGCTTTATTCACAACATCTTTCGGATTGTCTTTCCTATCCTTTCTTAACGTTCCTGTCGTATGTGTTTTACAGTTAAAAATTATGATTGGCTTAAAACTCGTCATTGTCTTCCTTCCTTGTACCTACATATGCAAATAAAACAAATGTACATAATGTTTATGGTTTTTTTATATACCCTACCTTCATACATTTCCAAAAATGACAATTTGCCTCTTAGTATGTTGTTGAGCGGCCGCCGTTGTCTATTTACAAAACCCGGCCGATTGACAATAATTTTCCTGGGTTAACCAGGTAATTACTGTTTTTATTAGTGCATACATAAAATGGCAGACAGAGACACCTAATAACTTTCACTTTTAGATAGATTAGATTATAATGTTGTTTGATTGCGCCGTGATGTATTAAATAAAACCCAAACTGCTTGCTTGATAGTTTACTTTCGTTTTTACAAAATGGTAGTTAAATATATGAAATTTAAATATTATGTACGGAAGTGATATGTGTCGCTGTCCGAGTTTTAGCGCAATGACGTTTTTTTCTCTGATGGCGTCTTGTGTCAATGAGATTTTATATATTTTATGACAAGAGAAGTAACGTCATACATAGCATTCGTATTTGATTGTGACAGAAAAAAATTTGTCCTGCTCTAACATTCGCGTGATCAATATATTTGTTTCACCTCTTTGAAGTTAGTGACGCTCGAGTTGATCTATTCTCTAGATAGCTTATCCGTGGAGTAAATATGAATTGAAAAATTGGTATCCAAATATTCAGCCGTTTAACTGTCTAGTAAATTTATTCATCGAATAGTTTTTAGCCGTTTTATCTGAGCATTGAAAAATCGGCGCTTAAAGATTCATTTAGTTTTAGAGATTCATCGATAAACAAAAAATGGACACTTCTCCATTCCGCCATGATTCATTCTTGAAATATAATATGTATGTACCAATATATTTATTTCTTTTCGCATTCGCGAAAAATTTCGCATCTATATATTTATTTCTTTCTGTCTTTAATTCTTCTGTCACCTAAGAAACAATATACATAGTATGAAAACTTTCATTTTTTTTTATAATTAACTTAAATAACATTCATTCAATGGGAAAATTATTCATGAGCTGGCAACTCTGGCAATTTTTCTGGGAGTAATGCTTTTGTCTCATTTTGACATAATTAGTTTGACTCTAGAAAAAAAGAGACAAATATAGTTTACTTTGGAATGTGCTCGGAATATGTATCGGTTTCAAAGCTACGTCTTTTACACTCTGAAGTGGTTGCGGCTTTTTACGAATGCTATGTATGACGTTACTTCTCTTGTCATAAACTGCGAACCAAATACTGGATCATAAATGCCAAACGAGTGGTAAAGACTTGTGTCCATAAATGTTTAATATGTGCCAGACAGAATGCTGCCGTTAGGACTCAATTAATGGGAGACTTCCTAAGCAACGAGTGACTCCAGCTAGGCCCTTCTCGAATCGGGGGCTTCCGGGCGGCGGTTTGGGGAAACCGTCGCCCATCATCGGACCGGAAGTCCCCGAGCGGTGCGGCGCGCCAACTCTGTGCGCGCCGCCAACAGTGCCGAGCCCATGGAGACGGGTCTTCGGACAACCGCCGACGGGGTCACGGAAGTATCGCAGTTCCCTTGGCCCCGCCTGTATAGGCGGATAAGGTGGCAGTGAGTGAGAGTTTTAGTCGGTATACCCTAAGTGGCATTAGAGGGGGACCCCGACATACCCCCGCCGCTTCCCCAAGCGGCGGGGCATGCAGTAATGCATTTCTCTCACTATAATAAAAAAAAAAAGGCCCTTCTCGAACAGTGGAGTTGATTTTGCTGGCCCATATCAAGTGCTGAGGTCAAGAGGACGTGGTGCTAAAACCAGCAAGAGCTATATTGCCATTTTTGTTTGTATGGCCACAAGGGCAATCCACCTGGAACTGGTTGGAGATCTAACCTCCGAAGCATTTATAGGCGCATTTCGAAGGTTCGTCGCGCGAAGAGGAAAATGCACCAACCTATGGAGTGACCAAGGACGAAATTTCATAGGAGCGTACAAGGAGTTGTCACGAGAGTTTTCAGAGGCTAAGCTGGAATTTGAAGGAGAGATTGCAGAAAAACTTGCTCTGGACGGCACCCAATGGCATTTTCTGCCAGCATATAGCCCTAACTTTGGTGGCTTATGGGAGGCAGGAGTCAAGTCATTGAAATACCACCTAAAACGTACGCTTAGCACTCATCTGACATTTGAAGAAATGTGTACAATTTTATGTCAAGTCGAAGCCTGTCTGAATTCGCGCCCTCTATGTCCGGCAGAAAGTACAAACGCAGACAGTCTTGAAGTGATAACCCCTGGACACTTCCTTATCGGCGAGGCTTCCACAACAGTACCGTCACCTACATTGAAATTCAGCACAATGAGCAACTTGTCACGATGGCTTTATACGTAGAAGTTGTTGAACAATTTCTGGACCAGATGGCAAGATGAATACCTCTCACGTCTTCAACAACGACCTAAATGGTTGAAGAGAGTAGAAGAATTCAATAATGAGCAAATTTGTATTGATCAAATCCGATGCCTTACCGCCGGGGAAATGGGCCCTTGGGCGAGTCGTGGATAAGCATCCTGGACCGCACGGGATCACACGCGTCTATAGTGTAAAAAGCGGTGATCACGTTGTTAAAAGAACGGTCACAAAACTGTGTCTCTTACCTGTTGATACTGAAACCTAATTAATGAAATGAAAATGAATTTATTGTTAAGTTATATTTTATATAGATTTTATTAATTTATTTAGTTGCATGATGAAATTTACAAGATTAACTGAACTGTTGGATTGTTTTAGTCGTTTATAGTTACAATGAATTAATGAGATGAGATTAAATTATTTGAGCTTAATTATTAAAATTGTTAAAGTTAAAACTGTAACGAGGGTGCGTCTCGGGAATCGAACCAGGGACGGCCCCTTGGTTAACAAGAGAGGTGAGGGAGGTCAATCTAGGGCGGAGGAATCGAACCTCCTGGCCGAGGATGCCTGTCACCTCCTTAGAACCCCCTGAAGTCTCCAGCGAGGCGACAGGGGGGTGTGTGAGTGCCTATGTGAGACTGGGGTGAATGGGGTCGTGAATGAAATCCGTGATACCAACAGAGTAATACAAAGGTTTATTCACTATATTAGAACTTATGATTAAATTACAATATAATTCTTATCTATTCCCGGGGGGACACGCTGTCCCTTACAAATATATGACGATCGGACGGTAGTTACGTTTT
Source organism: Endotricha flammealis (assembly GCA_905163395.2). Classification (NCBI taxonomy): domain Eukaryota; kingdom Metazoa; phylum Arthropoda; class Insecta; order Lepidoptera; family Pyralidae; genus Endotricha; species Endotricha flammealis. The sequence continues at coordinate 2,061,418 of LR990874.1, forward strand.
TAATCTACCGGCGGGGGCTTAGTCGATCCGGATAGGAAGGCGGCGCGCGGCTTATATCATTTACTAATCGGGGTTATCGAATCAGGACTGTACTTCGATCTCGAGGCTGCGTGGATAATCGTTACGGGACTCTAAGACAGGATGAGGGTCGGGATGCCGAATCCGCGAGTACGTGGTCGAGCCTACCGGAGAGAACTATACTGCTACAAGCACAGAGAGAGGCAGAGGTTCAGAGTTGAATCCAGTCCGCGCCCCCGAAGGGTCCTGTGTTGTTCTTTACCTATGAGGCCTAAACTAACCTGGGGGGTTTCAAGGGAGCCCTATCCACCCTACGTGAACTATCAGAACTGTGTGAGTACGGGGCGGGTTCAAAGTCGAATCCAATCCGCGCCACCTTAGTGTCCCGGCTCACTGATTGACCTATCGAACCTGGGCTAGTCGCGGGAGCTATTCTGGGCAGGACGAGGCGGGTTCAGAGTCAAATCCAGTCCGCGCCACCGAAGTGTCTCGTCGTGCCAATTTACCTAGGGTGCCTACGCGAGTCAGAATGGGAACCAGGAAGGGTATGCGGGGTGCCACGCAGGTCGAGGTAGAAGCCACGGGAATCTATACACGGGGGACCTTCTATGGGTCCGACAACGATGCGAAATTTACTTTGAGATAATCAACTAATAACCACGAGGCGCGTGGCTGGGGTTCTCACAATACGAAGTCGTCGAACGGCGACGAATCAATGCCCAGCGGGGGTCCGACTATCCAACGGTATTCGGGCAGCGTAACGACGTCTTATAAGAGTCCGACTATGGGACTGGATTTGGGCAGCGTAACGGGGTAGGAAGAGAGGAGCTTACTAGAGAGACGTTCGCCACGCGTGGGCGCACAACCGAGTGGCCCCTTTGTTTTTTTTTTTTTGAATGGACTAATCAGTTTGGGTGTACTGACACCCTTTACTGAGACACCGGACTGTTGCGGGAGCGTAGGGCTCTCACCGCCAAAAATTTACAGTGTCTGCCTAGGGCTCGAACCTCGGCCTATGGCGACACTGGGGGAAGGCGAACGGATTGGAGAGAAGCGGCCGGGCACGTGCCGGTACCGCGAAAACCGAGTCCCTACAGGAGGGTAGCGCGACGCGCGGCCCCGCCGGCGGGGCGATATGTCGGACGTGTGTGTCTAGTTTGTGTCGCGGAATCAAATTGTTTATACGCCTCGATGGCGACTGTAATAGTGTCGTCTGGGTCGTTGAGGACGTGCCGCGGACGACGTTTGACCTGATGGTGCCAGCCGGAGCGGGATAATCCCCTGCGGCTCTCACCAACGGATTGGGGTGATGGTCGAGAGAGTCAAAGAATCTGACTGAGCATTGCTTTAGGTGGTGCGAGATGGTCGGCACACCTAAGTCAATGTGGAGGTTTTTGTTCCGAATGAACCAAAGCCCACCGATGGCTTTGCGCAAAAACCTATTCTGGATGGTTTGCAGCCTGTGGATATGAGAGGGCGCGGCGTGAGCGAAAACTGGACTCGCGTAAGTCATTATCGGCCTAATGCACGTTGTGTAAATCCTCACCTTATTCCTAAGAGAGAGTTTACTGCGCCCATTGAGCAGATAATATAGTCGGCCTAGCGCGAAAGCGGCGCGGTTGCGGACAATCTTAATATGATCGCGAAAGGTGAGTCCCCTATCGAGTGTGATGCCTAGGTAGCGGACTTTCCTTTCCCAAGGGATCGGTTGTCCGAACATTTTGACTCTGGAGGAGGGATTTGGGGTGCTACCTCTAGCGAAGAGGATAGCGGCGCTTTTTTGAGGATTGACTTCGATGCGCCATTTCCTAAACCAGTCGCCAAGAGTATTGGCGGCAGTTTGGAGTGAGTCTATAATTGGGGGAATACTACGGGCTGAACAGTAGATGGCAGTATCATCTGCGAAGAGAGCGGTATGTGTCACTAGTGGACTGGGTCTGAATTCGGGGAAGTCGCTTGTGTAAAGCGTGTATAGGAGAGGCGAGAGCACGGACCCTTGTGGTACTCCGGCTCTAATGGTGTGAGGGGGGGATAGTGCCCCATTCACCCTATAGCGGAAAGAGTGGTTCGTCAAGTAGTCTTGTATGATGAGCACAAGACGATTTGGCGTATTGAGTTTGTAGAGCTTATAAATAAGCCCGTTGTGCTAAACTTTGTCGAACGCCTTCGCCACGTCAAAGAAGAGAGCGCCCGTTTTATGCGGGCGGGATCTGTTCGCTCTCCGGTCCAACACGTGTTCGACTATGCGATGCACTTGTTGGACACAAGAGTGTTTGGCTCTAAAACCAAACTGCGCGTTAGGTAGGAGATTGTTGGCAAGGTGTTAAGTATTAAGACTGGTTAGTAAAAGGACACGTTAAACGAACAAGCCGGCTAGTTTCACACTGGTTTATTGAACTGTCAAAAAGGCGACACTCGCCGTACATATGTGTAGGTACCGACATTATGTTGCATAAACTACCTTCCTATACAACATCCCTCCCCCTTATATTTCTATAACTATATTTTTTCCAATCTAAAAACAATCTTTATAATTCAATTTTTTACGTAAACGCTTGGATCTTACATTTAATTGCTCAGGCTCAGTAATCTGCGTCTCAGACTCGGTTTCGGTCGGCATTGCTGCGGTCGGCGTCGCGAACTCATCATTCGCATCAACACCCACGGGTGCGATCGACGGAGGGGTCGTGCCCAATACTTGTGTTGCTTCACTGTCTGGAGCTAACACCACTTCTTCTTCCTCTGGTAGCACCGTCGATTGTAAGCTGACTGAAGCTGTGGATTCAGGATGCTGAGCACCGATTACAGTTGGTACCCGAACTTCCGGAACAATAATTGACTCCGTGGTATCTGGTAGGACATCGGACGACCAATCGTTACTTTGTTGCCAGGTTGTGTGAGCATCATCCTCCAAATAATTTCTTATCTGGTCTACGTGCCTTGAAACCTCTGAGTCTAACTCTGGTACGAAAATTAAATACATTACTGAGCCGAGTTTCTTTTTAACTACTCCTTTAACCCATTTATAACTGTTGTTTTTAAATCTTTTTATCCAAACTACATCATTTACATTCAATTTTCTTGTAACTCCTTTGTAATACTTAGACTGTAAGGACTGTTGACGTTCAACATGACGAGAGAGGTCCGTGGATGCAGGAGGTTCCTCACTCGTTAATAAATCTAAGCGCGATCTCAAGGGCCGCCCATATAACAACTCGGCCGGCGACTTGCCCGTAGTGTTATTTTTAGAGTTTCTGTAGTCAAATAAAAATTTCAACATTCGATCTTTGATTGATTTCACTCCCGAGCCATCCAATATTATGCTCTTTAAACCTTTTTTAATAATTTTAACATAGCTTTCGGCTTGGCCATTACTAGCCGGATGGTAGGCCGGTGAAAAAATATGTTTTATTCCATTTAAAGAGCAAAATGTCCCAAACTCATGAGAAGTAAAAGATCGACCATTATCACTCACTATGATGCTTGGAATTCCCACACGTGAAATTAATTCACATAATTTACTAATGACCGCTTTAGAACCGTAAGATGCAGGCATTTCATAACATTCCACCCACTTAGAAAACGCGTCAATAATGACTAAATACATATGATCATAAAAAGGACCTAAAAAATCTAAATGTATTCTATGGAACGGAGCCGGCGGCCAGGGCCACGGCGCGAGCGGCGCATGCGGCGGCGCCGGCCTCAGCTGCGCGCACACCGCGCACGCACCCGCCAGCCGCTCTAAAGCCGCGACCACGCCCGGGAACCACAGGCGCGCGCGGGCTTCAGCCTTCATCTTAACTACTCCAAAATGTGAACTATGTAGCTCCTTACAGATTACACCTTGAAGCGACTCGGGAATTACGACTTTATGACCACGCATTAAAACTCCATTTTCTAAAGATAACTCTGTCCTACAGTAAAAAAATGGGCGTAATTTAATATCTTTTAATTTTCTCGGCCATCCGTTTAATACATATTTTTTAACAGCAATTAACAACGGATCGCGGCTGGTTTCATTTCGTAAGTCGCTAACAGTGACGGGCAAACAACCCTGCACTATAAAATTAACATACGCTGCACACTCGTCATCTTCATGCATCTCCCCCCGCCGCGCTTCGTACCCGCTCTCGACCGCTTGTGCCGCCGCCGCGGCACACAAAGACCTCGATAAATAGTCTGCACTATTATCACTGCTCCGTACGTATTCAATTGAATAATTGTAAGCTGATAAAAACATAGCGTATCGTTGCAACCTATTAGCTGACACGGCAGGTATGCCACGCCCGGGCCCGAAAATCGCTAACAGCGGCTTATGGTCGGTGAGCAATATGAAGGGGGTTGAGCGACCATATAAATATTGATGGTAACGTCTTACACCAAAAATAATAGCCGTAGCCTCCTTCTGTATTTGTGCGTATTTATTCTCTGGCGCTGTTAACGTTCTGGATGCAAACGAAATCGGCCTTTCCAACCCGTCGTGACCGATTTGTGACAATACAGCGCCCAAGCCAGAAGGGGATGCATCAACTGTCAGGAACAGTTTAGCGTTAGGATCAAAATGTGTTAGCACTTGGTCTGAAATTAACTTTTGTTTTATTTTACTAAATACTTCGTCATGTAATTTTGTCCAATCCCATTTTACATCTTTATGTAACAACCTATAAAATGGGCACAAAATTGACGAAGCGTCTTGTATAAAATTACGATAATAATTTATTAAACCAAGAAAGGACTGGAACTCCTTAACATTTGTAGGTTTTTTAGCTTCTAATATAGCTTTGACCTTTTCTGGTGATTTTCGTAAGCCGTTCTTATCAATAATGTGGCCCAGATAACAAATTTCATTTTTAAAAAAATCACATTTGTTTCTGTGTAAGGTTAGCCCGGCGTCCTCTAATCGCTTCAGCACTGTATGTAAGCGTTGAACATGTTCATTTTTATTCTTGCCAGTTATTAAAATGTCGTCTAAGAACACCAATACGCCATCAATTCCTGACAAAACGCATTCCATTGCGCGCTGGAACATCGCAGGCGCGCACGCCAACCCGAACATAAGCCGCGTATTTTTATATAGTCCGCGATGTGTATTTACGCATGTTAACATCTGAGACTCATCCGCTAAACAAAACTGATTATATGCCATCGACAAATCGAGCTTAGTAAACTGTTCTCCGCCATGCAACTTAGAAAACATATCCTCAATTGTCGGTAGTGGGTATTTGTCTATTACTAAGCATTTATTAATAGTGACAGAGTAATCGATGCATAATCTGACGGAACCGTCTTTTTTTAACACAGGGACGGCAGGTGAAGCATATTCGGAATAATCTACCGGCACTAACACTCCTAAACCGACAAGACGATCTATTTCCTTGTCAATTTTATTTCTCAGCGCGAACGCTATTGGTCTCGCTTTACAAAAAATCGGTTTAGCGTCGGACTTTAAGCTTAACTTAATTTCATAATTCTTAAAACGGCCCAAGTTACCCGAAAAAAGTTTTGGAAATTTTAAAATTAATTCGTTTACTGATTCATCCTGCCCCATATAGTTCACGGTTCGTACCAGCTCTAATTTAAATAAATGTATAAAATCGGGGCCTAACAATGGCGGCCCGCCATTTCGTACCACGAACATCTCCAGCCAATGAGTGCCCCCGTCGTACGTCACCGCAATCTGAACCGAGCCTATTGCATCTATGTTGCCGCCAGTATAATTTTTTAACTTTTTAATAGTGGGTAATAATGGAATGTTACTAAAATGAGTGATATACATTTTTTTAGAGATAACGCTCACTGCAGAACCACTATCTACTTGAAACTCTAAAAACAGACCACATACAGAGACGTTTACCGACATGGGTTTACCTTTATCGCATCTAATATTAAACAATAACTCACCATCGTCTCCTTCATCCACGGACCCGCCCTCTACGAAATGCACTTTTTTAACACTACACATTCTACGTAAATGACCTTTGGACCCGCACTTTTTGCACTTGTAATATCGATAACGACACCGATCGGATTTATGACCGCTATATCCGCAAACACTGCATTTTTCACCCTTGGAGATCTGGAACACTTCACCGCCGAGCACCGGCGCCGCGCTGAGCGCCGACGCAGCCGGTGCGGCCGCCGCCGCGAGCCGTGCGCACCGCACGCTCTCAGCGAGCTCCACCGCTTTCGCTAGTGTCAGTTCCCGCGGATTCTGCGCATACAACTTGTCGCGCTCGTTACCCGCTGCCATGCCCATCAGAAATTTATCTACTAGGGCCTCCTCCAAGCTTTGAAATTCACAGTGTGCTGCCAGTCCCCTGATCCGCGCCGCCCACTGAGCGTGACCTTCTCCCGGCTGCTGCATCGCTGAATAGAAGTGATGTCGCTCCGCAAACCCATATCTTTTTGGAGTGAAATGCGAATCCAATAAAGATAGAATTGCGTGATAATCTATCTCTTCTAAGTTTTTAGGAAGCGCTAAGTTACTCGCCAGTTTGTATGTAGCTTCACTCAACGCACTCAGCAAAATTGCCCTTCGCTTAACGAACGCCTTGTCCTTGTCATCCGCCACGTCATTCGCAATGAACCATTGCGTTAATCTCGCTTTAAATGCACTCCAGTCTTGAGTATTGTGGTCGAACGTTGTAATTACACCGAAAGTAGCCATTTTGCACTACTAAAAATTTAATATTTTGCCTCGTCGCCAATTGTTAAGTATTAAGACTGGTTAGTAAAAGGACACGTTAAACGAACAAGCCGGCTAGTTTCACACTGGTTTATTGAACTGTCAAAAAGGCGACACTCGCCGTACATATGTGTAGGTACCGACATTATGTTGCATAAACTACCTTCCTATACAACACAAGGGAAAAATCTTTGAGACGTGCGAGAACTATGCGCTCATAGATTTTTCCTATTGAACTAAGAAGACTGATAGGGCGATAGCTCGAGGGCTGATCCTTGGGCTTGCCGGGTTTTGGAATGCCGATGACGGTGGCTTCCTTCCAAGTTTGGGGGAAAATGCTATTTTTGAGGGCTGCGTTAAAGATAGCAGTCAGGAGTAGTATAAGGTGGGCGGGAAAGAGCTTGATGACTCTGTTAGAAATCCCGTCAGGCCCCGGGGCCTTCCTATTGTGTAGGTCTTTGATATGGGACTCTACCTCATCAGGGGTTACCGGCTCTAACGGGGGGTCGGCATCTGTAAGTGGGCTCGCGAGTTTATTAGCTACCACAGTATCGACCTCGTGTAGGTGATCTGGATCAACGGGGAGTGTGCTAGGTGCACATTGTGCCTCAAGACTGGATGCTAGGCATTCAGCTTTTTCCTCGTCCTCGAAGGCGAGGGGGAGGGAGGGATCTGACTGTACTAACGGGGGGGTGGCAGCCACTGTATCTGCCTTAAGGGCTCTGGCAAGTTTCCAGAAGGCTTGGTGAGATGGGACCATGTTGGAGAGAGTCTCGTCCCACTGGTCGTTTCTAAGCTGTCTGATACGACGCTTAATCGCTGATTGAGCAGCGTGCATGCGGACGCGGTTAGGCTCAGTGGGAGTGGAGAAGTAGGCCCTTTGGGCTCGGTTTTTCTCTGTTAACAGAGCACGTGCATCCGTCGCGAGCAGTCGCTAACGACTTTCTGCACGTGCGCTGTTAACGAGTCAATAGCACCTACTGTATCGGGAATTGAGACAATTTCGTCTGGCATTGGATCTAACAAGGGGGACGAAATAGATTTGAGGCTTTCGCCTAACCTGACCCAGTCGGTCTTGATCATAGTGGGATCTGTGGCTGCCACATTGGGAATACTCACTCTGGGCGAGAGAGCAATAATGACAGGTCTATGGTCTGAGGTGAGTTCAGAGTGCACTTCTATTGAACTCAATCTAAGATTGATGTTCTTTAGGAGTGCTACGTCTAGGACGTCCGGACGATGATCAACATTGTCCGGGTAATGAGTAGGGGACATGGGTGCTACTATGTCGAAATTGAGGCTCTCTGAGAGTCGCTCGAGCTGTCTACCACGTTGGTTTGTGGTTAGGCTACACCAGGCAGGGTGCTTGGCGTTTAGATCACCCGCTATGATAACAGACGGGCCAAGATCTAGAAGGTTTTGTATGTCACTATCAAGTAGTGATCTGGGGTTTGAGGAGTTGGAGTTAGTGGGAGCTAGATAAGCTGACACTAAAAATATGGATTGGTGACCTGTCATTCCTAATCTACAGACAGAGGCCTCAATGTGCATGAGATTTGGCGTATCCACAGGCGTGCAGTGTAATGTCGCTTTGTAGTAGGTGAGAGTGCCACCGAGGGCAGAGACTGTGCGATCATTACGAATGATTTTGTAATTCGCGATTTTAGGATCGCGAATTGATGGTTTAAGGAACGTCTCCTGGATGAGGAGGACGTCCAATTGATGGGTATAGAGGAAGTCGGCTACCTCAGACCTCTGGGTACGAAGCCCATTTGCGTTGAAGTAGCCGATTTTTAGGGAGGTCGGTTTGACTCTGCTCGTTTGGGGTAAATCCATAATTAATTCCTAAATTTATCGAGGGCAACGCACACATTCGCGTATTGGCAGATGGCCATTATGAGGGAGTTTGTATCACCCGTGTGATTATTTACTATGGCGGCCATAGCAAGGAACCTATCTATTTTAAGCACAACGGCGAGCTTGAAGAGCCCTTCGGTCCCGTTGCTCGGTAGAGTTTGTGGCAGCGGTGCCTTTACTGAGGGGGGGGGGGGTGGAGGTGTTGCTACTACTTCCATCGCCGCGGGTGTAGGCGTGCCTGAAGGGCTGGCCTGTGGGGGTGGGACCTTGTTGGTCCTGTAGCGCCACGAGGGCGACAGATTGACTGGTGGCACCGGTGCCTTAACTGTTGCCGGGGCGGCCTCCGCAGTTTGGGACTGAGGGGGAGAAGCGCGGACTTGGGTCCTAGATGAGGAGGGAGTAGGCCTCCGACTCTTTACTTTGGGCGCTTTTGAGCACCCTCTGTAGTTCGCCGGGTGCCCCACCTCCCCGCAATTTACGCAGCTGGGAGGTTCCGAGCATAGCGCGCGGTCTTTGGGTCACTGACATTCCGGTGTCGCGTGGGACTCTAAACATTTGACACAACGAGGAGTGTTGTGACAGTTACGGGAGGAATGCCCGTATAGTTGGCATCTGTGGCATTGACCCACAGTGCCTTTTTGGTGTGGGAGCTCTACTACGACCCCAGACAGTCCGCAGACTTTTTTGATATTAAAGATGGCTTTCGCCTCTTTAAGGTTAGTCCTGTCTAAAATGACAAGGACCATGTTGAATGGGGCTGCATGCCCACGGTGCATGCGGTGCACCTCTAGAACTGGGAATTTTTGGACCTTTAGGTCCTCGAGCACGTCTTCGCACCCGATTTCATTGGGGACCCCCCGAATGACTGCGCGGAGGCGCCGGTCCTCCTCCAAGCTCCATGTGTGAAAGGTGATCGACATTTTCTTTTTTTTTCGGCGGGTAGCTGCAAAACAAGTAACACGCTTTTTTTTGGTGCTCCTAATTAATTATTTATTAAAATTAATTTACTTACATATTTAGTTACACAGTAATATCTGTATGTGTTAAATATAGTTCTTGCATCCACTGACACATTATTTCTTACACTTCTCACAAAATGGACACCACTTCACACCTGAACAAAAATCTGGACGAGCTCACAGCACTATTTGGCACCAGAATGGACGAGTTTGAGCGCAACCTGCAGCAGCAGTCTTCTGTGTCTGCTCCTCCAACAATGAAGACACTTTCAGCTGAATATCAGTCGTTCAAGACGTTCTTCTGGAAGGCCATCTCGATGTTGAAATCTCAGATCGAGCTTGCAACTTTAGCCTTGGATCGCCTCGAGTCATACAACCGTAGAAAGGTTCTTTTATTTCATGGCATCCCAGAAGGAGAAAATGAAGCTCTGCCTCAGAAACTGCAGGAGATTGTGTGCGACCAACTCAAAATACCATGTGATGGCGGAGCTTCACGATTTGAAGCTTGCCATACTACTTGGTTGGGCGGAAAAAAAGATCATCCCCGACCTGTGCTTGTACGCTTTGAGAGCTACGCCTTTCGGACAGCCGTATGGAATGGCAAGACTAAATTGAAAGGCTCTCGAACTTCCATCTCGGAATTCCTCACCAAGTTTAGGCAGGAAGTGTTCGCTGCGGCCAGGAAGTATTTTGGTGTGAAGAACTGTTGGTCGGCGGACGGCAACATCGTGGTTCTTTGCGGCAATGCGAGAACTAAGATTGCGTCTCTGGCTGACCTCCGACAGCTGCAGTCTCGCTTCCCTTCTGGCGCGTCGCAGCAGGAAGATACCACCCGGCGTACCGGTGCTACAGGCAAGCACACCAAAGGCAAATAGTGGCTTCGTTTCGAGATCATGTCCTGGTATTTTCATTAGTTTTCATTAATTAGTAACTGTTAGATATGTAAGCAAATGTCTTTCTTGTGTGCGTGTCGTGTCCTTCGGACATTTGTATGTGTCCGTGTGCGCGGGGGGCGCCCGCGCAACCGTTGGCTGGAGGATGACGCAATAAACAGTGTGCAACCAACTACCGTGTTTGATTGATCTCTCTCGCTCCTGGAACATAAATACTTAACACGTGGCGACGAGCGAACCCACTTACTAGTAAAAATGTCTACGGGAGTGTCTTTTGGCATTTTGTCGAATTTTGACCACCTTAGTAACGAGTGGAGTAGTTATAAACCAAGGTTAAATCAGTGGTTCATAGCGAACGACATAACAGATGCAACGGACAAAGCTAAGATCAAACGGAGGGCTATACTTCTCAGCGCCCTCAGTGAAACGACGTATAAGTTGGCGAATGACCTGGCATTGCCGAGAAAGGTTGAGGAGGTCGATTACGACGAAATAGTGATTTTTCTGCATAATCATTTCACACCCAAGCGAGTCGGATTTGCAGAAAAATCGACTTTTTACTCAGCGACGCAAATGCCGGGCGAAACACACACTCAATGGGCTGCTAGAATCAGAGGTTTAGCGGCACACTGCGGGTTCAAAAGCTTAGAAGAAGCACTATTGGATAGATTCATCATGGGCATGGCAGCAGGTCCCGAGCGCGACAAGCTGTTCGCACAGGACCAGCAGGAGCTTACATTAAGCAAGGCGGTAGACATGGCGGAGAGCGTGTGCTGCGCGCGCCGGACCGCCGGGGCGCGCGCGCCCGCGGCCGCAGCAGCAACAATGGATCCCGTGTTTGCGATTAATAAGGACAAGTGCAGTGTTTGCGGCATCGAAATAATATTACTACGTATAGAAATGACAGCGCCTTCAAATTTTGGCGCCGCGTTCGGCCGTGCGGGGCGCGCCCCTCCCTGGCCCCGCCCCCAACCGAGTCATAGATTATGACATTACTACGCAGGGGCGCCACTTTGTTTATATTCTGCCTATTGGACATCTAACTGATTATTTTATTTTATTACAATATTTTATTTTACTTAATAGAATAAACTTAATAGAAAATAGGTATAATATTAGCTTTATAGGTAGGAAGCTACATTACATTTTTGTTCTTAACTTAATATTAGTCAAAAATAAACTGAGATTAAATCAAAACTTTATAATGAAGCTATTTATATATTGAAGTATTTTGTAATATATGCAATAACTAGGAGACGGTCGCCTGCCAGACAAGACAACTCCTCTTGTTGAATGGTAACGTATCTTTACTCCGAAACTTGTTTGCCCGAATTTCATTTGTTCGAAAATGGTTGGTCGAAATTTAAAATGCTGTTTCGTTTTCCATCTTTTTGTTTTCTAGAAACTATTTTTTTTACTTAGTAACTTTATCCACATTTACGTATTTTTTACCTACTATATAAAAATATTTTGGAAATATAGTTTAAAAAATCAATATTTAAATTACATATTATTTTAAAAAAAGAATTATGAAAATCGGCGGACCTCCAAAAAAAACAATGAAACATAGAACCTCCTCCTTTTTTGAAGTCGGTTAAAAAAAAAGCAAAAAATTTTTCAGAAATAAGTACCTAAATTATATTATAAAATTGACCTACGCTTAGTACCTACGTATCCCATCTGTACGATTACTTTTTGATAATCTATGATTTTCACATAGAAATGGCGGATGCAATTATGATGCAATAGAAAATAATGAAAAAAAATTGTTTTGGTTGGTTTTACTTAATTTTTTGTATACTTACCGATGATAAGTCATGCCGCTATCTTTCTTCCTTACTGTTGAACGGTTTTTACAAGTTTTTTTTGAACATGATGGCATTTTCCAATTTTTTTTTTGACATAAATCCGAGGACCAATCACGATGAGCGTCGGCAAGTTTCTAAACGAGTTGATGTCTATTGGCCTCAACGTATGGGGACAAAAATTTTGTTCGCGGTGTCCGTTCTATACGTAGTAATATTATTTCGATGGTTTGCGGCTATTATAACCACAAATCGTTTCAGTGCCGTTATAAAAATTATAAATGCAAAAAATGCAATCAGAAAGGTAATTTGCGTAAAATGTGTTCAGCTAAAACGGAAATAAAATGCATTGAGGAAGGGTTAGTGGATGCGGGCGATGATGGTGAGTTAATTTGTAATATTCGTTGCATGCAGGGTAAGCCGATGTCCGAGCGGGTGGTTGTCGGCGGGCTACTCTTAGAGTTCCAGATAGACAGCGGCTCCGCTGTGAGCATAATATCGGAAAGTATATTTAAATGCAATTTTTTTAAAGTACCATTATCACCCACTAATAAAAAATTAGTGAGCTTTACCGGTGATAAAATTGAAACCTGTGGTGTTGTACAACTACCTGTTAGGTATAATAATAAAATAAAAAATATATTTTTTCATGTCGTGCAAAATAATTGCGTTTCATTGTTGGGTCGCGATTTTATTCAATTATTTAATTTAGAATTAGTATCAGTTGTTAATACCATCGGGTCACAAGATACATCTATAACAAAGCATTTAATAACAAAATATCCAAATGTGTTCTCAGGCAACCTAGGTGAATTCAACAAATACGATGTTACGCTTCGATTAAAAAATGACTGCGCACCGGTTTTCATTAAAGCGCGGTCTGTTCCCTTTGCATTGAAAGAAAAAATTGATAACGAATTAGACCGATTAGTTCGTTTAGGTATTTTGGTCCCAGTAGAACACTCCGAGTACGCATCCCCTATAGTGCCAGCGTTGAAAAAAGACGGAGGGTTGAGGCTATGTGCCGACTATTCTGTTACTATTAATAGGCAGTTGCTAGTGGATAAGTACCCACTGCCCACGGTTAACGAATTGTTTTCAAAATTAAACGGTGGAGTATATTTTAGTAAAATTGATTTATCCATGGCCTATAATCAGTTTAAACTGGATGAGTCGTCGCAAGCTTTGACTGTTATCAATACTCATCGCGGTCTTTTTAGATTTACTAGGCTCGTGTTCGGGCTAGCGCCGGCGCCGGCGATATTTCAGCGCGCCATGGAGTGTGTACTAGCGGGGTTGGAGGGAGTTGTATTTTTCTGGACGACATACTTATCGCGGGTAAGAATATAGATGAGCACAATCAACGTCTGTACGCCGTCTTACAACGATTACAGGATTCGGGATTAACAGTACAGGCTAATAAGTGCGCATTTTATAAAGACGAAATTAGCTATCTGGGACACATAATAGACAGAAATGGCATTAAGAAGTGTCCAAACAAGGTTAAAGCGATAACAAGTGCTCCTAAACCGCAAAATGTTACACAATTACAATCATTTTTAGGATTGACAAACTACTACAGGAATTTTGTACCTGACGCATCATCGATTTTATGTCCATTATATAATCTGTTGCATAAAAACGCTAAATGGGAGTGGACAGCCCAACACGACGAAAATTTTAATAAAATAAAAGAAACTTTGGCGTCAGACAATTTTTTAGCCCATTTTGACTCGGAAGCGAAGTTAGTGTTAACGGTAGATGCGTCGCCCACAGGGTTAGGTGCGGTACTTTCGCAGATAAGTCAAAATGGTTGTGAAAGACCGGTTTCGTACGCGTCCCGCACACTCTCATCCGCGGAAAAGAATTACGCTCAGATACAAAGGGAAGCCACCGCCATTATATTTGGAGTGCGTCATTTTCACCAGTACCTCTATGGCCGTGCTACACCCTTTGTTTTGCGCACCGATCATAAGCCGCTTCTCGCGATATTTGGTCCGCACCGAGGCATTCCCGAAGTGTCCGCGAACCGGCTGCAGCGCTACGCCATTTTTCTATCGGCGTATAATTATACAATAGAATATATACGCAGCAGCTGTAATAGCGCGGATTACTTGTCGCGGGCGCCGATGCCGGCAAACGACGATGCGCAGTTTCAAGCTGTGAGTGGAGGGGGCGAGCGGCGTGACGAGTACGAGAGCGCGGCCTACGTTAATTTCGTTGTAGAAGGTGACTTGCCGGTAACGTCAGACTGTCTACGACGTGAAACCGCGAGTGATCCCGTTTTATCCCGAGTTAAATATCATATTGAGCAGGGTTGGCCGAGGCTTTATGGTGAATGCCAAGTTGGCAGGCATTAGCGACCGCCTTGCGCCGGAGCCGCGTCTGCGCCCGCCGCTGGCAGCGGATAGTGCGAGAGAGTCCAGGCCGCTGCCATCGTCATATGCGGTTGCAGCGGCGGGCCCAAGCTCCAGGCGTGAGGAAAGCCCGGACAGGCCCGCTGCCCAGACTAAGGCTCCCCAGCCCACCAAGGGTAAGGGGAAGGGCAAAGGGAAGGCCAAGGGTCCGTCAGCCGCGGCACCGGCCTCGAACCCGCCCCCAAGCGTCCCGGCTACTGCACGGAGAGTCCGTGTCGACGAAGATGGAGATACCGTCGACGAAGAATGGACCCCGTCGCAGAGCCGAAAGAAGAGGGCCGCGGCGCGGAAAGCAGCCAAGCAACGCCAGGCGGCCCAGTCGCAGTCAGGGAGTCCTGCGGCTCCTAAGCCGAAACGCAAGCGGACTCAGAGGCGATCGCGCCGGCTACGTCCGCCGAAGACCGCGGCGGTCGTACTCACCGTCCTACCAGAGGCCGAGGAACGCGGCGTGACCTATAAGGAGGTCATGTCGGAGGCGAGGCGACGGATCGACTTCGCCTCCTTGGACATTGCCGGTGGTATGACCGTCCGCCGCGCGGCGACGGGAGCCTTTGTCCTCGAGGTCCCGGGAGAGGCAAACAGTGAGAAGGCGGACGTACTAGCAGGCAAATTGCGGGAGGTCCTGGCAGAGACCGACGTCAAAATCGCGCGACCGACCAAATGCCTCGAGTTGCGGATCTCGGGGCTGGACGAGTCCGTGACTCGGGAGGACGTCCTCGCCGCGGTCGCGCGCACCGGAGGGTGTCCGCCTGACATGGTCAAGGTGGGCGAGATCCGCCCGGACTTCGGGAGTCTCGGAACGGCCTGGGTCAGTTGCCCAGTGGCGGCGGCAAAAGTCGTTACGAGCGGCCGTCTGTTGGTTGGCTGGGTGTCAGCGCGCACGACGTTGCTTGAACCGCGTGCCATGCGCTGTTACCGGTGCATGCAGAGCGGGCACGTCAGGGCGCAGTGCTCGGCGCCTACGGATCGCAGCGAGCTGTGCTTCCGCTGCGGTCGCGCCGGGCACAAGTCCAGCGGTTGTACCGCGGACCCGCACTGCCCGCTCTGCGAGGCAGCAAAGAAGCCGGCAGGGCACGCGGTGGGCGCGAAATCGTGCTCCGCCCCAAAAACTCGCAGGGTCAGGGTCGCTACATGGCGGCGCCCTACTCAGCCAGCGGACCGGCCGTCGGCCCCTGAAGGGCCGGAGGCAGGCGTGGAGCCCATGGTCGTCACCTAATTATGGTGGTGGCACATCGCTTCTGCCAGGCGAATCTTAACCACTGCGCCGCTGCACAGGACTTGTTCGTGCAGTCCATGGCGCAGTGGGAAATCCACGCGGCAGTAGCGGCCGAGCCCTACTTTGTCCCGCCCCGATCTACCTGGGCGGGAGACAATTTGGGCTTGGTTGCCATCATCACACAGACGGCTGTGGGCGCCCCGCCTCTGCAGGGGGTGAGGAGAGGAGATGGTTGGGTTGCGGCTCTGTTGGGGGACGTCGTTCTGATCGGCGTTTACTTCTCCCCCAACAGAATCTTGGCCGAGTTTGAGGCCTTCCTGGCGGAATTAGCGGCGGTTGTGCTCCAGAGTGCTCCTCGTGCTGTGATTGTCGCCGGGGATCTCAACGCGAAGTCTACGGCGTGGGGTTGTCCGGCGACCGACGCTCGCGGCGAGGAGCTTCTAGATTGGTCGGTGTCCAGCGGTGTTGTGGTGTTGAACCGGGGGACGGTCAACACGTGCGTGCGGCAGCGGGGGGGTTCAATCGTGGACGTCACGTTCGCGACCCCCGCACTCGCGCGCCGTGTCGAGGGCTGGCGAGTCCTGGAGGACGTGGAGACGTTGTCGGACCACCTGTACATAAGGTTCGACGTCTCCACGGTCCCGACACAGGCCGGCCCGGGCCCGTCCCTGAGGAGTGACGGCCCCCGCTGGGCGCTGACAAAATTGGATAGGGAGGAGCTGGAGCTGGCCGTGCTGGTGCAGGCCTGGCAGAGTGACTCCGCCGTTTCGGAATACGTCGACGTGGAGGATGAGGCGGCGCAGCTCTGCGCGGCCATGACATCCGTTTGCGACGCTGCCATGCCCCGCGCGGGGCCGCGTCGTCCGAGGCGCCGGGTGTACTGGTGGAACGAGCAGCTCGCCACACTTAGGCGGGCTTGCGTTGCGGCTCGACGCCAGTACGCCCGATATCGGCGTCGGCGGAACCGCGACGCTGAGGAGGAGTCACGCCTGTACCAGCAGTACCGCGAGTGCGCAAAGGCGCTGCAGGTGGCCATCAGGGACGCCAAGTCGGAGGCGTGGATAGAGTTGCTGGAGGCTCTGAACCGAGACCCATGGGGGAGGCCGTATCGGCAGGTGCGCGCAAAACTGCGCCCCTACGCCGCCCCCCTGACGGAGAGCCTCCAGCCCGACGTTCGGGAACACGTCGTCACATCGTTGTTCCCGGACAGGGGCGTGTTCACGCCCCCGGCCATGGCGCCGCCGTCTGCGGCGCCGGAGGAGGATGCGAGTAGCGTGGTGCACCCGGTGACTGAATTGGAGCTCCGGGCGGCGGTGGCGCGAATGTCTGCGCGCAACGCCGCCCCGGGCCCGGACGGTATCCCGGGTCGTGCGTGGGCGCTGGCCCTTGAAGAAGAAGGCCTCGGGCCGCGGATGAGACGTTTGCTCTCCGCGTGCCTCGTCCAGCGTTGTATGCCGCTGCGGTGGAAGTCCGGCAAGCTGGTCCTGCTGCAGAAGGACGGCCGGCCAGCGGAGTCGCCGTCGGCCTACCGCCCCATCGTCCTGTTGGATGAGGCGAGCAAGTTGCTGGAGAGGGTGGTCGCGGCTCGCCTCACCCAGCACTTGGAGGAGGTAGGCCCGGACCTCAGTGACCAGCAGTTCGGCTTTCGCCGCCGCCGGTCCACGATGGACGCGGTCACGCGGCTGCGGACGCTGGCGGACGAGGCCACCTCCCGGGGTGAGGTCGTGCTGGCGGTATCTTTAGATATCGCCAACGCGTTCAACACGCTCCCCTGGGAGGTAATACGGTCGGCGCTCGCGCACCACAAGGTGCCGCGCTATTTGCAAGGGTTTGTCGCGCACTATTTGAGCGCCAGGGAGGTGGTGTTTCCGGTCCCTGACGGGTGGGGTCGTAGAACGGTGTCGTGCGGTGTTCCACAGGGGTCGGTTCTAGGTCCACTCCTGTGGAACATCGGATATGATTGGGTGCTGCGGGGCGCAAACCTACAGGGCGTCGGCGTGATCTGCTATGCCGACGACACCCTTGTTGCGTCCCGCGGCAAAACCCACCGTGATGCGGCCGTGCTCGCCACAGCCGGAGTGGCGCAAGTTGTGGCGCGGATTCGGCGGTTAGGCCTGGAGGTGGCCTTGCACAAGACCGAGGCCCTGTGCTTTTATGGGCCCCGGAACAAGCCACCTCCGGGAGCGCACATAGTCGTGGGGGGTGTGTCCATCGCCGTCGAGCCGAGTATCAAATACCTCGGCATTGTACTCGACGGTCGGTGGACATTCGCCGAACACTTCCGGCGACTTGTGCCGCGTCTGATGGGGGCCGCCGCCGCGCTGGGCAGCCTGCTCCCTAATGTCGGCGGACCGAGTGTCGCCTGCCGCCGCCTATATGTAGGGGTGGTGCGGTCTATGGCCCTCTACGGGGCTCCCGTGTGGGCCGACGCTCTGACCTCACGCAACACGGCCCTGCTGCGACGACCGCAGCGGGCCATGGCGGTCAGAGCGGTGAGAGGATACCGCACCATCTCGTGCGAGGCGGCGTGCGTGCTAGCGGCGAGTCCGCCGTGGGAGCTAGAGGCAGTGGTGCTGGCGGCGGCATACAAGCTGACCGTCGAATCGCGAGAGGGCGGAAACCCGTTCCCGGATGGGGTCCAGCGCTGGAGAGAGAGTGCCCAGAGGTCCCTTATCCGGGAATGGGCGGCAAGGCTGGAGGAGACGGACCGGAGAGCTGGAGCGCCACGTCAACGTACCGTGGACGCCATCCAGCCGGTGTTGAACAATTGGTTAGGGAGGCGCCACGGTGCGCTGTCGTACCACGTTGTGCAGGTGCTGTCCGGCCACGGATGTTTCGGCTGGTACCTGCACAACGTGGCGAGGAGGGAAAGAACGGCGGAGTGCCACGAGTGCGGCTGCGCGGAAGATACGGCGCAGCACACACTGGAGGAGTGTCCTGAGTGGGCTGCGCCTCGCGCCGCACTCATGGATATTGTTGGCGACGACCTCTCGCTCCCGGCTGTTGTCAAACAGATGGCCGAGAGCGAGAGGTCGTGGGACGCGGTAGCCTCCTTCTGCGACGAAGTACTGACGCAGAAGGAGGCAGCGGAGCGGGTGAGGGAAGCGGACCCAGCCGCCCCCCCGCTCCGCCGTAAAAGACCGGGCGGCAGGCGTTTGGCCCATGCCCGGCGACTGCCACCTTAACGGGGGCTTCCGGGCGGCGGTTTGGGGAAACCGTCGCCCATCAGATCGGAAGTGCCCGAGCGGTGCGGCGCGCCAACTCTGTGCGCGCCGCCAACAGTGCCGAGCCCATGGAGACGGGTCTTCGGACAACCGCCGGCGGGGTCACGGAAGTATCGCAGTTCCCGTGGCCCCGCCTGTATAGGCGGATTAGGTGGCAGTGAGTGAGAGTTTTAGTCGGTATACCCTAAGTGGCTTTAGAGGGGGAGCCCGACATACCCCCGCCGCTTCCCCAAGCGGCGGGGCATGCAGTAATGCATTTCTCTCACTATAATAAAAAAAAAAAAAAAAAAAAAAAAGGGTTGGCCGAGGAAAATATCCGATCCCAAACTCAAGCCTTACCATAATTGTCGTTTTCAGTTGTCATGCGAAAATGGGTGTGTAATGCGCGGGCATAAGGTAGTTATTCCGTTGTTGTTGCGTGATAAAATTTGTAACGAGTTACATAGTTCGCATTTCGGCATTATAAAAATGAAAGCGGAAGCACGTAAAAGGCTGTGGTTCCCGGGCGTTGATGCGGCACTTGAAAACCTCGCAGCGCAGTGTGCGGTGTGCGCGGCGCTGCACCCCGCTCCGCCGCACGCGCCTCTTGCTAGCTGGCCATTCCCTCCGGAACCTTTTTACCGTGTTCATGTTGATTTTCTAGGGCCGTTAAATAACCAAATGTATTTTGTCATAGTTGATGCGTACAGCAAATGGGTGGAGTGCTACACCATGGGCACTACATATGGTTCGAAGGCTGTAATTAATAAACTATATGATTTTATGTCGAGAGTTGGGGTACCGCACACTTTAGTGAGCGATAATGGTACGTCTTTTACGTCGCGCGAATTCAGTGATTTTTGCAAGCTAAACGGAATTAACCATATTTTATCTCCTGCATACCATCCGTCGAGTAATGGACAGGCTGAAAGTATGGTTAAATTAATAAAAAAAGGTCTAAAATCCATCATAATCAATAATCCAAATAAAAAACCAATTCAAGAGAAAATTGCGAAATTCCTTTTTGATTATAGAAACTCAAGGAGTAGTGCCACCGGTAAGACGCCCGCCGAACTGGTTTACGGGAAACCTTTAAGATCGAGGTTAGACTTGTTGCTTCCACCTGCGACATCAGACCCATCCACCGATCTTTCTCAAACAGTCGAACGAAATCAGTGCTTACAGGCTAAACATTACAAGGGCAAACAAAGGCCGATTTTTAAACAAAACGATACAGTGTGGTTAACAAAAAACTTTAGCAATAAAAAATACCAGTGGATCGAAGGGATCATCGTAAAAAGGCTAGGAACTGTAATGTACTCTGTTTTTGTGCCAAGTATGGACGGCGAGGTAACCCGGCACATCGACCAATTACGGGCGAGAGTTTCAGCGGGAAGGGTGGAGCGTCACTGGGACCCCGACGTGCTTCCGGATTTGGAGACAGCGGCGAATGAGAGTTTCCGAGATGTTACTAATGAGAACTCGACACCTTGTGATGATTATGTGGTCTAGTCACTTCAGAGGGCTCGGAACTTGCGGCGTCGCGAACTGACACCAGTCCCCTCAACACCGCCGTCTGAGGGATATGCTACTCCCCGTTCCGACGATGATAACTCATAACATTTGGTATTAATTAGTATTAGGTTAGCTATAAGGGGAAGGATTGTTAGATATGTAAGCAAATGTCTTTCTTGTGTGCGTGTCGTGTCCTTCGGACATGTGTATGTGTCCGTGTGCGCGGGGGGCGCCCGCGCAACCGTTGGCTGGAGGATGACGCAATAAACAGTGTGCAACCAACTACCGTGTTTGATTGATCTCTCTCGCTCCTGGAACATAAATACTTAACAGTAACTTTCGGGTATATATTATGAACTTTAGTCTACAACCTTCAAAATTTTGGTATTATTAATCATAAAAGAATTAAATTCAATGTTATTTACTAATCTTGTAGGTACTTGTTTCTTACTTTTCTTTCAATGACTTGACGTTTGATTTGATGTGTCAAATTTTGACAGTAAATGTCATTAAAAGTGCACCTTTTTCTCTTTGGCAACGTTAAGTTAAATACTGTATTTTTTGGCAACCACCTATCAAGTGATAAACTGTGCACACTATTTATGAAAAATTAATTTAATGTTAATAGATAGTGCCCATTTGTATAAACTAAATTGTCAGTTATGCGAGTACAATACCGTGGCGCGCAGGAAGAAGTTGATAACTCGACATACATGTTTTTTTTTTTATTCGTTCAAACGCTTCCTACACCTATTGTTCACCTAGTAAAAAATTGACAACTAGATTTGTTGACTTAATGAAGAAGAATGCCATTTGATAGTATGTGAATAACTCGATGTTAAGCGTTTATTTCTTGACAAAACTATATAACAAGTTATAAATCCTAAAAACTGTTTGACATATCGTTTTATCTGGAATCGAAACGAAGTACGTAATGTGATATGTCCATTTGTTCGATTGAGAATTGTAATTCATTCCCCACTGCAAATTGATAAAATGAGTTATTCGGTTATACTCTACATTAACAAACGAACGTAATTTGATATATTTATTTATGTAGTTATAAATTGGCAGTTCTTTTAAATAGCGTATAGCTATGTTTAGATGTGCAGTTAAACGAATCTAAATTTAGGTTTTGAATATGAGATGTGAGACTATTCTTTGTTGTCGCTTGTTATTATTTAGGTAGAATAAGTTCTAGTTAGCTATTACCTACGTTAGTCGATCTCACGATATTCCTCAATGTTGCATTAATTTATACCGAATTCTTTTAATGAGTCCAGCACCGCCAAACCTAAATGATAATACAAACAAGCAAATAATATTATTTTTATACTAATTTTTGCCCTTGGTTTCACTCGAGTAAAAAATACCTCATTATAACTCTCCACTATCTACAAAAAAAAGTCGCGTCAATCTTCGGTCTGGCTTGACTTGAGAGAAGGTACAGTAAATAAACTTACAATAATTTAGTATAGAAATAAAGATATTCTCAGTTGCCAACAATATAGAATGTTTTATACTAGTATATGTACATCAATATACGTACGTAGGTAGGTATAAAATAAACTATTGGTACATGTTTCAATCAATTCAAATACTTTTAATTTCAGTCATTTCCTAAGGGAGTTAAACGGCCAAATTGAAATTCAAAATATGTTTATTCAAATAGGCCTAATATAAGCTCTTTCGAATCGTCACAATTTTTTCCTACCACCAGTTCAGACGGCAGATTTTTGCTAAGAAGAAACTGGCAAAAAACTTAGCACTTGCTCTTTTAAAATGGTATTAATAAGATACAAATTACAATGACAGAAAATACAAAATTAACACTAAATATCTGTAATTTCTGATGACGAAAAAAATTTATACAATAATTAAAGATTAATAACACTATAAATGAAGAGAGAAAAAAAAGGTAGAAAGTGTATATACAATAATAATATATGCGCAATATATTAAGTACCTAGCAGTAGGTAGGTTTCTGTTTAGTGTCTGTGCCGAGTCTATCATTCCAGCTATTTTTATCATTTAGATAATCTTCAATTTTATAATAAGCCTTTCTGCTGGCCGAAGGGTAAACTTCCTTAGCAATTGATTGTAATTAAAGCCTTTGAATTGATTGAAACATGTACCAATAGTTTATACCTAACCTACACATTGCCACGTTCAAAGGTTTGCTCTTCGTTACTTTACATCGTATGTAAAGTATATAAAAAATCTATACCTACAGTAGGTATATATTTTTTAATAAAGTTTTTTCGTAAAATCGTCACTTTTATTTAGTTTTACCTGTCCTATCCTGTTACAATGTATATCGCTTACAATAAAAGCTTGTCAAAAGTTTAATTTATGATAAATCTTATTATTTTTTAATTTTATTTAGTATGGGTCATTTATGAACAACTCGATAGGTCGTTGGTGAATATATTGATAAGTGGGTGAGCAACTTGATAAGTCATTTTTACGCATATTGATAAGTCGATTATTGTAAAAACTAAGCCGAATTATGAAAAGTACTTATCGCTATTTGAAAGATCGCATAAAGTTTACCTTAGAACAAATGTAAGTTATAAGTTTAACAAACAAATCGATTTGCCCGAGGAAGTCAAAGTTTAAAATAGCCGCCCTGAAAAATTTACATTTTAGACATATCAACTTCTTGCCGCGCGCCACGGAATACATGTACTTGTTTATTTGTACTTATTTGATTATTTAATTTTTATATATTAATTTGATATTGCATTTTTTTATATTTTATATTATATTATTTTATTTGTTGAATGTCCCTTGATGATGATAATAGTTGTTTCTACTCGTGTTCCTCTGATGAATATGACAGTGCACTTAGTGACGCTTCTTCTTCTTCTTTTTCTGAGTCTACCCTTGATTGCAAATTACGATCTGTGTTTGGTAAAAACTCCCACTATCTCAATCTTGTACACATTAATGCTCAGAGCTTAATAGCTCATTATACGGATTTTCTTGCATCCTTTAGCAATACAGCAGTCGATGGCGTTTTAGTTTCCCGAGTCCTGGCTTAAGCCTTCTCTTCCATCAACTCTATGCTCTCTCCCTGGCTTTCGGCTCTATCGTAATGATAGAACTGGTGCAGGTGGAGGGGGGGTATGTATTTATATACGGGACGCCATTCCTGCAGTCGTCATTTCTCAATCCCCATCTGATTACACGGCATCTCTTGAACACCTTTTTCTAGAAGTCACTCTCCACCACGCTAAAATTCTTATTGCTTCATTATACAGCCCTAATGACAAAACAGACTACTTTCATACGCTGGAGTCTATGCTGGAACGCCTTTGCCCCATGTATGATCATGTTATTTTAATGGGTGACCTCAACACTTGCCTTTTGAAAAACGACTTCAGATCAAATAAACTTATTGACATAGTGTCCGGATATAATCTACACTCTCTATCACTTTCCCCAACACATCATTTTCCAAATTGTAGGCCTTCTCTTATTGACTTAATGCTGGTTTCTGATGTAGATTCAGTAATCAATCATGGACAACTTACAGCGCCTTTCTCTTATCATGACCTGATTTTTCTCACATATAAGGTGCGTCCTTCAAAGCGTAAATTCAAAACCATTTCCCAGCGTAATTTTAGAAACCTGAACGTGGATTGCTTGAGGAGTGATTTTCGGAATCTCAACTGGGATGACCTGTACCTTGCTGCGACTGTTGATGATAAAGTGCAATTTTTTAACACCACCATTATTACACTTTTCGATAAGCATGCGCCTCTGAGACCAGTTAGAGTGAAACACTTTCCTGCGCCGTGGTTATCACCAGCTATTAAAAAGATAATGGGTAAACGAGACAAAGCCAAATCGAAACTTAAAAGAAGTCCCTCTGATGATAATCTGGTACAATATAAGAAGCTAAGAAATGTCTGCAATAGGATGTGTAGGGATGCTAAACGCCGCTATATTCACTCTTCCATTGATAATATGCCTACTTCACATATCTGGAAATTTTTACGATCACTGGGTGTGGGTAAATCTCCTGATAACAATTACGATTCCCTAAATTTAAACGCTCTTAATAAACATTTTTCTACACCTCCAATAATGGTTGATTCTGTGACTAAATTGTCTACTTTACACTCTCTTTCCCTAAATGCATCACCCACAGATGATTCTTTTACTTTTTGCAATGTCACGGAGGAAGAAGTTAAAAAAAGCATCGTCTCTATTACTTCTAAATCTATAGGAAGTGATGGCTTGTGCTGCGACATGCTACGACCCATTATTGACCTCACGGTTCCGGTGATCACACACATAATAAATTTTTCCCTTTCTAACAATGTGTTCCCGACTGCCTGGAAAATGGCTCAAATTATCCCTATCCCTAAGACTTCCAATCCGACTACCTATTCTCAATATCGTCCTATCTCAATACTTCCTATCCTTTCCAAGGTCCTTGAAAGTACTGTTCATAAGCAACTTTACAAGTATGTCTCTCTCCACAATCTCCTTAGTCCTTACCAATCTGGCTTTCGCTCTAATCACAGTACTGTCACTGCACTCATGAATGTCACTGATGATATACGACACGCCATGGATAATAAAAAGCTTTCTCTTATCATTTTACTAGATTTTAGTAACGCATTCAATTCAGTTGACTTTGATATTCTCTTAGGTATACTTCGCTCTCTTAACTTCTCTCCTTCCGTGATGGCATGGTTTGACTCCTATCTTCGCGGGCGTCGTCAATGTATCAGGCTTAATGATATTTCCTCTGATTGGATTGACCTTGTTGCAGGCGTACCGCAGGGCGGTGTTTTGTCTCCACTTTTATTTTCAATCTTTATAAATGAAATATCCAAAGTTATTACTTCTTCCTACCACCTATATGCGGACGATCTACAGATTTATTACCATTTTTCTATTGCGGAAGCACTCGACATGTCTGCAGCAGTGAATCAGCAACTAAGTGCTATACAGGAATGGACTGAGAAATTTGGACTGTTGATTAATCCCACAAAGTCTCAGGCTATGATCGTGGGTAGCATTCAATTACGTAGTAGACTCAATTTTCAAGCTTTGCCCAAAATCTACTTCAATGGTCTTAACATCCTTCTTGTAGACAAGACTAGAAATCTCGGTCTCATAATTGACGGCACTTTATCATGGACAGCGCACGTTAATGATGTTAGTAAGCGTATACACTACTCCTTTCATTCCCTCAAGCGACTACAGAATTTTCTGCCTTTTAAAACTAAAATTATGCTGGCTCAGTCTCTTTTACTTCCTATCCTTGACTATGCTGACGTCTGCTACTTGGATGCAACGGAGGAGCTACTCAACAAGCTGGAGAGATTACAAAATCTAGCTATCCGTTTTATATTCGGTCTACGCAAGTACGACCATGTATCCGAGTTTCGTGCGCAGTTGAAGTGGCTTCCAATTCGGCTTCGCAGAAATGTGCACTTGCTATCTCTTCTTTTCAAATTATTTAACAGTCCTAATTCCCCACAATATCTCTGTTCTCGTTTTGCCCATTTACCACCCCCAACACGATCCCAACGCTCTTGTCACATAAAAACTTTAGACTATCCTTTAGCCAACACTAAATTCTTTTTCAACCGACTTCAAAAAAAGGAGGAGGTTCTCAATTCGACCCGTATGTTTTTTTTTTTTTTCTTTTTTTTTCTATGTTTGTTACAAATCTTTTTTCGGCTTATAGGTAATAATACCTCAAGGGTGGTCCCATGAAGTCGGTTTTTTTTTTTTTTTAAAGTTTATTAATTCTTTTACTGTACGGGCGGCTCAACTTTGGAACAAGCTACCAACTCAGATTCGTGACAGTACTTCCTCTTTCACCTTTAAGAAGAAACTTAAGGAACACTACTTAAAGATATTGTCATCGAGTGAAACTTAATATTTATTTTTATTAAGTATATATTATTATTGTCATATATTTATGTGTATATATATATATATATATATATTATTTTTATTATTGCATTATTATTTTTATAAGGAGGAGGTTCTCAATTCGACCCGTATGTTTTTTTTTTTCTATGTTTGTTACGCGATAACTCCGCCAATTATGAACCGATTTGAACAAATCTTTTTTCGGCTTATAGGTAATACCTCAAGGGTGGTCCCATGTGAATTTGAAGAAAATATTTCACCCCCAATTTTTTTTGTTCTTTTTTTTGTGTTCACGCATTTGCGCATTTGAAGTCGGTTTTTTTTTTTTAAAGTTAATTATTCAACCGACTTCAAAAAAGGAGGAGGTTCTCAATTCGACCCGTATGTTTTTTTTTTTTTTTTTCTATGTTTGTTACGCGATAACTCCGCCAATTATGAACCGATTTGAACAAATCTTTTTTCGGCTTATAGGTAATACCTCAAGGGTGGTCCCATTTAAATTTAATAATATTTGAAGTCGGTTTTATTTTTTTTTTAAAGTTAATTATCATATAAGCGTCTCGTCCGCTATCTCGCGTGATAAAGACGCGCCGCGATAGGTTACATTGTGCAATCTTAGATCCCAAAATACAGATTTTGAAATTGAATAAAAGGCCATTAATCATCCGTAGTGACACCTTCCCACGGAACAGTACACAATAAACTTTGTTAACATGCTCTTGTTAAAACTTTATTGCCTCGCGGATGCATACCATTTTAATTTCTACATTGTCAGCAAGTGCCGAACGTAATGGACTCTGAGAATGGCAGTTGCATCATCACTCAATAACCTTAATGCATCATCACTTGAAAGGCTTTGTAAAAATGGGATTCATCTGACAATTCAATATTAAAGTTTTTGCTATACTCTGAAGTGGGAAGGGAAAAAAACTGGGCAATAAAAAAACTAATTTGCAAAAATTATAACGTTATAAAGGAACGCAAGTTTTGCCATGGGAAGAAATGTGAAAAAAATTCTAGAATGTTTTCATTAAAAGTGTACATAGTCAAGTTTTATAAAAACGAAACATGTACCAAAGGGTACGTAGATGCATGTATACCTAACGATAAATATTTATCACTAGCTGCCCGGCCCGGCTTCGCCCGGGTACTGTTTCGTTTTTTTTCAATCTTTCTGAGAGATTTTCTTAATATTTTTTTCCGTAAGAACCTTGTACAGAGTATTAGAAAACTAAAAAAAAAAAATCAGCCAAATCGGTCAAGCCGTTTTCATGTTATGTCGTGACAACGGAAAACGGGTTTCATTTTTATATATATAGATAAATACAAAATTATAGTCGGATACCCTCAGTTCGGGTCTCCGCAACAAAGAAGATGCCATTGGCATCGCAGCGGGCCTTGATGGCCATCCACTTGTGGCGGTTAGTAATAACTACCGCAGGTGGTCGCTGGGAACATTTGGGAGGGGTGGGGAGTGAGGCTCCCTCGGCACCCTGTTCGGCCGCGGGTGGTGAAGCGGGCGAGTCGGAGAGAGAGGCGGCGGCGGCCGGAATGGATTCGGCGGCCTTATTGGCAGCGCCCTTGTTGCGCCTTGTGCGCTTGCGGCCTGAGGCAACAATGAAGTCGTCCGAGTCGGACGAGGGGGCGGAACTCGAATCCGAATATTCGGAGATGATCTCCATCTCGTCATCGGAGAGGGAGGAGGAGGTACTTGGCAGTACCGAGGGTGCGGTGGCGGAGGGTGCGGTGGCGGATGGCGCGGCGGTGGAAGTCGCTGCGGCGGGTTGCGCGGCGACGGCGGTGGAGGGTTCGGTGGCCTGAGAGGCCGGGCGGGAGGCGGCCAGAGGGGCCGAGGGGGCTGCGGCCTGAGGGGCCGAGGGGGCTGCTGCCTGACGGGCCGGGGGGGGAGATTTTTTTTTTTTTCGAGTTCGGACTGCTCGTAAGGGGACAGGTCGGTCCATCGCCTTTCGATAAAGGCGATTAAAAGGTCTACACGCGGGTCGGTCGCAATGGCGACCGACCTAATAAAGGAACCTACAATGCTAAAATGAAATTAACGCAGTTCGTCGCGTCACGTTCCACAAGGAAGAGCTGCGAAGAAACCTTGCGGCAGTCGTGCCTACTTTGGGAGCGCTCGGGGGGAGAACCCGAGCTGTCCTAGTCCCCCGCGCCGGGTGAGGCGAGGGGGGTGCTTCTAGGGTGTGCCCTAAGCTTGTATGCCTCTGACCAATCTTAATGTGTCAGAGGGTCCCTAACTGCTTAGGGTTCGGAGGGTAGCTTCGAGCCGGAGCCCTAGGCGCCCAAGCCGTTCCCTAAGCATAGGAAGGAGGAAGGGGTGGGCGGGAGGGGGCGATAGCTAGCGTCGGTCAGGGGAGCCCCCTAGGCCGGTGGTTCTAGCCCCGTCCGGGTAACTGCTTCACCCTGAAGGGGATCGGCGAGTGCCCGGGTCGCACTCCTGGCTGTGCAAAGTTGGCACCGTGAGGTATCACACAGCCAGACCACGAAACTGTGGTTTTATTCGGCAAAAACGCGCGAAAAGTCGAGAAACTTTAAAAATCACGATAATGCCTCCTTGTCTTAAAAAAGGCAGGGAGACACGTGTGTTGGAGCGCGGGAACGCGGTAGCACGCGGGAGCAGCGTAGCGCGGAGGCACCGGGCACCGGACGTGTGACTCGGACGGCGTCGCGAGCACGAATATGGCCCTTTTCTGAGCCGCTCGCCGGGCTTTTATAACGACGTGGGGTGAGGCGCGGTGCAGCGCGGCGGGGGCTGCGCGTGCCGTCGTCCGCTCCGCCTGCCTTGCCGAGCCGCACGTATGTGTGCGTTGGATTGCAACGTCACAAAACTAATGCATGCAGATTAACTTGCTAAAATGTATTATGGTTAAGTGTACTTATTACACTCATAAGTATTGTTAGCAGGGACAATATACAAATAATATTTTGATATTGGATTGTTTACAGTTTGTTGTAGTTCTCACTATGTACAATTTTGTATTAATTTAAATTTGCATGATTTATTTTGATTTGATATTTAATTTAGTTAAAGGCCTTTACAGCCAGTCATTTATGTACACTAAAAACAGTAGCGGGCCTAAAATACTACCTTGAGGGACACCTGAGGTGTTTATTCGAGGGTCTGATTTAAATTTTTCTTTCACATACTTGTTATGTGTATTCCTTACTATTTTTGTTAGTTCTATGTATTGTTTTCTATTGTGTATGTAACTTGATAACCATGCGAGTGCGTTGCCTCTAATTCCGTAGAATTCTAGTTTGTGTAGGAGCTTAGTGTGATTTACGAAGTCAAAAGCTTTACTCATAACAATGATATTGTTGGAGTACCGATGTTTAAGTTTTCTGTTATAAATTTAATGAGGTGGAAACAGGCTAGTGTCGTTGATCTTCCCTTACGAAACCCAAATTGCTCCTTTCGGAATATTTCAAAAGTAGTCAAAAAATCATGTAATCTTTTAAACATAGCCCTTTCAAAAATCTTGGATATAGTAGGTGTGATAGTTATTGGTCTATAATTATTCGGATCTGTTTTGTCACCTTTCTTGTATATGGGTTTGACAACCATCATTTGTAGCATTTCTGGAAAGAGACCTTCTGCAAAAGATAGATTTATAATATATGCAAGTGGATGACATATAGACGCAGCACAGAGCTTTAGAGCTTGAGTAGTGATATCATCAAATCCACTAGTTTTGCTATTATTTAGAGACATAATCTATATATATAAAAGAGAAAATCACTGACTGATTCATCACGAAATCTCCGAAACCACAAGTGCCAGGAGTCTCAAATTTTGCATGGGGGTTCCTTTTAGGGCGTAGGTGCTCACTAAGAAAGGATTTTTGGAAATTCATCCCCTAAGGGGGTAAAACGGGGGTGCAAAGTTAGTATGAAACTTTGCCGTTTTTGAAGTAATTCGAATGAAATTCAGCATGAAGGTTCTTTATTGAAAAGCATGAAGCATGAGTAAATTTTTTTTTTAAAATTCATCCCTTAGGGGGTTAAACGGGGGTGCAAAGATAGTATGAAACTTTGCCGTTTTTTAAAGTTATTCGAATGAAATTCAGCATGAAGGTTCTTTATTGAAAGGCATGAAACACGAGTAAAATATTTTTCTCAAAAAACATCCCCTATGGGTTTAAACGGGGGCGCAAAGTTAGTATGAAACTTTGCCGTTTTTAAAGTTATTCAAATGAAATTCAGCATTAAGGTTCTTTACTGAAAAGCAGTAAACATGAGTAAAATATTTTTTTCAAAATTCATCCCTTAGGGGGTTAAACGGGGGCGAAAATTTCGTATGAAACTTTGCCGTTTTTGAAGTTATTTAAATGAAATTCAGCATTAAGGGTCTTTATTGAAAGGGATGAAACACGAGTAAAATATTTTTCTCAAAAATCATCCCTTAGGAGGTTAAACGGGGGTGTAAAGTTAGTATGAAACTTTGCCGTTTTTGAAGTTATTCGAATGAAATTCAGCATGAAGGTTCTTTATTGAAAGGCATGAAATACGAGTAAAATATTTTTCTCAAAAATCATCCCTTAGGAGGTTAAACGGGGGTGCAAAGTTAGTATGAAACTTTGGCGTTTTTGGAGTTATTCGAATGAAATTCAGCATTAAGGTTCTTTATTGAAAGGCATGAAACACGAGTAAAATATTTTTCTCAAAAATCATCTCTTAGGGGGTTAAACGAGGGTGCAAAGTTAGTATGAAATATTGCCGTTTTTGAAGTTATTCGAATGAAATTCAGCATGAAGGTTCTATATTAAAAGGCATGAAACACGAGTAAAATATTTTTCTCAAAAATTATCCCTTAGGGGGTTAAACGGGGGTGCAAAGTTAGTATGAAACTTTGCCGTTTTTGAAGTTATTCGAATGAAATTCAGCATGAAGGTTCTTTATTGAAAAGCATGAAGCATGAGTAATTTTTTTTTTAATTCATCCCTTAGGGGGTTAAACGGGGGTGCAAAGATAGTATGAAACTTTGCCGTTTTTTAAAGTTATTCGAATGAAATTCAGCATGAAGGTTCTTTATTGAAAGGCATGAAACACGAGTAAAATATTTTTCTCAAAAAACATCCCCTATGGGTTTAAACGGGGGCGCAAAGTTAGTATGAAACTTTGCCGTTTTTAAAGTTATTCAAATGAAATTCAGCATTAAGGTTCTTTACTGAAAAGCATGAAACATGAGTAAAATATTTTTTTCAAAATTCATCCCTTAGGGGGTTAAACGGGGGCGAAAATTTCGTATGAAACTTTGCCGTTTTTGAAGTCATTTAAATGAAATTCAGCATTAAGGTTCTTTATTGAAAGGGATGAAACACGAGTAAAATATTTTTCTCAAAAATCATCCCTTAGGAGGTTAAACGGGGGTGTAAAGTTAGTATGAAACTTTGCCGTTTTTGAAGTTATTCGAATGAAATTCAGCATGAAGGTTCTTTATTGAAAGGCATGAAATACGAGTAAAATATTTTTCTCAAAAATCATCCCTTAGGAGGTTAAACGGGGGTGCAAAGTTAGTATGAAACTTTGGCGTTTTTGGAGTTATTCGAATGAAATTCAGCATGAAGGTTCTTTATTGAAAGGCATGAAACACGAGTAAAATATTTTTCTCAAAAATCATCCCTTAGGGGGTTAAACGAGGGTGCAAAGTTAGTATGAAATATTGCCGTTTTTGAAGTTATTCGAATGAAATTCAGCATGAAGGTTCTATATTAAAAGGCATGAAACACGATTAAAATATTTTTCTCAAAAATTATCCCTTAGGGGGTTAAACGGGGGTGCAAAGTTAGTATGAAACTTTGCCGTTTTGAAGTTATTCGAATGAAATTCAGCATGAAGGTTCTTTAGGCGATACGAGTTCGCCGGGTCAGCTAGTTATATTATATATTTCATTTTTGTCGACTGGCCTTAGAAAAATTGTTCCTGGAATTCTATTATTATTATTCAATTTTAAAGTATTTGACTTAGAATTAGATTTAGATGTCAGATCGATAAAGAAATTGTTGAATACATTACAGATGTCAGTATTATTATTATATGTGATATTATTAAATTTTATTTTATCTATATCATTAATATGTCGGTTGGTACCAGTTGTCGAAGAAATAACATTCCAGATAGCCTTAGACCTGTTTTTCCCAGCTTGAATATATTTGATATTTGTGATTTTTTGAGCACACTTTATGCATTTTCTAAAAATATTATTGTATTTATTATATGTAATCTTATTAGCTTTTTTTTACTGCACTGCACTAACTGGCGCTTTATTTTACTACATTTTTTAATTCCTTTCGATAGCCAATTTAGTTTTACAGGTTTGTTGTTCCTTTTCACCATTATATAAGGAAAGCACAAGTCGTAAAATAAACATATGGTATTATAAAAAGTCTCAAAAGCGCTTGTTAAGGTAGTGCATTCAAACACCTCTGAGAAAGAAAGCGTAGAGATACATTCGGAGTACTTCCTCATGTTGTCATCGCAGTAATCTCTTCTACGTTCAAACCAGGTGGTAAATGGTTTATGTTTGGCTGTTTCTATTGTGATTATTTGTGCTGTTTCATGATCCGACAGACCAAGTACAATTGTGTCTGGTTGCACCTTTTTGATGTTACTAGCAATATGGTCCAAGCAAGCGTTAAGACGTGTGGCAGTTTTTATGTGGGTCGTAAAGTTGTAGCATTCAAGTATGTTCAAAAGATCTTTTGTGGTAGGGTTGTCTTTCAAAATGTCAATATTCCAGTCGCCGCAAATTACAATTCTTTTCTGTTTATATTTATCAGTCACGTAATTTAATAGTGTATCCAATTTGTGCAGGAAGACATCTATCTGTACCCTTCTTTGTTCAGGTATTCTGTAAATACAGATTATGATCATGTTAAAACCAATTAGTTCGATACCACATGATTCAAAATAGATCTTGGAGGGCAGATTAGAAGGAATTTTTAGAGGTTTTGTGTTTAGTACTTTTTTGGCTAGTATGCATGTGCCTCCTCTGGATTTGTCTCGACAAAACGAAGCAGCCAGATTAAAGTTATTTAATATTATATTGGGTTCGGAGCCATGTTTAATAAAAGTTTCGCTAAAACATAGTATATCAACCTCCCTACCATTTTCTGATAGTTCAGATAAACTTAATTCTAATACATCCAGTTTGTTACAAAGACCAGCTATATTTTGGTGTAAGATCGTTAGTTGTTGCTGGCTATTATCTAATTTATGACTACGTTTGTTAAATTTAGTACAAGAAGTATTATGATTGAAAAAACATGTTACGATCATGACCATCGAGATCAATGGGAGTACTATTTACATCATTTTTAAATTTCGAACCATAATTACTACCATCTTGATGTTGGATAATAGTTTTCT
This sequence comes from Endotricha flammealis, assembly GCA_905163395.2. Lineage (NCBI taxonomy): Eukaryota > Metazoa > Arthropoda > Insecta > Lepidoptera > Pyralidae > Endotricha > Endotricha flammealis. The sequence goes on from LR990874.1 coordinate 2,095,276, forward strand.
CACAGAGTCTTTCATTTCAATCAATCAATCAATCAAAATATTTTTATTCAAATAGGCATATTACAAGCACTTTCGAATCGTCACTTTTTTTTTTCCCTACCACCAGTTCAGACGGCAGATTTATGCTAAGAAGAACCGGCAAGAAACTTAGCACTTGCTCTTTTAAAATGGTAATGACATAAGTTACAATTACGATAAATAAAAGTAAACATTGAAACAAGATTAAAAAATTAAAATAGAAAAATTAATAGAAAAAAAAAAAGGTGTATCAGAAAAAAAAAAAAAAGGTGTATCAAGGGTGTATTTTCTATAAAGTTAAAAACAATATTTAGTTTAAGAGTTATCAAATCTATGCGAGACATTTTCCGTTTAGTATAAAGATCCTTTTTTTTATGAAAGTACATTTAGCAAAGTTTTTTAAAAGCAATTTCAGTTCATAATTTACATCGTTTATGTTAAAGAATCGATTTTTAAAAATGTTCAACAATAATATTTTACACTTATATTGTTCATCCAGCGTGCTACAGAGATTCTTGAACAAAATGTAAGGATCCCTATCATTTGTTCCTATAGATAAAATAACAATGTCTTCTTCCGATGCCGTGTTAAGAAATTTTTTTAGGTCGCATAAAATTTCACCTGATTGAGCGTTAGGTTTGACTATTCCTTGTATGTTGTACTCGCACCACTTGCCAGATGAAGTTTTCGATAGGTAGGAACTCAAACCTCTCACCTGTTCGTCACCAATTATAAATGTTTTTTTGCTTACTGACTCTTTCTGTGTTTTTATTATAAATGTGATTATTTGATGTAGTCGTTTCAGGAATTACAAGTTGGAGCTTACTCTCTGTCTTCTTCTGTGTGGGAATTTTTGGAGTGTTTTGATTATTGGAAAAATCTAACTTGGTTCTATTTAAACTCGCTCTGTTCGGTCCTTGAGATGATTTTTTTGGTGTAGATTTACAAATATTTTTAAGTTGATCGACTTGCACATTACATGAAGAAATTTGTTTTTTGAGGGAGGTATTTTCTGCTAAAAGGTTTATGATCTCATTTTCGGCAATCTCTAGTTTCTCAGTAAGTTCAGAGTTAATTTTTTGTAGCTTTTCTATTTAATCGTAATGGTCCATATTGATATTGGGACAGCTTCTATTAAGAATTAATTTGTCGTTAATTGCTATTGATGAATCATCAACGTCTTCATCCACTGATAAAGACTCAAAAGAATTTTGGCATGATACTTTCGCCTTATACTCCTGTCGAGTTATTGTATTTGTATTTTTTGGTGAAGTTGTTTTTGGTTTATGTACCTTTCAATCTAATTGATTACGGCCCTTTTTTTGCAGACATTCTGTACATTTCCATGCGTCTTTATTGTCTCGCTTCATTAAAAGATATTGCTTTTCAGATCTGTTAGAACAAGCTATATGGTATGCTCTTTTGCAAATGGAGCAATTTAGAAATTGATTGTTGAATATGCATTTTTTACACTTATAGCAATTTATGTTATTAAAATAAAAAAAATAATAACAAAAAACAAACAATCCAAAAGCAAAAAGTGTTTTAAGACTTTAAGCGTCTGAGATTTGATCCCTCCTACATGAAAAGTCAAGTCAACCGTTGTAAACCACTGCGCCACCTCACAAGTTATCTGATTCGTCGTAATTTACACTCAGTATATACATGCGTCGAGTGTCTACGTAGTGCATCAAGGTCGTTTGTTGTGGCCGCCGCCGCCCGTTCACCCGAGCACTGCACTTGTGATTCCAAATTTAACGAAATTATTTTAGATTAATTTTGAATTTTTTACCATTTAGACTTCACTTCTTAGTAAGATTTTATTATAATCGTAATCTATATAGTATTGGCTAGACAATTGAGTATATTTAGGTTGTAACTTTACACTATTATAGCACTTTATGAATTTTTAAAAGCGAAGAAACTGTGACGTGACTATACTGTTTGGCGCTACCCGCGCGTATCTAAGTATTTGTACCTATGTATAGATGCAGTGAAGCGCTAGTCTTAATTCAGTTGGCAATAAATTATGTTTGAGAGACGACGTTCGCTTTCTTTATCTGTGCAGTTAGTATCTACCTAGTTATCAACATAGACCTTAGTGCAATAAACACCTACAATACAAGGGACAAAAAAGATATACAGAGTTAACTGACATCTACAATCCAAGAGTCAATGACGAAGTATTGGATTTAATGAAACCCATCGAAATAATATTACTACGTATAGAAATGACAGCGCCTTCAAATTTTGGCGCCGCGTTCGGCCGTGCGGGGCGCGCCCCTCCCTGGCCCCGCCCCCAACCGAGTCATAGAATATGACATTACTACGCAGGGGCGACACTTTGTTTATATTCTGCCTATTGGACATCTAACTGATTATTTTATTTTATTACAATATTTTATTTTACTTAATAGAATAAACTTAATAGAAAATAGGTATAATATTAGCTTTATAGGTAGGAAGCTACATTACATTTTTGTTCTTAACTTAATATTAGTTAAAAATAAACTGAGATTAAATCAAAACTTTATAATGAAGCTATTTATATATTGAAGTATTTTGTAATATATGCAATAACTAGGAGACGGTCGCCTGCCAGACAAGACAACTCCTCTTGTTGAATGGTAACGTATCTTTACTCCGAAACTTGTTTGCCCGAATTTCATTTGTTCGAAAATGGTTGGTCGAAATTTAAAATGCTGTTTCGTTTTCCATCTTTTTGTTTTCTAAAAACTATTTTTTTTACTTAGTAACTTTATCCACATTTACGTATTTTTTACCTACTATATAAAAATATTTTGGAAATATAGTTTAAAAAATCAATATTTAAATTACATATTATTTTTAAAAAAGAATTATGAAAATCGGTCCAAAATTGAAGGAGTAATCGGCGGACCTCCAAAAAAAAAACAATGAAACATAGAACCTCCTCCTTTTTTGAAGTTGGTTAAAAAAAAAGCAAAAAAAATTTCAGAAATAAGTACAGTTAAGAGCAGGCTGACCTTTACACTATATATAACTATAGATACGCTAGCTACGCTCGGTAGAAAGAAAGGCCACTTCACCCTCATTTGTCGAAAACAAAAGCAACAAAATTTTAACTAATAAAAATGCGTAAATTTATGCTGACGCTGCAATTGGGTAAAATTAAAAAAGGGTGTTACCCCGTCCAGCCGGGCGCACACGCACACACACGCAACCCACCCCCGTAAATAATCAATCAGTTGTCCTCTTGTGCGTCGGGCAGTGCAGGTGCAGTGGTCGCAGCAAAAATTATTAATATTAAAAAAGAGACTATAAAATGGCTCCTCAACTAACGCAAATTCAGCGACAAACGATAATAGCGCTAAGAGAGAGCGGGCATACGGTGTCACAAATTAGCCAGAGAACGGGGATTTCGGTAAGTCCTTTTATTTTCCATTTATTTAAAGTAGTTTTTTTTTAAAGTTATACATAAAATAAGTTTTTGTAAAAAACTTGACAATAAGTATTTAAAATGCCAATGCAAACTTAAATGTCTGATAGCCCGAGACAAATATCGGACTTTTAAATTGATTATCTACTTACATAAGTTTATACAATAAAACTTTTGGGTGATTGAATTAATTATAATAATTATTATGTAATCTATATACTTTTGTGTTAAAATATAGGTATTAATAATTTTTACTGCACATGTATAATATTTTTATGCATCTTAGTGGCAAGCAATAAAACGTTCGTAATGTCAAACCGTTTTAGATTTATATGAATGAAAGTATAATAACTAGGTATATGTGTATTTGGTAACTTGAAATAACACGTATTTATTATATTTTTTGTGTTTTTTTAGAGACCAACAATATATTTTTGGTTAAGACGGTGGGAGGAGTCTAGGTCAATCGAGGGCCATCGAAGACCCATATTTGCGAGGGCAACGACTGCAGCGCAAGATTCACAAATAGTCGCTGCGCACACTTCGAATCCATTTTTGCCCACCAGGATAACAACATCAAATTATAATGTAAGTGTAAACTCATAATATTTATACCATCTTCAAAAAAGGAAAGGAAATTATTCTTAATTAACCTGTTTGTTTGATATTTTGTAGCGTTGTTATGTTTTAATTTTAATACAATTTATTAATTTTTAAGCTACAAGTTACCGCTATCACCCGACTCAAATCTAAATTATATAATACTAGCTTTTTGCCCGCGACTTCGTCCGCGTGAAGGTCCAGGCCCGTTCCCGCGGGAACCACATTTAATTTCGGGAAAAGCTGTAGCCTATGTCACTCCCTGATAATGTAGCTTTCTACTAGTGAAAGAATTTTTGAAATCGGTCCAGTAGTTTCGGAGCCTATTCAATTCAAACAAACAAACAATCAAATCTTTCCTCTTTATAATAAATAAGTTTTATGCTCTAAGGATAGATTGGACTTGAGCAACATTTTTGTTATTAATACCATATATAGATTTTAGATTCCTTTTAACGTGAAAGAATGACAAGTAATTATAAACTTTTTTTCCATGATGATAAAAAGATGTTTTTCCGGGATTAAAAGTCACCTTTGATTACTATCCAGACAGTAAATTATCCCGGTTAAAAATCATGTCGGTAAGGTCAAATGATTTAAAATTTTATATTTTTCCCGTGAAAATAAAATGTTTTTTTATGACGTATTTTTTTCTCTGTTAAAAAAATATTGTCTCTACTTTGGTTTGTTTTAACGTGAAAGAAGGACAAATAATTATAAACTATATTTTTCCTCATGGGAATAAGATGTTTCCCCGGGATAAAAAGGAGTATTGTCACTCTCCGGATCTTAAATTATCCTCACAAAAAAACATGTCAATCCGTAAGCCAGCTCTACACTCGCGCCGCGAAAGCCCGCGAAAGCCGCGAACTGCGAGTAGTTCGCGGCCTTCGCGGGCTTTCGCGGCGCGAGTGTAGAGCCCGTTGTTCGTTACTTTCGACGTGAAAGATGAACAAACAAACAAACACTTTCACATTTATAATATTAGTTTAGAAATATGGATTGAAAAATATGGATAATCTTATTTTACCATCAAACATTTCGTTGAATAAGAAATTCATATTTATGTTTGTCCATAAATAAATTAATGCGTCTATTGATTTACTACTTTCAAAGTAACTCAATAATTATCAAGCATACTCAATTAATATTTTGTTTTCAAAAACGATATTTGATCTCCTTTTTTAATTATTGTATATCGACAATATCGAAATGTTATTTCTAGTGTTAATTAAACGAATTGCCGGTTAGGTGTAGGTTGTGTTTTCCTAGAGGCTATTAAAGTGCCGAGCGAGGAAAACGAGCGAGGCTTATTAACTTGTTTTGAATAAAGGGAAAACAGATCAATCAAAAATTTTATAGATCATACCTATTTAAAAAAAAGTGTCCAAATTAATCATATTTCTCTCTCATTTTTATTACTTTTGGGGACCGATCAAAAACTATCATATTTTCTTCATCTCAAACATTTACGGCATCATCCGTCGGCATTATTAATATATAATGTAGTGGCAAAAAAACAAAGCGGTTCAATAAATTGTGTTATTTGTTTGTAAATGTATTTATTTCTTTTTTGAATGCTTGACTCGTGTGCACAAAAGGTTTTTTTTTTACCTAGTTACAGAGTTCCCACGAGCCGAGCGGCATTCTTTTGAAATTGTTATCATACAAATATTGGCTTGTGCGATTCCAGGAAAGATCCTTTTGTTCTTAAAAATATATTTTTACCTGCGTCAGTGAAAAGTCAAATTAAGCCAAAAATTAATAAAAAAAACTTGATCATTTTAATTTTGCAAAAACAGTAAGTAAATAAATATGTATAATGTAAATAGTCGTATTTTTAATTATTGATCTCCTTTCTCAGAAATTAATAAACCAAATCAATGAATATTTTAATGCTAAACAACCATATCAAAAAAACTCTAGGTTTACATTTAAATCGTAGTTAATTTGAAATAATATGTATGTAAAACGTGTCAAATTAATACGGTAAACCGAGGCTAAGAATTTTTATTATAGTGCGCGCGGAAATGTTTTAGATACAGAAAATATAGTTTCTAATTAGGCCCCAAAACTCTGAGAGAAATGAGAAAGAAATATAATCAATTTGGGCACTTTTTTTAATAATCCGTATTACCTAAAATCCTTTTTTATATATCTATAAAGGTTTTAATTGATCTATTTTCCCTTTATTCAAAACAAGTTAAGCCACGCTTGTTAGCAGCAGCAAGCAGATCATTTATATTTTATCCGTAGATCAAAGAATGTAGACGCAAACAAAAATCAAATCAAAAAATAAAATTGTGAATTAGCTTGTCCGTAATTGTTATATTTCTTTTCAGATAACTCCTTGGACGGTCAGACGACTCATCAGTCGACTCATTCAAGCAGGTCTCAAATGCAGAAGACCTGCAAAAAAATACTAATAATGTTTGGAAAGTTTTTCATTTTATTATTCTTTCAATCAAAATATTATTAAATTCTAAACCGAAACTAATAATAGCTTTGTTGTGAAACTCCTGACAGTATTTTTTTGCAAGTTTTATGTCTTTGAGGCCTTGGGCGCAAAGATCTTCCTTCATTTGATTCGTCGTCATTGTTTGGTGATCCATTAAGTTGATTATTATTTCGTCACTTTATTCGAAGATATAATAATTCTAACAGGTAGTCCTTCTACTGTTCGGGCAACCCTCGCACGCTTCTTTATATCGATAATATTTTAATCGAATAGACAACACTTACCCTAGTCCCACCCTATTCCATCCATTTATCTCATTCTTTTATCGTGCGGGCAACGGAACGCACGCGTTCCGTTTTTCCTTACAAGATGCCGAAGCGAAATGCAGAAGAACAAATTGAATATCATAAAAGAAAGCTTAAAAAATTGAAACATAAGGAAAGACAACGTTGTAAAAGAAGAATTGTTTACTCGGCTTCATCAGATTCCGAAGAAAGCGTGGGTAAGTTTAAAGGATTTTAAAAACAGTTACCCGCGTATTGTGTTACAAATGTTCTTTCAATTTATATTAAGCGATTATGTTATGATGAAATATATCCAATTTACAATGCTTTAGAGTTGACCGTGAGTCAACCAGAAGCAAGTATGGCCTGGAGTTAACCGAGAGTTAACCATTGGGTACAAAACTAACTATAGAATTGACCGTGAGTCAATCAGTTATATTACTTAAGTATGGCTATTAATTTTAAAGTGATGAATAATCTTAAAAGTAAATTCATAAAATAAAGGTTTTCCTACCCACTTTTTAAAGAATAAAAAATATTTTGTTTTAGACGTCGGAACCGTGATTAATCCCGAGAACAATGAAAGTACGGTGGATGAAAATCCAGAACAGCCGCTTAATAGTCCTGATGATGAATTGGTGATACAGGACCCAGCTGAAATCTCAAACTCAGCTCCGGTACCCGAAGCACCGGCCTTAGACCCTGACATTTTATTAGCATTAGGAGACCTTGTTCCAGAACAGGTCACCTACGGTCCAGATATCCATCCGGACTTGGCTCAAAGATGGGCTCCCATTCTTCGAAAGGGTCTGACAGACAAAGACAAAAAGGAAACTATAATGAAAGAATATGCAGTGCCACAAAACTGCAAGCTATTTAGAGCTCCTCTTTTGAACCCTGAAATCGCCGCAGCGGTTTCCGAATTTGCTCGAACTAGGGATAAGAAAATTGAGACATCCCAACAACAATTAGGGATAGGCCTCACGGCCATAAATAGAGCCATGACAACATTGCTCACGAGCAATGATAAGGTACAGACGATAAAAATTTTGTCAGACGCATGTAGAATCTTGGCAGACCTACATGCCTCTGATACCCACACGAGGACAAAGTCTTTAACGCAGGGTTTAGAAAAGTCATTTCTGAATCTCATTCAAGATTCCGAAAGAGACGAAATGCTTTTTGGGAAAGGTCTACCCGAAAAAATCAAAGCTTCTAAAGCTATTGAGAAACAAGGTTCTCAAATCAAAAAACCAGATGCCAAACCTACTCCCGGTCCATCTTCTCGCTCGTCAAGACCGCAGGGAAACTGGAGGGGCTTTCCTCGCTCGTCAAACAGGGGGAGGCGGGGAGGGCCCAGAAACAGGACTCCATACCCGAATCAGAAACCCCCGACGACACAGAACAATTTCACTCCAACGAGAATTTGGAACAGACCGCCGCCTCGTGCAGGCCCTCGAACATAAAGGTACATGCTGGCAGATTAAAGTTTTTTTACAAATGTTGGTGTAAAATAACGAATAATAGGGTAGTTTTAAATTGGATTCGAAATGGTTATGGTATACAATTTGACAGGAAAGTCCGACAAGTCACACCTACATGTCGTAATTGGTTGCCTAAAGAGAAAAATCAAATGTCTCAAGCTATTAAAAAATTAGTTGACCTGGGGGCTATATCTGTTTGTAAACCATCTCGAGATCAATTTACATCCCATATATTTTTGGCGCCTAAGTCTAATGGAGATTTCCGCTTCATTCTTAATTTGAAACCTCTTAATAAATTCGTGGAAAAAACACATTTTAAAATGGAAGATTACAGAACCGCGGCTTTGATTCTATCGCAGGGTTGTTTCATGGCCACAATAGATTTGAAGGAATCCTATCTATTAGTTCCGATTAAGTCCAATAACAAAAAATTCTTGAGGTTTCAATTTGAGGATGACAGTTCAAAAATAGTTACATACGAGTTTAATGCAATGCCTTACGGCCTTTCTGCCGCTCCTAGAACTTTCACGAAAATCATGAAAGAAGTCGTAGGTCATTTAAGGCGTAGGGGTTTTAAGTCGGTAATTTACCTTGATGATATATTGTGTGTGGGGTCCAGTGTCGAAGAATGTCAGGTGAACGTAACAGAAACACTAAAGCTATTAGAATGTTTAGGATTCGTTATTAATTATGAGAAAAGCTGCCTGAAACCAAAAACTAGTTGTAAGTATTTAGGATTTGTATTTAATTCTTTAGAAATGTCTATGAGCCTACCGGATGAGAAGCGAAACTATATTTTTAATCTTATTAAAAAATTCATGGTCTTGCCTCGATGCACCATTAAAGAATTTGCACAATTGATTGGAGTATTGACAGCCGCATGTCCAGCTGTTAGTTTTGGCTGGATGTACACAAAATCTTTAGAAAGAGAAAAATATCTAACTTTGCTTAAATTCAACGACAATTATAATGCAAAATTCACTCCATCTAGAAGTATATTATCAGGGGCCTGATTCTACTAACACAAATGCACCAATGGACTCTCAATGGTGTCTCAATCGTGTCTCAAAATAATGCCGATAATGTATCAGTGGAATAGTTTTTGACATTTTGTTATGGACTTAAACAATCACATAATGTTTAACTTATTATTTAAGTCCATAACAAATGTCAACAACTATTCCACTGATACACTATCTACATTCTTTTGAGACACGATTGAGATACCATTGAGAGTCCATTGGTGCATTTGTGTTAGTAGAATCGAGCCCCTGATTTGTTGTGGTGGTTTCAGAATATTTACGTTCAGAAAAATAAATTAGATAAGCCAGATTTCGCTTTAGAATTTTTCTCAGATGCATCGAGACAGGGCTGGGGTGCATTTTGTAATAATGTACGTACAGGAGGTAAATGGAAATCTGAAGAACTTAAATTTCACATAAATTATTTGGAACTCAAAGCAGCCTTTTTAGGCCTTAAGACGTTTGCTCGGGACAAGTCTGATTGTGCGATTTTGCTGAGATGCGATAATACCACCGCAATCAGTTACATAAATAGAATGGGGGGTATACAATTTCCCCACTTGAATAAAATGACAAGAGACATCTGGCAGTGGTGCGAGAAACGAAGTATCTGGTTGTTTGCTTCCTACATTAGCACAAACGATAATGTGGAAGCAGACCAAGAATCTCGTAACAAAAATGTGGATACGGAATTAGAGATTTCAAATACAGGATTCCAAAATATTATAAATAATTTTGGTAGACCAGACATTGACCTCTTCGCTTCTCGCGCCAACGCCAAGTGTGACAGATACATATCGTGGAAGCAGGACCCAGATTCTTACACGGTCGATGCTTTCACTGTATGTTGGAAACCATATTTCTTCTATGCTTTCCCGCCGTTTGCATTGATTTTGAGGTGCCTTCAAAAAATAAAAGATGATAAGGAGGAAGGCATATTAGTGTTCCCCTACTGGCCCTCCCAGCCTTGGTTCCCGGTCTTGAATGAGATGTGCTCATCCGAAATTCTTTATTTGGACGCTACTGAACACTTGTTAAATTTCTCTTTCAGGAGAGGCCTCAGACTTACCCTGGGTGTCGCGAGGCTCTCCGGGTGGCGTTTGTACAAAAAGGAACTCCTGAATCGGCGTTAGACATAATGTGCTCTTCCTTAGCGGAAAATACTTTGCGTCAGTATAATTGCACTTATAAATTATGGTGGAAGTTTTGCTCGGATTTAGAGTCGGATCCTTTTAGTACTAGATCAGATTCAGTAATTATTTCATTCCTCACAGACCTGTATAACCAAGGTGCGGCATACGGTACACTCAATAGCCACAGATCGGCGTTAGCATTATTATTAAGTCGTGATTTTAGTGACAATAATAATCTAATCACAAGGTTTCTCAAAGGCGTGCACAAATTGAGGCCGACTTGTCCTAAATATATTGGGACATGGGATCCGCAAACAGTTTTGAATCATATTGCCCAATGGAAACCTCATGATAAGATTTCCATTGAAAGATTGACAAAAAAAGTTGCTGTCCTATTGGCCTTATGTACAGCACATAGAGCCCAAACATTATCTTTGATAAAAGTTAAGAATATGAAATTAAGCGAGACAGACATAAAGATAATTATTTCTGATTTAATAAAAACCTCTGCTGCCGGTCGCGAGCAGCCTTTGTTGGTTATTCCCTTTTTTGCTGATAATAAGGACATTTGTCCTGCAACAGCTATTAAAGATTATTTAACTAGAACGGAACAGTTAAGAACTAATGAAATGGATAGTTTATTGTTGACGTGGAGACCGCCATATAAGGCAGCAACAAGTCAAACAATCTCGCGTTGGGTGAAGTTAGTACTGGCAGAGAGTGGCGTAGATGTGACGGCGTTCAGTGCGCACAGCACGCGGCACGCCGCCACATCCGCGGCGGCCCGCGCTGGCGTCTCATTCGACGTGATCAGAAAGACCGCGGGTTGGACTCCGGTATCCAGTACATTCGCGAAATTCTACAATCGACAGATAGTAGATAGTAGTCAATTCGCAAGGGCAGTTTGGTCCTATGATTCTTCTTAACGGTTCCGACCTATTGTGCTATTATGATGTAACTAATATTATTTCATTAAATAATGATTATTTCATTAAGATTATTTTTTATAAACACTTATAATAATGGTGGTAACTATATTATTATGTTCTGAATATATTTATGATCATAACTATTATGTTCTATGAACAATTTCAATGTAACGTAAACGTTTTCTGTTTTGTAATAAAGTTGATTACAAGCTAATATTGTCTTTCACTTCTAACCAAATATCGGCAAAACATTAATTATCTCTAAACATCTACCTGTTAGAATTATTATATCTTCGAATAAAGTGACGAAATAATAATACGTGATCAAACGAACTTCATGTGAAGTTCGATCAGTATTATATGAGTCACTTTATTCGAAGATATAGGAACCTCCCACCCGACCCATCCCAATCGAGTTTTGCCTAGAAAAGGTCTCTTAAGAATGAGATAAATGGATGGAATAGGGTGGGACTAGGGTAAGTGTTGTCTATTCGATTAAAATATTATCGATATAAAGAAGTGTGCGAGGGTTGCCCGAACAGTAGAAGGACTACCTGTTAGAATTATTATATCTTCGAATAAAGTGACTCATATAATACTGATCGAACTTCACATGAAGTTCGTTTGATCACGTATTATAGATAATATAATTATATTTATTGATTATTAATAATGGTTATAAGCATGACAACTCTTCTTAAGTGTTGATTATTTGTTCATTTTATTTTAATGTTGATTTTTTACTTAGATTTATTTATTGTTAATTATACATATTTAATATATTAAGTTTTTTGCAGTAAAATTTTACCTGTAAGCTGAAATGATTATGTTTTTATGTCTTTAGTCGATAATTGAAAAAAAAATAACATGTTTGAGATAATTGAAATAATTTCACAAAATAACCAGATTGTAGAATTTGTTTTTTGTTTTACATACCCAATCTTATACCTTTTTTATATTTGTATACTTGCTATGAAAAATTGTTGTCATTGATGTTTTTTTATGCTATAAAAATAAATCTTTTGTTATTATTACAAAATATCATATTTTACCTTATCACATAAATGAAAATACTATACATTTCTATTTATATTAATAGTATAGTAGGTAATCTAGCAATTCTAGTCTAATCTATACAATTTAAAGAATAAAAGATGATTTAAACTGAAAACACGAACTTTTATTTTTGTCCTCTAACGAAAAGTTCTCGCAGCTCTGTCCGCATTTTATTCGGAAATAATACTTTATGACATATGAACATTATGGCAGTGCCAACTACATAGTTTACCACTAAGCAGTAATTTTTGATAAAATTTATTAAATTATGTTAAAAGTTACTGATCACGTAATTTTAAAATCTAACAACCATTTAAATAAACTGATAATTACTAGCTTCATAATTAATATTTATTTTGACGACCGCGCGCCGTGGCGTAATGGTTACCATCCCAGACCACCATGCCACCCAGGAGGTTCCGGGTTCGAATCCCGGTCGGGTCATGATGAAAAACTAACTTTTTCTGATTGGCCTCGGGTCTTGGATTTTTATCTGTATATGTATTTGTTATATAATAATTAACTTTAAAAAAAAAACCCGACTTCATGGGACCACCCTTGAGGTATTACCTATAAGCCGAAAAAAGATTTGTTCAAATCGGTTCATAATTGGCGGAGTTATCGCGTAACAAACATAGAAAAAAATAAAAAACATACGGGTCGAATTGAGAACCTCCTCCTTTTTTTGAAGTCGGTTGAAAATATAGTATCCGTTGAGTTAGTATCCCATAACACAAGTTTCGAACTTACTTTGGGTCTGTGCTTTTGGGCTAAGCTCAATCTGTGTAAATTGTCCCTAAATATTAATTTATTTATTATTCCTGCCCGCAGCTCCACTCACGTGGACTACATTTTATATCGCGCGTATTTGAAGTAAAAAAAAATATTTGCAAAGGTCTCTTATTTTAACTCCCTTTACGTTTTATTTTTGAAACAAAAAGTAGCTTGATGTTCCCCGAGATTCCCCTAATCTATCTGTATACCAGAATTCATCAAAATCGATTCAAACGCCACAAATTATTTGCGTAATTATCAACATTTATAAAAAAAAATATTTGTTATTAATATTGGCTCAAATAAATAGATAATAACTGCATTTAATTAACCATCAATACTATTTTAGATTCAAATAATATGAAAATGAATTTTTATTAAGTATAAATATGTATTTAATTAATTTAGTTTTAATATTTTGGTCAGTTCGTGTGATAATCCTAGCTAGCTCAAGCGAGCCCTATTGATTTGTCAACTAGATTATTAACTATATTTTATCGATTATCGATTTTAGCATTAAAAGATAAAAAATAAAAGCAAAAATAGAAATAAATTAATAAATTATCTAGCTCAAAATTTTCTATTTATCGATATAATAAAACAATATTTAAGTTTTGAAATTTTTTTAATACTTACCTAAATCAAAATAATAATATAAATCAAATTGAAAATATTTAATTATATTATTTTGATAGATATTTATTTATTATTAAGTAACATACTTAATTAAAATATTTTTCTTTACTTAAACAATACAAAAAACCTTTTTTACAAATTTTATTTTCAAAGTCTTTGTTTAATTTATTATAATATCTATTCTGTAAAATAGTAACTCCAACGGACCTTTTTTTGTCATTTCAACCTAATCATAATAGTAGTAGAATACAATCAGACCAAAATATTAGATTCACAAGTTTACATTTGACGCGTGAGTCGCTTTTCAAACGTAAACTTGAAAATCAAATAACATTTTGTTAACAAAAAAAATTGTTCGACTGCTTATTTCCACACTAATTCATTAAAGCTGTTGTTACACGACACAACACGCACACAAGTAAAGTTTACTATTATGCAGCACGCAGATTACGCGCGGGACAGATGAACACATTGCTATCTCTGTCGTGCAATTCTCTCGTTCAACTTCAAACAGTTCAAAGTCCAAAGTGTTAAACTCAGCCTGCTCTCAACTGTACCTAAATTATATTATAAAATTGACCTACGCTTAGTACCCACGTATCCCATCTGTACGATTACTTTTTGATAATCTATGATTTTCACATAGAAATGGCTGATGCAATTATGATGCAATAGAAAATAATGAAAAAAAAATTGTTTTGGTTGGTTTTACTTAATTTTTTGTATACTTACCGATGATAAGTCATGCCGCTATCTTTCTTCCTTACTGTTGAACGGTTTTTACAAGTTTTTATTGAACATGACGGCATTTTCCAATTTTTTTTTTGACATAAATCCGAGGATCAATCACGATGAGCGTCGGCAAGTTTCTAAACGAGTTGATGTCTATTGGCCTCAACGTATGGGGACAAAAATTTTGTTCGCGGTGTCCGTTCTATACGTAGTAATATTATTTCGATGATGAAACCTAACAAAATATCTAAATGCTATGGATACATTGGCAAAACATTAAATATACATTTTGTGATGGCCATATTACTAAAAATGAATATAAAAGAAATAAATATAAGTTACAAGTAAAAACTAAATAATGTTTTAGGTAAAAAAGAAAAAAAAAAATGTAAGTATTACTGATCATCATCATGGTAATTATAAAGTCATAAGTCACGAATACATTATTCTTTGGGCCTTCACGGGCACTTACATCATTTACAATGAGAGTTAGTTATTTTATTATATTTTAGTTTTAGATTCATTATAATATGTTCCGCAATTCCCAACAATGCTTAAAATTCTTCGTGTTCTGCTGTCCATTCTGCAAAAGTAAATTAATTCATGACTGATTAATTCATGAATGATGATGAATTAAATAAAATAAAATAAAATAAAATTAAATTAAATTAAATTAAATTAAATTAAATTAAATTAAATTAAATTAAATTAAATTAAATTAAATTAAATTAAATTAAATTAAATTAAATTAAATTAAATTAAATTAAATTAAAATTAAATTAAATTAAATTAAATTAAATTAAATTAAATTAAATTAAATTAAATTAAATTAAATTAAAATTAAATATTAAATTAAATTAAATATAAAAATATAAAAATATAAAAATATAAAATATAAAAATATAAAATTAAATAAAAATATCAAAAATAAAATAAGACGAAATATTAAATTAAATTAAATATAAAAATATAAAAATATAAAATATAAAATTAAATAAAAATATCAAAAATAAAATAAGACGAAATATGGAAATAATACTTATAAAATAAATAAATATCAAATATGTAATAAAATATTAATAAAATATGAAAAAAAAAAAAAATAATAATAATAATATCAAATATGAAATAAAATAGGTATTAAATTAAAACAAAATATAAAATATAAAACAAAATATAATATGAAATAAAATATAAAATAAAAAAATATATTTGTCGCAGTGTAGCATACGGTCATGAGTATGGACATAGACGCTAAGCAGAACGAGGGTGCGCCATCTAGCGGCGTGTTGAGAAAACGTTGCTTTGGCGCGCTCGGATGGAGCCGTGGCGGTTGGCGGGCTCGAATGGACACAGTTGGTTGTCGAGCGTCATAGAGAGTAGTACTTGTAGTCACGGAACTGTCGCGTTTTACCTAGTGTCTATTTTGTATTAAGTTATATTAAGAAACTGTACCTAATAAAACTTGTGTTGTAACAGCGATTTGAAAAAGAGACCTAGACTGAGGTTTTTCTTGCGGCATTTCTTTTCCATCAGTGGTCATTCCGAAGTGCTAGTAAATTTAATAAACATTCTTTAAGTAGAACTAAAACTGTTGTTTCTCTCATATCACGACTACCCTCGTTACGCCCTTGTGATGTTGAATTGCACATCGAATTACCGCTAGGCTATCCGACATCAGAAGTGAGATGCAAGTCGTGGTATTGAGAGTTTAACAGATCAGTCTGGTCTCACTAATGTAAAGCGTGACAAATTAACGTGACAAATTAAGAAAGTGCGTGTTCGATGTACGACGGACAGTCTGCTGTTGTTGACTACGTGTAGCGGAGTTTTGCGGACTACCAAGTACCGGCATTTAGTAGCGCAAAGAGTATCGTATGGTGGGTACTTAACCTCAAAACGTTATCAAAATTCTAAAATAGTGTCATTTCAGGTGTATGACCGTGCGATACTCGACGATGTGTGACGGGTAGCTGAGGCTGAGACGCGACGCGCACCAGGCGGTGGCGGTACTGGCGGTGCAGCGGCGGCGGCGTGGTGGCGGCGTGCCCCGAGTCGCAGTGCAATTGAGGCAGAGACGTGCCACGACACGAGTAAACACGGGTGTGTGTGCCCGTGGCGGACTGGTAAAGTGTACCCTCCGATATTATAAAAAAAAAAAAAAAAGTCAGTGTTGATTACGTATGATGCTAAGTTTAAGCTTAAAGTGTTAAGTTAAGCTGAAGCTGTGTAAGTTGGGGCTGAAACTGTGTATGAAGTTAAGCTCATTGGTTATTTAGCACTATTAATTGAAACTACCTAATGATTTAAAGGTTAATGCACCCAATGATTTAAAGGTCAAGGTCATTTAAAGGTTAATGCACACACAGAATAAAGTTTTTGACTTTAACTTTGACTTTGAGATTTTTGACTTTGGAGGTCAAAATCAAATGTATCACGTGGAGAGTGGGGTTCTTAAAAGGGGTTCAAAATTTTCATCCTTTTATCGCTAGGACGCACCGTTTTCGAGATAAACGTTTTTTTTTAAATTATTTTCACTTAGTAACTTCAATGAACTCAAACAATGTTTTATTTTCGATTTCCGGACAATGGAGCGAGACGGGGATCAGCGGGTCAGCGGTGTGCAGACTCTGAAGTGGACCAGGTTTGCTCGTGATGGTGGCGAGCTGGCGAGGCAGACGGGACCACCGGCGCAGTCGAGGTGCCCGGGATTTCTTGAGGAGAGTATTGTTTGATAATTTTAAAGTGGAGACTACTGAGCAATGACGATGAATTTTAAGTTTTGAATTTTGAAAAGTTTTGTTTTCATGTAAAGTGAGAGACACTTAAAATTAAATTTTGAGAGATAGTTGCTCAATGGTTTCGATTGTGGAGTATAATTTAGAGTTTAGTTCAAATTGTGCTCAGAAAGTAATGTGCCATTTTAAGTTAACGTACCAATTTATAATGTTGAGTCTGATGAGGACAGTGCCGGTGAAGGCCCTTCTAACTGTGTGTGAACACTTACTGTCATGGCTACTCATTTGATTAAACCGCACGCTTCAGTCGTAGTCGTAACTGCGAATTTTCGTACAGGGCGCGATGCGCGGCTGAGGGTGTGGCAGTCTATGTCTCATGGGAGACCATGTCATTGTGATGAGCACAGATGACCATGTCATTGTGATGACCACAGATGACCATGTCGTTGTGATGGCCACGGAATTGTGGTGACCACAGATGACCATGTCATTGTGATGACCACAGATGACCATGTATATTGAGTATACCGATTCCATGTGGGAATCCTTGTCTTTATGTCTCATGGGAGACCATGTCATTGTGATGAGCACAGATGACCATGTCATTGTGATGACCACAGATGACCATGTCATTGTGATGACCACAGAATTGTGATGACCACAGATGACCATGTCATTGTGATGACCACAGATGACCATGTATATTGAGTATACCGATTCCATGTGGGAATCCTTGTCTTTATGTCTCATGGGAGACCATGTCATTGTGATGAGCACAGATGACCATGTCATTGTGATGACCACAGATGACCATGTCATTGTGATGACCACAGAATTGTGATGACCACAGATGACCATGTCGTTGTGATGACCACAGATGACCATGTATATTGAGTATACCGATTCCATGTGGGAATCCTTGTTATTTTTTTTGTGGCCTGTTAGTAATGTGTGTTGATCGTGTGACTTTGATTTTAAAATTTTGATTACCTATGTTAACTTACTATGAGGCATACTTTCTTCCTTATTTTTCTGTGTACCTACTAACCTTTTAGTCAGGTTAAGCCGAGCGAGAGTTAGCTCCATTATTTAAAATTGAGTCATTTTTATTTAAAAGAGTTTTGATGAAACGAAGGCAAATCTTAATAAGGTTTCTATTGGTGAAATAGTGACAAATAAGTTTTAAGTAATGAGAAAAATTTAGTTGATTTAATTACGAGTTACTGTATTGAAATGTAATGTAATGACCGGACGTTTTGTGTCCGATGTGTCCGATGGACTTGACATTGTATGTTCGATGGACTGAACTTATTGTGTGACTCGATGCCTATGGATAGGATTGAGTTTGTGTGTTGGACCAACACTGTTGGTATGAGAAGTGATGCAATGTAATGCATTGTAGTATGTTAATTAAGTTTCTTTGAGTAAAGTTTTCTCATTACTACAACCTATGCCTCTGTTGTTAAGGCCAAGAGAACTGAGTAGATTGTATTGGCAAAATACATGAAGTCTAAGTACCAATTTTATTGACGTGAGTAATGATTATTTTACTGTAAGTGATTTAGTTTTGTTTTCTTTTAATTTTGTCAAAACTGGTTTCATGACTTCAAGCTGCATATGTTGGCATGTAGTCGTAGCTCCGGTCTAACCGAAGAGTGCGCGATGCGCATCTAACTATGCATCCTATCACTGGTTAAGTGAAATCACTGGTTAAGTGAAATCACTGGTCAAGCGAAATCGCTGGTTAAGCGTAAAATTTTAGAATGGTCGCTGGTCAAGTGACTACTAAATTCAATGCTGGTCAAGTAACGACGAAAACTATGAGGTTCTAAAACCAGTTTGTTGTTTGTACATGATTGTTTGATGAAACAAGGTCACAGGGATGATCTAGTGGTTGGTCACAGGGATGATCAGCTGTAACCACGAGGATGGTTATGGCACCTTGCTTTTGATGAACTCCGTTATATTCGGTTGTTAATTGATTTTATTTTCATTATTGGTACTAAGCTCTTCATGGTTAGGTACTTGATTTGCTAAGCTAAGTGTGTTTACTTAGAATAGAAGTAAATTTGACTTGATATTGAAACTTTGGATTTGAGTTAGAGAGAAAGTCCTATGTGTGGTCAGGAGTGACCGAACGTTGTGATGCTGTGTGAGTGTTGATTGTTTCAGAATCACACGCGAGGACGCGTGTCTTGCAGAATGGCCGTGTCGCAGTGTAGCATACGGTCATGAGTATGGACATAGACGCTAAGCAGAACGAGGGTGCGCCATCTAGCGGCGTGTTGAGAAAACGTTGCTTTGGCGCGCTCGGATGGAGCCGTGGCGGTTGGCGGGCTCGAATGGACACAGTTGGTTGTCGAGCGTCATAGAGAGTAGTACTTGTAGTCACGGAACTGTCGCGTTTTACCTAGTGTCTATTTTGTATTAAGTTATATTAAGAAACTGTACCTAATAAAACTTGTGTTGTAACAGCGATTTGAAAAAGAGACCTAGACTGAGGTTTTTCTTGCGACATTTCTTTTCCATCAGTGGTCATTCCGAAGTGCTAGTAAATTTAATAAACATTCTTTAAGTAGAACTAAAACTGTTGTTTCTCTCATATCACGACTACCCTCGTTACGCCCTTGTGATGTTGAATTGCACATCGAATTACCGCTAGGCTATCCGACATATTTATAAAATAATTTTATAAATAACACATTTATTACAAATAATTATTATGATATTAGGCTAATCAATCACTATGAGTCGTGCGTGTCATGATTAGAAAGAGAAGAGTACGATTTTCGAGATATACGCAATTTTTAAAAAAAGCTGGATACCAAAATACTGCAAATTTCTCGAAAACGGTAGCTTGCACGGTGTTCGTCAGTGTTCCCTGATTGATAAGACGAGATCAAAAGTAAGGGAGATTTCTAGAAACAAAATGCTTCCCCATATCTCTAATCCAATGGTACTAAAATGTTAGTTCGAACTTAGATTTTTTAACATTCCAGAAGCTTGAAGGTATCTTCGTTCGTTCGACGAAGGTCGTGAACAGTTTCGGAGATATGACATATCTCCCTGTCTCACGCCTCTGTGCAATGAGATTGCCTTCGTGTTCTGTTCCTGTACTCGGACTGACATGGTGGTGAAATATCAAAAGTATATAAATTAGTTTTGCAAATATATATTATTATTATATAATATACTACATATATTTGCAAAACAGTTTCTGTATACATATTAGTGCATGCGACTGTACCTATGCACGGCAGTATACGAGCCAGATTCAACTTGATTCAAACCGAGTACGTCGCGCGCGACGGGCGACGGCGCGGTGCGGCCGCGCGGGGGGGCAGCCTCCGTCGCGCGGGGGCAGCCTCCGTCGCGCGCTGCTTCACCCCCTCAAAAGCGCCTCAACGCCGAACGCATTTCGCCTTAAACGTAGTTGAAAAAGGATTTACCCACGACGGAACGGAGACGGTATATGCGTTTGGGGTGAGAGAATGTTTGTTTGTGCAAACCAATGTTGCCATTTATCTCCAAAACTACTAGTCCGATTTTGATGCAGTTTTCAGTGATAGGTTCGGGTTTGATTGGTGCGTGTTCTTAGATAGGTGTTACGGTGACAACTCACCAGGGGGCGCTGCAGTAGACATTTATCTCCATAACTACTAGTCAGATTTTGATATGGTTCTCAGTGATAGGTTCTGGTTTGATTAGATGGAGCATGTTCTTAGATAGGTGTTACGGTGACAACTCACCAGGGGGCGCTGCAGTAAACATTTGTTTGTGCAAACCAATGTTGCCACTTATCTCCAAAACTACTAGTTCTATTTTGATGCGGTTTTCAGTGATAGTTTCGGGTTCGATTGGAGCATGTTCTTAGATAGGTGTTACGGTGACAACTCACCAGGGGGCGCTGCGGTAAACATTTGTTTGTGCGAAACTAAAACTACTAGTCTGTTTCTGTTGCAGTTTTCATTTGTAATGGGTTTCTGGTTGATTAGTGAGGGTTCATAAATAGGTATTACGGTAGGAACTCACTAGGGGGCACTGCAGTGATATAGTTTATATTAGCTACAAATCTATATATATAAAAGAAAGTGGTGTTTGTTACAACACTTATAACTCGAGAACGGCTGGACCGATTGCCATGGTTTTTGATTTGTTGGATTTGTTTCCGTCCCGAATAGCAGAATACATCTTAAAAACAATGAGGGTAGGGGTAGGGTAGGGGTAGGGTAGGGGTAGGGTAGGGGTAGGGTAGGGGTAGGGTAGGGGTAGGGTAGGGGCAGGGTAGGGGTAGGGTCGGGGTAGGGTAGGGGTAGGGTAGGGGTAGGGTAGGGGTAGGGTAGGGTAGGGGTAGGGTAGGGTAGGGGTAGGGTAGGGTAGTGCCTCTAAGGCAGAACAAAGTTTGCCGGGTCAGCTAGTTATTAATAAAGAAACTCGATAGAACTTTCTTGATAGGTGAAAAGTATTTTTGTATAGTGATTTAAAAACTCTAAAAATTGTAAAGAAAAGAAAAAAAAATCCGCAGTTTATGGGTTAGTATGAAAGTGCGCGCACGTAGCGACGCAACACCCGGGAGACTTTTTTGTCCGCGGGAGCCCGCACGGCGACAAAATAAATTTCCAGGGTTGCCAACTTATAACGTAAAATTTTATAGAAAAAGCAGTGTTGCCACCTTGGTTTTTGAAAAAGGGCAGTCGGACCAGCTAAAAAGAGCTAGATTTTTTATTAGAGCAAATTTTGATACAGAATTTATAGTTGTTAAAATCTCTAATAAAAAAGCAAAATGAAAAATTTTGAAAAAACCCACGACGGTTTAAGGTGAAGTGGTACCCAAAACAGGTTTTTGGCACGTTTTTCCTCCAGCAAAAACCAGTTTTTTGCCTAGAAAAACGTGGAATTTTCCAAAAATTTTTCAAGATACTAAAAATAGAGGATATTTCCCATTTACTTTAGGAAGCCAAAACACGATTCATACAAGTTGCCTCGATAGAAAAAAATCGCAAAGTTACCTCAAATCTGCAACATTCCATTCAAAGTGGTCTCGGAGAATCAGTTTTATTCAATAACTATAATAGTATTTGATATGACATTTTTACGACGTGTTTATTAGTTAATATTCTATATACTTACAGAAATACTTTTTTCAAAAAAAGTAATGGAATTATTTTATGACCTTTATTCCCTAACAACGTGTTTATTTTGAAGTGCGCGATAGCCCGATGCCCAGTCGAGCACAGTTTAGTCGGCCGCTGCGCCTCGTACCGAGCACCCGTGTACTTCTTGTTGTCAGCGCTTCGCGCAGTCTACTATTCGATTCCGACGACCCCTGTGGCGTAATGGTTACCATGCCGGACCGCCACCCAGGAGGTCCCGGGTTCGAGTCATTATGAAAAACTGAACTTTTCTGATTGGCATGGATCTTTATAAAATATTTTATTTATAGTTGTTTATTTGTTTGTTAATAATCACAATGATAAATAAAATAAAATAAAAAATAGATATAAAATAATAATTATAGTATAACATATTATATTAAATTTTTTATTTCATTAATATTTTATTATACAGGGTGTAATAAAAGACCGAAATAACATTGAAGGATGTGCATGGGTATCGTGTAAATAGTCAGTTATGAAAATGTTGAATTCGTAAAAGCAACTTTTACCTTCCATACAAAAATATAAAATTAATTTTGAGTGTAAATATTTGACAACCTTAATACGGTCTCACCCCCGCATACCGCCCCTTCCCGCCGTAGTACTACGAGACGGCGGCGCGGGGATTGCGGCAGCGGAGCGGGAGCGCGGGACGGGGCGCGGGGCGCCGAGCGACGACGACGCGCGCGACGCACCTACATAGACACGGCGGGTGGCGCTTGCGCTATTCCCGCTAACGTTACCTTCTCTAATGCACAAGTGCACATCAAAATAAATGATCATAGTTATTGCCATTCCAATGTAGGTGGAGAGGTAAGATACCTCATCACATCAACAACAAGACAAATACAAAACCTATAATTTTCACGCACGACATAAAAAAAAACAACTGCTCTGCCCCGGGCTGTCAAAGCAACACTCGCTAAATGTGGGGGATTCGAACCCGTGCCTATTATATCAATAATGATGAGTGAGGTCTTCATTCAAAAGAAATCAAAAGATTCAAGGATATTTATCTTGTAACTATTTGTTACATAAATAATCTAAAACTATTGTAATCTCTTATGGTTAATATCTGTGTGTTGCTTTGATAAATAAATAAAAGAAACTCGCTATGGTGCGGGATTCGAACCCGTGCCTATTAGTATTAGTATCAATACAATCATTACAATAATGACTAGTGCAGTCTTCATTCAAAAGAAAATAATAATATTATGAACATACCTACTTTTCTTACTCTCGTACCGTACTTAGTTAGAGGGCTATTATGTACATAAAAGTAGGTAGGTATCTAATTTAAATAACAAAATTACCTGGATTATCTACACAGGCAGGTAGGTAGGTAGGCTACCTACAGTACAGTGGTAACAAGTAAAACAACAAAAATCTAATAAATCATTTTTTAATAATCATTTACAACATGCTAGCAAATGCTAAATAAACTCTTGCTGGTTTTCACGCAAAACCAGTAAATACCTGACGGCCGTGACGGCGGCGGCGGCGGCGGCAGCGGCAGGCAGCTATGACCGCACTGTTTCAACCGGCGCGCGGCGGGGGCGAGCAATAATTTGCAAACAATTTACGATTGTCGTAACGTGTTTATGTTTACTTATGTGTAACAGATCTAAACACAAATTATTACCTTGATAATCAAGTTTCAAACTCTGTTCACTACCTATTAATGTAGAATGAGAATGTAGGTAGGTACATACCGATAATTACACTTCACTTCACTTCACAGATATGGCTCAAAATGTCTGCCTTCGTTTTCGTAACACAACACTGTTCGACGAAGAATAGAAGTCCGTACGTTATGCAACATCGCCGGCGTAATACTTCTGAACGCCACACGAATTCTCTCCTCCATTTCTTCGCGCGTGTTACACTCCACAGAGTAAACTAAATTTTTAATATGACCCCACAAAAAAAAATCAAGTGGGGTTAAATCTGGAGATCGCGGGGGCCATGGCACTGGTCCTCCTCTCCCTATCCACTCCGAGAAGCGTGAATTTAAATAATTTCGCACAGGGCGTGCATAGTGCGCAGGCGCTCCATCGTGTTGGAACACTGTTTCAACGTAGTCAATCACTGACAAACTGCTTGACAACTCGTCCTCTACATAATTGGTTAGGTGTTCCAAATAATTCGCGGCGTTCAAACTCGCAGGCAGGAACACTGGCCCGATGACTCTATTTCCAATAATGCCAGCCCACACGTTGATGCGCCACTGGTGCTGGAAACTGCTTTCCGTAGCCGCGTGCGGATTCACGTGAGCCCACAGGTGCTCATTGTGTAAATTTTTTAGGCCCGACCTTGTGAAACTGGCCTCGTCGGTCCACAAAATCCGTGCCGCGAAATTTGTATCGCTGGCGACACGATTTCTGTACCACGAACAAAAATTCTTCCTCGGTTCATAGTCCGCTGACGTCAACTCTTGTGTCCGGCGGAAATGATACGGATGCAGGCCGTCGTCGCGAAGAGTTTTCCATATCACCATGTGATTAACGTTGAACACAGCGGCGGCACGGCGGGTACTCGTCCTCGGGTTTTGCTCGAAATGTTGGATAATTCGAGTCTCCAACTCAGATCCACCGTAAACATTAGGTCGACCTTCACGATGCGACGACGGGTGGAAAGATCCAGTTTCGTGCAGCCGTAGGCACATATTTCGGAAGCACGTGTAGGACGGCAGCTGGCGTTGCTCCGACGGGGGTCTACCGTCAACGAAACGCTGGCGATAGAAGTCCATAACCATGTTGATGTTACCATCGGCGGCACCAACACACAAAATCATATCATAGTACTCATTGTTTGAGTAAACATGAATGATTTGACGAGACATTTTAATTGCAGGAACAATGCACTGAACTCATGAACAGACAAAGACCGACTGAACTGACTGACTGACCGACCGACCCGACGCGACGACACCGGCCGGCTGCCGAATAGTGCCGAACGAAGAAAAAAAAATGGCGGTGATTTGTTTTAGGGTTCATTAATTGTTTTTTTTGCGAAACCCTTAAATAGAAATTTTAAAAACACATTGAATTAGTAATCAAGGAACATGGTTTACTTTTATTTTATTGTAATAAATAGCAGGCAGACAGTAACAGCCTGTTACTGTCTGTCTGCTATTTATTACAATAAAATCCTAAAAATAATAACTCGTTTACAAAGAAAATAAGGATATTACGGAACCATTTCTAAATACACAAAAGTGATGAAAGGCGGGGCTAAATTTCATGTGACTTGCGGCCGGCCAATCAGGTGTTCGTGCGCTTGCCCATTCATTGGGTGCAATACTTTCTGTCATAAATAGACCACAGTCCACGTGGACTAGAAATGAAAAGGATTTGTGCAGAAGCGACAGTAGGCACAATTTGTTTTTGAACGTAGTGTTTTTTACAATGAGTATAAACTAGTAATATTATGGATGGTAATTTTTACCAATTTCGTAAAAATCTTTAATAAATAATAATTATAAACAATTTAAACACCAGGACTAACTTTCAATCGACACAAATCAATAAATACACA
This sequence comes from Endotricha flammealis, assembly GCA_905163395.2. NCBI lineage: Eukaryota > Metazoa > Arthropoda > Insecta > Lepidoptera > Pyralidae > Endotricha > Endotricha flammealis. The sequence continues at coordinate 2,121,251 of LR990874.1, forward strand.
ATATCATCATAAATAATTCTATTTGCAAATCCAAGAAAATAATGACGCGCGCCGGTTAGTTCAGAACACTCATTTTTTAACTCGTGGTCGCGCGGTAGTGGTGGAATTCGTGACAAGTTCCACTCATCGTCGCTAGATGGCGCCTCGTGTTGCTAACAATTGAATGTTTATTTTATGTAATTATTTTTTGTTGTAATAAAATATTATTCGTAGTTGTATGTAGGTATAATAAAAAATTATGAAAATCAGTGTCCCTTCTGTATCGTAACTAATAGCATTAGAAGGAGTTCATTCGCCTTACCATATGACTTTAGGGCTGCGTTTGCTAATTTTTGTTGTCGAATTGAACATCGTTTTTCTTCGAAACCGTTGGCTTCATCAGGTTTTTATCTCTACAAAGGGACAGTACATACGGTACCCTATAGCTCCTTTAAATGTTTTTTCGGTCTTTTTTTACACGCTGTATATTTGATATGATATTTTATTTTATATTTTTTTTTAATTTATTTTTATTTTATACTATAATTATTATTTTATATTTATTTTTATTTTATTTTATTTATCAAACAAATAAACAACTATAAATAAAATATTTTATAAAGATCCATGCCAATCAGAAAAGTTCAGTTTTTCATAATGACTCGAACCCGGGACCTCGTGGGTGGCGGTCCTTTCAGGAAAATGCATTACTGCATGTCCCGCCGCTGAGGAAGCGACTGGGTGGCGGTCCTGGTAACCATTACGCCACAGGGGTCGTCGGTATCCAATAGTAGACTGCGCGAAATTATTATTTTTTTCTATTTTTTTATTAATATTATTTTTTTTTTTTTTTAATTAATTTTTATTTTATACTATAACTAGCTGACCCGGCGAACTTCGTATCGCCTAAAGAACCTTCATGCTGAATTTCATTCGAATAACTTCAAAACGGCAAAGTTTCATACTAACTTTGCACCCCCGTTTAACCCCCTAAAGGGATGATTTTTGAGAAAAAAATTTACTCGTATTTCATGCCTTTCAATAAAGAACCTTCATGCTGAATTTTATTCGAATAACTTCAAAAACGGCAAAGTTTCATACTAACTTTACACCCCCGTTTAACCCCCTAAGGGATGATTTTTGAGAAAAATATTTTACTCGTGTTTCATGCCTTTTAATATAGAACCTTCATGCTGAATTTCATTCGAATAACTTCAAAAACTGCAATATTTCATACTAACTTTGCACCCTTGTTTAACCCCCTAAGGGATGATTTTTGAGAAAAATATTTTACTCGTATTTCATGCCTTTCAATAAAGAACCTTCATGCTGAATTTTATTCGAATAACTTCAAAAACGGCAAAGTTTCATACTAACTTTACACCCCCGTTTAACCCCTTTTTTTTTTTTTTATTATCGTCAGAAAAATGCTTTGCAGCAGCCCCACCGCCCGGGGAATATGCGGTGGGGACTGTGGGACTTACCACTAAAAAACTGACGGGATGCCACTCGCCCCCTAAGTGACGGGGCCACGGGTACTGTGATACATCCGCGACCCCGCCAGGGCCGTCCGGCCAAAGTTGAACTGGCCGGACCCGCTCTCCCCGGAACGCCCCGTCAGCAGCACACCGCATCCAGGTGCACTGCCGACACCGAGGACCATTGCCCCCTCAAGACGACGGGCCTTCCCCGGCTCGCCGTCTCGGCTGGGCAAGGGTCCCCTCCATCTCTGCGGTCGCAACAACGTGCGACCGCTGGCCAGACTCTGCGAGCCGCCGGCCCCTCTTCTTCAATTTTTTAACGAGGTTTTCTTCCTCCACCGCGCCTCCTGCGCCACTCCAAGTGCCACAGCGTCCACTACGTACTTAGTGGACTCTGTGACACTTTGCGCCAACGCGCACTCCCTCTTCCAGGGTGGTCTCATTCGCCCATGTGACCCAACCCTTAACGCCCCCCGCAGTGTCTGGGTTGGCGAGACCCAGTGTCTGCAGGGCCTCCGCGTTCCACCATACGGAGGTCGCCCCCGGTATCAACGGGTGGAGTAGGCCCGGACACCAGTCGGGGCGAAGACGCTTTTGGGGAGGATCAGCGAGCGAACGAGTCCACCACCGCTCATCATACAGCCGGCCGAGCCAAGCGCGGCCGACTCCACCTCTTGTTTTTTAACGAGGTTGTCTCCTCAATCGCTCCACCCCCAGCACCAGTACGGATGCAAGGGGGAGCGGATTTGTCCGCATCCCACGTACTCCATCCAAGGTAGGAGCACGGGGAGCAGACCCACTGCGTCGGGAATTTGGCCGTCGGCAAGTAATTCCAGAGTTGGGTCCAGAAACTAAGGAATTACTCGCCGACGTTACCAGGGTGGACCGCGTGGAGGTATCCCAACTCCCCACCCCCCCGTTTAACCCCCTAAGGGATGATTTTTGAGAAAAATATTTTACTCGTGTTTCATCCCTTTCAATAAAGAACCTTAATGCTGAATTTCATTTAAATAACTTCAAAAACGGCAAAGTTTCACACGAAATTTTCGCCCCCGTTTAACCCCCTAAGGGATAAATTTTGAAAAAAATATTTTACTCATGTTTCATGCTTTTCAGTAAAGAACCTTAATGCTGAATTTCATTGGAATAACTTCAAAAACGGCAAAGTTTCATACTAACTTTGCACCCCCGTTTTACCCCCTTAGGGGATGAATTTCCAAAATCCTTTCTTAGTGAGCACCTACGCCCCAAAAGGAACTCCCATGCAAAATTTGAGACTCCTGGCACTTGTAGTTTCGGATATTTTGTGATGAATCAGTCAGTGATTTTCTCTTTTATAAATATAGATTATTTTTCAACCGACTTCAAAAAAGGAGGAGGTTCTCAATTCGACCCGTATGTTTTTTTTTTTTTTTTTTCTATGTTTGTTACGCGATAACTCCGCCAATTATGAACCGATTTGAACAAATCTTTTTTCGGCTTATAGGTAATACCTCAAGGGTGGTCCCATGAAGTCGGTTTTATTTTTTTTTAAAAGTTAATTATATAAAAATGCCTCGATCGGAAAAATATTAGGATTCGGTACAGAATCAATTAAAGCTAACATAAATACAGAATCTAGGCATCCTGTCAGCATTTTACCAACAACTATCGTACGCATCGAATGTGATGTTATTAGTGGATCATATGTGAACGGCAAAGCAAGTCATATAATTTACGAATTTGTGCCTAACGTACCCCCTGGTTATAGAATTATTGAAATACCTAAAAATTTAATTTACTTTCCCGTCAATCAGAGTTCGATCAATTCTATTAATATACGGCTGTTAGACGCAGAAAACAAGCAAATCAACTTACGTGGTGAAGAAGTACAGCTGTATTTACACTTTAGAAAAAAATGCTAAATTTCTATAAAAACACCTCTACTTCTAATATCAGACTCAGTTCTAAGGGAGCGCTTCATAAAGGAACACCACTTCGATCAAAAAAGCGACTAACTAAAATCAATAAAGAGTTTTTTAAGCTACTTGGTTTGTTAAAATGAATATTTTAAATATATGTCAACCAGCAGCATACGACAACAGCATTGAAAGTTTTGAATATCATTCGTATAAGCCGTATGTATCAAGTTTTAATAAAAATGATGAAATACGGATACCGATTAATCAGCAGGATTTATACGTATTGCCTGCACTCAGTAATTTGTATATCGAAGGCAGAGTCCATGTGTATAAGCAAGACGGCACTAGTAAAGCAAAAGAGAGCGTATCGAATGTGCATTTTGTGAACAACCCTGCCCTATTTCTATTTCAATACATCAGATATGAACTAAATGGGATAGAAATAGATAAGATTAAAAATGCTGGTGTTACTACTACAATAAAATCCTATCTTTCATTGAATGAAAACGAATCCAGAAGCGCAAAAGTTTGGGGTTGGTCCCCGACAGGCATAACCACCGATGGAGTGTTTTCTGTATCTATACCGTTGAATAAAATATTGGGTTTCGCTGAAGATTATGAAAAAATTATAATAAATTGTAAACATGAATTAGTACTATTGAGAAGTAATACAAATATCAATTCCCTACTATTAAATACTGGAGAGGTTGTGGAAGATATAATTATAAATAAAATAGTTTGGCGAGTTCCTCACGTAAGAGTGTCAGACCGTGAAAGAATCAATTTACTAAAACATTTAGAAAAAGATCGAGCGATAACTGTTGCGTTTCGCAACTGAGATTTGTATGAGTATCCATTATTACCCAAAACCCGGAAGCATACTTGGTCTATTAAAACTTCATCGCAGATAGAGAAACCGAGATTTGTTATTATCGCTTTACAAACCAACCGTAAAACAATGCAACAATGTCGATGGCAGAATTCGACCATTGTCATATTCGTGATGTGAGAGTATTCCTGAATTCTTCTTATTACCCATATGAAGGTTTAAATATTAGCTTCTCGGACAACAAATATACATTAATATATGAGCAATACGCAAGATTTCACCAGTCTTATCACGGGCGCCGAGCAGAACCGTTGATGGGGTTAAAAGAATTTAAAGACATAGCTCCATTATTTGTTATCGACTGTTCTCGCCAGCATGAAATGTTAAAAGGATCAATCGATGTAAGAGTCGAAATCGAATCCGATCAAGACATACCAGATAATACGGCTGCATACTGTCTTATTCTAAACGATTGCATATTTGAGTACAAACCTTTGAGCAATATTGTAAGGAAGCTATCATGAATTCTAACACCATAATCGTGGACTTGCAAGGGTTTAAGAATTTGAAAAATCAATTTATTATCAAAGAATTATCAATTGCAACAAAAGACTATACACAAACCTTTTTGATTAAAGCACCATATTCTTTTAAAACTTTATCTAATGAAGAAAAAAAACAAGTACGATGGTTAGAAAACAATAGGGGGCTTAATTGGCAGGAAGGTTTCATAGATTATCGAGAATTTCGAAGAGTTATAATTCCATACTTGTATGGTAAAAATATCTTGACAAAGGGATTGGAGAAGATAGTGTGGATTCAAGAATTATGTAAAGATTGCGAAATAATAGAATTGGGTGAAAAAGGTTGTCCTAAATTATTAAAATTATATGAAGATTACTGTAAGCAGAATGATACAGGGCTTAATTGTATTTATCATAAAAAAATATGTGCTTTGAAAAATGTGCTTTGTTTAAAAAAGTGGTGTCAAGAAAATTCCTTATTAAATTAAGATTAGTGTAAGATTTTTTAAATAAAAAAAATATTTATGTAATTATTAACTTTTATTTATCACTTCAATGATGAGAAGATTGAATATACCAGCTGGTATATTCAATGTTTTCTTTCCTTGACCATGACCCACCCCTCAACAAGCATGATTGAACAATCAATGTTGGTAAGATCATTCTTTCTAAGTGGAAACGGAACCCTTTGCTTTTAAAAAAATATGATGATTCTCGATCCAAATTTAGTATTGGGCTTTTCAGACCACCTAAAATTAAAACCCAGCATATAGAGCTCATTTCATTCGCTCTATATTCTGGTTTTAATTTTAGGTGGTCTGAAAAGCCCAATACTTACCTACTGATATCATCATCAATACAAGCATCAGAATCACAATTCAACTTACTATTGAGAATCATTGGTGTGGACACGGGTTTACAATGTGACAATCCAAAACGATTTAAAATTTTCTTTACATAGCTAGACTGATCTAAAATTAAGGTATCTTTAGTTCTTGTCGCATTCATACCTAAACAACATTTTAACAAACCTAAATGCTGTACATCAAATTCCTTTTTCAATAATTCATAAAATGACCGATCTTTACGACTAGTAAAGACATAGAAATCATCTACATACAATGCCAAAATTGTATACTCACTTTCAATTACTTTAATGTAAACACATGGCTCACACTTACTCCTTTTAAAATTATGTGATTCAAGAAACTCATTTACCTTTTCATTCCACATGCGTCCCGCTTGCTTCAATCCATAATTATTCAAAATGCATACTTGACTTTCATCTCTTATGTAACCCTCTGGCTGCTCCATATATATACAATTATTGAGGTCGTCGTTCAAAAAGGCTGTACTTACATCTATATGTTCAATGTCAAGATCATATTGGTTAGCCAAGGTGAATAATATTCTCAAGGTAGAGTGTCTAACAACGGGCGAGAATGTTTCGTTGTAGTCTACACCCTCCTGTTGGCTAAAACCACGAGCTACTAACCTAGCCTTATATTTATCTGGTTTACCTGACTCATCGCTTTTTATTTTATAGATCCATTTACATTTAACTATGTTTGCATTTGATGGACGGTCTACCAGTCTCCAGACACTATTATTTAACATAGAGTTCTATAACTCTTTATCCATGGCCGTTTGCCACTTGGAACAATCCGTCGAAGACATTGCTTCACGATATGTCTGTGGCTCGCAAAAATCAGAACATAATTCAAAATGTTCTGACGACAACAAAGATGTGTCATAGTCACACACATACCGTAACGGCGGAATACCTCGCGTACTGCGAACAGGATTGCTGCGGACGGTCACGGAAGCCTCCGGACGAGTCGCATCCTCATCTGTTGACGCCTCTCCCGATGAAGGCTCATACCCTGGACTGCTTTCAGCGCCAGGCGCAGATTCCACACTGGTGTCACTGCTGGAGCCGGACTCGCCAGACATCGAGTTAACTGATATTGGAGAGAAAAATTCATGAACATCACTATGTGTATAAACTGTTTGCAGCATCTGGTTCTCTTCGGCGGCTTCGTAATTTTTTACCTACTGACACCAAAATTGCGCTGGCTCAATCCTTACTTCTTCCTATTTTAGACTACGCTGACTCTTCCTTTCCTGATCTCAATCAAGACCTATTAAATAAACTGGAGCGCCTTCAAAACCTTGCCATTAGATTCATTTTCGGTCTTCGTAAATTCGACCACGTTTCTCAGTTCCGATCCCAGCTCCGTTGGCTTCCTATCCGTTTTCGTCGCAATTTACATATAGTTTCTCTTTTATATACGATCCTTTTCAATCCCAATACTCCCTCATATCTCAGAGATCGCTTCACTTTTCATGAAGGTTCTATGCTGCGTAGTGCTTTAACTCTTCGTTTGAAAACTCCCTCACATTCCACTCGATTTTACGGCGATTCTTTCACTGTCCAAGCGGTCCATTTGTGGAATTCCCTACCTTTATCTGTGCGGCAAGCTCAAAGCGTTATTAGTTTTAAAAAAGCCGTAAAAAATCTGTATTTGCTTGAGTGTGATGGTAGGCATTAATTAGCTTTAAATGTTGTAATCCGTTATCGTAATATGTATACATTTATTTTATATTTAAGATATGTATAGTGTATTTATTATATTATTTAGTAAGTATAATTATTTAAGTAGACTTTTATTTTTATTATTTCGCTGGTTGGGGGCCGCACGGCTGCATGCGCAGTAGGTAGTGTGAGTGCTGCGGATGCACCCCTGTGGTTCTAGCTTGTGAATTGTTTTTTGTTTTTATTATTAGCTTGTGATTAATATAATTATTATTTTTAGTCTCACTTTATGTTGTGCCACGCAACCCGTTTAAATTTCTTTGTCCATTTCCATTGAGGTTGTCTGGAAAAAATCGCTTAGCGATAAGACCGCCTATTGTACTGTTTAGTTTCTAAGTTTCATGTATTAATGTTTTGTTTTGGTGCAATAAAGTGTTTTGTATTGTATTGTATTAAATTGTATGTGACTGATCTGGGTTCAAATCATTGTGAGAACTCAGATTTCTACTACACACATTATCAGGCATAGACCTCACTGAACTATCAGATGCATTCCTATTTTCATTGTGACTAGAATCCAAGACATTGCTCTCTGAATGAAAATCATTCCTTATACTAAATTCATTGCTATTTAATTCATATATACAACTAGCTTCCGCCCGCGGCTTCGCCCGCGTGGCCTAAAGTCTAACTTTTTATTAGCTGCAGTAAAATGACGTTTTGTGGGTTGCCGGACATTGCAATTTGCATGTTGAATGACATTTAGAAACGTCATTTTACTGCAGCTAATAAAAAGTTAGACTTTAGTAACAATTAGCATATCTTTCTTCAGAAACAAATTCCGGTCCGGCACGGCTCGGTACGGTACGGTTCCATCCGGTCCGATCAGGTCCGGTCCGGTCCGGTCGGTCCGGACCTTATAAGGACCCCGCATGTCAAATTTGGAATCTCTAGACCCAGCGGTTTGGGCTGTGCGTCCCCTCGCAACTTGGTTTGCGTATATCTCGCTTTCCCGTGGGAATTTTGAAAAATCCTTTCTTAGTACATCCCTAGACGTCGTAAGGAACCTACTGTCCAAATTTGGAGTCTCTAGACCCACCGGTTTGGGCTGTGCGTTGATACACCCTCGCAACTTCGTTTGCGTATATCTCGGTTTCCCGTAGGAATTTTGTAAAATCCTTTCTCAGTACACCCCTAGACGTCGTAAGGAACCTAAAGTCCAAATTTGGAAACTCTAGACCCATTGGTTTGGGCTGTGCGTTGTTATATATTTAAGAGAGTCAGTCAGTCAGTCGGGACTTTGAATTTTATCTATGAAAAAAAATCCGATCTGGCCCGGTTCAATCCGGTCTGGCACGGCCCGGTACGGTGAGGTTCCTTCCAGACCGATCAGGTCTGATCCGTTCCGGTCCGGTCCGGTCCGGTTCGTTCCGGTCCGGTCCGGTCCGGTCGGTCTGGACCATATAAGGACCCTACATGTTAAAGTTGTCATCTCTAGACCCAGCGGTTTGGGCTGTGCGTCCCCTCGCAACTTGGTTTGCGTATATCTCGCTTTCCCGTGGGAATTTTAAAAAATCCTTTCTTAGTACATCCCTAGACGTCGTAAGGAACATACATGCCAAATTTGATATACCCTCGCAATTTCGTTTGCGTATATCTCGGTATCCCGTGGGAATTTTGAAATATCCTATCTTAGTACACCCCTAGACGTCGCCATCGTAAGGAACCTACAGTCCAAATTTGGAATCTCTAGAACCACTGGTTTGGGCCGTGCGTTGATATATAGTTAAGTCAGTCAGGACTTTGAATTTTATATATATAGTCCGGTCCGATCAGGTCCAATCGGTCCGGTCCGGTCCGGTCCGATCGGTCCGGTCCTGATAAGGAACCTACATACCAATTAGCATATTTACCCACGACGGAACGGAGACGGTATATGCGTTTGGGGTGAGAGAATGTTTGTTTGTGCAAACCAATGTTGCCATTTATCTCCAAAACTACTAGTCCGATTTTGATGCAGTTTTCAGTGATAGGTTCGGGTTTGATTGGTGCATGTTCTTAGATAGGTGTTACGGTGACAACTCACCAGGGGGCGCTGCAGTAGACATTTATCTCCATAACTACTAGTCAGATTTTGATATGGTTCTCAGTGATTGGTTCTGGTTTGATTAGATGGAGCATGTTCTTAGATAGGTGTTACGGTGACAACTCACCAGGGGGCGCTGCAGTAAACATTTGTTTGTGCAAACCAATGTTGCCACTTATCTCCAAAACTACTAGTTCTATTTTGATGCGGTTTTCAGTGATAGTTTCGGGTTCGATTGGAGCATGTTCTTAGATAGGTGTTACGGTGACAACTCACCAGGGGGCGCTTCAGTAAATATTTGTTTGTGCAAAACTAAAACTACTAGTCTGTTTCTGTTGCAGTTTTCATTTGTAATGGGTTTCTGGTTGATTAGTGAGGGTTCATAAATAGGTATTACGGTAGGAACTCACTAGGGGGCACTGCAGTGATATAGTTTATATTAGCTACAAATCTATATATATATATAAAAGAAAGTGGTGTTTGTTACAACACTTATAACTCGAGAACGGCTGGACCGATTGCCATGGTTTTTGATTTGTTGGATTTGTTTCCGTCCCGAATAGCAGAATACATCTTAAAAACAATGAGGGTAGGGGTAGGGTAGGGGTAGGGTAGGGTAGGGGTAGGGTAGGGGTAGGGTAGGGTAGGGGTAGGGTAGGGGTAGGGTAGGGGTAGGGTAGGGTAGGGGTAGGGTAGGGGTAGGGTATTGGTAGGGTAGGGGTAGGGTAGGGGTAGGGTAGGGTAGGGGTAGGGTAGGGTAGTGCCTCTAAGGCAGAACAAAGTTTGCCGGGTCAGCTAGTTATTGATAAAGAAACTCGATAGAACTTTCTTGATAGGTGAAAAGTATTTCTGTATAGTGATTTAAAAACTCTAAAAATTGTAAAGAAAAGAAAAAAAAATCCGCAGTTTATTAAACATTACAGTGAGACCTCACTTGTGCGCTACGTTGCGTCGCGTCATCGATTTTCCATAATTTTGATAGGTAATGGCTGTCAAATATTTGAAAAAATCGACTCGACGCAACGCAACGGACAAATTTATACTACAAATAGGCCCTACATGTCCGTTGCGCCCCCTTAGAGAGGGAACGCACGAGTAACTTTGTCTCCAGGCAATTTATTTGTCTACGTCGCCGTTTGCCGCAATTTGAAAGGTGCGCGCACGAGAGCGACAGCGACACAACTTTTTCTCAGTGTTGCCAACATTTTGCGCTTTTTGAACGTTTCAAATAAACAATTTTTAACCCTTGCTTTCGCTCATTTTATTTGTATTAATGTTTTTAGACGTTTCTAGCCCTTATTTTGGCAAAATTTGCTCTAATAAAAAAATCTAGCTCTTTTTAGCTGGTCCGACTGCCCTTTTTCAAAAACCAAGGTGGCAACACTGCTTTTTCTATAAAATTTTACGTTATAAGTTGGCAACCCTGGAAATTTATTTTGTCGCCGTGCGGGCTCCCGCGGACAAAAAAGTCTCCCGGGTGTTGCGTCGCTACGTGCGCGCACTTTCATACTAACCCATAGACTTGATGTAAGAGACAAAATAGTTGTAGAGACAAAGTTGCTCGTGCGTTCCCTCACTTAGTGAATCAAATATTTATGTGGGAAGGGGAGCAAAAGACGATGGCCATTGTTCTGTTCTGTGTCTTCGGTTTGTGACCGGTGCCGGTGGCGTATAGTTCCACAGTTCGTAATAAAAGTTTTGAATTTTGAGGGTACTATTTACATAATAATATGCTTGCTCTCTAAAAAGTTTAAAATAAAAGCAAAATTAAAAATTTTGAAAAAACCCACGACGGTTTAAACGTAGTTGAAAAAAAAAAGGATAAAATAATTTTGAAACCCCCGACTTAAAGAATTTATGCTATGAATTTAATTTAAAAAACCCCAAGAAAATCCGTCGGGGGCTGCCATTAAATGAACTAGTTTGGCATTTTTATAGTTACTTGAATACTTATTTATATTTATGAATTTAAAATAGCGATGGCAGCCCCCGACGGATTTTCTTGGGGTTTTTTTAATTAAATTCATAGCATAAATTCTTTAAGTCGGGGGTTTCAAAATTATTTTATCCTTTTTCAACTACGTTTAAACCGTCGTAGGTTTTTTCCAAATTTTTAATTTTGCTTTTTCTTCAGAAAAAAATCCGATAATAAGCGAGATATACGCAAACGAAGTTGAGAGGGGACGCACAGCCTAAACCGCTGGGTCTAGAGGTGTCAAATTTGTCATGTATGGTCCTTATAAGGACCGGACCGGACCGGACCGGATCGACCGGACCTGATCGGACCGGATGGAACCGTACCGTACCGGGTGGTGCCGGACCGGAATTTGTTTCTGAAGAAAGATAATTATGCTAATTGTTACTAGGCCACGCGGGCGAAGCCGCGGGCGGAAGCTAGTCTATCTATATAAATAAAATCCTGACTGACTGACTTAACTATATATCAACGCACAGCCCAAACCGGTGGGTCTAGAGACTCCAAATTTGGATTTTAGGTTCCTTACTACGTCTAGGGGTGTACTAAGAAACGATTTTTCAAAATTCCTACGGGAAACCGAGATATACGCAAACGAAGTTGCGAGGGTATATCAACGCACAGCCAAAACCGCTGCGTCTAGAGATTCCAAATTTGGCATGTATATATATATAAGGACCAGACCTATAAGGTCCCTATAAGGTCCAGACGGATCGGACCGGACCGGACCGGAACGGACCGGATCGGACCGGATCGGACCGGAACGGACCGGATCGGACCGGATCGGACCGGACCGGAACGGATCAGACCTGATCGGTCTGGAAGGAACCGCTGGGTCTAGAGATGCCAAATTTGACATGTAGGGTCCTTATAAGGTCCAGACCGACCGGACCAGACCGGGCCGTGCCGGACCGGACCGGTTTTTTTTTTCATAGATAAAATTCAAAGTCCGGACTGACTGACTTAACTATATATCAACGCACAGCCCAAACCAATGGGTCTAGAGATTCCAAATTTGGATTGTAGGTTCCTTACGACGTCTAGGGGCGTACTAAGAAAGGATTTTTCAATATTCTCACGGGAAACCGAGATATAAGCAAACGAATTTGCGAGGGTATATCAAATTTGGCATGTAGGTTCCTTCCGACGTCTAGGGATGTACTAAGAAAGGATTTTTCAAAATTCCCACGGGAAAGCGAGATATACGCAAACGAAGTTGCGAGGGGACGCACAGCCCAAGCCGCTGGGTCTAGAGATTCCAAATTTGGCATGCAGGGTCCTTATAAGGTTCGGACCGACCGGGCTGGACCGGATCGACCGGACCGGACTAGGCCTTGCCGGACCGGAATTTGTTTCTGAAGAAGTTGGATATATAACATTTATTCGTGTAGTAAAATCAGTGTCCGTATCAGAAGAGTGCATTAAGAAATTTCCAATCTGTGTTTTGGTATAATCTTTAATTTCCTAGTGTGTAATTCTAATTGGACTATCTATTTCTTTGTGTTGAGGTTGCGTATGTTCTTCAAACGTACGTAACCGAGCTTACCTTCTGTGTATCTCTGTGGAGCCCCTATAACAATTGGTGGCCTGGACGCTTAGCTTGTTCGCATCCAGCCAGCGTCAGGATTGTTAGGGTGGCTCGCAGAGGGCCTGGAAGACGGGACCTAAAACCGTCGTACCCTACCATTCCAGGACACCTACGCTACGGTTAGATCTACGCTACGGCTACTACCTACGCTACGGTTAGACCTACGCTACGGTTAGACCTACGCTACGGGTTAATTATACCTACGGCTACGCTACGGCTACACTACAGCTACTTCTGCGCTGCCGCTGAACTCCCCTACGGGTTCAGCACACTACCCTGAACTACGCTACCCCTGCGCAACGCTGCCACTTCAGCTTCGCTGCTCCCTGCGCATCTTCTTCTCTACCCCGACGGCTGCTACCGGTTGCTGAGCCGGACTACTGCTGGAAGTCCTACACTTTCAGAACCTGCGCCCGTTGTCGTCTGCACGCCCGGAGAAGCTGAGCTAAGTGTCCCCTGGAAAATTGCAAGTGAATCTTTCTGCCACGCACCCTGAGTTCTAAATAAATATTCTATTCAATTCTTCTTTTTCTTGTCTCTTATTCTACCCTACCTTGCTTACGTTGGTGGCCTCCCCCGGCAACGTAACACCGGTCCGGTCCTTATAAGGACTCTACCGACTTTCCCATGGGAATTTTGAAAAATCCTTTCTTTGTACCCTAGACGTCGCCGTCGTAAGGAACCTACAGTCCAAATTTGGAATCTCTAGACCCACCGGTTTGGGCTGTGCGTTGATATAAGTATGTATAGTTAAGTCAGTCAGGACTTTGATTTTTATATATATAGTCCGGTCCGATCAGGTCCAGTCGGTCCGGTCCGGTCCGGTCGGTCCGGTCCTGATAAGGTACCTACATACCAATTAACATATATTTCTTCAGAAAAAAAAACCGGTCCGGTCCGGTTCGGTCCGGTCCGGCACGGACTCGAAACGGTGCGGTTCCTTCCGGACCGATCAGGTCTGATCCGTTCCGGTCCGGTCCGGTCCAGTCCGTTCTGGTCCGGTCCGATCCGGTACGGTCCGGTCGGTCCGGACCTTATAAGGACCCTACATGCCAAATTTGGCATCTCTAGACCCAACGGTTTGGGCTGTGCGTCCCCTCGCAACTTCGTTTTCGTATATCTCGCTTTCCCGTAGAAATTTTGAAAAATCCTTTCTTAGTACATCCCTAGACGTTGTAAGGAACCTACATGCCAAATTTGGAATCTCTAGACCCAGCGGTTTGGGCTGTGCGTTGATATACCCTCGCAACTTCGTTTGCGTATATCTCGGATTCCCGTGGGAATTTTGAAAAGAAACATACCTCAAATGTTAGGTTGAGCAAATCGCTACATATTATTGAAAACCGCATCCAAATCGGTTCAGCCGTTTCTGAGATTAGCGTGTACAAACATACATACAAACATACAAACATACGACCTCCGTGGCGTAATGGTTACCACGCCAGACCACCACCCAGGAGGTCCCGGGTTCGATCCCCGGTCGGGTCATGATGAAAAACGAACTTTTTCTGATTGGCCTCGGGTCTTGGATGTTTATCTATATACGTTTTTGTTATAAAATATAATATCGTTGAGTTAGTATCCCATAACACAAGTTTCGAACTTACTTTGGGGCTAGCTCAATCTGTATGAATTGTCCCTATAATTAATAATAATAAAAAATAATACAAACATACAAACGTACAAACGTACAAACGTACAAACGTACAAACGTACAAACGTACAAACGTACAAACGTACAAACGTACAAACGTACAAACGTACAAACGTACAAACGTACAAACGTACAAACATACAAACATACAATTTTTCGAAATTCTTGTTCTATTGCTTATTGTTCATCGCCCTAAACAATTTTTTTGGAAATATATTTAACTAGCGAAACCCGCGCAACTTCGTTTGCGTGTATCCCGCTTTCCCGTGGGAATTTTGGAATGTATGATACTTTAAAACCTTCCCCTTGAATCACTCTATCAATTAAAAAAAACCGCATTAAAATCCGTTGCGTAGTTTTAAAGATTTAAGCATACAAAGGGACATAGGGACATAGGGACAGAAAAAGCGACTTTGTTTTATACTATGTAGTGATGATGTACAGACAAACTTTTTTAACACTTTTATTATATTACTAGCTTCCGCCCGCGGCTTCGCCCGCGTGGCCTAGTATTACATCCGGTCCGATCAGGTCCAGTCGATCCGGTCCGGTCCGGTCCGGTCCGGTCGGTCCGGTCCTTACAAGTACCCTACATTACAAATTTGGCATCTCTAGACCCAGCGGTTTAGGCTGTGCGTCCCCTCTCAACTTCGTTTGCGTATATCTCGCTTTCCCGTGGGAATTTTGAAAAATCGTTTCTTAGTACATCCCTAGACGTCATAAGGAACCTACATGCCAAATTTGATATACCCTCGCAACTTCGTTTGCGTATATCTCGGTTTCCCGTGGGAATTTTGAAATATCCTTTCTTAGTACACCCCTAGACGTCGCCGTCGTAAGGAACCTACAGTACAAATTTGGAATCTCTAGACCCACCGGTTTGGGCTGTGCGTTGATATATAGTTAAGTCAGTCAGGACTTTGAATTTTATATATATAGTCCGGTCCGATCAGGTCCAGTCGGTCCGCTCCGGTCCGATCGGTCCGGTCCTGATAAGGATCCTACATACCAATTAGCATATATTTCTTCAGAAAAAAAATCCGATCCGGTCCGGCACGATCCGGTACGGTGCGGTTCCTTCCGGACCGATCAGATCTGATCCGTTCCGGTCCGGTCCGGTCGGTCCGGACCTTATAAGGACCCTGCATGCCAAATTTGGAATCTCTAGACCCAGCGGTTTGAGCTGTGCGTCCCCTCGCAACTTCGTTTGCTTTCCCGTGGGAATTTTGAAAAATGCTTTCTTAGTACATCCCTAGACGTCGTAAGGAACCTACATGCCAAATTTGGAATCTCTAGACCCTGCGGTTTGGGCTGTGCGTTGATATACCCTCGCAACTTCATTTGCGTATATCTTGGTTTCCCGTAGGAATTTTGAAAAATCCTTTCTTAGTACACCCCTAGACGTTGTAAGGAACCTACAGTCCTTTGGAATTTCTAGACCCTTTGGTTTGGGCTGTGCGTTGATATATAGTTAAGTCAGTCAGTCAGTCAATCAGTCAGTCAGGACTTTGAATTTTATATATATAGATATGTTGGCTACTCCAAAAATACAGGCATAAAATAATAAACAAAGAAAATATATAAATACCTAGTTAATCTTAAAAATAAATGCAAGCTAAAATATTAAATAGATAAATGTTAAATTCATAAATAAGTCGGCCAGTATTATTGGATTGTCAACGGCAACACTGAAGAACGACAACAAAAAAAAAAAGAAGAAGAAGAAGAAAAAGGAGATCTGACAGATGAAGGATGACGCAACAAGTGAAAAAAAGACGTGGGTTGAGAGTGTTCGTTAATTATTAAAAAATATAGTTTGAATATTGTATTTGGTCAGTAAATAAATCGTTATTTCTTGAATCCTGCATCTTATTGCTGTTATCCATCCTCAACTTGGTATTCTTATATCCGAAGTGGTAAGAACGTTGGAGAACGCCCATTGGTATAAGATATTTATTTCGTTTCAATTACATTTTGCTTTTATCTCGGTTATTCCTAAATATTCCATCACAAGATGAGCCAAAATTACGACGTAAATAAGGTATAAATTCATTTAATTTCAAACAGATACATTATTACTACTAACCCTCTGTTTTCACCAAGGTATAAAGCATGCATTGAACAAACTAATTAATACGCAATGTTTTCGATTCTCATACATATCTACAACATGACGTGAAATACAAAACTATCTATGTATTAAACCTTTTGTAAGCATTTACTTGACACAAATATTTTGTATGAAATGAGTATTTTATACTTGTTTATTACTTGTTTGCTACACAGTAAGTGTGAACGAAATAATGTTTAGAACAGTTTCAATATTTTCGATACATCTCTAAAACAGATTATCAAGTTTTGAGAAGTATTTGACAAGTCATTGTTTTTTTTTTGTGATAACGAGGGGTATTAAAGAGTTATTTTTACAATATATTAATAATTAAATACTTATTGAATGTGTATATAGATAATAATATGTAAGTTATATAGACATTGGTAATAATGCATATTACAACAAACAGAGAATTTTGTTGTTATTATAATGATATTTTAGTACTTTGCAATGAATTATCATTAAACAAAAGCGTTTAAACTCGATATAATTGAATTTTAAATTGAATAATTTGTTATAACCTAGTAAATATTACTTAATGGAAAAGTATTGTCGATAATTTCATCTAAAAAAAAAAAAAAAAATTATTAACTTATTTACACTTAAAAAAAAAATACAATTGATTTATGATTTATTTTACAATTTGAAAAGCATCTTTATAATGTTTTATAAACAAAACGCTGTCACCTATTCGCACAATTTTAGTGTTGCTAAATACGGCCATATTTGTACTAGATACAACTACTAACTTAAAAATATTTTTTTTAAATATTACTATTAATAAAAGTTTTATTTTCTTCATTCTCTTCCCTTATACCTTTCCTTATACTTACCTTTACTTTAGTCTCTACCACTTACCCACTAGTTGAGTCATGTCGGATAGATACACTCCCCCAATAAATGATGACCTGACCGAAGTCAGAGGGGGCGCCAGAAGCGCAGTATGTCGACCTAGCTCTAGAAAACGTAGACGATCGGCGTCCCAGTCACGAAAGAGAAAAACGCATAAACGTGTGTCATGGCGTAGTCGCTCTCGTCGTAGGGACTCCCACGCTAGTTCAGATACTGAAACCGATCGCCATTTTTGTAAGCGGCGATATAGAGATAAGAGTTATAATCGACACCGTAATGGGAAACCATACTCTTCGACATCATCGAGTTCGGGTACATCCAGCTCGAGTAGCTTATCGGATAGCAGTAGCTCTCCTAGGGACAATAACATACGACGATCTCGGAATAGAGCACGGAAAATGGGTGGCAGTAGGAAAAGATCTTCTATGACACCATCTAGTAAGAAGAGAAGGACAAAGTCACCCACTACTCATGACGCCGACATCATGGTGAAACTCGCCAAGTTAATAACATGTAAAAGTGGCATGTTCGAAGGAGCACAAAATGTTATTCCCGAATTTGACCCGGATGCGAACTCGCAAACCGCCGCTGACTGGGTCCGAAAAGTGAACGATACTGCAGCCGTATACGGATGGAGTGAAAAACAAATTATCTACCATGCTATCCCCAAGTTGGCAGGCTACGCAAAAAAATGGTATCACGGTCGAAGTTCCGTAAATCTAAGCTGGCGTCAATGGCAACGTCAAATATTAAGGACTTTTCCTGACGACCGCAATTATGCTGATCGCCTTTATGAAATGCTGGATAGAAGGAGTAAAAGAGATGAATCCTTGGAAGAGTACTTTCATGATAAAATACGTCTTGTCAAAATGTGTGGAATAAAAGGGAGAAATGCCGTTGACTGTGTAATTAATGGAATTTATGACAATAGTATTCGGCTAAATGCACAGGGTTCAAGTATCAAAAGACCTTCACAACTTCTTACATATCTACGTCGAATTTCTAAGAAAACGAGTATGTTAAGAAAAACATTCCAAACTCCCAGGAGTAACAATGACTCAAGAGAAAGCAATGCGAACCGATTTAATATGTTACCCAAGAATGGGCCTAATATTTCAAATAATAGATACAAAAATTCTATTCGATGTTTTAACTGTTCAGAGTTTGGCCATGCGGTACAGACGTGCCCAAAACCAATATTGCGCTGTGATAAATGTAACCGTCTAGGTCATGAAACACAACAGTGTCGACGCACAATTGTTTTGAAGCAACTTGACCCAAATAATATAGCAGAAAATAATAGGCCGGATAATAAACGGGTTTTACAAATAACCAAGGATGAAACGCAAAATGGTAAATATTTTAAATGTATTAAATTGAACGGTGTACCACGGTCCAGCTATTTAGACTTCGGCAGTCAATGTACCCTCGTGAAACTTAGAGTTGCCGAGGAATCTAATTTAATAGTAGATAAATCCGGGCTTCCGATTATTAAAGGGTTTGGACTAAATAGTGTTACACCTCTTGGGCGCGTAATGATAACTATAGAGGTAGACGCGGTGAAAGCTGATATTGATGCGTATATAGTTACTGATGATCTATTGAATACTGATGTACTAATAGGGCAGTCACTTACCGAACTGCCATCGGTCACGGTATACAAAACGAGCTCGCAGTTAACTTTATATTGCGATAATAGTAAATTGAATAGGATGAAGGTATATAACTCTTGTAGTACTCAGGTAGAAGGTTTGAAGAATATCGAAGTCCATGTTGAAGATACTAGTTATACGGGTTTCCTATTTATCCCAGGTTACGCTTGCTTAAAAGATAGTAGTGAGTACTGTGTATTGCAAGGGGCTTACGAATTTACAATACAATACAATACAAAACACTTTATTGCCATTAAAAATATAAACATACAGATAAAAAATAAAATAAAAATAATTAACAAAATTAATGAACAAAAGGCGGTCTTATCGCAGAAGCAATCTCTTCCAGACAACCTAGAAGAAGTGGAAATTAAGAATCATTAGACGGGGTATGTGGCGAAAATATATAACTAAATACAACAAAAATTACGTAGTATGCGCATACAATTGCAAAATTCAATAGCTAGATCCACAAGGGCGCATCTGCAGTACACTCACTACTGCACATGCGACCCAGTGGCCGCAAACCAGCAAGACACAATAATATCTATATATATATATATGTCGGATAGCCTAGCGGTTATTTCGATGTGAAATTCAACATCACAAGGGCGTATCGAGGGTAGTCGTGATATGAGAGAAACAACAGTTTTAGTTTTACTTAAAGAATGTTTATTGAATTTACTAGCACTTCGGAATGACCACTGATGGAAAAGAAATGCCGCAAGAAAAACCTCAGTCTAGGTCTTTTTTCAATCGCTGTTACAACACACATTTTATTAGGTACAGTTTCTGAATATGAATCAATACAAAATAGACACTAGGTAAAACGCGACAGTTCCGTGACTACAAGTACTACTCTCTATGGCGCTCGACAACCAACTGTGTCCATTCGAGCCCGCCAACCGCCACGGCTCCATCCGAGCGCGCCAAAGCAACGTTTTCTCAACACGCCGCTAGATGGCGCACCCTCGCTCTGCTTAGCGTCTATGTCCATACTCATGACCGTATGCTACACTGCGACACGGCCATTCTGCAAGACACGCGTCCTCGCGTGTGATTCTGAAACAATCAACACTCACACAGCATCACAACGTTCGGTCACTCCTGACCACACATAGGACTTTCTCTCTAACTCAAATCCAAAGTTTCAATATCAAGTCCAATTTACTTCTATTCTAAGTAAACACACTTAGCTTAGCAAATCAAGTACCTAACCATGAAGAGCTTAGTACCAATAATGAAAATAAAATCAATTAACAACCGAATATAACGGAGTTCATCAAAAGCAAGATGCTATAACCATCCCTGTGGTTACAGCTGATCATCCCTGTGACCAACCACTAGATCATCCCTGTGACCTTGTTTCATCAAACAATCATGTACAAACAACAAACTGGTTTTAGAACCTCAATCACTTGACCAGTGATAGTTTTTTTTTCGTCATTACTTGACCAGCATTGAATTTAGTAGTCACTTGACCAGCGACCATTCTAAAATTTTACGCTTAACCAGCGATTTCGCTTGACCAGCGATTTCACTTTACCAGTGATTTCACTTAACCAGTGATAGGATGCATAGTTAGATGCGCATCGCGCACTCTTCGGTTAGACCGGAGCTACGACTACATGCCAACATATGCAGCTTGAAATCATGAAACCAGTTTTGACAAAATTAAAAAAAAACAAAACTAAATCACTTACAGTAAAATAATCATTACTCACGTCAATAAAATTGGTACTTAGACCATGTATTTTGCCAATACAATCTACTCAGTTCTCTTGGCCTTAACAACAGAGGGATCGGTTGTAGTAATGAGAAAACTTTACTCAAAGAAACTTAATTAACATACTACAATGCATTACATTGCATCACTTCTCATACCAACAGTCTTGGTCCAACACACAAACTCAATCCTATCCATAGGCATCGAGTCACACAATAAGTTCAGTCCATCGAACATACAATGTCAAGTCCATCGGATACATCGGACACAAAACGTCCGGTCATTACATTACATTTCAAGTCAGTAACTCGTAATTAAATCAACTAAACTTTTCTCATTACTCAAAACTTATTTGTCACTATTTCACCAATAGAAACCTTATTAAGATTTGCCTTCGTTTCATCAAAACTCTTTTAAATAAAAATGACTCAATTTTTAATAATGGAGCTAACTGTCGCTCGGCTTAACCTGACTAAAAGGTTAGTAGGTACACAGAAAAATAAGGAAGAAAGTATGCCTCATAGTAAGTTAACATAGGTAATCAAAAATTTAAAATCAAAGTCACACGATCAACACACATTACTAACAGGCCACAAAAAAAAATAACAAGGATTCCCACATGGAATCGGTATACTCAATATACATGGTCATCTGTGGTCATCACAATGACATGGTCATCTGTGGTCATCACAATTCTGTGGTCATCACAACGACATGGTCATCTGTGGTCATTACAATGACATGGTCATCTGTGCTCATCACAATGACATGGTCTCCCATGAGACATAAAGACAAGGATTCCCACATGGAATCGGTATACTCAATATACATGGTCATCTGTGGTCATCACAATGACATGGTCATCTGTGGTCACCACAATTCTGCGGTCATCACAACGACATGGTCATCTGTGGTCATCACAATGACATCGTCATCTGTGCTCATCACAATGACATGGTCTCCCATGAGACATAGACTGCCACACCCTCAGCCGCGCATCGCGCCCTGTACGAAAATTCGCAGTTACGACTACGACTGAAGCGTGCGGTTTAATCAAATGAGTAGCCATGACAGTAAGTGTTCACACACAGTTAGAAGGGCCTTCACCGGCACTGTCCTCATCAGACTCAACATTATAAATTGGTACGTTAACTTAAAATGGCACATTACTTTCTGAGCACAATTTGAACTAAACTCTAAATTATACTCCACAATCGAAACCATTGAGCAACTATCTCTCAAAATTTAATTTTAAGTGTCTCTCACTTTACATGAAAACAAAACTTTTCAAAATTCAAAACTTAAAATTCATCGTCATTGCTCAGTAGTCTCCACTTTAAAATTATCAAACAATACTCTCCTCAAGAAATCCCGGGCACCTCGACTGCGCTGGTGGTCCCGTCTGCCTCGCCAGCTCGCCACCATCACGAGCAAACCTGGTCCACTTCAGAGTCTGCACACCGCTGACCCGCTGATCCTCGTCTCGTTCCATTGTCCGGAAATCGAAAATAAAACATTGTTTGAGTTCATTGAAGTTACTAAGTGAAAATAATAAAAAAAAAAAACGTTTATCTCGAAAACGGTGCGTCCTAGCGATAAAAGGATGAAAATTTTAAACCCCTCATAAGAACCCCACTCTCCACGTGATACATTTGATTTTGACCTCCAAAGTCAAAAATCTCAAAGTCAAAGTTAAAGTCAAAAATACTTTATTCTGTGTGCATTAACCTTTAAATGACCTTGACCTCAAATCATTTTGAGCATTAACCTTTTAATGACCTTGACCTCTAAATCATTGTGTGCATTAACCTTTAAATGACCTTGACCTCTAAATCATTAATTTCAATGAATAGTGCTAAATGACCAATGAGCTGAACTTCATACACAGTATCAGCTTCAACTTAACACTTTAAGCTTAAACTTAGCATCATACGTAATCAACACTGACCTTTTTTTTTTTTTTTATAATATCGGAGGGTACACTTTACCAGTCCGCCACGGGCACACACACCCGTGTTTACTCGTGTCGTGGCACGTCTCTGCCTCAATTGCACTGCGACTCGGGGCACGCCGCCACCACGCCGCCGCCGCTGCACCGCCAGTACCGCCACCGCCTGGTGCGCGTCGCGTCTCAGCCTCAGCTACCCGTCACACATTTATTTATTTATTTATTTAACTTTATTGACCACAATACATAAGTACTGATACATTAGGCGGACTTAATGCTAAATTGCATTCTCTACCAGTCAACCATTGGGAAGTGCAGAGATTCACGAATGCGGTTTACTTGTTACTACTAATAACATTACTCAAAATTTATACATAAGTAGGTAATACAATAGACATACATACATATATGTAAATATACATAAATATACATGAATATATATAAATATACATAAATACACATAAATATATACCTATAAATAAACGTATTATATACAAATATTAATACCGTTGATGATAGATAGACTAAATAAAAATGTACCTAGTGATGATGATAATTAGTTGGTCATTTTGGCAAGCCGTCTAGTAGATGTGAACGCACACATCGTCGAGTATCGCACGGTCATACACCTGAAATTACACCATATTAGAATCTCCATACATTTTGAGGTTAAGTACCCACCATACGATACTCTTTGTCGGTAGAATCCGCTACTCGTAGTCCGCAAACTCCACCACTCGTAGTCGACGATAGTAGACTGTCCGTCGTACATCGAACACGTACTTTCTTGATTTGTCACGTCTTACCCGTCACAACTAGACTGAGTGAGACCAGACTGAGATCTGTTAAACTCTCAATACCACGACTTGCGTCTCACTTCTGATGTCGGATAGCCTAGCGGTAATTCGATGTGAAATTCAACATCACAAGGGCGTATCGAGGGTAGTCGTGATATGAGAGAAACAACAGTTTTAGTTTTACTTAAAGAATGTTTATTGAATTTACTAGCACTTCGGAATGACCACTGATGGAAAAGAAATGCCGCAAGAAAAACCTCAGTCTAGGTCTTTTTTCAATCGCTGTTACAACACACATTTTATTAGGTACAGTTTCTGAATATGAATCAATACAAAATAGACACTAGGTAAAACGCGACAGTTCCGTGACTACAAGTACTACTCTCTATGGCGCTCGACAACCAACTGTGTCCATTCGAGCCCGCCAACCGCCACGGCTCCATCCAAGCGCGCCAAAGCAACGTTTTCTCAACACGCCGCTAGATGGCGCACCCTCGCTCTGCTTAGCGTCTATGTCCATACTCATGACCGTATGCTACACTGCGACATATATATATATGCGTGTGTGTTATCTACATAAATAATACATACATAAATAATTAAATAATAAATAAATAAAAGGTGCATAAACGGACTACAATACGCTATCAATTTAGTCACATGTTTGAAGGTAATAGCTTTTGACCATTTTTTTAAAACTAACAATACTCTGAGCTTGCCGCACAGCTAGAGGTAAAGAGTTCCATAGATGGACAGCCTGGACTGTGAAAGAGTCGGAGTAAAATCGAGTGGAGTGCATAGGGGTTTTAAGGCGGAGTGTAAGGGTACTACGTAGGTTAAGTCCTTCGTGGAACGTGAAGCGTTCTCTAAGATAAGGGGGAGTGTTGGGATTAAAAAGGATAGAATATAAAAGTGAGACAATATGTAGGTTGCGGCGAAAGCGAATCGGAAGCCAACGAAGCTGAGAGCGGAATTGTGACACGTGGTCGTATTTACGAAGGCCATAAATAAAACGAATTGCAAGATTTTGGAGGCGCTCGAGTTTGTTCAGAAGATCTTGATTTAGATCAGGAAAAGAAGAGTCAGCGTAGTCTAAAATAGGAAGAAGTAAGGATTGAGCCAGCGCAATTTTGGTGTCAGTTGGTAAAAAATTATGAAGCCGCCGAAGAGAACCAGAAGCTACAAACAACTTCCTACTAACTTCTGCTATATGTGGCACCCAGGACAGAGTTTTATCTAAATATATACCGAGATTTTTAACTTTATCAGTCAGCTCGACGTTAACTCCTTCAAATACGATAGGAGTTAATTTTTGAAATGAATCGATGACTGCCTATAATAATAGCCTGAGTTTTGCCGGGATTAACAACTACACCGTGTAACCTACTCCATTCGGATATTATAGACAAATCATTATTAATTAAGCCTACATTTGAAGTTAAGTTGTCAATATGAGAATGACGATAAATCTGTAGATCGTCAGCATAAAGGTGGTAGGAAGACTGAAGTTGAAAAGTTATGGAGTTAATAAACAGTGCAAATAATAAAGGGGAAAGCACGCCACCCTGAGGTACACCAGCAGACGTATTATGCCACGAAGAAAACTTATCTTCAACACGTATACGCTGTCGGCGCCCAAACAGGTATGTACGAAACCAGTCAATAACCGTCGGAGATATGTTAAGAGAGCTCAGCAAAGATAACATTATGTCAAAATCCACAGTATTAAAGGCGTTACTAAAATCAAGAAGAACCAAAATAGTCACCTGTGAGTTATCCATGGCGAAACGAATGTCATCGGTAATTTTAACGAGTGCCGTGGTCGTACTGTGACCTTGCCGGAATCCGGACTGGAACGGGTTAAGGATATTATTTTTGGACAGAAAATTATTAAGCTGATTTTGTACTAAACGTTCAAGGACTTTGGAAAGAAAGGGAAGTATTGAGATAGGACGGTAATCGGAAAATGAGGAAGGAGCACCTTTTTTGGGGAGAGGAGTAACATGCGCATCCTTCCACACTCTGGGAAAAGTTGAAGAGGAAATGGAATAGTTAAGGATGGAAGTGATAATAGGAAGAAGGATATCAAGGATAGGCAAGATCATAGTACGACTGATGTTGTCACTTCTTGTAGCATTCGATGCTATAGAAAGTATGCTCTTCTTAACATCACAATCGGAAAATTGACTAAAAGAAAATTCAGGAAAGTCAGGAGTTGGCAATGACGAAAGGTGACTTAAAGTATCATTTTTAAGGTTGCTATCAAAAGCAACAGAACCTGAGAAATGCCTGTTCAGCGCATCAATATCAATTGTATTAGAAAAGCAGTGTTGATTCTTACCAACTCCTAAAGACTTGAGAAATTTCCAGACTTTGGCTGGATCACCATTCTCGACGGATTTGTGAATGTGGCGTCGTTGCGCTTCTCTACACAACCTATTACTGTAGTTACGGGCTTGTATGTAAAGGTCACGGTATTTGTCAGGGTCAGACTTAAATTTAGTTTTTGCCCTGTTTTTCCTACCAATGGCAGCTCTGATTTCGTCTGTCAGCCAAGGTGCTGGTAGATGTTTTACACGCACCGGACGAACAGGCGCATGACGATCGAAAAGCTCAATTATGGTGGAGTTAAAAATTGATACTTGTTCATCAATGGAGTGAGCTCTAGCAACGGCATCCCAGTCACAACCTCTCGCATCCTCCCTCAACCTATCCAGGTCAATGCCACCAAAATTGCGCTGTAAAAGGATTTTAGGTTTGGATTTAGGAGGGCGCAGTTTATACGAAAGGAAAATAAGATGGTGAAAGGAGAAAGCATCGGCGACATGTTGACCATGCTTGCTAACAGAGTCAGGAGAGGAAACTAAGATTAGGTCAAGGAGTGAAGGCTGGCAATTAGGAAAATGATGCGTGGCTTGCAAGGGTAAAATAGATAAATTACAGGAGTTAACAAGGGAATAAAAGGATTTGGATCTCTGGTCGTTTTTAAGAAGACAAGTGTTGAAGTCGCCCATAATTATGGTGTGATGAAAAGACGGAAGGAGATTTTCAAGGAGGGTTTCAAAAGAAGAAAAATAGTTGATCGTAGAAGAAGGGCTGTAACAAACTCAGAGCAAAATTTTCGAACGAGATAAAATAACTTCTACAAATAAGTACTCCGCTTCGTGCGATGGATTATTGGAAATGGAAGAAAATAAAATGTTAAAAGGAATATTCGCACGAAGGTAGATGGCGACTCCACCGCCTCCTTTGCCTATTCTGTCATTTCTTATAAGCTGGAATCCAGGTAAAGCATACGAAGTAGAAGGAAGACAAGGCGAAAGCCATGATTCCGACACTAAGATTGCATGGATGGAATTGACATCAAAATGCAATGCTCTGTGCGTTGATGTGTATTACGTTAAAGTTTTTCGGAGCGTCTATAAAAGTGTCCACCAAAATTTCATTCAGCGGCAATGGCAAACTAAAAAAGCTATCACTACTAGGACTACTGGCACCTGAACTTGCGGAAAAAAAAGAATTATTAAAATTGTCACTCATATTGCACCTACTTAAGAACACCTATAAAAATACAATAAAACCAAATTAAATAAATATATAAATAAACTACAAATCAAACGTATGTAAAGTTACTATATAAATATAATAATACGCTTAAATAACGTCATTAACGACCTACCAGCAAGAGATAATTAAAGAGGAATACTCTACGTAGTTCAAACAGGTGTAGGTAGATCAAAATAAAATACCTACAAAAAAAAAAAAATTACGCTTATACAGAGTTCAATTTAACCAGCAGCGCAGACACACATGTACGCAAAACGAAATCAACTGAATTATTATGCTTAAATGTAAGTTGACAAAACGAAAAAATTATATTTAAAAACAATTTTATTAAACTACAACTTGACACTGGCAGAAATATTCAACAAACTAGTTATAGAAAGAAGAAGAAGCAAGTAAAAACAGTTTAAAAATGATGATGTCATGGTCATGCCGTAGCGCGTAGTCATGACATGTTGATGTGTTGACAACCAAAAAATAAATGTAAATAAATGTTGGGTAGCCAACAGTGAAAAAAAGAAGTGACTGTGCTGTAACTGTCAAGTGTCACTCGACAGATAACTCGGTCGGTATCTGTGAAAATAAATAATTACGTACCTTCACGCTATAGAAACAAATTAATCATTTAAAAAATTATACGGATACCGTGGAAACAAGAAATAAAGAAAAAACCCGCCGTTACTAGCTGGCTAATTAAAATAAAAACTACCCTAAGAATAATTACCCAACCTTTAACCGAAATAGTGAAAAAAAATATCAAATGCATACATGTGTGACCACTTACATTATATCAGACGGATGTTTACTGCTTCTTTATGGGACGTTTAGATCTTGTGGTCGCCGGAATCGTCCTGGCAGTCTTCGGTGGAGACGTCGCGGTCAAAGGCTGCACCGGCACCTCTGCTGCAGTTGGTGAAGAGGACGAACCAATGATGCGCCTCACATCGGCGACCGAGAAGACGCGGTGCCTTGCCCCATCGGGCCCAGCAACAAAAATGCACCCATCCATTGTCCAGCACTTATTCACACCAAAGTGCTGCCGAGCCAGTAAAAATGCTTCCCGACGCAGTTTAGTCAAGAACTCTGACACAGTTATACTGCTGCCCTTTAAGGCAGTTTTGCTTGACCAAATTTTGCGCTGCACCGAGTGATCACAAAACTTTACCAGTATAGGACGTGGCTTATTATCCAAAGCTAAACCAAGCCGATGACTGCGACTGATGCATTGTGTTGTAAGGCCAGTAATCTTCAAGTTGTCGGAGATCACCTTTATGACTTTCTGAGGAATATCTTCATTCTTCTCTTCATTGACTCCGTGAAAAAGCAGCATCTTTCTGCGAGTTCGCATTTCGAAATGATCCTGCTGTTGGGAGAGAAGCGCTACTTGCTGTTGAAGAGTCTTCAGTGATGCCGACATGAAGGTGCTGAAGGTGCTGAACTCCGTTGCCAGTGATTGTAGTGTAGGTGCCTGGCCCGAAGCAGTGGCCTTATTTAATTGTCCTTGGAAATCTGCCAAACCAGTGTTGAAGCGCTCCATCAGAGCATTTACGGAATCCTGGAGTGTATCCATGATGAGTGTGGAGAGATGAAAGGAAAAATTATGCTGGCAGGTAACTTAGTTAATTGACATTATTAGTCAGACGACCTCCGTGGCGTAATGGTTACCACGCCAGACCGCCACCCAGGAGGTCCCGGGTTCGATCCCCGGTCGGGTCATGATGAAAAACGAACTTTTTCTGATTGGCTTCGGGTCTTGGATGTTTATCTATATATGTATTCGTTATAAAATATAATATCGTTGAGTTAGTATCCCATAACACAAGTTTCGAACTTACTTTGGGGCTAGCTCAATCAGTATGAATTGTCCGTAAATTAGACTATAGACTAACATTAAAAATTCATGTAACCTTTATTAAAAACTTGTAAAATTATATTTAAATTAATTAAAAATATATTGAGCCAAAATTTGACGTGTTGTTAAATCCACAGCTACCCGCCGAGTCCCACAGCTACCCGCCGAATTTAATAGCGGGAAGGGGCGCATTATGCTAGCAAACTTGTCTTGTAAGCCGATAAGTCTTCTAACAAATAGAATTGTTGCACGAGCTACTGTATTACCTCATACTGAACGATTTAAAGATAAGTCTCTAGAGATGTATGTGAACCATATATCTGAAAGTAATTTGCTAGATTTACCAGAAAATACAAAACCACCTATTACAATGGACATGGTGAACGTTGGCCCTAAAATAACAGATACTCAGAAAGAACAATTGCTTGATTTACTAAATAGGTATCGTAGTTGTTTCGCTTTTAATATGCAGGAACTTGGTGTAACTCACGTCGCAGAAATGATGATTAGGTTGAATGATGATACCCCGGTCACTTATAAACCTTATAGGCTACCTTTTAGTGAACGTGCTGTGGTAAGAGAGATGATAGGAGAGTTGATGGCCAATGATATCATTCGAGAATCTCACTCTGCCTACGCTAGCCCTATAGTACTGGTTCGTAAAAAGAATAATGAGTACAGACTTTGCATAGACTATAGAGCTCTTAATAAGAAAACCGTAAAGGATAGTTACCCGATGCCCGTCATCGATGATCAACTGGACAGGCTCTGCGGAAAATCTCTGTTCACCAGCCTAGACTTAGCATCTGGTTACTACCAAATCCCAGTTGACGAAGCTTCGCGACACCTTACGGCATTCATAACACCAGACGGACATTATGAGTACACAAGGATGCCGTTTGGTCTAGTGAATGCCCCGGCAGTGTTCCAAAATATGATTAACAAAGCCCTGGGTAATAGACGTTTCGATCTAGCGATCCCCTATTTGGATGATCTGCTAACTACGGGAAGCAGCTTTGAAGAATCCTTTGATAAACTAAAAG
The DNA here is from genome assembly GCA_905163395.2 of Endotricha flammealis. Lineage (NCBI taxonomy): Eukaryota > Metazoa > Arthropoda > Insecta > Lepidoptera > Pyralidae > Endotricha > Endotricha flammealis. The sequence continues at coordinate 2,151,351 of LR990874.1, forward strand.
AAATACTCAGTTTACTAGCACAGGCTAACTTGACACTGAACTTAAAAAAATGTTTCTTCTTCCAGTCTGAGTTAGAGTATTTAGGTTATGAGATCTCGGAGTCCGGTCTTCGACCAGGAACCAGAAAAACAAGCGCAGTTTCTGAATTCGCTACTCCTGCAAATGTACATCAGGTACGTCAGTTTGTTGGCCTAGCTAGCTTCTTTCGTAGATTTGTTCAGAATTTCGCTACACTAGCTAAGCCTTTAACGAAATTAACAAAAGCTAATTCGACATGGCATTGGGGACCCGAACAGGAAAATGCGTTTCAGGAAATCAAATCTAAATTAATATGTAGGCCGATTCTAGCGTTGTACAATCCTAAACATGTTACTGAGGTACACTGCGACGCAAGTAAAATTGGAGTTGGCGGTATTTTACTCCAAAGAGGAGAAAACGATGAACAATTACGCCCAGTAGCTTATTTCAGCCGACAAACGACCCGTGAAGAATCTGTTTGGCACTCGTATGAGCTCGAGACGATGGCGGTAGTACTGTCATTAAAAAAATTCCGTGTTTACCTACTTGGTATAGAGTTTAAGGTCCTGACTGATTGCGTGGCTCTTCGCACGACCCTTACAAAAAGAGATCTACTGCCAAAAGTAGCTCGATGGTGGCTCATGTTGCAGGAATACAATTTTACTATTGAATATAGACCTGGGGCCCTACCCTGGAGTTAATAGCGATTTTAAACCCATTTCAATACCGTTCCAATGATCGCAAATATCAATTTTTATTTCGTACCCTTGAAACACATTGGATAGATGTTGGATGGAAATTAGTATCGCCTAAGGATTGGCAATGTCCACCTTGAAGTTAGCTCCCAAATAGTGATGGCCACGTGTCTATGCTAGTTTACGCCCCATCAATTATGTTAATATATATAAAAACTCCGATAAAAACTACGCTAATTCATTAATTTCTTAGAAGATAAAACTCAAAAATACACTAAAAAATATTTTTCTTAATATTTTAAACATGTTTTATTTAATTTTCCTCGGAAGATTTAAGTATGGTAGTTGCCAAAACAGAAAATGAAGAAGTAGGTATATATGAAGATTTTTTATTGTCAGTGTCAGCTAGGCTACTCTTGACACCAATACGCAGTGATCGGTATTGACAATTTGTCATTTCGTACTCTGCAGTTGCTATACTAGCGCCTATTGATATGAAATTGCGTGGTCATTATATGAACTAAATGGCATCTAGCTAGACAACATCGACGTACAATAATCGGTAATTCGGTACCCTCGACATTATTTTGACAGCTAATTATTGGTTTGATATTGGCCAATAGCGGAGATTTTTCCAATAGCTAAATAGTAACTTTTTAAGTAAAGCTTCAAGACAATTCTTCATAATTATCGAAAACTATTATTGATAATAGTGTGCCTAGCACTCCCAACCTATTGTTTTATGCTCACAATACCGTAGAGCGCACCATAGGAGTATAAAAAATAGAAAATGAAGATGGGACTGCTTTATGTGAAACCCTGAGGAAAGCGAACGGAAGGAGCCATAGCTAACCAATGAAGAAGCAAACAGCGACTTCTTTATACGGCGACGAGACGGCGCCACGCTGTAGAAAACCAGCGCCCTAATATTTCATATATGGTGATAAGTGCTAAATGTGAAATGTTGTTGCATTAAATTGTTATCTATCGAATGAGTAAACATGATAAAATGCAGTTGTTAATAAATGTACAGGTAGATAATATTATTGTGTGTAGGAAGGAATGTTTTATAAATAGGGAAACAAGGAATTTATTGTTAAGTCAAGACAAGTCAAAGCGGTTTTTACAGAAAATATATTACAAAAGGTCTTAAAATATTACAATTGTTTCACTACCTATTTTATTAGATAAAAATATTATGCAAACTTGTGATTATAAAACTCCTGAAGACTATAGAAATATTGGCAGATCAACCATATAAGTTACTTTTTCATTAAGTATAAATTCAAGTATATTGATTAGTTTTGTTTTTGTAGAAGTGATAGAAGGATATAATTAGCTACTGATACATCATTAGGTATTCCTCTTGTTTTACAATGTCATAAAAATGGTGTGAAATAAATGTTATTGAATAAAACCATATTTTTCTCTACCAGTCCATCATCATCCCATTTTGCTGCATTATCATCCAAATAAAGCGGCAAAAATTATAAATGTATGTGGTGAGTTTACATTACATTTAAATGAAAGTGATGTTTACTGAGATTGACATGAATAATGTTTCTACTGCTGAAGCTCAACAGGCCCTTACCGCTGGCTCGTCAGTTGCTGAGATAAGGAGGCATTTAAAAAAGGTCCCTTTTAGTTATAACTATGGTTAGCCCACACCACAGGTAAATATTGAGCGGGCCTGAGTAAGAATGTAAATAAAAAAAAACTAATACATTTTTTTATTGATTTTTTTTATATTTTTAAAATACTTATTTTAATTATCAAATCACAGTCAAAAGTTCAAATTAAAAATAAATAGTTTTATATAAAAAAAAATGTATTTAATCATTGCTGACGATATCCATATAAATAACAATAATTGTTTCGGCAAATTACAGTCAAGTTTACATTACAATAACTTTATTACAATTATTATTTTCTAATCATTGCTCACGGTAACTGTGTAAATAACAGTAAATGTTATTGCATAATTTATCAATCTAATTTACAGTTGAAAACGATAAATTAAATTCCTTTTTTATAACAATATTATTAGTTTCTGATTCTGATCTAATAGTTTATATAGATCCAGCACTGACAAATGCATCTGCTCATCATAACTCCCACCAGTTTTCCTTATGGAAGCTGCATAAGAGGCACACCACTTCAATGGCTGCTTCTTTTGTACCCAGTAGTCCCAGTACTTACTGAAAAATAACATAAGAAATTAATCATTACAAACAACAGTCAGACGCAGCAGAGGACTTTGTTTTATAATTTGTAAGGATGGCTACTTACATGTACATAGATAATTGTATTAAAAGTGACAGGAAACAAGTATAGAAGATTTGATTTTGTTAATTTAAAGAACTTATTATAACTAGGTACATATATAACAATAATCGAAATTTAATTACCTTTGTGATTGAAAAGAGCACACTTTCTGTCCGTCTGCTGTTTGGTCTGCGATAAGTTCATAGCAAGGAAACTTGGCGATGCCAGGAGTTCAACTCCAAAAGTTCTCATCTCATCTTAGCTGCGAATATGCCATTTTTATCTGCAAAAGAGAACAAATTAATGTAGTAACGTACCGTAGTTCTAAATTTACAAGTATAAAATGTAAATAATTATCATTTTTATATAAAATACTTACCAAACAAAACGTAACACGTATTTTTGTATTTATTTATTTGTATTGTATGTACTGACACTGTCAATAAAAATCTTCATAAATACTTCTTCTTTTTCCGTTTTGGCAACTATAAAACTTAAATTATCCGTAAGAAATTAAATAAAACATGTTTATAATCTTCAGCAAAATATTTTTTGCGGTATTTTAGTCTATTTTTGGGTTTTATGTTCTAAGAAATTAATAAATAAATCAAATAACGAAGTTTTTAATTTAATTATAACATAATCGATTTGGCATATCTAGCATAATCACCGTGGCCATCACTATTTGGGAGCTAACTTCAAGGTGGACTTTACCAATACTTAGGCGATACTAATTTCCATCCAACATCTACCCAATGTGTTTCAAGGGTACGAAATAAAAATTGACATTTGCGATCATTGGATAAAAATTGAAATGGGCCCCAGGGGCCGGTGATTATGCTAGATATGCCAAATCGATTATGTTATAATTAAATTAAAAACTTCGTTATTTGATTTATTTATTAATTTCTTAGAACATAAAACCCAAAAATAGAATGAAATACCGCTAAAAATATTTTTCTGAAGATTATAAACATGTTTTATTTAATTTCTTACGGATAATTTAAGTTTTATAGTTGCCAAAACGGAAAAAGAAGAAGTATTTATGAAGATTTTTATTGACAGTGTCAGTACATACAATACAAATAAATAAATAACAATAATACGTGTTAGTGTTACGTTTTGTTTGGTAAGTATTTTATATAAAAATGATAATTATTTACATTTTATACTTGTAAATTTAGAACTTAGAACTACGGTACGTTACTACATTAATTTGTTCTCTTTTGCAGATAAAAATGGCATATCCGCAGCTAAGATGAGATGAGAACTTTTGGAGTTGAACTCCTGGCATCGCCAAGTTTCCTTGCTATGAACTTATCGCAGACCAAACAGCAGACGGACAGAAAGTGTGCTCTTTTCAATCGCAAAGGTAATTAAATTTCGATTATTGTTATATATGTACCTAGTTATAATAAGTTCTTTAAAATAACAAAATCAAATCTTCTATACTTGTTTACTATCACTTTTAATACAATTATCTATGTACATGTAAGTAGCCATCCTTACAAATTATAAAACAAAGTCCTCTGCTGCGTCTGACTGTTGTTTGTAATGATTAATTTCTTATGTTATTTTTCAGTAAGTACTGGGACTACTGGGTACAAAAGAAGCAGCTATTGAAGAGGTGTGCCTCTTATGCAGCTTCCATAAGGAAAACTGGTGGGAGTTATGATGAGCAGATGCATTTGTCAGTGCTGGATCTATATAAACTATTAGATCAGAATCAGAAACTAATAATATTGTTATAAAAAAGGAATTTAATTTGTCGTTTTCAACTGTAAATTAGATTGATAAATTATGCAATAACATTTACTGTTATTTACACAGTTACCGTGAGCAATGATTAGAAAATAATAATTGTAATAAAGTTATTGTAATGTAAACTTGACTGTAATTTGCCGAAACAATTATTGTTATTTATATGGATATCGTCAGCAATGATTAAATACATTTTTTTTTATATAAAACTATTTATTTTTAATTTGAACTTTTGACTGTGATTTGATAATTAAAATAAGTGATTTGATAATTAAAATAACTATTTTAAAAATATAAAAAAAATCAATAAAAAAATGTATTAGTTTTTTTTTATTTACATTCTTACTCAGGCCCGCTCAATATTTACCTGTGATGTGGGCTAACCATAGTTATAACTAAAAGGGACCTTTTTTAAATGCCTCCTTATCTCAGCAACTGACGAGCCAGCGGTAAGGGCCTGTTGAGCTTCAGCAGTAGAAACATTATTCATGTCAATCTCAGTAAACATCACTTTCATTTAAATGTAATGTAAACTCACCACATACATTTATAATTTTTGCCGCTTTATTTGGATGATAATGCAGCAAAATGGGATGATGATGGACTGGTAGAGAAAAATATGGTTTTATTCAATAACATTTATTTCACACCATTTTTATGACATTGTAAAACAAGAGGAATACCTAATGATGTATCAGTAGCTAATTATATCCTTCTATCACTTCTACAAAAACAAAACTAATCAATATACTTGAATTTATACTTAATGAAAAAGTAACTTATATGGTTGATCTGCCAATATTTCTATAGTCTTCAGGAGTTTTATAATCACAAGTTTGCATAATATTTTTATCTAATAAAATAGGTAGTGAAACAATTGTAATATTTTAAGACCTTTTGTAATATATTTTCTGTAAAAACCGCTTTGACTTGTCTTGACTTAACAATAAATTCCTTGTTTCCCTATTTATAAAACATTCCTTCCTACACACAATAATATTATCTATGGCTCCTTCCGTTCGCTTTCCTCAGGGTTTCACATAAAGCAGTCCCATCTTCATTTTCTATTTTTTATACACCTATGGTGCGCTCTACGGTATTGTGAGCATAAAACAATAGGTTGGGAGTGCTAGGCACACTATAATCAATAATAGTTTTCGTTAATTATGAAGAATTGTCTTGAAGCTTCACATAAAAAGTTATACTATATACCTAGCTATTGGAAAAATCTCCGCTATTGGCCAATATCAAACCAATAATTAGCTGTCAAAATAGTGTCGAGGGTACCGATTGTACGTCGATGTTGTCTAGCTAGATGCCATTTAGTTCATATAATGACCACGCAATTTCATATCAATAGGCGCTAGTATAGCAACTGCAGAGTACGAAATGACAAATTGTCAATACCGATCACTGCGTATTGGTGTCAAGAGTAGCCTAGCTGGCCTGAATATGCAACATGTAGACGCATTAAGCCGCAACCCTAGACCAATTGAGGACCAAGAAGAACTAGAAATTCTTCATATCACAACTAATGATTGGCTACATACAGTTCAGATGACTGACCCACGACTGAAACATATTAAAACTATTCTAAGCACTAGTGAAGAAGATCTTAAAGACATTACAAATAACTACATTCTCCGTGATGGTAGGCTCTATAGACAAGTAGGTCGAAAACATAAATGGGTAGTGCCACATGGTGCACGATGGCGCATATGCCAAATGAATCATGACGAAGCGGGTCATTTCTCACAAGAAAAAACTCTGGAAAAAATAAGCGCCGATTATTGGTTCCCGAAAATGAAACGTTTCATTAAGAAGTATGTGGCATCGTGCATAAATTGTGCATATAATAAAGAGATGTGTGGGAAAAAAACCGGTTATCTACATCCAATCCCAAAAACTCCGTCGATTTTTCACACGCTCCATATAGACCACTTGGGCCCTTTTATCAAGAGTAAAAGGGGCAATGCGTATATTCTAGGGGTAATAGATGGATTCAGCAAATTTATCTGTGTTAAAGCCGTCAGAAATACCAAGTCAAAAACAACAATCAGAGCTCTGGAAGACATATTCTCAAATTTCGGCTGCCCTAAAATTATCATATCGGATCAAGGCACTGGATTCACTTCCAGTGAGTTCAAAGAGTTTGTAAGATCGCTTGGTATTAAACACGTGCTCAATGCCGTCGCAACGCCGCGTGCAAATGGTCAGATTGAGCGATACAACCGAACAATTTTAAACTCATTGGCTGCGATGAACCACGGCCTTGATGAAAAGGATTGGGACTTGAATGTGCTGAAGCTACAATGGAGCTTGAATAACACAATAAACAAAGGAATTGGCAAGTCACCAGCAGAGGTAGTTTTTGGGCAAAGAACAGTTGGACAGTCAGAAAATATTCTGAAGGGTACTTTAGATTCTGGGGAAAACGATCGGGAAGAAATAAGAAAAATGGTAGAAAGAAACATTGAAGAGGCACAAAAGAAAATGAAAGATACATTCGATCAAGCGCGGGCGCCGACAAAGTTCTTTAAAGAAGGGGACCTTGTTATGATCCCGAATAATAACCCAGAAAAGGGGAAAAGTAAAAAGTTAGCACCTAAATTTCGGGGTCCTTTTAAAGTAACCGCTGTTTTAAATAAAGACAGGTACCAAGTGACAAATATTGAGGGTCATTCAAATAAAAAATATGAGAATATATTCCCAGCGGACCATTTAAAACCATGGGTGACGTTTCATGCAACCCCACCCCATGATAGCAGTAGTGATGATACATGTTAAATTTAATAACGATGATTATAAATTGATTTAATAGTGAAGTAAATAAGTGACAATAATGCAACATGATTTCAATACTACTTTTACTGTAGAGTTCCTAAATTCCTAATCCTACCCCTTAACAGTTACAGCATAGATACAATTTGATGGTCCGGTATAGAAGAGGTTTCGTACCAATTGTGGCCATTGAGCAGAGTCCGTGTTCCGAGGGTGGCAAACGGTAGCGAATGGAATCGACTTGACGGCAGGCCGTGTCCCGAGGGTGGCAAACGGTAGCCAATGAAATCTACTTGACGGCAGGCCGTGTCCCGATGGTTGCAAACGGTAGCCGCCTATTAAGCATCGTCATTTTATCAGCAGACCGTGATCCCATGGAGACAAACGGTAGCTTTATGTAGCATTATATAAATGTTATATGCAGTTTTCAATATATTAACATGTGATGAGTGACTAATTTAAATGATTCTTTTAATGACTATCAAAAGCAACTGAATTTATATAAATAGCTTCAACCTATTGTAAGAAGAAACTACTAATGCTTTATCTGAAACAGTGTATTACTAAATCTGTATCAGTGTACCTTACAATGTCATAATTACATACAAAGCGTATAATTTATTTAAACGATCACTTTATGATTACTATTGTCAAATAATAAAAAAAATGCTTACTTAATTTTAATAAATCGGGTATGAGGTCATACCCCCTTTTTTTTTTTCTTTTACGTCAGAAAAATGCTTTGTGGCAGCCCCACCGCCCGGGGAGCACGCGGTGGGGACTGTGGAACTTACCACTAAAAAACTGACGGGATGCCTCTTGCCCTGTGTGGCGGGGCCACGGGAAACTGGGATACAACCGCGACCCCGCCAGGGCCGTCCGGCCAAGGTACCAGCCGGACCCGCTCGTCCCCGATACGCTCCGTCAGCAGTACACCGCATCCAGGTGCACTGCCGACACCGAGGACCATCGCTCCCTCAAGACGACGGGCCTTCCCCGGCCCGCCGTCTCGGCTGGGCTATGGTCCCCGTCCACTCGGCGATCGCACCCACTGTGCCGACCGCCAGCCAACGGCCACACCACACTTATTCAGCGTGGCGCGGCCGTCAGCTCCGCTCGTGATTTTTATAGAGGTTGTCTTCCTCGCGGCCCGGGCGGTTAAGCCAAGGCCCCCGGCCCGTGGGTGGAGGACCCACGGGTTACGGTATGCGCCGCACGCCGGCTGGTAAGGCCGGCGCCCACTAGGGCGTCCGCGTCAACCCGCGAGCCGAGCGCAGGGAGTGGACACACCCGTCCGCCTGCAACCCGCACCCGGCGAAACGCAGGGACCGGACCCCGCTCGTCCCCCTCAACCCGCGGCTCGCCGCAACTCGAGCGCAGGGAGGGGACCCACGTGTCGGGACTTCAGCCGCCGGCAAGGACGCGCCGGCGTTGCCCGGGGTGGACCACGTGGAGGTATCCCGACAACCACCCCAAGGTCATACCCCCTGCAGGAAGGCCGAGAGGTCCGGAATAGGGACATTCCTGAAACAGGATGGCCGACTGTTGGCTACTCCAAAAATACAGGCATAAAATAATAAACAAAGAAAATATATAAATACCTAGTTAATCTTAAAAATAAATGCAAGCTAAAATATTAAATAGATAAATGTTAAATTCATAAATAAGTCGGCCAGTATTATTGGATTGTCAACGGCAACACTGAAGAACGACAACAAAAAAAAAAAGAAGAAGAAGAAGAAAAAAGCAAAATTAAAAATTTTTAAAAAACCCACGACGGTTTAAACGTAGTTGAAAAAGGATAAAATAATTTTGAAACCCCCGACTTAAAGAATTTATGCTATGAATTTAATTAAAAAAACCCCAAGAAAATCCGTCGGGGGCTGCCATTAAATGAACTAGTTTGGCAGTTTTATAGTTACTTGAATACTTATCTATATTTATGAATTTAAAATAGCGATGGCAGCCCCCGACGGATTTTCTTGGGGTTTTTTTAATTAAATTCATAGCATAAATTCTTTAAGTCGGGGGTTTCAAAATTATTTTATCCTTTTTCAACTACGTTTAAACCGTCGTGGGTTTTTTCAAAATTTTTAATTTTGCTTTTATTTTAAACTTTTTAGAGAGCAAGCATATTATTATGTAAATAGTACCCTCAAAATTCAAAACTTTTATTACGAACTGTGGAACTATACGCCACCGGCGCCGGTCACAAACCGAAGACACAGAACAGAACAATGGCCATCGTCTTTTGCTCCCCTTCCCACATAAATATTTGATTCACTAAGTGAGGGAACGCACGAGCAACTTTGTCTCTACAACTATTTTGTCTCTTACATCAAGTCTATGGGTTAGTATGAAAGTGCGCGCACGTAGCGACGCAACACCCGGGAGACTTTTTTGTCCGCGGGAGCCCGCACGGCGACAAAATAAATTTCCAGGGTTGCCAACTTATAACGTAAAATTTTATAGAAAAAGCAGTGTTGCCACCTTGGTTTTTGAAAAAGGGCAGTCGGACCAGCTAAAAAGAGCTAGATTTTTTTATTACAGCAAATTTTGCCAAAATAAGGGCTAGAAACGTCTAAAAACATTAATACAAATAAAATGAGCGAAAGCAAGGGTTAAAAATTGTTTATTTGAAACGTACAAAAAGCGCAAAATGTTGGCAACACTGAGAAAAAGTTGTGTCGCTGTCGCTCTCGTGCGCGCACCTTTCAAATTGCGGCAAGGAGACGGCGACGTAGACAAATAAATTGCCGGGAGACAAAGTTGCTCGTGCGTTCCCTCTCTAAGGGGGCGCAACGGACATGTAGGGCCTATTTGTAGTATAAATTTGTCCGTTGCGTTGCGTCGAGTCGATTTTTTCAAATATTTGACAGCCATTACCTATCAAAATTATGGAAAATCGATGACGCGACGCAACGTAGCGCACAAGTGAGGTCTCACTGTAATGTTTAATAAACTGCGGATTTTTTTTTCTTTTCTTTACAATTTTTAGAGTTTTTAAATCACTATACAGAAATACTTTTCACCTATCAAGAAAGTTCTATCGAGTTTCTTTATCAATAACTAGCTGACCCGGCAAACTTTGTTCTGCCTTAGAGGCACTACCCTACCCTAACCCTACCCTACCCCTACCCTACCACTACCCTACCCCTACCCTACCCCTACCCTACCCCTACCCTACCCCTACCCTACCCCTACCCTACCCCTACCCTACCCCTACCCTACCCCTACCCTACCCCTACCTTCATTGTTTTTAAGATGTATTCTGCTATTCGGGACGGAAACAAATCCAACAAATCAAAAACCATGGCAATCGGTCCAGCCGTTCTCGAGTTATAAGTGTTGTAACAAACACCACTCTCTTTTATATATATAGATTTGTAGCTAATATAAACTATATCACTGCAGTGCCCCCTAGTGAGTTCCTACCGTAATACCTATTTATGAACCCTCACTAATCAACCAGAAACCCATTACAAATGAAAACTGCAACAGAAACAGACTAGTAGTTTTAGTTTTGCACAAACAAATGTTTACTGCAGCGCCCCCTGGTGAGTTGTAACCTATCTAAGAACATGCTCCAATCGAACCCGAAACTATCACTGAAAACCGCATCAAAATAGAACTAGTAGTTTTGGAGATAAGTGGAAACATTGGTTTGCACAAACAAATGTTTACTGCAGCGCCCCCTGGTGAGTTGTCACCGTAACACCTATCTAAGAACATGCTCCATCTAATCAAACCAGAACCTATCACTGAGAACCATATCAAAATCTGACTAGTAGTTATGGAGATAAATGTCTACTGCAGCGCCCCCTGGTGAGTTGTCACCGTAACACCTATCTAAGAACATGCACCAATCAAACCCGAACCTATCACTGAAAACTGCATCAAAATCGGACTAGTAGTTTTGGAGATAAATGGCAACATTGGTTTGCACAAACAAACATTCTCTCACCCCAAACGCATATACCGTCTCCGTTCCGTCGTGGGTAAAAAGGAGATCTGACAGATGAAGGATGACGCAACAAGTGAAAAAAAGACGTGGGTTGAGAGTGTTCGTTAATTATTAAAAAATTTAGTTTGAATATTGTATTTGGTCAGTAAATAAATCGTTATTTCTTGAATCCTGCATATTATTGCTGTTATCCATCCTCAACTTGGTATTCTTATAGATAGATGTTCATTTTAATAAACCAAGTAGCTTTAAAACGTGTTTATTGTTTCTAGTTAATTTCTTTTTTAATCGCAACGGTGTTTCTTTATGAAAAGACCGTTTAGAACTGAGTCTGTTAGTAGAAGAAGAGATGTTTTTATTGAAATTTATCTTTTTTTTTAAGTGTAAATACAACTGTACTTCTTCACCACGTAAGTTAAAGTGCTTGTTTTCTGCGTCTAACAGTTTTATATTAATTGAATTTATTGAACTTTGGTTCACTGGAAAGTAAATTAAATTTTTAGCAATTTCAATAATTCTATAACCGGGGGGTACATTAGGCACAAATTCGTAAATGATATGACTCGGTTTTTCATTTACAAATGATCCACTGATAACATCACATTCGTTGCGTACGATAGTTGTTCGTAAAATGCTTACAGGATGCCTAGATTCTGTACATAAGTACAGATATAAATTAGCTTTTATTGATTCTGTACCAAACCCTAATATCTTTCCGATTGAAGCATTTTCATTGAAGTTCACATCTTCAGTACATAAAATACGTGTTTTCATGGTATTATTATTACAAGTCAATGTTAACGCTGCATTCTTAATGTTACTTTTAAGATAATCACAAATGTCTTGAAACTCATATGATCCTTCAGGTATTTCAATAACTTCTTTACCATAATAAAATTTATTATTTTTTTCATCAATATTAGGTATAGAATTAAATGTCGAAAAGTACAAAAGCCCGCATTCGTACTCTCCGTACAGCTGTAATGTAGGGGAATAGTTTGTTGTTACAGATTCTCCTCTGCCAGTTATTGACACAGTGAAAGACATAGTTATCCTAACTAATATTATAAATGAGGAAAATATTTTTTCTACTATAGAGGGCGCTTTAACGGCCAACAGATGGCACCACAAGTCGCGCTATGGGTTGTTTTGTTGTCAAACGAGATCTATCCTAGTAATTTTGTAGTCCAGCTAGTATATAATCCTAACTAATATTATAAATGAGAAAGTGAGTTTGTTGTTTGTTTGTTATTCCTTCACGGCTTAACTAATCATTCGATCATTATGAAAATTTGTATACATATTGTCAGGCGTACAGAGCCCAACATAGGCTACTTTTTATCCCGTGAAAGTATGTCTATCCAATGGGAAAATATTTTTTCTTCTAAAGAGGGCGCTTTAACGGCCAACAGATGGCACCACAAGTCGCGCTATGGGTTGTTTTGTTGTCAAACGAGATCTATCCTAGTAATTTTGTAGTCCAGCTAGTATATAATAATGGTTTCAGGATGCATATGGGGCTGTCTCGGTTCTGCAGTGCATCGGGTATGTTCGCTCAAAACCATACTGATGATTTCTATGCCATCGTTAGAAAGAGAACTGCCTCACTGCTAAACAGAACTCGAGCCAGCTCCAACTCCATCCTGAAGACAATGGCTTGGAGATGTGACTCTCCTATCCTGAAGCAGTGGGTTCAGCTGTGTATTACGGGCACCCAGCTTGTTGGTAAATAAGTAGATGGAGTGTAAAATATTATTATTGGTTAATTAATTAATTTCAAATTTATTAAATATGACATTTATTATTATTACTCGTTATTATTTACTCGTTTATATTTATAATTGATTTTATTTTATTTTATTTAAAAATAAAATTATTAATTCTGTTACTATGACATATTATAAATTGAAATTAATATATTTTTACTAACATAGCTATTAAGTATCACTCTAACTAACAGCATTATGGACTCAAATTGTCTGAAAATAAAAATAAATTAAATTAAAAAAAAAAAACATATTTTTTGAATTCTATATGAATGAATTAATAATTAACCAAAGTCGTTTTATTATTAGAATTAAGATTTATTTGTAAACGTTGTGTAACGACATCTGTGGGCTATTTGTAAGTACCTATGATCAGCTGTACCTGTACTAAAAGTTATAGGGCCCCACGCACGCCAGTGATGGCGCCGCCCGTTATGATTCTGTAAATCATTCACGTAATAACACCTATCTAAGAACATGCTCCATCTAATCAAACCAGAACCTATCACTGAGAACCATTTCAAAATCTGACTAGTAGTTATGGAGATAAATGTCTACTGCAGTGAGTTGTCACCGTAACACCTATCTAAGAACATGCACCAATCAAACCCGAACCTATCACTGAAAACTGCATCAAAATCGGACTAGTAGTTTTGGAGATAAATGGCAACATTGGTTTGCACAAACAAACATTCCAACCGTCTCCGTTCCGTCGTGGGTAAAAATAAGTCTTTTTTCTGTTTCAATAAATCAGTATAGGAATCTTTACAGAGTAAGTATTGGTTTATAATTTATCAAAATCAAAATGTATTTTTGATAAATAAGAATATTTTAACAACTCTTGTAACTTTAGCTAACATATTAATTTAATATTTTGAAATATATAGTTTTGTGACTTATTTCATACAAAAAGCCATTTGTTTTTATTAATGTTTGCAACTGGGTACAGTTTGAGATTCACTCATTCGAATCGAACTATGCAATTCGGCGGCTGCACGGTCGGGTGCCTCCACGTGAGCGAATGGTCTGTTTTTGGGAGGGGATACGTCCCCTCCGAAGCGCAGATCGTCCGCCTGGCGCAGCTGGAAACAATGGCTAGTAATGTCAGGAGACACTGCAAAGTGTCGATAGGCATTGCTAGCTATTGGCCAAATACCGACACCCTGGGGTCAAGGTTGGAGGAAACGTGCCGAGGACCCCGCGGTAGGGCCGGTGCACGGGTTCGCAAGGTGGAGGAGTGGGCGAACCCGGGCAACGGCTCTCCCGAGGCAGTAGGGGGAGGGTTGGACTGGGGGACGCACATCGGGGGCGGAGCGAAACTGGATACGTTGGTCGTGCCCTCTCGGTCGGGCGTAGCTGGGGGAAACTAGCCCTACTATAGGCAGGCGAAGTTATACTCCGGAGACGCGCGGACGGGAGGACACGGCACATGGGGAGGGATCGCTCCGTCTCGGATGGGCGGACTCCAGTCCAATTGCCAAATACTGTTCTTGACGACCTCCGTGGCGTAATGGTTACCACGCCAGACCGCCACCCAGGAGGTCCCGGGTTCGATCCCCGGTCGGGTCATGATGAAAAACGAACTTTTTGTTGTTATAAAATATAATATCGTTGAGTTAGTGTCCCATAACACAAGTTTCGAACTTACTTTGGGGCTAGCTCAATCTTTATGAATTGTCCCTATATATTTATTTATTTAGCGACTCAGGGCGGGGGAGTGGCGGTACTTCGCCCTGTACAACCGCCGCTACCTTTGGTCGGGTACACCAAAGAAGCTATTCTGTTTGGTACTCAAAACCAGTTAACTTTTAAACATGGATTCCTTTTTAAACTCAAACACACAACAAAAACAAAACAACAAGGACGGACAACCCGAAGCGCCTAAAAGTATAGTCCACGTCTCAACCCCATATAGGAAGATAGGAAATACCAAGGCTCGTATCAATCTGACCTTGGTTTTGATACCTATTCCTCTCCTCCTCCAGATGTTGTTCAAACGAGTCATAGCATCTTTTGCCATCCCGATGCGCCTTTTTATCTCGGGAACACAGCTGCCGTCATTGCAGATTTGGGAGCCCAGGTAAATGTAGTGGTTGACTGTGTCGATGCCAGGAATATTGTTAGTGATGTTTGCTAACTTTCCGGCTCGATCCACTATCATTATCTTTGTTTTAGCTCTGTTTACTGCGAGACCAATATTGCCACTTTCTACTTCGAGGCTATGGAACAGCTCGCACATATCTTCCACAGATGTTGCTAGAAGAACGGTGTCGTCGGCATAACGGAGATTTGACAGTATTTTTCCACCTATAGGAAAACCTTTCTCCCAATTGTCGATGGTCTTCCGAATGATGTACTCTCCATATATGTTAAAAAGTATAGGAGACAGGATGCATCCCTGTCTCACTCCCTTCCCAGTTCGGAACATATTGGAGTATTCAGTGCCTATCCGTATGAAAGATCGGTTTACAGTGTACAGACCTTGGATCAAAGCAACGAGGTGTTCGGGGGTTCCCATTTCAAGCAGTATGTTCCACAGTTTATCCCATTGCACGCAGTCAAAGGCTTTTTTGTAGTCAATAAAACACAGGATCACAGGGCTATTGAACTCCCTGCTCTTCTCTATGATTTGGCGGACGTTAAGTATTTGTTCCCGCGTTCCTATGCCTTTGACGAAACCTGCTTGCTCTTCGGGGATCTGCCGGCTTAGATAGTGACTAAGACGGCGGTTAATAATATGGAGAAGGATTTTACTCGCATGAGGTATTAATGCTATAGTCCTATAATTTTCACAAGCCTTTGAAGAGCCTTTCTTATGCAAAGGTATAAACACCGAGTCTGTCCAGTCTTTCGGCCATATTCCAGTATTCCAGATAGTATTACATATTTCGGTTATAGCCTTTGTGCCTCGCTGGCCTAAGTTTTTGAGTATTTCGGCTGTAATACCATCACTTCCCGGTGATTTCTTGCATTTAAGAGCTTCGATGGCATGCTCGATTTCGGATGGTAGGATATCAGGCTCCTCAGTAGACCATGTGATATTAGCACCCATTGGCTCTCTTGAGTCATATAACTCCGTGCAGTAATTTTTCCAGCGCTCTAGCACTTGAGCCACATCTGTGAGTAGACGCCCGTCTTTATCATTAATGGCACACGTTTTTGGTTTACGTGTTCCGGTCAACTCCTTTACTTTTTTAAAAAGATACCTGGATTCGTTTTTCAAGGCGTGTTGTTCGAGTTCGAGGCAGATAGCGTTGATATGGTTTTCGTAATCTTTCCGACAACGCCGTTGAACTTGACGGCTTAGTTCTGCATACCTCTGCTGGGTTTCAGTTGAGCATATACCCTTTTCTTTTAGTTCACGTCTCTCAAGAATGATTTGAGCCGTCTCAGACGTGATATAGTCTTTCATGACGGGTTTCGGCAGTTTATTGTCCCTAGCAGTTTCCTCTATCACACTTTTGAAGTAGTTCCATTTACTGTCGCTATCTGTCATGTCATTTGGAAACTCTCCCATTCTCCGCTCAAGGCCTTCCCTGAGACCACCGACGTTTATACCCTGCATGTTCGAAATTGCAGGTTTTTTTATTCTTTTTAGCCGCACCTGAACAGTTGATACAAGAAGCTCGTGATCGGAGCCGCAGTCAGCGCCAGGGAAAGTTGTGGCGTTTGTCACAGAAGTTCTCCATCGCGTTCCTATTAGAATGTAGTCAATTTGATTCCTACATCTATCACCAGGAGAAACCCAAGTATACAATCTGCGGATATGATGTTTAAAGCAGGTGTTAGTGATGGTAAGGTTTTCTTCACAACAGAACTGTAAGAGACGCTCCCCCCTATCATTACGTTGTCCAATCCCATATTTACCCGCAACACGACGAAGATGGTCATCGTGAGTAGTATCACCAACTTTGGCATTGAAGTCTCCCAGTATGATGGTAATTTCTCGCTTTGGGATTCCTTTAATTACCCCAGATAACGCATCGTAAAATTCCTCCATCTCTTCCTCAGTTGATTGTGCTGTGGGGGCATATACCTGCACGATGTTAAGCTTGCACGGTACGGTGTTAAGTTTAAGCGTTATTATGCGGTCGTTAACAGGGTTATATCCCAAGATGCATCTGTTAAACGTTCGCGGCACTATGAATGTCACGCCTTTGCTGCTATCGTCTTTTGGGCCCGAAAAATATACTGTGTTTCCGAGATCAGATGTCAATTGACCCTGTCCTTTCCAGTGTGTCTCGCTTAGCCCTAGCAGGTGGACGTTCTTCCTATGCATTTCGTTCTCCACAATTTGCAATTTGCCAGGTTGATTTAAGCCCCGCACATTCCACGTTCCGATGCGGTGGGGGTGGCGAAATGACTTGCTTGTGTAAGATGATTCATCAGTAGCATAATTTCCATGCGACCCCTGACGAGACGCGAGCGCATGGCCGGTAACACATTTCAAACCACCTCTCCCGGAAAGATGGCGCCGGGCGTCAGCCGGATCGCCAGACATACTCATTGTTCTTAGACCTTCCATGCTGACTCTCTTGGGAAAATAGGAGCAGTGGTTTCCCGTTGCCTTCTGCCCCAGACATTTTTGAAGTTATTTAGACTCCAAGGCCGCTGTTGCCTGTGGTATGGTTATACCGCCATTGCTCGATCGCCAGAGCCTCGTCCGTTGTCTAGCAGGGAGCACCGCGGTGTCCAAGGGACCCCGCCGCCAGCTCTTCTTAATGAATCACCGACGCGTGCAGGTGAGGTTGACTGTTGGGTCGGCTAAGATGTTATTCCGTTCTCCCCTTACTCCCCTTTCCACATCCAATCATTTGTTTGAAAGTACTCCGGAACTCGAGAGACATTTATTAATCTAACACTGTCGGTGATTACATATCTGTTTAAGGCCGCTAGGTTGAACATGGGTCGGTGCGACTCGTCGCCCTTTGACACAAGGAACAGTGTGTACACAAACTTGGCGAGGCTTTGACAACATCTAATACCTACACACCGGTGTTGCATCTGGGTGATAATGGACGACATTGCATCCGTCGATTACATTGAAACAAGTCTCGTTTAACAGTAGTAGGTACTACAAGTAGCGGTCGATGTGAAAAGAACAGTTGGGGGTGCCCCAACGAGCCAGACGCGACGCTCTGAATGTTGCGGGCTGATAGTCAAACTATACATCTTTTGTTACGGTAGTAATCAGAACCATGAAATGACCCTGCGAGGGTTTAGTATTACAGCAACCCTGCTCGGGTTGATTGTAGGCATGGGAAATATGCGTAAGCGAACAACATCCATGAGTAGTACTCTGCATGCAGAGGTAAGTTACGTAAAGCCTGCCCCTGCGAGGGGTCGCGTGCGGCCTTGCTTTGACCCGTTTGCACAACGGTAGCAAGAATGGCCGGCTTAATGTATCACTTGTTTGTGTGTTGCAAACAAAGCTTATTCTATCTATCAATCAATGACCCTGCGAGGGTCGAGCGTTTCAGCAACCCTGCGAGGGTTGATAATAGGCATAGGTGCACAACATCCATGAGTAGTACCCTGCGGAGGTACGATATGTAAAGCCTGCCCCTGCGAGGGGTGGCGTGCGGCCTTGCTTTGACCCGTTTGCGCAACGGAAGCAAAGATGGCCGGCTTAATGTATCACTTGTTTGTGTGTTGCAAATAAAGATTATTCTATCTATCTATCAATGACCCTGCGAGGGTCGAGCGTTACAGCAATCCTGCGAGGGTTGATTGAAGGCATAGGAAATATGCGTAGGCACACAACATCCATGAGTAGTACCCTGCGGAGGTACGATATGTAAAGCCTGCCCCTGCAAGGGGTGGCGTGCGGTCTTGCTTTGGCTCGTGATCAGACCAATGACTAATATTTGTGACTTTTAGTGTTTATTGTATCACTTGTTTCTGTGTTGCAAATAAAGCTTATTCTATCTATCTATCAATGACCCTGCGAGGGTCGAACGTTACAGCAACCCTGCGAGGGTTGATAATAGGCATGGGAAATGTGCCATACTACGATTATAGTTGTGATAAATAAATAAATGCAATGCAAAGTTACGCACGCGCCACCCAACACTTTTGCCCAGCGGCTGCTACGGGACGGACGCGTGCGGAACGGGGCATTGGAATATAGCAAACATTATTGTGTTTTATTACGAACCAACCAGTGGACATCACAGTGGCGACGAGGATGGGATAGGTAAGAGAATATTGTCCACACATTAATAAAAAACATAGGAGAAAATAGTTATCTATTTGACCTTAATGTTCTTATGCAATAGTAGACATTTTGCAGTAAAAGAACCTACAAAGTGTATGAATATATAAATAATACTGGATATTTGTGTATTCGTCATTAATTAAATCATAAATTTCTTTCAATCAAAATTTATCAACGCTAAATTTAAATCTAGTTAGTAACGAGCACCTCCTTTGCATAATAATTATGATATGCGCCGGGTGGTCGAACGCAGTGCATTTTACTTCTACCTACTTATTTACACTTTGTTGAAATATCGGTAAAATTTCAAATTTTACGTTCTCTAAGAGGTTTAAGATATTTATTTCTCATAAAAATTGAAATGTTAATTACTTATACGAGAAAACAATTTATGTACACAAAGTAGTCTTAACAATAATATATCGCACCTGACTATCAACTTAGTATTATCTCAAAATTTTTGATTTTTGAGTTAAAATTATATTCGGAATGTAGATTTTTTTCTCTACAAACTGGTAAAACAATGGTATTTCTAAGTCATTGGGTTCTCTGATAGATGGCGTGTTATGCCACTGTTACCTAATGTACCGCTCGTCCCCGCGCGCCTGTCAAACAGTCGCATCGCAGTTGATTCACTGGCCACTCAGTATTTACAGAGACCGCATGCTATTTTGTGTCGTATTTTGATATAATACATCAACCCGACAAAATATCCGCAAAGGTGAGTAATTTTATTAAAATTATCTTTTACTTGATACTGTATTGTTTGTCAATAATTTTACGAAACTAAATTTTATTAGGAGTTGTTACTATTTAGCCTGTTCAGTTATTTCATTTTTTGTGGTTGGTAATGTTTTATTTATAAATGACACTTTAATGCATTAAATTTGTTTGAGATATGACTATAGTGCAGTTTTTTAATATCCATACGAGTTCCTTTATTTAGACTTACAACTCTATGACGTGTTGAATATCATTGTTGGTTTCATTTTATTCTAGTGTCATCTTACAAAATGGACAGACATAAAATATCAGGAATACTAATGGCAGTAAATTACAATGAGAGCGATTTCTGAGTAGCTCTCATTGCATTTCTTCACCCGAAAAAAATCATTCTGCAATTGATCCTTATCAATCTTTGGACGATTTCATCGTAGACCCCACGTATGAACCTGATGAGAACTGTCCACCGCACCGCCGCCGTGTTTCCTACAGAATCTTCCAGAATGTTGAAATTTTACAGAATGTTGTTAGTTGCTTTCGTTTATAAGAATTTATGTTTTCTTTTTGAAGTTGTTTAGCTTTTTTATGATTAGTTTTATACAAGAAAATGTGGCTAGAGGTCGACTATCAAGTAGCTCATTTTTTAACGGGACACGGAAACTTTAAAGCCAAGTTATTTTATTTCAAGGTTGTACCTTCTCCTTTTTGTGAGTGTTCGACCACGAATACCAGAGTAGAACAAACAGCTCATCACGTTCTGTAGGAATGTGATCTTGGGCATGACGAACGCGTAATCATGTTGGATTCTTTACATGTTACTTCGGGCGTAGTTTATTATTCTGATCTCGTAGCAAGCTGAGAGAGATATCAGGCATTTAGTAGGTTTTGCAATACATATTATTGGAATCAAAATAGTAAACAACAGCTCATAGCATCATAGAATTAGGTCCCAATAGTAACGTAACAATAGACCGTGGTGCACGGCAATCGAGCCTCACTTGATTTGCCATCTCTCTAGGGTATAATGCCTTTTGATTCAAATTGCTGTTTCTCACGTAGTTGTTAAGGAGGGAAGTCCTTTCAATATCCGATTTTCTTCTTTCTGATTAAATTCGTTGTGAGTTCCAAGACAGCTGTAGTTTTCTCCCCCGGGCCGTCAATAAGCTTCATTGCTTATTGTCAATCTGAGGTCGCCGTTGTTGATCCTGGCTACACAGGAGACACATCGGTGGGAATGTGTAGTGGGCTTGTCCCGATTAGTTTTATAGAGCAAGGGTTTTTTTGAGACTGATTTAATACTGTGTAATAAAAGACTGTTAAAATTACAATATTTTTGAGTTTAGAAGTAATAGAACACTGTTAATTTTATGATATTTTTTGAGTATAATATTTTTAAGTTTTAAAGTAATAGAACACTGTTAATTTTATAATATTATTGAGTTTACAAGTAACAGAAGACTGTTAAATTAATAATATTTTTGAGCTTAAAAGTACATAACAGAAGACTGTATTAATAATGATATTGAGTAACTAATAAAAACTTTTTAACAAACGGTTTTTTGTCTCAAGATTATGTACCTAAAATTACTTTTTTTTTGACATACTATGTAATTTCTTTAATACAGCGAAATAAAAACCGGATTTTGATCGTATTATTTCATTTTGACAACCTACTGAACAAACGAATTGCGTACTTTAAAACATGTTGTAAAGTATTAACTAAAAAATAATATTTAGTTGCGAAGGTAACATGGTATTAACTCTGAATGGTTCTAAAAAAATACTTGTAACTTGGAAAATATGGGGCCACAAGCCTTTATTTTAACTAAATAAGAAGATGAAGAATGCACCTTTAGATCAACATAAAAATGAGATCTTAAAGACGTAAGGTTCACACGTAATGATTTTTTGAATATTCAAAACGCTATATCTCGAAACAGCGTTTTTTGACTTAATACTAAGTTGATAGTCAGGTGCGATATGTAGTCGATCGACGTGTGTCGTTGATAGACGTATCAATAACTGACGAATGGTTAGTATAACGAATAGAATAACCAGTATGGTAGATAGATAGAAACTCCATACTAATGTCAAAAAAAAAAAAAAAAAAATTAATCAATTTGAAACGATTTCAAATCACTACATTGCAATGCAATAAAGCACCTAAAGGCAAGCCAATCTGATTCAAACACAATCATTGAAATTGACTGGAAATCCTGTGCCAAGTATACTGGAACAGAATACAGTCGGAATATAATAGTGGCAAAAAATTAGCACACAAAAAGTTCATCAACGTATCGCAAGGGTATATCAAGTTGTTGTTTATCAAGTAGGTATTTTTGAATTTTGTTCTAAAAGTAATTTTGCTATGAAGTAATCGCAAAGGAGGGGGTATGTTGTTCCAACATTTTGTGGCTTGATAACGAAAACTACCTCTGAAAGCTGTTGTTTTGTGCGAGTGTACCGACAATAAAAATCGATTCGGTCGCGTACTATAAAAAGAATGTGAAAGAGGAAATTTAAGCTTAGAATATAGGTATTGTGACCGTTTAAATTTTAGAAGGTCAAATAATAAGCAAGCAAGATGCAGTTTTCTGCGCGAATTCATGTTTAAAATGGCAGCGCTGTTTAAATATGGTGTAATGTGTGAGCGAGGTGGAATGTGGTACCTACATGAATACCAAATTAAGATCACACTGACCATGGATAAATAAATTATTTCTATGGTCGATCCTTGGTCGATACAATTTACGTACGGTCAGGAGCAGGTCGATCTTTACATATTGGACTTTGTACCGTTCTTAAGTTCTATATCATAAGAGCCAAAATTGTACATGCACAATGAAATTGAATATCAATCAAGTTCTATATACTGGTCAAATTGTAAGCGATCAATACAAGTATGTACGAAGTTCTATGAGTAAATGGGGTAGGTAATCTAAAAGCAGATCACGAAATACTAATCGCACATTTTAATAATGGGTATCCTAAGTTATTAAATTTTTAATATATTTTAAAAGTTACTCATTTCAAAGGTTCATGCAGGGTATATTTAGGACCTAAATCTATAGTAGTGCATTAGGGTCTACCTAAATTAATACAGTATCTCAATATCAATGTTAAATAAAAAAAATAATAAGGGAATGAAATTAGATGATGATTATTATACTTACTCTGAATAATTATTATTTCTTATTATAGTAGATACCTACCTACAGTACCTACCCTCACATTTCACATACGATTGCGAACATATTTTACATTGTGACCATAATACGTTGCAAATACATTTATCACCTACCCACCCAAGTCACTCAAAAAATATAATTGGATCAAATAACCAAATGTTTCAAAGGGAAACCTGTCAATTCCAAGTTGGATCACATTAAATTGTGGAGCACCATGAAATTGGAGCTGAAGCACCATTAAATTGGAGCAACGATGAGTCGATGAAAATCGAATGGTACCTAAATTGAGCAATGATGAGTCGATGAAAATCGAATGGTACCTAAATTGTCTATATCATGGAAATGATATCAAAAAATGATCTTGTATTGACAAGATCAAGAGGTGGTTCGGTGAAAACCGGGAAAAAATTGTCTATATCATGAAAATGATAAAAAAAAAAAAATGATCTTGTATTGACAAGATCAAGAGGTGGTTCGGTGAAAACCGGAAAAAAAAAAAAAAAAAAATGTCTATATCATGAAAATGATATCAAAAAATGATCTTGTATTGACAACCGGAATATATATTATATTTTTGAGTGACTTGGTGAAAAAAAAAAAAAAAAAAAACAAATACCAGTGGTGGGTTGTAAAAAACAAAAAACAACCCATTCCACTTTAGAATTGTGTGGAACGTTCTACTTATCCAAATTAGCTATGTAATATTATGGTATTATGGCCACAATTTATAATTTATGAATTAACAAAATCTTCTTTTCTCTTCTTTTCTCAAAATGGATCAAAACCCCATCAAACTAGTGATGCAACGATTAGGATTCGGATCAATCGTAATCGCCGATTATCAGCATTTTTACGATTAATCCTAGGGTTCTAATCCCTTTGTCTTTGCCATCGAACAAAAAATTCAAACTCGCAAAAGAGAACCCTAATAATTTGCAAATGCTGTGTTTTTAAACAAAAACTTATCTGTTATTAATTTTGAATATTAATATTATAACCAATAAATAGAGTCATATTATGAGCCATTATGAGGTACTTCAAGTCAGTTAGCATTTCCTTTCCTCAATAATCCTAATCTTAATCCGAATCCCCAAAATAGGAATCGGTGCATCACTAATACAAACACGAACATGATATATATCGTTCTCGTGTCTCACATCGACTCATGCAAGTCGCGAACTCCATCTCAGGTACTGACTGGTATTATATTAATACAAAGCAGAATCCAGCAGACTTGATGAATCTAGGTGTCATGCCTCAATCCTTGCAGTCATACACTTTATGGTGGCTAGGCCCAACATGGCTGATCCTAGATCAAGCACAGTGACCTATAAACACTGATCAGTGTCTTGAGTTTAACCAGACATCTGAATCCTTACCCACACAATATAAAGTGGCAAATGTCATTGGCCGGAAAATGTCATATGCATATAACAGATACATAATTATTTGCCTATAAGCCCTTTTCTGGGTAAATGTCCAGGGATTCTGGCAATAATTCTAATATTATAAAAATGATAAAATATGGGAACAAATGGAAACGAAAGTTACAATTTTCAATCAAAAAGTATAGTGAATTTAATGTGTTTTGTCATATTTAGGGTGATCTAATTAAAATGTGTCTGTTTACATTCCCCATTATCATAGAGTATGACTCGATGCCTATGGATGATAGGCTTGAGTTGGTGTATTGGCATGAAGAGTAATGCAATACATTGTATTGTAGTATGTTAAGTTCAAGAGAACTGAGTAAACAGTATACTTAACTGAAACTTGCATTGCAATGTTTGGATTTCAGTTTAATGTAATTTTGAGGATTATGTACATAGGTATTTGTTATTTGTGATACAATGTGTACAAAACAAACGATGTAAACGTTTTATGAAATTACAAACAACCGATTAAAACGTTGGGAATTTAAATACATACATAGTTGTTGTTGTGTGACATATTATGAAATCAAATTATTATAAAGTTTGGAGGAAATGTTATG
Organism: Endotricha flammealis; assembly: GCA_905163395.2. Lineage (NCBI taxonomy): Eukaryota > Metazoa > Arthropoda > Insecta > Lepidoptera > Pyralidae > Endotricha > Endotricha flammealis. Next base: position 2,176,722 of record LR990874.1, read on the forward strand.
GTTATACATATCATTTGTTATTTATGACTTATGATATAAACCTAATATATCTAGTTTGAAGAGACAGACTGTTGTTGTTTGTATTTCATAAGCACGGTATAAAGCTTGGATAATTTGAAGCAAATTTTAATTAATTTTATTTGTTTTATAATGATCTTACATTAAAGTTTTCAATTGATAGAGTACTAGTGGAATAGTCCAAAATGAAAATATAATTTCATTAAATTAAATCATTGTTTAGCAGTGGAATAGTTTCATCCAGTCTTATGTAATAACTCACTATAAGGTAACAAATTAAATGTATCTTATATTCAGCTATAACTAACTACTTGTAGTATTAAACTATATCTCTTTATTTCAACTAACAAGTTGCTTGGTTCAAGTTATTATAATTCTACATAATTAGATACTTTTGAACTGTGAAACTGCAGTCATTACTGTTTTATATTTTGCTAACATTGTTTAGATTAACTTCTTAACTTTATTTAATGATATAATATAGTCTACTTAAAAGGAGACGCGAGAATGTTTTGTTTAACTGTCATACTAAAATAAGACCAAATTAATTATGTATGTATGATTATTATCAGTGGCTATCATTTGGACGTGTCTTGCGAAAGGTTAATTGTTACCTTAATTAGTGTCATTTTTATAATTAAAGGAAAGGTAGACGTCATCATGCGATTATTCTCGCTATATAAAAGGCTCATTGTTGTTCAATTTGCTATTACCAGTTGTATGTATTCTAAACACTGTAACAATATTAAAATAAATTAATGAAAAAATGAATAAAAAACAATAACAATAATAATGGAAAAAAGGCCGTAACTGGGTTTCTTTCGCCATTTCTTTTCCCCAGTGGTCAATTTGCTTTGCTTCCGAAATGGTGGTAGTTTATAAAGTAGCTTATTTATTTTATATTTAATTTTGTAAAAGGTAGATGTGCCATACTACGATTATAGTTGTGATAAATAAATAAATGCAATGCAAAGTTACGCACGCGCCACCCAACACTTTTGCCCAGCGGCTGCTACGGGACTGACGCGTGCGGAACGGGGCATTGGAATATAGCAAACATTATTGTGTTTTATTACGAACAAACCAGTGGACATCACAGGAAATATGCGTAGGTGCACAACATCCATGAGTAGTACCCTGCAGAGGTACGTTATGTAAAGCCTGCCCCTTCGAGAGGTGGCGTGCGGCCTTGCTTTGACCCGTTTGCGCAACGGAAGCAGAGATGGCCGGGTTTGGTAAAGGCAAGAAAGCTTTTCGAACACCCTTCTCCTGTGCTGCGGCTAGTAACTCCGCATTAAACACGTGCTGACATGACGGGGAATCTTACGTAGCGCGACCTTGAAATGAGGGAACGCTCACGTGGTTCTTAACATCGTAACAACAACTTCTCATTTTGATAACCTCCGCACGAAGATTCAAGTTAATTGCAATGATCAGAGCAAACTTTAAAAATTTCGTCTTTCAAAAACAGCTCGTTAACTTTCTCGCCTATTAGTATGTCAAATTCGAATCGCGCGCCCACTGTAATTGTTGTGTATGTAATTAAATGTATTCAATATATTTCACAATGTAATTTATTCGTATCGTAAGTAAGTAATAAGTATACATAATTAATGTGGGCGTTGGCCGTGTCACATTCTGACAGACGCATCTGTCAAGTCCGGGGGTGATGGCGTCGTGGTGCGTTCGGAAACACAACGCCGTATCCAACATCCTCTCCCTCGTCATCGGTTCTGTTGTTACAGGTCCAGACGCTGTGGACGCTTCCTTATTCTCTGTGAACGACGGGGTGAGTTGCTAGAGGGTATTGAACACTCCACAGGGACCGATTCCTGCTGCTCTGTTGGCTCTCTTATTTCAACAGTTTGACCTGGTGTATTTTTCGGCTCTTCCTCGTCCGGCTGTGTGTCGTCTTCAGTTTCTGTAGTATTTGTATTTTCTTTTTGTAGATCTCGCTGATGAAAATGGTAATTCTCGGGTACGTGGTCATTATTACTTGTGCATGAGGTTTTTATCATTTGATCCACATGTCTATGGTGTACTCTTCTGTCGACCTCTACCTCATAATGCAATTTTCCCGTTCTTCTTCCAATCCTTCCGAACCTCCACTTATCACCATCATACATTCTAACCTGTACTTTGTCTCCTCTGTTAAACTCCTTTTTCACCACCATATTGTTATCCTCCTTATCACATTTCTTTTCCGCTTTTCTTTTCACCAAATCAATTCTTGTTCTATAAAGTCTCTTGAACATCATTTCTGCTGGACTTAATCCCGTAGCACTATTTGGTGTCTTTCTGTACATCATAAGAAATTTTTGAAGTTTTTCCAACAGGGGTCCTTCCTCACTAGCCATTGCTTTCAATTTATTTTTAAATGTCTGTACATATCTTTCCGCTTGTCCATTTGTAGAAGGATGAAAAGGAGCGGTAAACTTAGCTTGAATTCCATTCTTTTTTAAAAAGAATTGCATTTCTTCTGAACGGAACTGTCTACCATTATCTGAAACTTGAGTGATTGGTAGTCCAAATGTCGTATATATCTTCTTCAGTATATTTATTGTTGACGTAGATGTGATAGATGTTGTTGGTATTACTTCTAACCACTTTGTGTAAGCATCTACTATAATGAGAAAATATTGGTTCATGAATGGTCCTGCATAATCAATGTGTATTCGGCTCCATGGTTCCTTCGGATATTCCCAACTGTGTATTGGTACCTTAACTGGATTTTTCTGCATTAAACAACATCTTTTACACTGTTTTACTGTTTGTTCTAAATCTGTATCGATATTCTTCCACCATACATAACTTCTTGCTAACGCTTTCATCTTTACTATGCCGGTATGAGCTGTATGTAATTCTTCTAAAATTTTTGGTTGTAATTCTTTAGGTATAACGATTCTTATTCCATAAAAAATGCAGTTGTCTTGTAGGGAAAATTCGTGTAGTCTTTTAGTATCGCTAGTGCCAGATTGTATATCTAGGTAAAGCTTTCTTAATTCTGGGTCTTTTTTAGTAGCTTCTTTTATTTCTTGTAATGTTACAGGCATTTCCGAAATTTGATTTAAATAGAATGCATCATCATCAGTAAGGCTGTACTTGTCTTTTTCTAATTCTTTGGAATTTGTTTGTCTAGAAAGGTAGTCTGCATTTGCATGTTCTGTTGTCTTCCTGAGGCGAATGTCATAGTCAAAGCCTGCTAAGAAGTTCGCATAATGAACAAGTCTAATAGCTGTAGTTGCGGGTGTAGCTTTTTCTGGATGTAGAATTCTAGCCAAAGGTTGGTTGTCAATAATCAATGTAATTTTTCTTCCGTAACAGAATTGAAAGAATTTTTTCAGTCCCCATATTAGGGCCGCTGCTTCTTTGTCGAGCTGGCTGTAACCCTTTTCAGCTTTAGTCAGCGATCTCGAGGCAAATGCTATTGGTCTTTCAGTTTTATCTGGTATTATGTGAGATAACACAGCGCCAAATCCAGTAGGAGATGCATCTGTAGCAAGGGTGACAGGTAAGTCTCCATGAAAAGGTGTAAGTACTTTGTCTCCACTAATCTCATCTTTTAATTCTTCAAATATTTTCTTACATTCCTTTGACCAAACAAATTTTGTATCTTTCTGTAGTAACTTGTAAAGTGGGTTTAATTTTGACGCTAACTCTGGAATAAACTGCTGATAATAATTTATCATTCCTAAAAAGGTTCGTAAAGATGACACATCTGTAGGGTCCGGGTTATTTTTTATATCATTTATTTTGTCTTGTGTAGGATGCAACCCATTTTCATTAATTGTATGTCCCAGATATTGTACTGATTTTTGGAAAAATTGGCATTTCTTTTTGTTTAAATGTAGTCCGCAATTTTGTAACTTTTGAAAAACTGCTCTAATTCTTTGTAATAATTGAAGATAAGTATGTCCTTGTAAAGCTATATCATCAAAGAAACAGGCTGTACCTTCTAATCCTTGTAATGTCTGATCCATGTAACGTTGCCATATATTTGGTGCCACTTTGACGCCAAACATCAATCTTTTAACTTTGTAGGTACCCTTACACGTGCTAATGGCCTGCATCTCTGCTGTCTCATCACTAGTTGTCATGTGTAGGTATGCTTGATTTATATCCAGTGTACAGAAATACTTTCCACCACTTAATTTTGAGAAAATTTCTTCTATTCTAGGTATTGGGTAGTTATCATTTTCTAAATTTTTATTTAAAGTTGCCCTATAGTCAGCGCATAAACGTACATTGCCATTTTGTTTCATTACAGGAACAACAGGAGTACCCCATTGTGAGTATGTCATTTTTTCCAGTATACCTGCTTCTTCTAGTCTATCTATTTCTGTTTCTACTTGATCTTTTAGTGCAAATGGCACTGGACGTGGTTTTAAAAATATTGGTACGGTATTCTCCTTTAATTTGAATGAGACTTCATAATTGTTTATTTTTCCAATTTCTTCTGTAAATAATTCTCTATATTCTTCTAATAGATTTTGTAATCTTTTTTTAAATTCTTTTTCTGTAATATCAGTTTCATTTTTAGTAATAGAATTGACATCAAATTGTAAATTAAGTTTCCGTAGCCATTCTCTTCCAACTACCGGGTCCACTTCTTTATTAATAACAAATAATCTTCCCTCCGTTTCTTCCTTATTGTATTTTATCGAAATGTTACATATTCCAATGGGCTTTATTTCCTCTCCCGTATATGTACGTAGCTTAACTGCAGTATTAGTCAATGTTGAGTTGGGGAAATGCTTCTGAAAGTAGTCTGCGGAACATGTTGTTACCGCAGCACCGGTATCCAATTCTAATGTATGCATATTTTTATTCAATTGTAATGTAATATAGAATTTATCATGTTGAGTATTATGTTCTCGCTCTAAAGGTATTTTATGTATTTCATATATTTCTTCATTGCTTTCATATACCGACGAGTCACTCTGTAGTTCCAGCTGCTTTTGGTCTTTAAAACAGACTGATTGTATATGCCCTCTTATCTTGCAGTTTTTACAGAATAGTTTATCTTTCAGTCTGCACTGGCCTGCTGTATGATTTGTTTTGCCGCACCGGAAACATTTAACATTCTTTCTATTACCTTCATCTTTACTTGTATTCTTTTTGTATATATTTTTCTTATTTTTATTTACTGATATTTTATTTATCTGTATTTCATGTGCCATTTCCCTGGTTTCAGACTTTGAGGCCTCTATGGCTAACGCAATTTTCATAATGTCCTCGAATTTAGTGTTTGGAGATTCTTGTAGCAAGCGCTCCTTGATTTCTGGGCTCCTCAAGCCTCTTATAAATTGCACCCGAAGGTGGGTTTCGAAGGTAGTCTGCTTACAGTTATTGCATGTGAAGTTACATTTTCCTCCAATTTCTTTTAGACCCGCAACATAATTGGCAATGGTTTCATACTCATTTTGCGTTCGTAAGCAGAATTTATGTTGTTGAGCCACTTCACCTGGTTCCGGTGCAATGTGATTGCCTAAGATGTGCACTAATTGGTCATAAGTCTTAGATTCCGGTGTATCAGGCGCAGTGATGTTTTTTAATAATTGGTAGTATTTGGGGCCGATGCAGTTTAAAAATATTTGTAATTTTATGTTTTCGTTTGTGACCCCTTTCAGTGTAATATAATTCTGTAGTCGCTGTAGGTAGCTGGAGAAGGATTCATTTTGTTCCTCGTAAGGTTGTAATGAAATTCCGCTTATAGGTTTAGTGCCCTGTTCCATGAGAGCACGTTGCATGGCCTGCATACCTTGCATGGTTTCTACCATTTGGGCGAGAGCTTGTGAAAGCGCCTCCATGGTAGGTTTCTTCCGACCTCGTCGCCAGCTGTTGTGTATGTAATTAAATGTATTCAATATATTTCACAATGTAATTTATTCGTATCGTAAGTAAGTAATAAGTATACATAATTAATGTGGGCGTTGGCCGTGTCACATTCTGACAGACGCATCTGTCAAGTCCGGGGGTGATGGCGTCGTGGTGCGTTCGGAAACACAACGCCGTATCCAACAGTAATAAACTTCTGACAGAAGTTTGTTAGGCTTCGCGTTGCTTATGAACGCAGAATGATAAGGCAGCAAATGACTTGTGAGCGTGAGCAAAAGGGAGTTACGAATCATGTCTTAATTTCGTCATTTATCTTTAAATCGACAAAACCGGGGGTAGCATTATAAAAATAGAACCACGCACCAATCACTACTATCTAAATGTTGCAAATCCTTTAACGTCTGAAGAAACCCCTGAGGAGTCTTAAGTTTACTAGGTTCTTTAAATTTCGTCTCAATTTTAAACATAAAACCTGATTGAGCAACCGGTGGCGGTACTTCGACAGAATTTACAATAGATCTGTGTATGGCTCGACACTAACGTTCCCGTCACCTATATTCCCATTAATGTGTACCGCGGAACAAGATACAGAATAAAATTATTATTGCAAATTGAATAAAATGAATGATTGATTTCGAAGGTCATCTACTTAACGTGTTAATTTACAGGACTCGCGACGTCGATACCGGCGTTTGCTCTCCCCCCTGTCTTTTTGTTACGGTGACGCGGTCTAGATTTTCTGAGGACTCGAGTCCATTTGATTCACGCGATCGCGATTTTTATCGTCACTTTTAGCGGGAGCACTAGCACTAGCACATGGGGGGGTCCGGTACCTAGTGGCGAATGACGCAGTAGCGACACACGTTGTAGCGAAAAAAATTCAGCGTGGTACGCTGGGGCGAAAAATCATTGAAGCGAAACTCAAGTAGGCGAATGGCACTGGAGCGAAAAACAAAGGTGAAATAAAACACAGAAAGTAAACGTTTAGTTTTATTCAGCAAAAGATATAAGTTAGATTTTGAGTACAATGAAATCTAAGAGAGGTAGGACATAGCGAGCGGATAATCCGCTCAAATCGGAGCAGCCCGTCTGGGGAAGGACCTCCACCTTACAGAAGATCGTAGCCAAATAGCATTGGTCTCGGCCATGTTGTGTTCCTACGGTGAGTAAGGTCTCCAGAGCTCGACTTGGGGTGGGGTTGGGAGGGTTGGCAGCGCGTGAGTGATACCCCCGGTATTGCAAGCGTCTATAGGCTACGGTGACTGCTTACCATCAGGCCGACCGTATGCTTGTCTGCCACCTGTGGTATAAAAAAAAAAAAACAATGACGTTTAACTATACGTCTGATGATTAGCTCTGCTAGAAATGAAGAGATGAAAAAAATAATTAGTATAGTCTTGTATTTAACGCAATAGCTCGTATAAAATCAAAGTTGCTCATTTTATTTTTATTTTTAACAATCGCTGCTATGGCTTGTGCTTGTAGTTTAACTTTTTTTTTTGGTGGCGTCTGGGGCATTTTACCCAGAATTCTTAAAATTTTATGAGCCGTTGTGTTTTGCTCTTCAATCAGTTTATTTATACAGCCGTACAGTCCTAGTTTCTTGTTGTCCATTAAGGAATTCCACCTACGATGCCATGCTTCCACACTATTTTGAGTTCTTGGAAGATGCAAATTATTATTTCTTTCGATAGACCACAAAGCAGGTGGAAAAAGGGGTTGTAAACGTGATATTATAGTCTTGCCATCCGATTCACGGGATTTGAACTGTCCTAAAACGTAATATTTTTCGAAATAATCAGTGACTGCTTCAGCTTCTTTCGGAAAAATCGTCTCTTTTAACTCGTTGAAAACATTTGGTATATCGTCTGGCGGGAAATAGGCCAACGCTACATAATGTCGCATTTGAAGCGCAAACTCGCTGTCTGAACCATATTTTTGACTGAGGCCGTTTTCTTGTATTTTTCTCCAAATACTTTGGCCCAAATGGAAAAGACAAGTTGACTGAATTGTAGCTGGAAAAACAGATTTCACTGCATTTATAATTGCCAATTCAAAATCGGACATTATTTGTTCCGGGTTCAACTCAATATTAAATTCCAAAGCATATTCCTTTAAACTGTTAAAAAAATTAACATAACATTCTTCAGTCTTTTTATGGAGAAACCCGTATGCTAAGGGTAATATTCGTCTGTAATCACCAGTGCCAACTATAGCATGCACCGAAAATATTTGTGTAAACAATATCGGGCAAGTTTGGAAAGTTCCATCTACTAACCAAAATGGTGATTCGTCTAACATCCGAAGGTTATTTTCCGTTGCAAATAACAACAGGCGACCGCTGCCATTCTCTCCAAATATTACATTGCGTCCTAAAAAGCGATTACCATTGATTTGTGTATATTCTTCTGGAATATTTACCACTTCAGACAAGCTTTTAGGTTCCGTAGGCATTGTCTTTTTTCTTTCTCTCTTAATGATCTGCCTTAGGGCACTTTTGTTTGGAATTGCACTTGTGCTACTGGAAGGTACTTCAGACAATTTTTCTCTTATAATTTTACCAGGCGCGTCATTACTTTGAGCTGCTGCAGTTTTTAATCGATTCCTTAATACTATTTCGTCCACTCGGTCTAAAATACAAATTATGTACTTACTTAAATATATAGGGACAATTCATACAGATTGAGCTAGCCCCAAAGTAATACACACAATGTTAAAGTAGGCACAATATAAAAACAGTATAAAACAATTTAATTACAAAATTTGACGAAGGTATTTTAATAACAAAATTAAAATCAATTACAAAAATTCGTTAGTAGTGTAGTTCGATCAGGATCGATCCGTTCCGGTCGGGTCCGGTCCGGTCGTCCGGTCCGGTCGGTCCGGTCCTTATAAGGAATCTACATGCCAAATTTGGAATCTCTAGACAAAGCGGTTTGGGCTGCGCGTTGATATATAGTTAAGTCAGTCAGTCAGGACTTTGAATTTTATAATTTTTATAATTGTTAGGCAACTAGCCATTTTTTGAAAATGATTTTTGAAAGAAAAATTTCACCTCCTCCCCCCAGGTGGGATTCGAACCCACGAGATATCGAGGGGTCGTGGGTTCGAATCCCACCTGGGGGGAGGAGGTGAAATTTTTCTTTCAAAAATCACTATGAATTTTATATTTACGATCCCATGGGAATTTCTCAAAATAACGAAAGAAACCTCCATGAAACATTGGAAACAGCACTTGCAGTTTCTAAGAACAAGTAATGAGTCAGTGATTTACACATTCAGTCCCATTATTTTAGTTCCTGTGGAAATTTCGGGATAAAAATACACTATGTGTTACTCCAGATTAAATTCTACTCGTGTACCAAATTTCATTACAATCCCTTCAGTAGTCCATGATTTACACGTTCAGTCCCATTATTCCCGTTCCTGTGTGAATTTTGAAAAGAAACATACATTTAATGTTAAGTTGAGCAAATCGCTACGTATTAGTGAAAACCGCATACAAATCAGTTCAGCCATTTCTGAGATTAGCGTGTACAAACATACATACAAACATACATACATACAAACAGACGGACAAAATTTTCAAAATTCCTGAGTTCTATTTCATCAGATCAGACAAACCTTTTTTACACTTTTATTATATTATAGATAGATAGATAGATAGATAGATGTTTATTAATTCTTAATAAAACTTACCGGGTTCCGGTGCATGATTATGAATGGAAATTTCTTTTAATAAAAGATGTTCATCGCCAACTAAACGACTATTTACGGTACTTTTGCAGTCAATGTTTTTATTTACACAACACCAATATTGCACATTGTTCCACTTTTTGTTTTGCTTCATTATGTACCCATCGATAACTAAAACAGTTTTTCCGTACCGAGAAACCAATGGCCGAATAGATGTATTTTCACTCATTTTTTTATTATTTTACCATAACAACATTATAGTCTAAGAGCTAGCGAACCATCTGACTAACCCGTTTCCCACAAAGCTAGAAATTTTTTAGATGATGTTTTATTATCGGTCTATTAAGAAAGTACCATTCTGGCAGGCATCTCGCGGTTGCGTCATCATCCCTTAAATTTTTTTAAATGTCAAAAAATATTTTATTTTAATCTTCTTCCACAAGGCTACAATTTTAATACGGTGTAATTTATATATGTTTAAGTGTAAAAAAAAATCGACAACCTATTTTGACGGTTGCAAGTATATGCCAGTCGATAGCAAAGTTGTCATCGGGATAGTAATTCATAACCTGTTTCCCACATGGCTAAAATTTTTAGGGCATATTCTTTCAACTGTTTAGAAAGTATATGTAAACAGCCAGAACATTCTGGCGGTTGCAGGGGTCTGCCAGACGAGCTGTATATAATAGTCATGCATGACGCACGATGGGAACGTGTGCGCAACGGTCTGGCAGACCCTTGCAACCGCCAGAATGTTCTGGCTGTTTACATACACTTTCTAAACAGTTGAAAGAATATGCCCTAAAAATTTTAACCATGTGGGAACAGGTTAAGAATTACTATCCCGATGACAACTTTGCTATCGACTGGCATATACTTGTGAAGTGAAACTCACAAACACGGTACAATAATCTTTATTTTACTTCTTCTATCTTTAACACTCAACTAATTACTTGATTAACTAGTTAACTATACACTGGTAAAAATATAGCTTGACGTCCTTCCAGTTCGGGAGCTGAGACTCGACTGCTCCCTCTTGCTCTAGCCCCTCTACATATCGCCTGAGATTCCCGCCAACGGACGCTCACCGGATGTCAATCCATGTGTTGCCATAAATAAAAAGAAATGATATTACTTTCGTTTCCGATTAAAATAAAATAATATAATTGAAATGTTAAAACAAAAATACAAATAATTAAAATCACGACATTCGGCCATCCGATAACGTGCAGTCTCCTGACGTACGTACTTAAATATAACTCCTTATTATAATTTAATGCAACGCGAAAGTTTAAAAGTTATTATAACTCCTTATGTATACAGAAATATAATATTAAGGTTAACATTGTGGACGAGTGATATAGTACAGAAAACTTAAAAGTAATAAAAGATCCAAAATCATCCAATCATACGCTACTACATAATAATTCAATGATTTGTAATCATATTAAACACTTGACCGTTATTTGAAGCTTATGTGTATATTATATACACAATGAGATAGGCCCTATCTGTTTTCCGCACATCTTTTCTCTCTTTCTACCCTGTAGCCCTCTCTCGCTCGCACACTATCCCTTCTACTCCACCAGGGCGGCCATACGGTTGGCGGCCGCGTTCTCATCATTGGCGTCCTGTTTTCCGCTGCGCACGGTCGTGCCCAGGATTCGGTGAAATAATTATTTTTCTTTTTTTTGCATTTCTTTTATGCAATTTATTTAATTATTTCTTTTTATTAATAATTTTTTACTTTTGCATTTTTTTTTTTTGCAATTTATTTAATATTTCTTTTTATTATCTTTCCTGTTTCAATTATTAGATTAACGGGGTTACCGTTCGGTACTTTACGTACGTAGGCTTTTAGTTACCTACATATTTTTTCAGTTTTGCTTAATTACATGTTTTATGAATAATTTGTGTGATTTTCTACCCTAGGTTTCTTTTCAGCACGTATTAAGATGAAAAGTGACGATAGTGTTTTAATTCCATGCTCGAAAACACCATGTGCTAGTGCTAGTGCTCCCGCTAAAAGTGACGATAAAAATCGCGATCGCGTGAATCAATTGGACTCGAGTCCTCAGAAAATCTAGACCGCGTCACCGTAACAAAAAGGGGGGAGAGCAAACGCCGGTATCGACGTCGCGAGTCCTGTAAATTAACACGTTAAGTAGATGACCTTCAAAATCAATCATTCATTTTATTCAATTTGCAATAATAATTTTATTCTGTATCTTGTTCCGCGGTACACATTAATGGGAATATAGGTGACGGGAACGTTAGTGTCGAGCTATACGCAGATCTGTTGTAAATTCTGTCGAAGTACCGCCACCGGTTGCTCAATCAGGTTTTATGTTTAAAATTGAGACGAAATTGAAAGAACCTAGTAAACTTAAGACTCCTCAGGGATTTGCAACATTTAGATAGTAGTGATTGGTGCGTGGTTCTATTTTTATGATGCTACCCCCGGTTTTGTCGATTTAAAGATAAATGACGAAATTAAGACATGATTCGTAACTCCCTTTTGCTCACGCTCACAAGTCATTTGCTGCCTTATCATTCTGCGTTCATAAGCAACGCGAAGCCTTACAAACTTCTGTCAGAAGTTTATTACAGTGGGCGCGCGATTCGAATTTGACATACTAATAGGCGAGAAAGTTAACGAGCTGTTTTTGAAAGACTAAATTTTTAAAGTTTGCTCTGATCATTGCAATTAACTTGAATCGTCGTGCGGAGGTTATCAAAATGAGAAGTTGTTGTTACGATGTTACGAACCACGTGAGCGTTTCCCCATTTCAAGGTCACGCTACGTAAGATTCCCCGTCATGTCAGCACGTGTTTGATGCGGAGTCACTAGCCGCAGCACAGGAGAAGGGTGTTCGAAAAGCTTTCTTGCCTTTACCAAACCTGGCCATCTCTGCTTCCGTTGCGCAAACGGGTCAAAGCAAGGCCGCACGCCACCTCTCGAAGGGGCAGGCTTTACATAACGTACCTCTGCAGGGTACTACTCATGGATGTTGTGTACCTACGCATATTTCCCATGCCTATTATCAACCCTCGCAGGGTTGCTGTAACGCTCGACCCTCGCAGGGTCATTGATAGATAGATAGAATAAGCTTTATTTGCAACACAGAAACAAGTGATACAATAAACACTAAAAGTCACAAATATTAGTCATTGGTCTGATCACGAGCCAAAGCAAGACCGCACGCCACCCCTTGCAGGGGCAGGCTTTACATATCGTACCTCCGCAGGGTACTACTCATGGATGTTGTGTGCCTACGCATATTTCCTATGCCTTCAATCAACCCTCGCAGGATTGCTGTAACGCTCGACCCTCGCAGGGTCATTGATAGATAGATAGAATAATCTTTATTTGCAACACACATTATGCCGGCCATCTTTGCTTCCGTTGCGCAAACGGGTCAAAGCAAGGCCGCACGCCACCCCTCGCAGGGGCAGGCTTTACGTAACTTACCTCTGCATGCAGGGTACTACTCGTGGATGTTGTGCGCTTACGCATATTTCCCATGCCTATAATCAACCCGAGCAGGGCTGCTGTAATGCTAAACCCTCGCAGGGTCATGTCATGGTTCTGATTACTACCATAACAAAGATGTATAGTTTGACTATCAGCCCGCAACATTCAGAGCGTCGCGTCTGGCTCGTTGGGTGGGTGCCCCAAGTTATGTATTAAAGATAATAAAAGGGTATCCACATCGACCGCCACCTGTAGTACCTACTACTGTTAAACGAGACTTGTTTCAATGCAATCGACGGATGCAATGTCGTCCATTATCACCCAGATGCAACACCGGTGTGTAGGTATTAGATGTTGTTGGGGTGGGGAGTTGGGATACCTCCACGCGGTCCACCCTGGTAACGTCGGCGAGTAATTCCTTAGTTTCTAGACCCAACTCTGGAATTACTTGCCGACGGCCAAATTCCCGACGCGGTGGGTCTGCTCCCCGTGCTCCTACCTTGGATGGAGTATGTGGGATGCGGACAAATCCGCTCCCCCTTGCATCCGTACTGGTGCTGGGGGTGGAGCGACTGAGGAGACAACCTCGTTAAAAAACAAGAGGTGGAGCCGGCCGCGCTTGGCTCGGCCGGCTGTATGATGAGCGGTGGTGGACTCGTTCGCTCGCTGATCCTCCCCAAAAGCGTCTTCGCCCCGACTGGTGTCCGGGCCTACTCCACCCGTTGATACCGGGGGCGACCTCCGTATGGTGGAACGCGGAGGCCCTGCAGACACTGGGTCTCGCCAACCCAGACACTGCGGGGGGCGTTAAGGGTTGGGTCACATGGGCGAATGAGACCACCCTGGAAGAGGGAGTGCGCGGTGGCGCAAAGTGTCACAGAGTCCACTAAGTACGTAGTGGACGCTGTGGCACTTGGAGTGGCGCAGGAGGCGCGGTGGAGGAAGAAAACCTCGTTAAAAAATTGAAGAAGAGGGGCCGGCGGCTCGCAGAGCCCGGCCAGCGGTCGCACGTTGTTGCGACCGCAGAGGTGGAGGGGACCCTTGCCCAGCCGAGACGGCGAGCCGGGGAAGGCCCGTCGTCTTGAGGGGGCAATGGTCTTCGGTGTCGGCAGTGCACCTGGATGCGGTGTGCTGCTGACGGGGCGTTCCGGGGAGAGCGGGTCCGGCCAGTTTAACTTTGGCCGGACGGCCCTGGCGGGGTCGCGGATGTATCACAGTACCCGTGGCCCCGTCACTTAGGGGGCGAGTGGCATCCCGTCAGTTTTTTAGTGGTAAGTCCCACAGTCCCCACCGCATATTCCCCGGGCGGTGGGGCTGCTGCAAAGCATTTTTCTGACGATAATATAAAAAAAAAAAAAAAAAAAAAAAAAAGGTATTAGATGTTGTCAAAGCCTCGCCAAGTTTGTGTACACACTGTAGTGCGATTCTCTAAGCGAAAGGTTTGTCGCTGCGCCTTGGCTGTGATCACGGATGTCACAGCCTTTACATCGTTCGCTGTGGTCACGGCGTTTTGTTTGGTATTCTATAAGCTCTTTTAGCTCATCGTCGATCTCTCGGCTGCGTGAACGCATGACTGTTCGCAAGGCTGTGCTAGAGCGGTGTGGTATTCCTACTTGCACAATCGATAAATTCTCGACTAGTAGATATTGGCTATTTCTTTGTAATTGAAATTATGATAATCACATTTTCACCTAAATGCAACATGTAGTAATTACTTGAATGTATTTTTATCACGAAATAAATAAAATAAAATGTCTTTTGTGAAAAAAAAATGTCACTCGCCCGACTGTCTGAGTGGTTGTCAAAATTAACTACAAATAACCTAACCTAGAAGTTTATTGGTAAACAAAAAATAAATTCCAATTCAAATATAAAATTTTGGGTAGACCGACCCACGCCAGCCACTTGAAATTTTTTACTACGAAATGTAGAACATTATTTTGTACACTCTACGTCAATACGTTGTTGTGGTAACTGTGTAATAAATACTGTGGTGCAGTGCATAGTGAATTGAACCAAAAGTAAGTAATACCTACCTATCCTTAACTAAAGTTGTATAAAAAATTAATAAAAATATTGAAAGTAAATACATAAAGTCGCAGGTCGTACCTGGATTAGAATGGCACAGGACCGAGAGAGGCCTATGCTCAACAGTCGGCAGAAACGAGCTGAGATGATGATGATGATGAAATACATACGTGCTTACTTCACTGACAACTTATAATATACCTAACTTATTGCTTGCAGTGGCTCGTAACACAGGACTCTAGCCCAGGCAAAGAAGTTGATTGGGCTGATGGAGACAAGATCTGATCTTACCACTGGACATGCCCGTACAGCCAATGTCAGGGCCCGGATGTGAAACGGATGGTCAGAAATCGCTAGGGTCTTGAACAGTGTTGGCAACGGTGTGTAAAAGATTGGAAACAGTGGACTAAGGTATGTAATAAATGGCATGTTTACATGCTGCAGTTTGTGTGTACCCCTTAGAGCAAAGAAGCCACTAGCCAGGGAACCGGTGTACCCTTACATTATAGGTACTAAATTGAGCTCTTTGCTTTTTGTTATATGTGTGGTATTGAAAAGATAAAAAAGCTGCCACAAAAAGGAATATAAACTACACAATTTAAATACATTTTAGTGATAGTTTTCTGTATTCATATGAATTTAGTGCTTGTTTTAATGTCTGTTGTTATTTCAGGAACAAGAAATTGCAGTCCCACACCTCCAGACAGGGACACCACATGATGGCAGAGGCCAGAAGCAGATTCACCAACACTGTAGACAATGTCGCGCCACAGATAATTGAAGCCATTCAACAACATAGAGATAGAGCTCCAATGTAATTATAGTGTTTATTGAGGGGTTGTTTTGAATTATAAACAGACCGACAGACAGCTCTGCAACTCACGCAGTTTTAAAAGGAATGAGAAATTTTACCACCATTACTAACCTTCCCGGTAGCTCAGTGTTTAGAGCACTCGGCCGGATATCGAGGGGTCGTGGGTTCGAATCCCACCTGGGGGAGGTGAAATTTTAAAATCTATTTCAAAAGACAGACAGACGCGCGGGAGGACTTTGTTTTATTATATGTAAGTAGGGATAAAATAAATACTCAAATGTTATTTAGTTTTTATTGTCATAGTATAAGTCTGTATATAAAAATAAAATTTATATCGTGGTTTTACTTATTTTGAAATTTACCGCCTTACCCGCCATAACATATTTATAAGTTGGCGTCGACAAGTCCGACCATATTCTAGGGCACCTATAGTACCGCATCGGGCTCCACCTGATGAATCCCTCGCCGCAAAAGTTGATGAATCCGACTTTCTTCTTCTTGCAAATTATTTGTTAATTCTAAGAATGGTACTCCAGCTCGATTACATATATTGTGCAACACACAGCAAGCAATGACAATTTTAGATACCATTTCTGGATCATAGTGCAAAACTCTGTGAACCAGAAGACTTTTAAATCTGCCCTTTAGAATCCCAATGGTTCTGTCAACACTATTCCTCTGAAGAACCAGGCTCAGGATTAATGCATGGGGTCATCATGTAGGACCTCTGCCCGTAGGCGGAATCACCTGAAAACATATGAATTACCACCCTTCCACCACCTAAATTTGAATGTTTTCAATAAAACACCACAAAAGCTTCTAATATTTTCCATCTATACTAATATTATAAAGAGGTAAAGTTTGTGTATTTGTTAAATTGTAAGGGGTAATCTCGGGATCTACTGAACCGATTTTAAAAATTCTTTCACCAATAGAAAGCCACATTATTGCTAAGTGTCATAGGTTATATAAAAAACCAAAAAATAAAAAGGCTTTTAACATTATGCCCAATGAAGTGGGCACGGGTCAGCTAGTATCTAATAAACGTGCTGTCTCTCCCGTACATAGTATCTGGAACAGAAAATGATTTTTATTGTTGTAATTGAAATTATTAAAGTTTTAGTACATAAATACCTTGATAGACACTAGACACTGGTAAGACTGTAAGTAAGTAAATTTCTTTTTGAATTATCTTGGTGTGATGACTGAGCCCACCTCGCCGTGTTTGTTCAGGCATTAACGGCACAATTCGCCTTCTAACATGGCTATCAACTCCTATGTGAGTCTGAAAGCGCGTATGTAGTCCATGTCTGTTGTTAGGAGACTAGGTTTCGTATTCTACGACCTTGACGTCTTTTACGTAACTCGTCTTGTCTCTTAGCTTCTTCTAAAAGGAACAACATACACGAGACTCTTGCAGCCCTGTAAAAATAATAATTTGTGAAAAAAAAACTAACTTATCTACCACTGTTTACTTAAAAACTTATGTTGACGCCGAATTTTAGGAAAGTGTTTGTACACAAAATAGTTAATGAAAACGGTGTGTACTTACATATTTTATATAATTATATATATTTAATAATAAAATCCAATATTTAGCACTTGAAACTTAATTCACACAATTTAATTTATTACAAAATCCTTGCCGACAGCCACTAAAAGGAAGCTTTTGGATTTGACATTAAAAATTGTAAGCGTACGTCGAGGCTGTTGTCAAAGTTAAAGCTGTTTTGCTTACAGAATACCAATTTCATACACGAAATGTCAAATAAGTAATTCCGTGTCACGCCGTCTACAGCCGTGCGGCGCTACTGTCGAACAGCGCAGAAATGTGATTAAGAGAATACCAATCGTGCGTTCACCGCTGTTACAGCCGCTGCGAACAAAGCTGTCACGACGTTTGCGCTTAGAGAATCGCATAGCTGTTCCTTGTGTCAAAGGACAACGAGTCGCACCGACCCATGTTCAACCTAGCGGCCTTGAACAGATTTGTAATCACCGACAGTGTCAGATTAATAAATGTCTCTCGAGTTCCGGACTACTTTCAAAAAATGATTGGATGTGAAAAATAGTCCTGTCACAGACCTATTTTCACTAGCTCCATCTCACAGACTAGACGGTTCTTTCCGTAGCTCCATCTCAGAGATTAGACGGTTCCTGCGTCTAATCTACAAAGGAAGGTTAGTGGAAATGAAGTGCCTCCCATTCGGTCTGAGAACGGCCCCCAAGGTGTTTGCTTCTATCTAATTAGGTAGCACAGTCAATGAGGAATCAAGAGATTCAAATATTGGACTAGCTGCCTTGCGGGCGGTCTGCTCCTATCTTTAACACCGATTTAGCATTTTATATTTTAGACTTATTTTTATGTTGAGACAAATTAATGGCACTTTTTATTGACATTCCGCGTACGTAATGTTGTATGTATGTACCTAGTTTTAAATTTTATGTTGAAAAAGAAAAGTACGATATACTTTTAAATGACAAAAAAGGCCGTAACAGGTTTTCTTTCGCCATTTCTTTTTACCAGTGGTCATTTTGCTTTTGTTTCCGAAATGGTAGTAGATATAGAGTTGATTAAATTATGCAAATCATTTATTACTGTATACTCTGACAAGAGAACGTGTTTGTGAAAACCTATTCTCTGAATAAAAGTTTTGAATTTTGAAGAGTTTGAATTTTGAATTTGAATTTGGACGATTTTCGAAGTGTGTGTGCATCAAAGTACACAGATATTACAAGTCCAAATCACGGTAGAGAAGTTCCAATAAATTGCAATATCTCGGTTGGCTTGTGATTTTCGACAAATCGACATTAACAGCTTATCAACGCCTAGTTACCTGGGTGGTGGGACACTCTGTTAAACGACAAGGAATGCTATATAACGTAGAAGGTAGAAGAGAGAGAGCTAGATTTGAAGGATTACAGAGCCCAGTGGATCTATTAAACTTTGCAAGTTTTTTAGTGACAAGAGCAGCCTTCACTTTCGAGTACTCCTCTCTTTCCTGAACACAGTCGCCACAATACCAGGTGTCAAACAGTTCATGTTTCCGGTTCATTGACTGAAGGAGCTAACATGGTAGTTGCAGAAACACGATTGTCTTTCCGATTCACTTCGTATTTCCTAGTGACTGACGTGACAGACCTTGCTTGGGGAGAGCAAATAGTCGACCGTTCGTTCATGAGACCATAGAACTAATGAGAACCACTGGTACACTGCAACCAAAAGGAACTTTTGGCCTTACTCAATGTATTACAAGACCAGGGTCAGTCCTTGAGTCGTTCCACGGTTCTATTGCAGTGCGACAATAGAACAGCCTTATATTTCATTCGCAAGAAAGGCAGCACGAAATCAATAGTTCTCTTGAACTTGATGAGGGTGGTCTTATAATCCAAGCTAATCTGGAACAGTTCGCAACTGGACCTACTTTCATCGTTCTAGCGTCCATCTACGAGTAGTACATACAAAGCCGCATGGAATAGACGGCTAGGATTCGATTTTTGAGTCATTATTATTTTAGGAATCACACAGTATTTATACTATTGCACAAATCAGTGGTGTCTACGCTCTGTAATACCGAACTTTTGGCAGTCCTAAGTGCTCACGTACTGGTTAAGCATGATATAAAAAACCTGCAACTCATAAGAAAACTATTTGAGATGTAAATTCTCTTAATTTTTGTGTTCATATGAAATTAACGAAAATAACTGCTTTGCTACCAGACACACTGTTATGTTGCTGCTTTGTTTTCTGGTAGACGTATCCATGACCTGACCCTTCTGGCAGTCAATAAAAAGCATTATATTGACAATACTAATCATTTGATTCTATGGCCCAGACTTGGTTCTAAAACTGACCGTTTGGATTTTAGGCAATCGGCCGGGAAATTACTAAGAAATGACAATTCAATAATTGTTTTGGGTAAAGCAATGTGTTAAATTGTTAAATGAAAAACATAATTCCATTTTTATTTGTTATTTTAAGGCCCTCCTTGTGGTACCACAAGCCAGTAGCGCGTATTGTGAGCGCATAACAGAGGCTAGTATTGTCGCAACTCCCGGTAGCGTTCGCTCAGCGGTCGCCTTCAGAAACTGGTCCGATAACGTGTCCGTTGACAAATTTTGTCACGAGGTAACTAGAGGTCTGATGACACATTCCGTTGCTTCTATAGGCGTGAGGTCGTCCAGGCTCCTGTTAGCTCTGGGATGTCAGACTGTTTCGGCACAAATTAATCAAAATTGTGAAGAAGTTTACTATGTTATTATGTTGCTTGCATATTATTTCGTATATGTTTTTGTGTACATTTCCAGATACTATGATTGTAATTTCTATGTACATCAGAGTATTATTTGATTTAACAAATTTATTTAGTCTCGCACACTTGCAATTTAATTTATATTATCCTAAATATAAAATGAACAGTGTAACCTTCATAGTTACCGTTTACGCCTTCGGCTTGTTCATGTGCATAACTTCACATTGGCGTCCTCCTCCACCAGGCGATAACAAACAGGTCTCATTGTGTATATAATATACACATAAGCTTCAAATAACGGTCAAGTGTTTAATAACAGCGTTTTACCCTGAAATAAAACGCTTATTAAATACTTACCTTATTTGAAGCTTAGTTTTTAAATCTGCCTGGTTTAATTCGACACAATGATGAGAACGCGGCCGCCAACCGTATGGCCGCCCTGGTGGAGTAGAGGGGATAGTGTGCGAGCGAGAGAGGGCTACAGGGTAGAAAGAGAGAAAAGATGTGCGGAAAACATAGATATATCAGATAGGGCCTATCTCATTGTGTATATAATTTACACATAAGCTTCAAATAAGGTAAGTATTTAATAAGCGTTTTATTTCAGGGTAAAACGCTGTTATTAAGAATTCATATCACAAATATCACTACAGAAGCTAAAAAGTAAACAATTTTCAAAATCACTAGTCATTGATATAGACGGATATAGTGTACAAAGCTTAAAATAATTAAAGATTTGTAATCACGACATTCGGTTTTTTAACAACGACTTCGTTGTTGCAGCTCGGACAATGGAACGTCATCTTCACTATCAGAACTAGAGGTATCGGAATTAATTTCAGCTGTCAATGCTGGCGACTTTAAATTTATCCATGGTCTAACCCTGTCGGCTGCAACAACAGTTTCGAAGGGTCTTTTATTATTGTTAAACCCTGGTACACTAGCGATCTTATATCTATCGTGTCCTAGCTCTTTTATAATTTTATATGGTCCAATGAATTTTGAAAGAAGTTTAGTACTTTGGCCGTTATTATAAAAATTTGTTCTTGTAATTTTTATTAAATCTCCCTCTTTGTAAACGGGAGCAGGGGTTCTCGCGAAGGGGTGGGGAGTTGGGATACCTCCACGCGGTCCACCCTGGTAACGTCGGCGAGTAATTCCTTAGTTTCTGGACCCAACTCTGGAATTACTTGCCGACGGCCAAATTCCCGACGCGGTGGGTCTGCTCCCCGTGCTCCTACCTTGGATGGAGTACGTGGGATGCGGACAAATCCGCTCCCCCTTGCATCCGTACTGGTGCTGGGGGTGGAGCGACTGAGGAGACAACCTCGTTGAAAAACAAGAGGTGGAGCCGGCCGCGCTTGGCTCGGCCGGCTGTATGATGAGCGGTGGTGGACTCGTTCGCTCGCTGATCCTCCCCAAAAGCGTCTTCGCCCCGACTGGTGTCCGGGCCTACTCCACCCGTTGATACCGGGGGCGACCTCCGTATGGTGGAACGCGGAGGCCCTGCAGACACTGGGTCTCGCCAACCCAGACACTGCGGGGGGCGTTAAGGGTTGGGTCACATGGGCGAATGAGACCACCCTGGAAGAGGGAGTGCGCGGTGGCGCAAAGTGTCACAGAGTCCACTAAGTACGTAGTGGACGCTGTGGCACTTGGAGTGGCGCAGGAGGCGCGGTGGAGGAAGAAAACCTCGTTAAAAAATTGAAGAAGAGGGGCCGGCGGCTCGCAGAGCCCGGCCAGCGGTCGCACGTTGTTGCGACCGCAGAGATGGAGGGGACCCTTGCCCAGCCGAGACGGCGAACCGGGGAAGGCCCGTCGTCTTGAGGGGGCAATGGTCCTCGGTGTCGGCAGTGCACCTGGATGCGGTGTGCTGCTGACGGGGCGTTCCGGGGAGAGCGGGTCCGGTCAGTTTAACTTTGGCCGGGGTTCTCGCGAAATCATGTTTAACTTTTTGTTTTATTTGCGTTTCTTTAATCTTATCGGCCGCTACAGCCCTGAGCTCTTGCAGAGTCACAGACTGAGCGCTGGACTCAATATCTAACTTATTACTAAAACTATCGCGCAGTCTTATACCAAATAAAACCTCTGCTGCCGTTTTTTGTGTTGTGCTATTTATGGTATTATTTATTCCCCACTGTACGTTACCCAGCCACGTGTCCCAGTCGCGCTCGTCCCTACCACAGCCATACTTGCTAAGTGAGTTAAGGATCGTTTGGTTGAACCTTTCGGCTTGACCATTCGCCCTTGGACATGCAACCGCATTTAGTATGTGTTTGATACCGTGTTGATCACAAAAGCTACCAAATAATGCCGAGGTAAATGACGTACCGCGATCCGAGACTATACGGGCTGGTAGGCCAAAATCATAAAAAATACCTTCAAGAACTTTGAGTGTGTTTTTTGTCTTTGTGTCCTTAACTGCTTTTGCAAAAACATATTTTGTGAAACCATCAACGAGAGTAAGAATATAAGCGTTTCCTTTCTTACTTTAAATAAATGGACCAAGGTGGTCAATGTGAACCGTATGGAAGGGAACGCTCACCTTCTCTATGGGATACAAATACCCAGACTTCTTCTTAGCAGACCTATCTTTATTATAAGCACACTCAATGCAACTGTTTAAATACTTTTTATAAAACGACGCATTTTAGGGAACCAGAACTCGCTTTGAATTTTCTCTGTGGTTTTTGTTTCACCCAAGTGTCCTATGTCATCATGGTTGGACCGACATATCTGTAGCCTAGCATTACGGGGAACTACGAGACATAGCCTGTCGTCAACTCTCCTAAAAAGTCGATGGTTTTTAATAACATAGTTTTTCTTTATATCTTTAACGAAGTCATCAGTCTCAGATTTCAGGACTTTTGTAATACGAACAATGTCGGGGTCAGTCATTTGTAGAGTCAACAGCCAGTTTTCTTTTTGAATATTGTAGACTGTGATATTAGAATCATTTACCCTATCATTGGATAAAGTAGTGTTCATCTACATGCGCCATGCGGGCTCCTGGCCTATATTCAATATCAAATACGAACTCACTAATTTGAAGCCACCATCTTGCGATACGGGGTACAAGATCTCGCTTTGTAAGAGTGGTCCTAAGCGCATGACAGTCTGTTACGACTTTAAATTTTGCCCCCAAAAGATATACCCTAAATTTCTTTAGTGAACAAACTATGGCCAGGGTTTCTAGCTCATACGCATGAAGGTGTCGTTCCTCGGGTGTTGTCTGCCTACTAAAATAAGCCACAGGTTTCAAGACACGCGGACTATCCTGCCACTGCAACAATATTCCGCCTATACCTAATGCACTAGCATCAGTGTGCAACTCTGTGGCGTATTTGGGGTTATACAGCGCCAATATGGGACGGTCAATTAACTTATTCTTTAATAATTCAAATGCTTTAGACGCCTGACTCGTCCATTTAAAAGTAGAGTCTTTTTTGAGTAGATAAGTGAGGGGTCGAGCAATTTCGCCAAAGCCCCTAATGAATTTTCTAAAGTACCCAGTTAATCCTAAAAACTGACGGACTTCGTGTACATTTCTGGGAACAGGAAAATGTTTGACTGCCAATATTTTGTGCTCGTCAGGTCTAATGCCATCAGCTGAGATTTCGTAGCCTAAATAAGTCAAGGAACTTTCAAAAAAACGGCATTTGGAAAGTTTAAGCGTGAGATTATTTTCTCTCAGTAAATCAAGGACTTCTTCTAGTCTTTTGAAGCCCTGTTCAATATCTAGTGATGGCACTAAAATATCATCCAAGTAGGCTAACGCAGAATCGAAGCGTTTTGAGCCTAACATATCATTTATCACCTTCTGAAATACGGCTGGGGCATTTGCTAAACCAAAGGGCATCTTTTTGAATTCATAATGGCCATCAGGAGTTATGAACGCGGTTAAGTGTTGACTTTCCTTAGCCATAGGGATCTGATAATATCCGGAAGAAAGGTCTAGTGTAGTAAAATATGAATTTCCACTAAGATTAGTCAACTGGTCTTCAATAAGTGGTAGTGGAAAGCAATTCTTTTTGGTTTTATTATTTAGGGCACGGAAATCAACACAAAGTCTTTGTTCACCCGTTTTCTTCCTAACCATTAAAATAGGACTAGCGTAGTTTGAACTCGATTTCTGGATGATATCATTTTTTAAAAGGTCATCGACAATTTCGCTAACTTGACCTCTTTCATAATGCGACAGTCGGTATGGGCGATAAACCACTGGTTTATCGTCGATCAACTCGATTGTCATTTCGGTCTTTTCGACACAACCTATTTCACTGAGACTTAAAGCAAAACAATCGCGATATGACTGTAACATATTATAAAGCCTATCACACGTGGCTTCATCAATGCTAGGTCCTACTTTAATATCTGAACGATTAAGCGGTTCGAGTGTGGCTATATCCCTATAAATTCTATTCACGCACCTAACATCTCTCTCTATAAACGGTGTGGCCCTAGCTAGAATCATCCCGGGGTGCAGAGTCAGTGCCTTGGCTGTTAGATTAGTCAAAACTATGTCCCTTTCCAGTATCTATACGATATGCACCCTGATGCAAACGGAACTCCCTCCCGGGCTCACCGCACGTGTAACCCTCAATATAGACATCACCCTTAAAGGTCGGGTCTGTTGTAGAGACAGAAACGAGACCTACTTTGCCGATTTCCGTAGGTTCTAGAACCATTAATTTAATGTTTCCTTGGGGGTTAGTACAGTCATGAGGGTTACTATAAAAGAACTATTAAAATCTTTGAGAACGGTCACATTAGGCAATTCAGTAAAATTCTGTCCAAGTAGTAAAGGGGTATGCAGAAATTCATCACCAACGATGAGCAATTCAATTTGTGACTCAATATCATCTACTTTAATATTAACAATTGTTTTATAAGACGGCACAACTGTGGAGTTCCCAAACCCTCTTATAGTAGGTAGGTTGGAAAAGATTTTGGGCGATTCTAAAAGCAGAGCATCTGATTCGCGAATTAAACTACTGTCGCTTCCAAAATCGACATATGCAACAAAACTGTGACCGTTTGTTTATATCAATCTTCTTGAAAAACTTGTCGTTGGTGTTGTTGGGTGTACAGATAATCATTGTCTTACGTTCGTCATTATTCACTTGCCTTGAATCGGTAGGGAGGGTTAACGGGCTGAGTTTACAGATATCAGAATCGTGTCCGACTCTACGGCAAGTTCGACATCGTGTAATAGGTTTTGGACACTTAAAATAGGGGTGCCCCCTTCCGCGACAATTGAAGCAAGTAACACTACCGCTACTAGTTGCAGAAGTGGTATTAGGGTTAGTTTGTCTAACGTTATCATAACGTCTTCTATTGAAAAGAGGTAAACTGTCACTAGGGCGTTGAGAGTTAAGAAAATTCAAAAGGTCCTCTGGTTCCCTACAGCTCAATGCTTGAGCGCTATTTCTAATGGACCTATCTGTAATACCATAAACGATACAATCGACTGCGTTTTGTCCGTGGATTCTACATCTATTCAGCAGTGTCAACTTATCATAGAAATATTCCCTCAAACTCTCGTTATTATGTGAGGTCCGGCCTAACATCTCTTCAAGAAGCCGACCATAATTTCGCTCGTCAGGGAAAGCTTTTCTTAACTTTAATTGCCAATCTGCCCAACTAAATACAACTGATGGCAGGGCTTCGAACCACCTTTTAGCGAGCCCCGACAACTTTTGCAGTGCGAAATGTATGGTCTGCTTCTCATCCCATTCGTAAATTATAGCACATTCGTCGACTTTCCTCAACCAGCTATCTATACCCTGATTTTTACTAGACGGGTCAAACTCTGGAACTACATTAGTCAAATGACTGTTGTTCAAACGGCGGGTTCCTGAGTCATCTGGTCTTTGTAGTTGTTCAACTAGTCTAATTACTTCACCTGCTGATATAGAAGCCGCCTCTCTCTGCTTCTTCCTTGCAGGACTGAGCGGCTCTGCCGTCCGTTCTCTGGAACCCGTTGCGCGCACTCCTACTCCTGGCTCCAATTCCTCCACGACCCACTCCGCCGGTTGCTTATTTCTCTTTGGGGCACGTCGTCTCCCATGACGGTAGGTATTCATGTTCTCCATCCGAAAAAAAACAAATTGTATTAAAGTCAAACTTTACTTACAACATTAAATTAAAACTCCCAATTCAAATCTAAAAGTTCCGTTCATAAATCTAAGTTTAAACCTTAAAAGTTGTACAGAACTCAATTACACTCAAAATTAATTACTCGAAATTAATTACTCGAAATTAATTACTCGAAATTAATTACTCGAAATTAATTACTCGAAATTAATTACTCGAAATTAATTACTCGAAATTAATTACTCGAAATTAATTACTCGAAATTAATTACTCGAAATTAATTACTCGAAATTAATTACTCGAAATTAATTACTCGAAATTAATTACTCGAAATTAATTACTCGAAATTAATTACTCGAAATTAATTACTCGAAATTAATTACTCGAAATTAATTACTCGAAATTAATTACTCGAAATTAATTACTCGAAATTAATTACTCGAAATTAATTACTCGAAATTAATTACTCGAAATTAATTACTCGAAATTAATTACTCGAAATTAATTACTCGAAATTAATTACTCGAAATTAATTACTCGAAATTAATTACTCGAAATTAATTACTCGAAATTAATTACTCGAAATTAATTACTCGAAATTAATTACTCGAAATTAATTACTCGAAATTAATTACTCGAAATTAATTACTCGAAATTAATTACTCGAAATTAATTACTCGAAATTAATTACTCGAAATTAATTACTCGAAATTAATTACTCGAAATTAATTACTCGAAATTAATTACTCGAAATTAATTACTCGAAATTAATTACTCGAAATTCATTACTCAAAATTCATTACTCAAAATTCATTACTCAAAATTCATTACTCAAAATTCATTACTCAAAACTTAATTTACTCAAAATTTAATTTCGAAACCCAAGCCTCAATATTCAAAACTTAAATCTCAAAATTAAAACTCGTTAGGCTGCCCAATTCATGAACGCACTTGGTTCAATAATGCATATTTAGCCTATCTGATTCGTGAACACACTTGGTTCGATAGGGCATACTTAGCCCAAATTGATGAACGCACTATTGGTTCACTGAGGCATACTTAGCCTATTTAATTCGCGAACACACTTGGTTCGATGGGCATACTTAGCCCAAATTAATGAACGCAATTGGTTCACCGAGGCATACTTAGCCTATTTAATTCGCGAACACACTTGGTTCGATGGACATACTTAGCCCAAATTAATGAACGCACTTGGTTCAGTAAGATTAATCCATCATTAATGAAATAAAGTGCAATTATTTTAAGTTTATATCTTACATACGTGTTTAACGTACGTGTGTAACACAATTTAAATAATTAGTTTATCCATACCTAAAAATTATGTATTTTACCGTTAGAATTTAAGATAACATGTAGTGTCAATAATTACAAACTGTAACATCGACACCACACACAGGCTGCATTGTATTAGCACGACCGGATTGTCTCGGATTATCCCGACCGAGTCACGCCAATAATAATACTGCCCATTACAATTCCAACGGCAGTAGACACTCTTATTATAACTATCAAACTCTTCGAAATTAGTATCGCAAAATAATATGTAGTGTCAATAATAACGTATTTGCTATCAGGGTGTAGCCCTGATCAAGCATACTGTAATACTAACACTACACTTAGACTTTATCATATTAGCACGATCGGATAGTCTCGGAGTCTTCCGACCGAATCATACCAATAGTGATAACATCACTTTGTAATTCTAATTTTTAAGAATGTTTTTTAAAATGAAATGTAGAATGGAGTAACTTAATTTCCTATGAAAACAAAATATTTGCACTTTGTATAACTTACTTTATCATTAATTTATTAACCATGCTAAGTTGTTACTAAAGCTTACCTTGGGCGTTATCCCACTTCTGATATGAAGTGAAACTCACAAACACGGTACAATAATCTTTATTTATTAACACTCAACTAATTACTTGATTAACTAGTTAACTATACACTGGTATAAATATAGCTTGACGTCCTTCCAGTTCGGGAGCTGAGACTCGACTGCTCCCTCTTGCTCTAGCCCCTCCACATATCGCCTGAGATTCCCGCCAACGGACGCTCACCGGATGTCAATCCATGTGTTGCCATAAATAAAAAGGAATGATATTACTTTCGTTTCCGATTAAAATAAAATAATATAATTGAAATGTTAAAACAAAAATACAAATAATTAAAATCACGACACTTGCAACCGTCAAAATAGGATGTCGATTTTTTTTTACACTTAAACATATATAAATTACACCGTATTAAAATTGTAGCCTTGTGGAAGGAGATCTAAAAAAACATTTTTTTTACATTTAAAAAAATTTAAGGGATGATGACGCAACCGCGAGATGCCTGCCAGAATGGTACTTTCTTAATAGACCGATAATAAAACATCATTTAAAAAATTTCTAGCTTTGTGGGAAACGGGTTAGTCAGATAGTTCGCTAGCTCTCCTACTATATACAGCTCGTCTGGCAGACCCTTGCAACCGCCAGAATGTTCTGGCTGTTTACATATACTTTCTAAACAGTTGAAAGAATATGCCCTAAAAATTTTAGCCATGTGGGAAACAGGTTATGAATTACTATCCCGATGACAACTTTGCTATCGACTGGCATATACTTGCAACCGTCAAAATAGGTTGTCGATTTTTTTTTACACTTAAACATATATAAATTACACCGTATTAAAATTGTAGCCTTGTGGAAAAAGATTTAAAAAAAATTTTTTTTGACATTTTAAAAAATTTAAGGGATGATGACGCAACCGCGAGATGCCTGCCAGAATGGTACTTTCATTACAGACCGATAATAAAACATCATTTAAAAATTTTCTAGCTTTGTGGGAAACGGGTTAGTCAGATGGTTCGCTAGCTCTCCTACTATTAACAACGTTACGGCCCGATTTAGACATTCTACAAAACTAACGACGTTAGTCAATCAAGTCAAAATCATTAATAGATTGGGTAAATGAAAAAAACATATTTCAGGACTACCCTTCCATGTCAGTATAATTTGTTTAGTGTAAGTAATGTCATACATAAAATAATTACTATTATAGTTATTGTATTCGTTAAAGATTGTGTAGGTATATAATTGTAAATATTGTAAGAGGTATCTACTTATCAAAACGGGAAACATACTACAGGATATACATAACTGTAAGTTTATATTATAATATGTAAGTGCTAAACTAGTGGTGACGCTACAATGTTTTTCGCTCCAGTGCCATTCGCCTACTTGAGTTTCGCTTCAATGATTTTTCGCCCCTGCGTACCACGCTGAATTTTTTTCGCTACAACGTGTGTCGCTACTGCGTCATTCGCCACTAGGTACCGGACCCGTGTACGGGTACGCGTACCTTTCTTCTTTGAATTTTTGTCTACTAGCTGTTACCAGCGGCTCCGTCCGCGTGGTCAAGGTAAAATGCAAATAACTTGTCCCATGGCAATCTCTTTATCCCGTGTGAAAAAAGTAGCCTATGTCCACCTATGTCACTCTCTAGACCTTAAACTATCCTCCAAAAAATTCATGTCAATCCGTTCATTACTTTCGACGTGAAAGAAGGACAAACAAAAACAAACACACTTTCACATTAATTTATAATATTAGTATGGATTAAAGTATGGATGGATCACAGTAGTCTTAATGTCATTTTTTTACCTGTTGTGTAACAAATTGTCCATGCGGATTTTATGTATAACTAGCCAAAAAAGTACTAAACACAAAACCTCTAAAAATTCCTTCTAATCTGCCCTCCAAGATCTATTTTGAATCATGTGGTATCGAACTAATTGGTTTTAACATGATCATAATCTGTATTTACAGAATACCTGAACAAAGAAGGGTACAGATAGATGTCTTCCTGCACAAATTGGATACACTATTAAATTACGTGACTGATAAATATAAACAGAAAAGAATTGTAATTTGCGGCGACTGGAATATTGACATTTTGAAAGACAACCCTACCACAAAAGATCTTTTGAACATACTTGAATGCTACAACTTTACGACCCACATAAAAACTGCCACACGTCTTAACGCTTGCTTGGACCATATTGCTAGTAACATCAAAAAGGTGCAACCAGACACAATTGTACTTGGTCTGTCGGATCATGAAACAGCACAAATAATCACAATAGAAACAGCCAAACATAAACCATTTACCACCTGGTTTGAACGTAGAAGAGATTACTGCGATGACAACATGAGGAAGTACTCCGAATGTATCTCTACGCTTTCTTTCTCAGAGGTGTTTGAATGCACTACCTTAACAAGCGCTTTTGAGACTTTTTATAATACCATATGTTTATTTTACGACTTGTGCTTTCCTTATATAATGGTGAAAAGGAACAACAAACCTGTAAAACTAAATTGGCTATCGAAAGGAATTAAAAAATGTAGTAAAATAAAGCGCCAGTTAGTGCAGTGCAGTAAAAAAAAGCTAATAAGATTACATATAATAAATACAATAATATTTTTAGAAAATGCATAAAGTGTGCTCAAAAAATCACAAATATCAAATATATTCAAGCTGGGAAAAACAGGTCTAAGGCTATCTGGAATGTTATTTCTTCGACAACTGGTACCAACCGACATATTAATGATATAGATAAAATAAAATTTAATAATATAACATATAATAATAATACTGACATCTGTAATGTATTCAACAATTTCTTTATCGATCTGACATCTAAATCTAATTCTAAGTCAAATACTTTAAAATTGAATAATAATAATAGAATTCCAGGAACAATTTTTCTAAGGCCAGTCGACAAAAATGAAATATATAATATAACTAGCTGACCCGGCGAACTTCGTATCGCCTAAAGAACCTTCATGCTGAATTTCATTCGAATAACTTCAAAACGGCAAAGTTTCATACTAACTTTGCACCCCCGTTTAACCCCCTAAGGGATAATTTTTGAGAAAAATATTTTAATCGTGTTTCATGCCTTTTAATATAGAACCTTCATGCTGAATTTCATTCGAATAACTTCAAAAACGGCAATATTTCATACTAACTTTGCACCCTCGTTTAACCCCCTAAGGGATGATTTTTGAGAAAAATATTTTACTCGTGTTTCATGCCTTTCAATAAAGAACCTTCATGCTGAATTTCATTCGAATAACTCCAAAAACGCCAAAGTTTCATACTAACTTTGCACCCCCGTTTAACCTCCTAAGGGATGATTTTTGAGAAAAATATTTTACTCGTATTTCATGCCTTTCAATAAAGAACCTTCATGCTGAATTTCATTCGAATAACTTCAAAAACGGCAAAGTTTCATACTAACTTTACACCCCCGTTTAACCTCCTAAGGGATGATTTTTGAGAAAAATATTTTACTCGTGTTTCATCCCTTTCAATAAAGAACCTTAATGCTGAATTTCATTTAAATGACTTCAAAAACGGCAAAGTTTCATACGAAATTTTCGCCCCCGTTTAACCCCCTAAGGGATGAATTTTGAAAAAAATATTTTACTCATGTTTCATGCTTTTCAGTAAAGAACCTTAATGCTGAATTTCATTTGAATAACTTTAAAAACGGCAAAGTTTCATACTAACTTTGCGCCCCCGTTTAAACCCATAGGGGATGTTTTTTGAGAAAAATATTTTACTCGTGTTTCATGCCTTTCAATAAAGAACCTTCATGCTGAATTTCATTCGAATAACTTTAAAAAACGGCAAAGTTTCATACTATCTTTGCACCCCCGTTTAACCCCCTAAGGGATGAATTTAAAAAAAAAAATTACTCATGCTTCATGCTTTTCAATAAAGAACCTTCATGCTGAATTTCATTCGAATAACTTCAAAAACGGCAAAGTTTCATACTAACTTTGCACCCCCGTTTTACCCCCTTAGGGGATGAATTTCCAAAAATCCTTTCTTAGTGAGCACCTACGCCCTAAAAGGAACCCCCATGCAAAATTTGAGACTCCTGGCACTTGTGGTTTCGGAGATTTCGTGATGAATCAGTCAGTGATTTTCTCTTTTATATATATAGATTATGTCGCAGATACCAAGTACTTCCTTGACTGGCAGATCCCCCAGGAGCAGGCTGGATTCGTCAAGGGCAGGGGCACTCGAGAGCAAATTCTCAACGTAAGACAAATAATTGAGAAGTCCTACGAATTTAACACCCCATTCGTAACATGCTTCATCGACTACAGCAAGGCCTTTGATTGCGTCGACTGGCAGAGCCTGTGGAGAGTACTCTCGGAGTTGGGGGTGCCGGATCATCTGACGGCCTTGCTCCAGTCTTTATATTCGTACAACCAAGGTTTTGTAACCTACCTTTAGTGAGGCTAACTAAAAAAAAATAAAAAAACAATTTTCTAAGTAAGATATATTAAATTTTACACTATAAGTGACTATAATTAATATAACATCAGCCACAATAGACTGATAGCCTGTTTAGTCTCAGGTCGTGGTTTTTTAATAAATCGCCCCGTAGAATTACTCGTGATTATTATAAACAAACCACCCTCTCCTCGATAGTATCAGTGATAAGCGAGCAGCTCGGTTCTTCAATGCGACTCCTCGTAATAATTCAGCACGATGATGAAACGGAATAGCCGTCCGGGAGTGTCGCTGTCGAGTAGCCTGCGCCAGAAGTAATAGTGGTAGGAGGAACCCTGGAATCCCGGAAACAGGAAGATTGTAGTTATTCCTACTTCACATTTCTTTCTCCGCCACATCACAGAATCACTCCCAAGGAACTTGTTGGGATGGTTTAGTTTTAGACAACTAATAGTCGTTAATGATGTGGCAGCCGAAATATCCCTACGGTGCATATTAATATTGAGAAAAATACTTGCACAATCAAAAGTTATAAGTAACTGACAGATAGTGATGAAATTATGAACTAGTTATTAAATTATCAAAACAATGGATTTCGTCATAACTAGTAATCCCAAACTTTATAATTTCTAATTAAAACTCTAATAAATTAACTTAAATTGTAAAATTAAAAATACATTTTAACTATGTAGGTAGGTAACTAATTAGCTTCACTAGATTTGGTTTTATTAAAAAAAAGATAATAAGTAATTTACAACACTCACCCTGTAGCTCGGGGTTTTTCACTAATAATATAATATTTTTTGTATTAATTATTTAAATGTAATAGGATTTAAATAATAGAAAAATAAGATCGTGAGACGTTAATATGAAGTCGTGTCTCAAGCTCCAATCTCAAGAAGTTAGCCGCTATTCACCTTAGTCAGTCAATTCGTTCATTCACGATCGCCTTGTGAGCGCAGATGTACAGGATAGTATCTGAATTTCTTTTAAGGTAAGATAGATAGATGAAATTATTTTTATGTTAGGTATTATTTTTGTTTATTTAGTTGTTAATCATTTAGTATAGTTAGTATAAGTTAATTTTAATTATTAGTATTAATATAGTAGTTAGATATTAGTTAAATTTAAGTTAAGTTAGTGTTATTATAATTTTGTTTCAACTAAATAAAAATAAAATAAACTTTAAAGTACAGTAACGAACCGTTACATACCCCCCTTTTTACATTAGGATTTTACTTATAAAATCCGCTCCTATAAATCCTATTATTTGAATGAAACTAAGTCAATTTAAAATCTTTTACGTGCCATGTTCCTAGATTTTGACCTGACATATCTTCCAGTTCGTATACAAGTTTGGATTTTTTGCCTATAATTCGACATTTTATAAATTTGGGAGCTAATTTTTTAGAAAATTTATTTTCTTTATCACTCTGATAAAATGTTCGTCTCCAAATAATATCGCCCACATTAAATTCAACATTTTTACGACGCAAGTTGTATGCTGTACAATTTCTAGAGTGTGATTTTATCAGCGATAATTGAACCTTGTCGAATATTTTACTCAATACACCAACATTTTCCGCGTAACCATCTCTAGGAGTAAAAACGATTTCGTTCTCTAAATCGGCGTCAACGTAATGAGAGCCACAGCTTACAAGCTCACGTCCAAAAACCAAAAATGAAGGTGAAAATCCCGTCACTTCGTTTACCGCGCTATTGAGAGCAAACTGTATCTTAGAAATATTGGTATCCCAGACTCTATGATCGCTGTCAATAAATGTAGATATAGAAGTAATTATAGTCCTGTTATACCGCTCGACTGTATTTATCTGCGGGGTGTATAGTGGTGTATAAAAAACATTAGGGATCTTATAATTTTGAAACAAATTTTTCATAGTCGCACTAATAAATTGTCGACCATTGTCCATTAGTACGGTACTAGGGACACCATGAACCAAGAAAACTTCCTCCTCTATAATTTTTGATATAATGTCGGCTGTAGCCCGGCGGATAGGGAATAACAGGCAGTATTTGGAGAAACAACAAGTTACTACCAAAAGAAACACGTTTTGTTTTCTAGATACAGGCAACGGTCCCATAAGGTCTATGCTCAACATTTGAAAAGGCCGGCAACAATCCTTAGGTCTACCCATCACACCAAGCGTAGAATGGTTAGGATATTTATGTGAAAGACAATCCTCGCAGGTAGATATGAAGTTAGTCACGTCGTGGTGCATATTAGGCCAAAAATAGTTAAGGCTCAGACGTTTGTGAGTCTTAAAGATACCAAAATGACCAGAAATGGGTTCTGAATGATTTTTAGCAATAATATCCCTTCTGTCGAAATTGTTGCAAGGATTTCTCTTTGGTTAAATATATTTGTCACTCTATGGCAACACCTTTTTTGTCTCTGTGTGTAATCGAACATTAATGGCGGATTGTAAAGCAAGTGGTTTTTCTATAATAAATAAATACAAGTGATTTCATAAGAAGAGCGTCTAATTTTGAACCTGCAAACACAACAACAACATCATGGCGACCGAAGGAACTAAAAAAGACGTCGAAACGATAAAACGCGACAGAAAAATTACGAGAACAATGTTCACAAAGAACGCCAATCTATTAGAAAAAATGCTCGATTCCCCGGGGGTTGAAGACTTTTCAATCACAGCACAATACCTCAAAGTCGAAGATCTTATTGAACAACTCACGAAGTTGGACCAAGAGGTTAGAATTTCAATGCGTGATTGCGAAGAATCATTGTTAGAGAATGAGATAGAAAACGCCTTCGAGTACAAAACAAGATGGATAACGATTAAGTTAAAATTCCAAACCAAGAATAATCGTAAGAATCCGACTGAAACACAAAGTGTGAAACATAATTTTAAACTCCCGACCTTACAACTTATCACTTTTTGTGGAGATTTGAAAAGCTGGCTACCATTTTGGGGGCAATTCAAGAAAATCGATGCGGACGCGCAGATTGACATTCACGATAAATATCAATATTTACTCCAGGCTATGAGAGAGGGATCCGAGCCAAGGACACTGGTCGAAAGTTTCCCACCTGCGTCATACAACGAATGCATATTACAACTAAAATCGAGATATGCTAGAGAAGATCTACTGATACAAGTCTACGTAAGAGAATTACTTGCTATGATCAATAAAACAGGTATGAACCTAAGATTCCTTTTCGACAACATAAGTGCCATGCTAAGAGCCCTAGAAACCCTGGGAGTTACTAAAGACAAGTTCGCAGCATTTCTACTACCAATGGTCGAGTCAGCATTACCGCAGGAGTTGCTAAAAATATGGGAGAGAAACAAGACAGATGATAAAGATGAGCTGAATAGCTTGCTTAAATTTGTACAAAAGGAAGTAGAAGCAGAACAAAGAATTTTATTAGCAAAAAAATCATACGAAGGGATAGAAAGCAGTTCAAATATTCCACCAGAGCCTACAGCAGGATGCTTATTGACAAACACTAAGAAAACTTACACGGCTCAATGTATTTGGTGCGACAAAGAATCACACAGCAGCTTGGAATGCTATAAGATGCAAAAAATGTCAGTTGAAGAGAGGAGAAACTACATCAAAGATAAGAAAGCTTGTCCCATATGCTTGAAAAAAGGACATCACCCGAGAACATGTAAAGCATCAGTCAAGTGTTTGATCTGCTATCAGCGGCATTCAGTAGTGTTCTGCACTGGCCAACGACAGAAAGTTAGTGGTAATGCACCGAGCGCCAATCTCTCAGCTACTCATACAGGCGAGACAACATCTTCGGCGACAGAAAGTAAAGGACCCTCGAGCAACATCAACCTGTCTGCGGGTACTAAACAGGCAGCAGAAACTACATTGCTACAAATAGTGTCTGTTTTCATCGGGAAAGGAGAGAAAAAGGTAAAAGTTCGTGCTATGTTTGACAGCGGAGCTCAAAGATCATACATCCGAGAAGACATTGCGCAGAAACTTAATATTTCTCCTGTAGGTAATGAATCTTTATCGCATATATTATTTGGCGGAGTTGAAATAACATCTCAAAAGTATAATGTCTACGAACTGACTGTCATAAGTTTAGATAACAAATTTTCATTTCAATTGACTGCTCTAGGACAGACATGCATCTGTAAAAGTATCCCTAAGTATACAAATTACAACCTATCACACATACTCACCAGCCACAACATCACACTTTCTGACAAAGACACACATTCTGATGATATTGGTTTACTTATAGGTGCTGATTTTTCTGGTTTGGTACTTACAGGTGATATGGACAAATTACACGATTCACTGGTTGCGATTAAAACTAAACTTGGATGGACTCTTCAAGGAAAAATAACAAATCCACCAAGTATGCAAACAGCTAATGTGTCATTATTCTGCTCCACAGATTCTGATGTATCTAAATTTTGGTCTTTGGAAACTTTGGGTATTCGTGATCCAATTGAGACCAAAACGAAACAAGAAAACGAAGAGGAGGTGCTAGCGACATTTGAAGAGAATGTGGTGATTAATGAAGAAGGCCGGTATGAAGTTTTTCTTCCCTGGAAGGTTGGTCATAATGAATTATTAAATAACTACGATGTAGCCTCGAGACGATTACAGTCTGTTACAAACAGATTGAAAACAAATAGCTTGTATGAGGACTATCACAGAGTTTTTACTGAATGGCATGACAAGGGGATTATTGAAGTTGTACCGGACCCCACAAAAAACTTCGAAAATTCTCATTACTTATCGCACCGTCCTGTTATAAAGGAGAAAAGTCTAACAACACGAATTCGACCCGTATTTGATGCATCCGCAAAAGACAGACAAGATAAATCCTTGAATTTATGTTTAGATAAAGGGATAAATATGTTAGACAAAATTCCTAAGTTAATAAATGGATTTCGAAAGAGGGCTATAGGAGTAACAGCCGACATTTCTAAAGCTTTTTTACAAGTATCGGTATCACCAGAAGATAGAGATATGTTGAGATTTTTGTGGTGTGACAATGAAGGTAACATGAAGACTTACCGTCACTGCAGAGTGGTATTTGGTTTGACCTGCAGTCCATTTTTGCTATCAGCCACTATTCAGCACCACCTAAATCAGGTGAGTGGAGATTTGAAAAGGTCAGCAGATATTTTATCCGACTCCTTCTATGTGGACAATTGTCAAGCTAGTTTAGATTCTGAAGAAACGGTCAAAAGATTTGTGATGGAATCTAAACTAATAATGAGTCAGGCTAAGTTTGACCTCACACAGTGGGTGACTGCTCCACTTCCAAATCAGAATGAAAAACCTGTAGTTAGTGTGCTGGGACTCGAGTGGCATACAAAAGAAGATCAACTAGGCTGTTATGTACTAAGTTTACCACCACTTTGCGAACTAGGTAAGATTACTAAAAGAAACCTACTATCAATAACTCAAAGAATTTATGATCCGATAGGCTTTACTACACCTGTTACTTTAGTACCTCGGCTAATCCTTCAAGAAACATGGCGTCGAAAAGTAAATTGGGATGAAGAAATACCAGATGACCTAAAGAGGAGATTTATTCATTGGTATAAATCCTTAGAACATTTAAAACAATGTAAAATACCCAGATGTCTTACAGAAACTCCAATTGATGTAAGTATACTACAACTTCACTTATTCACTGATGCAAGCCGAGATGGATTTGCAGCATGTTTATTTTTGAGAGCTGAATATAAAGGTGTTGTATCAGTGAGAATGATCTCAGCAAAGGCTCGCATAACTCCACCGGGCAAAACATTATCTATTCCACGGTTAGAATTACTAGGTACTCTCATCGGATCTAGACTTTTAGCAGAAGCTCGCAAGGATCTGAAATTAAAATGTAAAGAAATATGCTGGACAGATTCGTGCGTGGCGCTGTGTTGGATTAAAAAAGAATTACCCTGGAATACTTATATAGGAAATAGAGTAAAAGAAATAAGACAAAATACTAATGTCAATGACTGGTATCACATTTCAGGCACTTCAAATTGGGCTGACCTGGCTTCACGAGGCTGCGATGCGGCCCAACTAGTGACATCTCGCTGGGCGGAGGGACCTTTATGGTTGTATGCCGCACCCAGTGAGTGGCCGAAATCTCCGTTAGTCTTGGACGAGACAGAGGCAAGTCGTGAGCTGAAAAAGGTGGCCATCTGCAATACAAGTACTAGCCCTAATGAAGGTATTATTAGTCAGCTTTGCTATTTTTCTAAATATACTAAAACCATAAGGACCGTAGCATGGATACTCAGATTTGCATATAATGCTCGGCATGAAACAAAACTACGAGGCGAGTTAAACTTTGAAGAATACGAAGAAGCTGAAAAGAGAATAATCAGAATGATACAGACAGAAAATAGAGACTACATAGAGAAGAAAATTCAAGGAATTATACATTTTTATGATAAAGATGGTCTACTAAAAATTAAATCGAAGCTTTTACTTACCGATGTTCCAGATAGCTGGAAGTTCCCTGCAGTACTGCCAGCGACGAGCGTACTCACACGCCGATTGGTCGAGCAGCGCCATACACAGATGCAACACGCTGGACTAAACACGGTACTGGCCGATTTACGCACTCGCTACTGGATTATAGGTGCTCGGCACTTGACAAAGTCGATTATTGGTGATTGCGTCATATGCAAACGCCACAGAGCCAAAGCAATACAGGTACCTGCTGCCTCACTTCCCATAGAACGTACACAGTGCAACGCAGCATTTGAAATAACGGGAGTTGATTTGGCGGGCCCTCTGTACTTGCGTGGTGGCGAAAAATGTTGGATAGTATTGTACACCTGTGCAGTCTATAGATGCGTACATCTGGAATTGACCAAATCTTTATCCACAGAAGCCTTTTTAATGACTCTAAGACGCTTCATAGCGCGCAGAGGTCGCGTCAGCATAATTATGAGCGACAATGGGACCAACTTTGTTGGCACTAAAAATTTACTGTCCGAACTAGATTGGGACGAAATCCAGAGACAGTCCACTATTCAAAGGATTAAATGGAAGCTAAATGCACCAACAGCAGCATGGTGGGGCGGTTTCTGGGAAAGATTAATTCAGATTTTGAAGAACTTATTGAAGAGAGTTCTCGGACAATCATCAGTCACATATGAAGAGTTGGAGACAATCCTATGCGACTGTGAAGCTACAATTAATTCACGACCACTGACCTACATAGAAGATGAGAAAATATCTTCTTTAGAACCTTTAAAACCTATTTATTTTTTACAACCCATCCCTCAGACGGATGTCACAGACATTGATGTGATAGACTCAAGGAGTCTTAACAAGAGATTGCGCTACCTTCAAACATTAAGAGAAAATTTTAGACAACGATTCAAGACAGAATATTTAACTACGTTAGTTCAGAGAGGGAAGGAGAAGAAGGATAAGCTTAAAGTGGGCGACGTAGTTCTCATTGAAGAAGAAGGGAAAAGGGTAAAATGGCCTTTAGGGATAGTTGAACAAATATTTCCAGGTCGTGACAACGTCAATAGAACAGCGAGAGTGCGTACATCTACTGGCTATAAGGTACGTCCGTTTCAGCGTTTATTTCCTCTTGAAGTTACAGATCCAGATACACAGCTTCCGAAGAGTGAGGAGCATGATTCAGATGTGATAGAAGTGACACCTTCCGCTGACTCTCAACGACTTGATCAAGAAGACCTACCGCCGGTAGTTCCGGCTGCCTCTCCTCTGCCTAACAGTCAACCTTTAATTACAGAAAAGACTACCCGTTCCGGTCGAGT
Source organism: Endotricha flammealis (assembly GCA_905163395.2). Taxonomy (NCBI): domain Eukaryota; kingdom Metazoa; phylum Arthropoda; class Insecta; order Lepidoptera; family Pyralidae; genus Endotricha; species Endotricha flammealis. The sequence continues at coordinate 2,217,024 of LR990874.1, forward strand.
CGCTAAGATGCCCAGTCGGTATCTTATTTGAATATGATTTTTTTTGTTGGGTAGGAGGACTGGTTATAATTTTTTGATTTTATTTGTTTATATTTTCATTTTAACCTGTTCTACAGAGTAGTTTTTACATAATACACGACTACACACAACACATTTAACATAATTAATATTTAATTTAAAAGGACATGTCTATCCTATTAGCGGTTAAGTGAAATATTGAGATATTTATGTTTAGATTGTAACATGATGATGTACTAAAGATTGTGTGTTGCAGATTTATATAATTATGTTAAACAATGACTGATAAATAATAATAGTATCTAGTCTCTTAAAGTGTAATATTATTATAATGATTAGGTATAGAATTCATAGATAAGAATGAATATCGCATAACAACAGAATGTATAACTCTTATAGTTTTTTGAATTAGTCATATTTAATTTAATCAGTACATTTTTGTTGTAATTCATTTTCCCTTTGAGTACATTAATTTATAATTGATAAATATTGTAGTTGCCACAGGTTTTAATGTTTTAAAGTTTAATTGAATTGTAAACAGAGCCATCTGTGATTTTTATTGTGAACTATTTGCAATAATCGAAATCCTGATAATTTTAGTAGTCATTTTTCTGGGTGTGGAAGATGTCGAAATTGTTGCAAGGATTTCTCTTTGGTTAAATATATTTGTCACTCTATGGCAACACCTTTTTTGTCTCTGTGTGTAATCGAACATTAATGGCGGATTGTAAAGCAAGTGGTTTTTCTATAATAAATAAATACAAGTGATTTCATAAGAAGAGCGTCTAATTTTGAACCTGCAAACACAACAACAACACCTTCTGTATTCCAAAGGAACTACTTCTTTCCATTCAAATTCCCTTGTGAGAGGATTTAGGGACTTCATGTATCTGTATAGTTTTCCCTTTTCGACTCGATAATTTAAGAAGGATGTAGGGGACTTAATACAGCCGTGACGCAAGTTTAAAAACCAAGAGTCATTAGTATTTTGTAGGTCGTTGTCTGCATCATTAATAACAGAAATAGGAACTGCACGAGACAAACTATCGGGCACTACATTTTCGGATCCTTTACGGTGTTTTATATCAAAATTATAAGCAGAAAGTCGTACTCCCCATCTAGCCAATCTTCCAGTAGGATTATTTAAGTTAAGAAACCATTTTAATGAGGAATGGTCGGTAAAAATAGTGAATTTAAGGCCATTTTCCAAATAGCACCGCCAGTGTTCGACTGCGGTAAGTACAGCTAAAGCCTCCCGCTCAGTAGCACTATAGTTACGCTCCGGTTGGGATAAAGACTTGCTCATATAAGCTATTACTCGTTCTTTACCATCAAGATTTTGCGTAAGTACGGCTCCTATACCGTAGTCACTCGCGTCGGTGTGTACTTCAAACGGTATAGTATAATCTGGGCACGAGAGAATTGGTGACGAGGAGAGGCACTTTTTAAGCGTGGTGAAGGCTAAGTCAGCCTCCGCAGACCAAACGAAAGGAGGGGCATTCTTGCCTTGTGAAGTCAGTTTATTCAAGGGACTTGCTAGAGTACTAAAATTTTGAATGAACCTACGGTACCAAGAGGCTGTACCTAAGAATCGCCGAACTTCTTTGCGGTTAGTAGGGGTAGGGTAATTAGAGATGGCCTCAATTTTCTCAGGGTCAGCTTTCAACCCACTTGAGTCGACAACATAGCCGAGGTATTTGAGCTGGTTCCTAAAAAACTGGCTTTTTTCAAAATTGATAGTAAGGTTAGCCATTTTGAGCTTCTCAAGGACACGCGTCAGTAGAGAAATGTGCTGTTCAAAGTTGTTGGAGACGATTATGACATCATCAATAAAAACAAAAACCCGGTGTTCAAACTCAGGTCCGTAGAATAAGGCGTCTACTAACCTTTGCTGGGTTGCGGGTGCATTAGTTAACCCGAAGGGCATAGATTTAAACTGAAATGTACCGCGTGTAGGAATGTAGAACGCTGTTTTCTGTCTGTCTTCCTCCCGAATCAAAATTTGCCAAAAACTTTTTGACAGATCTAAACTTGACAGATACTTAGCGTCGCGTAAGTTATCTAAAATTTCGGAGATATAGGGTAGGCTATATGCATCCTTTTTTGTCACCGCGTTGAGTTTACGACTATCAAGACAGAAACGTAGTTGGCCATTTTTCTTAGGGGTTAAGAGAACAGGAGATGACCATGGACTTTCACACGGTTCGACAACATCCTCCTCCAACATTTCATCAAGTTGCTCGACCAAAACACGTTGCTTTTCGGGAGACATTCTGTAGTAGCGTTGACGAATGGGGGCAGCATCCCCAGTGTCAATGCAATGAGTAATTAATTTAGTGCGACCTAAACCACGTTCTTCATAAGAAATGTTACGAAATTGAGTTATCAATTTATCGGCAGTAACTTTTTGTTTCTCGGTTAAATGTTCGTAAGAGCACAAATTATGAGGATCTGAATTTTCTAAGCCGGTAGCAAACACACGATCATTGTCCTTGTAATAAGCTATGTGGTCGATGTACTTAGGAAAAAGTTCAAAAATCCTCCAGAAATCCATCCCCAATATAAGAGGATTTTTTACGCTAGGAACCACGTACGCTTTAAGTGTGTGAGTTTGACCATGAAAACTCACCGGCAGATAGAGGATACCAAGAGAATCGAGTCTGTCACCACCTTGCATTACTGCATGCCCCGCCGCTTGGGGAAGCGGCGGGGGTATGTCGGGCTCCCCCTCTTATGCCACTTAGGGTATACCGACTAAAAACCTGACTGACTACCACCTTGTCCGCCTAAATGGGCGGGGCCACGGGAACTAAGATACTTCCGTGACCCCGCCGGCGGCTGTCCGAAGACCCTTCGTTTTGGGTTCGGCACTATTGGCGGCGCGCACATACGGAACTTGGCGCGCCGCACCGCTCAGGGAGTCTGTCACCACCTGCTGTTATGAATTGAGCAGTGTCAGATTTATTTAATTTATACTCTGAATTCAAAAATAATTCATGACAGCCATTACCTAAAATAGTAGTAGAAGAACCAGTATCGAGCAATCCAACAAGTGTATGGTTGCTAATGTTGACCGAAACATAGGGTCGGGACACATCAATATTAGAATAATTATCGCGGATTGAAGAGACAGCGTTATATGCAGTAAATGGGGAAACAAAACTTAACCACTTTTGCCAATCAACTGCATCAAACTTTTTTGATTTATTAGTCTGATTAGTAACACTGGTTCCCCAATCCAACCCAATTAGTTTTTTTGTTTATTATCGCTAGCTTTATTACAAGTAGGACAATCTGGATAGCGATAATCTTTCAAGCCGCAGCGGAAACAAACTATGATACGTTCCGCCGTACAGTTTCTTAGCGAGTGGTCATATGATCTACATCTTGGACAGTACACAGGTTTTTCAATGTTCTGCGTTAGAGCGTTGACTTCTGTATTATGCTTTGTTTTATTATTAAAGGTAGATTGTTTGTGTTGTGTATTAGTATAAGTGTAATTATTAGTATGCTTATTATTATTACTGTTAGAGAATCCAGATTTGTATGCAAGATCGACAGCAAGAGTGTTGCTAGATACGGTAGGAGGTTCATGAAAACTAGCAAACCTAGCCTGAATGTTTTCGAAGTTACGGCACACAGACACTAGTCCGTCAATAGTCTTAATTTCAGGCGAGGCTGCTAGGGTGTTTGCGTAACATAGACGTATGTTATGAAGAAGAATTTCTAATTTATCTTCTTCGGAAAATGGTTTGTTCAAACGCGAAAATAGTCCATGCATTATGGAAATATATATGACAATATTTTCTCGCTCGCCTTGTGTGCGGGATCGTATTTCGGCTGCTAGTCGGTAGTCGTAGTCACTAGCACTGAAATCTTTTTTAAGAAGTTCGGACAACTCTTGCCACGAACTAAAACGATCCTTGTTGTAGCGATACCAATGTAGAGCGTCGTCTATAAAAATTTCATAGGCGAGCGAAAGAATTTTGTCAAAGGTTATTCCGCGTGATTGTACAAATTCCTCCACTTTGAGAATAAAAGAATGGACGCAAGATTTGCCAGAAAATTTCAACTTTGAAATATCTGATGTTAGACTGCGCTCACAAGAGACGGAGATGGTAGACGTTTCCGCGACAGCAGCGTCGCTTGTAGATACAGACGTAGATTTAGATTGAATCGAGGAAGGTCTCAAAGAAACAAGTTCTTTAAGCTGCGAATTGAAACTAGAGACACATACTTTATATACGTCATTAACTTCCGGAATGTTGTTGATTCTATTAATGCGATGATATAGATGGTTAAGTAAGGTTTCAGTTCTCAAAAATAGGTTTTTGTCAAATTTTGTTTTTATAGAAATTATTGCATTCTGAGATTTGAGGAGAGACTCTTTAACACTTTTCAAATCGTCACTTGGTTCTAAGTGGGATTCAAGAATATCTTCGGAAGCATTCAATTGGCCTAGTTTAACTATTTGTTTCCTTAGTTCTGCAACTGAATCACCGGAACCTCCTCTTAATTCAACTTCGTACTCTAATTCAGATTTTTGTAAAGACAAAAATTTGATAGGGTAAGACATCGTGAAAAAATAATATAAAAAAAAATACTCAGTGAGTGTTGTAAAATAAACTTACAATGAGTAGGTATAAGGACGCAAATGAAAATTTTGTGCTCTGAGTGAGAAAAGTTTAAGCGAGCCAACATCAATTAAAAATATTAATTGTCTTAAAACCACGGGTAACGCTACGGATGCGATTAACCTGTATTGGGCGCCAATGTAACCTACCTTTAGTGAGGCTAACTAAAAAAAAATAAAAAAACAATTTTCTAAGTAAGATATATTAAATTTTACACTATAAGTGACTATAATTAATATAACATCAGCCACAATAGACTGATAGCCTGTTTAGTCTCAGGTCGTGGTTTTTTAATAAATCACCCCGTAGAATTACTCGTGATTATTATAAACAAACCACCCTCTCCTCGATAGTATCAGTGATAAGCGAGCAGCTCGGTTCTTCAATGCGACTCCTCGTAATAATTCAGCACGATGATGAAACGGAATAGCCGTCCGGGAGTGTCGCTGTCGAGTAGCCTGCGCCAGAAGTAATAGTGGTAGGAGGAACCCTGGAATCCCGGAAACAGGAAGATTGTAGTTATTCCTACTTCACATTTCTTTCTCCGCCACATCACAGAATCACTCCCAAGGAACTTGTTGGGATGGTTTAGTTTTAGACAACTAATAGTCGTTAATGATGTGGCAGCCGAAATATCCCTACGGTGCATATTAATATTGAGAAAAATACTTGCACAATCAAAAGTTGTAAGTAACTGACAGATAGTGATGAAATTATGAACTAGTTATTAAATTATCAAAACAATGGATTTCGTCATAACTAGTAATCCCAAACTTTATAATTTCTAATTAAAACTCTAATAAATTAACTTAAATTGTAAAATTAAAAATACATTTTAACTATGTAGGTAGGTAACTAATTAGCTTCACTAGATTTGGTTTTATTAAAAAAAAGATAATAAGTAATTTACAACACTCACCCTGTAGCTCGGGGTTTTTCACTAATAATATAATATTTTTTGTATTAATTATTTAAATGTAATAGGATTTAAATAATAGAAAAATAAGATCGTGAGACGTTAATATGAAGTCGTGTCTCAAGCTCCAATCTCAAGAAGTTAGCCGCTATTCACCTTAGTCAGTCAATTCGTTCATTCACGATCGCCTTGTGAGCGCAGATGTACAGGATAGTATCTGAATTTCTTTTAAGGTAAGATAGATGAAATTATTTTTATGTTAGGTATTATTTTTGTTTATTTAGTTGTTAATCATTTAGTATAGTTAGTACTAGCTGTGCCCGCGGCTTCGCCCGCGTGGAATTGGACTTGTGACTAATTAAGTAGTATAGACGGATTTAACAGTCTCCTATTACTGTAGTTTTCCCCGAGACGTCAGTGTTCTTCATTGCTCATTGTCTATTTGCTCGCCGCTGTTAATCTTGGCTACCTACTGTGTACAAAATCCTGTTGTTTTATTATTTTAATAGCTGTTACCCGCGGCTCCGCCCGCGTGGTCAAGCGAAAATGCCAATAATTTCGTTCCCGTGGGAATTAAAAAGAACCCCGACTTTATCCTTGTCAACATCATAAAGGTAATCTCTATAAAAAAATTCAGCTTTTCAGGTTAAGCGCTTCCGATAATACACGCGTAGTCTAATTATTCCGAATCCTGTGGGAATTTAAAAAAAATCCCATCTTTATTGTCTACTATAGGGAAGCTTAATACAAAATCTAGGAGTTCTAGGTTGAGTGCCCACGATAATACACGTGCAGTCCTATTTTTTCGTTCCCGTGGGAATTAAAAAAAATTCGACTTTATTCTTGTCAACATCATAAAGGGAATCTCTATAAAAAAAAATCAGCTTTCTAGGTTGAGCACTCCCGATAATACACGTGTAGACTTATTATTCCGAATCCTGTGGGAATTTTAAAAATCCCGTCTTTATCCTTATCTAAGTACTTTATAAAGGGAAGCTTAATACAAAATCTAGGCGTTCTAGGTTGAGCGCCCACAATAACATACGTGCAGTCCTATTTGTCCCGTTCCCGTGGGAATTAAAAAAATCCCATTATCATCCTTGTCAACATCATAAAAGGAACCTCTACACGAAATTTCAGCTTTCTAGGTTGAGCGCCTGCGATAATACACTTACAATCCTATTACTCCCTTTCCCGTGGGAATTTCATAAAATCCCATCTTTATCCTTGTCAACATCATAAAGAGAACCTCTATACAAAATTTCAGCTTTCTAGGTCGAGCGCCCTCTATAATACACGTGTCGAGTTTATCCCATTTCGTCCCTCTAGTCTAAGGGTTTAATTTTGAAGGAGAATTCATGCGAAGTTTCAAATAAAATGGTCTAACTAATCTAGTTTCTTCATACAAACTTCGGACACCCTTTTCGCCCCTTAGGATGTGAGTTTTGAAAAATCCTTTCTTAGTGCACCCCTAGACTTCATGGGGAACCTATGTGTTAAATTTGGAGTCTTTAGACCCAGCGGTTTGGGCTGTGCGTTGATATGTCAGTCACCAATCAGTCAGTTTCTGGGATGATTTCAGTAAAGAATCTTAATGCTGAATTTCATTCGAATAACTTCAAAAACGGCAAAGTTTCATACTAACTTTGCACCCCCATTTAACCTCCTAAGGGATGATTTTTGAGAAAAATATTTTACTCGTGTTTCATGTCTTTCAATAAAGAACCGTAATGCTGAATTTCATTGGAATAACTTCATAAACGGCAAAGTTTCTTACTAACTTTGCGCCCCCGTTTAACCCCCTAAGGGATGCTTTTTGAGAAAAATATTTTACTCGTGTTTCATACCTTTCAATAAAGAACCTTCATGCTGAATTTTCTTCGAATAACTACAAAAACGGCAAAGTTTCATACTAAATTTGCACCCCCGTTTAACCCCTAAGGGATGATTTTTGAGAAAAATATTTTACTCGTGTTTCATGCATTTCAATAAAGACCTTTATGCTGGAATTTCATTCGAATAACTTCAAAAACGGCAAAGTTTCGTACTAACTTTGCACCCCCGTTTAACCCCCTGAATGGGATGAATTTTCAAAAAAATATTTTACTCATGTTTCATGCTTGTCAGTAAAGAACCTTAATGCTAAATTTAATTTGAGTAACTTTAAAAACGGCAAAGTTTCATACTAACTTTGCGCCCCCGTTTAACCCTACAGGGGATGTTTTTTGAGAAAAATGTTTTACTCGTGTTTCATGCCTTTCAATAAAAAACCTTCATGCTGAATTTAATTCGAATAACTTCAAAAACGGCAAAGTTTCATACTATCTTTGCACCCCCGTTTAACCCCCAAAGGGATGAATTTTGAAAAAAATATTTTACTCATGTTTCATGCCTTTTAGTAAAGAACCTTCATGCTGAATTTCATTCGAATAACTTCAAAAACGGCAAAGTTTCATACTAACTTTGCACCCCCGTTTTACTCCCTTAGGGGATGAATTTCCAAAAATCCTTTCTTAGTGAGCACCTACGCCCCAAAAGGAACACCCATGCAAAGTTTGAGACTCCTGGCACTTGTAGTTTCGGAGATTTCGTGATGAATCAGTCAGTGATTTTCTCTTTTATATATATAGATAAGTTAATTTTAATTATTAGTATTAATATAGTAGTTAAATATTAGTTAAATTTAAGTTAAGTTAGTGTTATTATAATTTTCTTTCAATTAAATAAAAATAAAATAAACTTTAAAGTACAGTAACGAACCGTTACAGTATGGTCAGGATTGACCATACTCTTTCAAAATCATTTCCCTTCAAAAAAGGTGTCAGGCAAGGCTGCATATTGTCTCCCATCTTATTTAACATTTACGGGGAGTACATCATGCGACGAGTGTGTGAAGACTGGGAGGGCGGCATATCCATTGGCGGGACTAAGATCACAAACCTGCGATATGCCGACGACACCACACTCTTTGCGTCCAATGAAGAGGAGATGTGCGTCTTGCTGGAGAAGTTGGAGCGGGTCAGCAGAGAAATGAGTCTTCTCATAAGCAGGAGTAAAACCAAAATAATGGTAGTCGATCGCAGTAAAACTCTCACCATGACCGGTAGACTGGACTTGGATAGCGTGGAAGAGTTCACGTACCTGGGTTCCGTCATAACAAACACCGGATCCTGTGAGAAGGACATAAGAAGACGGATTGGCATGGCTATGACCCAGCTTGACCGCATATGGAAAGATAGGAACATCTCGAGAAAAACAAAGAAGCAGCTTGTAACGACCCTCGTTTTCTCCATATTTCTGTACGGGGCAGAGACTTGGACCCTCAAGAAAGCTGATCGGCTTCGCATTGACGCATTTGAAATGTGGTGCTGGAGAAAAATGCTTGGAATTCATTGGACAGAACACCGAACCAATGAATCCATCCTCGCCGAGCTCAAGTCACCATCGAGGCTCAGCACCACATGTTCGCGAAGAAGCTTTGAGTTTTTTGGCCACATTGCCAGAAAGAGAGGGGACAACTTAGAAAAGCTGCTGATAACAGGCAAGGTGAGCGGGAGAAGACCTAGAGGCAGAAGCCCGATGCGCTGGTCAGACCAGTTCCGCTCTGCCCTAAACACCTCAGTCTGCGATGCCATCCACGCTGCCGAAGACAGAGCAAGCTGGCGCAGGATAGTCCACGAGAGAGTGATTCAAAGAGGCCACGACCCTCAGCATTGAGGACAAACGACGCAAGGAGGAGGATGTCGCAGATCGTTATAACCAGGCCGATCAAGATCTGCCTAGGCATAGATCTTTTAGTACAATTTTTAACAATTTTTAGCGCACTTTCTAGCAGTCCTTTTCTAATACTATGTCGAGCCTCGGTCGCTTCGCTCGCTCGGCTGTTGATAATCACGATCTGCCTACGACAAAAATACATTATACACCCAAGAAGTACCTAGGTATCTAGCACACGTGGCACCCAATAAACACTTGAAGCGGTTTATAATAACGAGCAGTCGAGTGACTGCATTTGTGTACGCAATTCGGGATCGAACCTGCAACGTCCGGTTCATGAGCCATCATAAGCTCTAACCGCTAGACTACGGAGGCAATGGGCTTAGAAGGGGGCTCCTATGTGTAGTGTTTGTAGACGTCTTACACTGTCTCGTGCTTGCGATATGGCGGGACCCCACACTACTAATGTGAGAGCCACAGGCGAGAGCAGGTGTGTGGTCTGCGCATACGTGAGTTGCCGAGCCAGTGACACAGAGTAAGTACAAAAGGAACATTACATGGCGACGAGGATGAAAGGTATGAGATAAATAAATAAATAAATAAAATACTCTTTATTGCACCAAAACATTATCAAAAATAACAAAACAAATAAATCGGGTGAAATATACAATAGGCGGCCTTATCGCATAGCAATTTTTGAGATTTTATTTTTGAAAGAGAAAATAGAAAAGAAAATGAATATATTTAGTTTAGTAGCATTAGTACCTACCTAAATCAGGTATGTAAATCTACCCAACAAACGAAAAAAAAAATTCAATTTTCATCTATTTTCTCATCGAACGTGTCTGAACGCTCACCTGACTGGCTCGTAATGTCGATGCATTCTTTCTTGTGACGAGACGCGCTCAGCGCATGAGCTACGAGTTATGAACGTAATTGCAAAACTACCCAACGCATTATTTATTAAAAGTATTGCTTAGCAGTTTTTAAGTTATATTAGTTCTTAAAATAAATATATTAAAAAAAATAGTAAATTGCATGCACGTAGCTTTGTAGCACATAAATCTTAAATATGTTATTTTATTTTATTTATTCATCCGTATGAAATTTTAAATTTACTTTAGCCGTATGAAAATCATGTAGGCCGCGAAGTATATCCAAATTACGTAGGGTAGGCCACACAAGTCACGTAGACCAAGCACGAAGAAAATGTCCCATCATGCTTTTAGCTAACATGCACAAAACACCATTACAACAAAAACATTAAAAGAAAATTGCAATGATATTGGAGAAAGGCTAATTGTAAGGCCAGGAACTAGTGCATACAATTTGATTAAGCGTATGTTTGAGCTAACATGAGTAGATACATTAATACACGAGACAATATTGTCATGTATAAGCATTTGTCCGCGATTGACTGATTTATCAAGTTTTGTGGAATGTATTGTTGTGAAATTTGTAAGATTAAATAAATAAATAATAATATTATTCATACTTCGGACAGGTGTTCTGTTTTTGCTTCGAATAAATAAGAATTTTATTTCGGTCGGCTTATACTGACCATTTAAATAAAAATAAACATAACAGTAAAACTTGTTAAGTAGCCAATAACAGCTAGACTTACGATGAGTTGTACAAAGAGCATTTTGTGGTTGGTTTCGCACTGAATTGTGTTGTTTATGGTTTGTATAAACGCAACATAATCAATGTGTCAAATGTCTATCTGTCAATGTCAACGAGTTCGCTCTCTCTCTTACGCTGCAACCAAAATGGTGTACATGTGTCTCTCAAGTGTCTCTGTAAACTGAATATTAAAATCCATTAGAATCTCTTAGATCTTTCTCATTTAAACCCAAGTTACAATAGGTTATGGGCCCAGTAACGAACGTGCTTTGTAATTTGAAGTCATTTCATCAAAATTATCGAACATGTCGTCACCGGCCGGCATGTGTGTTGAAAAACTCAAAGGAATTGAAAACTACAGCACGTGGAAGTTCATGATGAAAATGATGCTAATCCACGAGGATTTATGGGACACGGTGGACGGCACAGGCGCAGATGATATGAAAAAGCAACAAAAAGCGCTGGCTAAGATTGCGCTTACAGTTCTGCCGTCTGCGATACCACACATCAGGAATGCAGAGACTGCCCATGCAGCATGGGCGAACCTCCAGAAGGCTTATGAAGACAGAGGACTTTGTCGTAGGCTGAGGTTGCTAAGGTCTCTGTTTGCCACCAAGTTGGGTGAGAGCACTAGTATGGAAGCATACTTGAACAAAGTTACTGAAATCTCGCAACAGTTGACAGAAATGGGTTCTCCTATTGAAGATGACTTTCTTTCGGTTATTATATTAAGTGGATTAACAACAGACTATGATCCACTCATCATGGCCATAGAAAACTCTAACGTGAAACTCTCCAGCGAGATTGTTAAAGCTAAATTGTTGCAAGAAGATCTTCGCAGAGATGACCGAAGTAAAGATGACCGATCATCAACATGTGCAGCTTTAACAGCACGTAAGCAGCCTAAGTGTTTCCGATGCAAACAAGTGGGCCACTATATTAGAGATTGTCCGAAAAACAAGCAACCAAGTGACTCCAAAGACTGCTTCATCGAAGGCATCCATGGCGCTGCCTACTGCCTTGTCAGCCAACATCACCAATGAGATGTGGTACATCGACAGCGGTGCGACGGCACACATGTGCGGAGATAGAAGTCTAATGAACAATTTCAGCGATACAAAGCCATTGGAAGTGAGAGTGGCCAATGGAGATAGATTGTTTACTGCGGGACAGGGTTCAGTGAGTGTACACATGAAAAATGGTAATATAAAGACAATAAGTAATGTTTATTATGTACCTAAGTTCACTGGCAATTTATTATCTGTAAGTGCTATGGTTAAAAAGGGATTTAAAGTGGTGTTTAGTTCTGGCGGGTGCACTGTTTACGATGGGGGTGTAGCTGTAGTGACAGCCACACTTAATGATGGTGTTTACCAACTAGATACACTGAAATCGACTACTTTGAAATGTAATGTTGTAGAAGTAGATGCCTCTAACCAACTTATCAGTACAGGTGGGATCTCAGCAGTGGACGAATCAGGTAATAGTCACAGCGTGATGGCTGTGATGGCCAACAATGAGAAGAAAGCATCACAGGAGGTCTGGCATCGTCGGTTAGCACATCTTAACCATCGAAGTATGGAGTTATTAAAGAAAGGTATGGCATTTGGTATTTCATATGATAGTTGTAATTTTGAACCTTGTACTGCTTGCGTGACAGGGAAACAAAGTCGTCTCCCTTTCCCAAAGAAGTCGTTTAATAGGGCCACAGGCATTTTAAAATTAGTTCATACTGATCTGTGTGGCCCTATGCCTTGTACATCATTTAGCGGTTCCAGATATTTTTTAACTTTCATCGATGATTACTCAAGAAAGACTTTCGTTTATTTTCTTAACAGGAAGGACGAAGTATTCGATAAGTTCAAAAGTTGGAAGGCTTTAGTTGAGAATCAAACTAATAAAAAACTCAAAGCCATTCGTAGTGATAATGGCGGTGAATACATGAAATCTAAGTTTCAGAGCTACCTTAGTGACTATGGCATTGAACACCAGACTACAGTGCCACACTCACCACAGCAGAATGGAGTGGCAGAACGGGCCAACAGGACCATAATGGAGAAGACTCGCTGTATGCTTCAGGAGGCTGGTCTTGACAATCAGTATTGGGCAGAGGCAGTAAATACAGCAGTCTACCTGAAGAATCGTTCCCCCCACCAAAGCTGCTATCGGGTCTACCCCGGAGGAAATGTGGAGCAATAAAAAGGTATCTATTAGTCACTTACGAATTTTTGGGTGTGTAGTTTATGCTAAAAAGCATGTTCGCACGAAATTAGAGCCAAAGCCAAATAAATACATATTTGTGGGATATTGTGAGAGTACAAAAGAATATAGATTAATAGATCCAGACCACCCCACAACCTGCATCAAGGCCAGGGATGTCACATTCTTTGAGAACCAGTTCTTTAAGAGTAATAATGTGTCATATGATGATAATGAAGCCACATCGATATTCTCACAAAATAGTGTGAACAATCTGATTACTCCTACGGAATCATCCTCTGAGGAAAGTGTTTCAATCGAAGACCACTCTGATGGCACATTAAATTCGGTTTACACAGATACTGCACATGTTTCATCTGAGGATAATTCTGAGATTGAGGAGAGTTATAATGAACGTTCAACTGCGGACGAATCATACATTCCAGATTTAGCTGATGAGGACAGCTCAAACGAGTCCTTGGATTCGTTTGGAAACGAAATTGCACGTGCCAATCTCGCCATGGGAGTTAGCTTGGATGCAGATGAGCCTCAATCTATTGAGGAGGCATTGAGTGGTCCAGATGCTGACAGCTGGAGAAAAGCTATTAAAGATGAGTATGATTCCTATATTAGTAATAAATGTTGGACATTAACAGACCGAGTTAAGAGTCAGAAACCTATAAAATGTAAATGGGTTTTTAAGAAAAAACTCAACAAAGAGGGAGAGGTTGTAAAATTTAAAGCTAGGCTGGTGGCTAAAGGATTCTCACAGCGCCAAGGCATTGATTACAACGAAACTTTCTCTCCAGTTGTTAGATACTCCAGTATACGCACATTACTGGCGATTGCGGCTCAATACAGTATGAATATTGACCACCTAGATGTTAAAACCGCTTTTCTTAACGGTGATCTTGAAAAAACAGTATTTATGGAGCAGCCAGAAGGGTATATAATAAATGGTCAGGAAAACAAAGTATATAAATTACATAAAGCCGTTTACGGATTGAAACAAGTATCTTAGGCTTGGTATGAAAAGATTAATAAAGTAATCTGTCAGAAATTGGGATTTAACAAATCTTTTTCAGAACCGTGTGTTTATTATAAATCCAAAAATGATAAGTTGATGATAATAGCATTATACGTCGACGATATTTTATTGTTTTCTACACCAAATTCATGCGATAGAGACAAGATTAAAGAAAAATTTTAACATGAATTTGAGATGACGGATTTAGGGCCAGCTAGTCATGTTTTGGGCATGAGAATAAACAAACACACAGATAAAATAACTTTGGATCAGTGTAATTATATTGAAAGACTGTTACAGAAATACAAAATGGAGGATTGCAACCCTTGCGCCACGCCTATGGAAACTGGTGTAAAACTTAAAAAGGCAGTAGGTAATAACAATAATTTTGATTACAGGGGTTTGATAGGTTCACTTATGTATATAGCGGTAGGAACGCGACCTGATATTTCACATTCCGTTAGCTATCTCAGTCAGTTTAATGATAGCTATGATGAAACTCATTGGAAGAGAGCAAAAAGGGTCTTGCGCTATCTAAAGGGTACCAAACGCCTATGTCTATCCTTTCCTAAAGCTAATATTTCAATTAATGCATTTGCAGATGCTGACTGGGGAAGAAATAAACCAGACAGGCGATCTTACACTGGGTATGTGTTCAAAGTAGGTGAGTCGGTCGTGTCTTGGGAAAGCCGAAAACAACGTACCGTTGCTTTGTCAAGTACCGAGGCTGAGTACATGTCACTCTCCGATAGTTGTAAAGAGGCACTATTTATTCAAAAATTTATATTAGACATATTAGGTAAAACTTTCAAAGTGTCGATTTTTAATGATTATCAATCTGCACAGAAATTATGTCGTAACGCTGTGTTGAACGCTAGAACTAAACATATAGACATAAGGCATCACTTTATTAGAGAACATGTTTGTAATGGTTCAATTGATGTTAAGTACTTGTGTACTAATAGTATGATAGCAGACATATTAACAAAACCTTTGCCTATGGAATCTCATTATAGATTTCTGAAACAATTAATGTTAAGTTAAATATTTATGTGTGAGATTAAAAATATTTTTTTGTAAGAAACTAGTATTCGTTAGATTGTTGATAATGTAAAATTGCATATTTAATTCGTGATCTCTATTTTTTAAGTTAGTTTCATTGGAAATAGCAAAAGTAGAAACTATGCATGTTACATTAATTTTATAAAATAAGTATGTAAGACAATATTGTATAATTGGTAACTATAAGTATATAGGCGAATAGACGGTTACCAGTTTCACTCTCACAATTAATACGATTCTAACGACGCCTTTGAAGCTAAAATCCTTCAAGCCGTTTAGGCTACAGAGTGAGCAATATTCGAATTTAACGCCAAAAATCCGCCATTTTGTTTTTATTTTTATTTTGATATATCCAGTGTCACTCTCACAGAAAATACAAATCTAACGACACCTCTCAAGCTAAAACCCAACGAGTCGTTCAGGCTGCAGAGCGTGCCAAACAATTATACATACATACATACATACTCTCGAGAAACATAACCCTCCTTCTGGCGCAGTCGGGTAAAAAGGAAATAAGTTAGTGAGTGATATCTCGTAAACTACGGAAACGGGTATTTGTACAGCGCATCTCAAAAGATTTGAGGGGAATGGAAAGGGCGTGATAAAATCATACAAAAGGTAAATAAAAGCAGCTCGATTTCATGGTTGTATGTTTCGCTCTGGCTGGGCGGCGGCTTTGGCCCTGGCCGGGGTTTGGATGAGTTTAATCGTCTCAAGGTTCGGATTTCGTTGTCTTGTATTTCGGACGCCGCCTTTGAGTCGTCGCTCGGTCCGGGCTGTTATCGATGGGTAGCAGTCGTTAGGCCTTTGGAGACATTGGCCTTTGCCAGTCCGCGTTGGACGGCGCGTGGCGGTAATTTAAATGCATAAAAACTTTAACAATGAAAGGATGTAGTGTTTGTAGACGTCTTACACTGTCTCGTGCTTGCGATATGGCGGGACCCCACACTAGTAATGTGAGAGCCACAGGCGAGAGCAGGTGTGTGGTCTGCGCATACGTGAGTTGCCGAGCCAGTGACACAGAGTAAGTACAGAAGGAACATTACACTATGGATTATTGCAATTTGAATATATGTACAGTCACCTCCATAAATATGTAGTAACTTTAGTACCTTGTCACTATAACATTGTTGACATGTTCACTCAAATGTCTTAGTAATTGAAATGATATACGAAAGTGTCAAGGTACTAAAGTGACTACATATTTATGGAGGTGACTGTACCTACTAACAAAATTTTAAATGACGTGATTATTCAATTTTAGGAAGAACGTGAATCTTTTGTGAACTCTGAGGAACCTTCACGATCACAGGAGGACACCGAAGAACCTACTCGTCCACAGCCTCATTTTGAGTGGAACAGTGAGCCATTTACTCCTGATGTTAGACATTTCGACGACTTTTGTTCTGGAATTTCACCGTCATTAAATCTTTCATCATCATCATCAGAGTTAGATATTTTTGAGTACTATGTAGATATAGATTTAATACAAAAGTTAGTCGACTTTACTAATCAATATTTTGTTAGAAATGTGGACTTAAGGCAACATTCGCGATTTCAAAATTGGCGTGATCTAACCATATCTGAAATGTACATGTTTTTAGCTATTACAATGCTGATGACTCAGAATAGTCGTCATTCCATTGAAGAGCATTGGTCTACTGATTCTTTATTGAAGTCAGATATTTTTTCCACGCTCATGCCAAGAAACCGCTACTGCTGTATACTAGGTATGTTGCATTTTAGTAAGCCAGGACCGCGAAGAGAAGGAGATAGTATATTAAAAAAAGTTTCAGATGTGGTGAATCTCGCACGACAGAAGTACCAAGAATCGTTCATCCCTTATCAGAAGCTTTGTATTGATGAAAGTATAGTGCCCTTTAAAGGGCGCCTGATAATTAAGCAGTATTTACCTAAAAAACGAAATCGTTTCGGCATAAAGCTTTTTGTATTATGTGATGTCCGTACAGGAATCATATTAGATTTTATTATATATTGCGGTACACAAACTGAAATAACACGTTCCGCCGATTTAGGTGTCAGTGGTTCTATTGTTGCAACCCTTATAGAATAGTACATTTCATTACAAGTGCGGAAAGTCTGTCATTGCAAAGAGTTCCGACAAATGTCGACCCGAGCCGAGGCGCAGCCGAAGGTGAGGGTTGACAGTCGGAACAAGTTGCAATGACGGTTCCGCACGTGTACTGAACGACTATTTTTAATACAGTTGCGAAAAAATTAAGCAATTTAATAAAATAATAAAAACACAATAAACTCAACTAACTAATCATTTATTTCTTATAATAGTTATAATTCACATATACATTGAAATTGGTACAGTTTTTTAAATTAACTGAGGAAGTTTTAGGTTGCGTATTTACTGTTTGAGACGAACTATTATTAATTTCGTATGATTGTTCATGTATATTTGTCAAAGGTGTTAAACAATGGCGTTTGCTAGTTGATGGAATTGGATCTGATGAATTATCATTATCAACGAAGGTAGATGGACGAACGTTCTCTTCAGTATTGTCATGTGAAGGAGACGGACTGGACTTTAAATTAATGGATTGTGTGATTTTTTTCCCAGTTTCTAGTTTGTTGTTTAATGAATCACCAATATAGCCTTCCGCAACTTTGTCTGACTTCCAACCTCCTAGTCGCTTTAAGGACGTCAAATTGGCTCTTGAATCTGCCAATAATGTAGCAGAGGTCCTCCTGAAGCTGTGCCCAGTATAATACTCAGCATCCGGCAGACCAAGAAACGTAGCTATTTCTTTTGGCATATTACCAAATTTGTTTATCCCGATTGCTTGAGCTGTACACTTCCCTTTTTGATAATTTTGGAAAAAACGGTCGGTTTTTGCTTTTTGGGCCCGCTGATTCATATATTTTTGCACTATTCTAAGAAAATCTCCTTCAACAACAAAGCTTCTCGGTATATTATTTTTTGTATTCGGAATCTTGATTAGTAGCATTTTACCATGGGTTTCAATATCTTTTAAAGTAATATTGGCTAACTCCTCTCTGCGGCAAGCTCCAATAACGCCAAAAATCAGCGCAACCTACAAAAAAAAAGGGATTTGATAAATATTTTTTAAAATAATATATTGACTGTATTTTGCGATTTCGTAAACTGAATACTAAAGAAAAATATAAGTATTTATTAATAAATTACCTTTGTGACTAAATAACGATCATCGGGAGCTTCGTTCAAAAACCTTTCCACTTCATTCGATGTTAATATTTTCGACTTTTTAGTTGTAAAACCGTCTGATTGTCGTTTTAAGAAAGCTTTTAGTTTTCGGTATTCACTTATATCCACGTTGTTCCTTATTTTCAGTATACTTTTTATCATCGAAAACCTCGACCATAACGTAGAAGGTTTTAATTTTGCTGAGAGTTCGGAAAAGTATGCCAACATAACATTTTCTGAAAAACTATTTGCTTTTTTCTCTTCTCTCCACACAATGAATTCGTCGTATGTAGATATGTAGCGACTTTTTGATTTTTCCGGTAAAGTGTTCTCCGAAGCATTTTGTGCAATTATACTGAGTTCCGGTGGTGTTAATTCAAATAAAATATCGTCGAAATTACTCATTTTTGGAAAATGGCGCCAACCGTAAAAGAATACAAGCAGAGATTTTTTTTGTTTTCTTCACCCATTCTGGGTAGGCAAAGGGAACTATGCCCATACAGCCAAGTCTTCAGTAGAATATTTTTATTGATATGAAATGAAAATGAAATTTAATGAGATGAAATGAAATGAAACCTAACCTAACTCATTGAATCAAATCATTAAATCTGATATTGAAACAAATTAGTAGCTTCTTTTTATAAATATTTGCATGAGTCATAAAATCTTCTGTTTTTTTTTTTAATAAAAACTTCGTGGTTGAATTTTTCTTTTTAATAGACATTAATTTTGACAGTTGGGAAAGAGAACGCACGAGTGCGGAAAAGGTAAAGAAAAAGCACGCGTGTGTAATAGCCCACTTTCCGAACGCTAAACGTCCCTGCAATACGTCACTTTTTGAGCAACTGTATTAAAAAGATTTTACGGGACAAACAGGAAACTATATACAGATAATTGGTATTCTAGTCCCAAATTATCATTTTTTTTAAAGCACCACGACATTTATTCTTGTGGTATAGTTAAAAAAAGCAGGTCTGGCATGCCTACATTTAAAAAGTTAAAAAGGGGTGAGAAAGAAGCTAAGTACTCCGATCCAATGATAGCATTAAAATGGTGCGATAAAAAAAATATACACATGCTTACTACTATTCATAAAAACGAAATGGGCCCGAGTGAAAAAATTGATAGATCTACGGATTTGCCCGTAATGAAGCCAGAATGTGTCATTGATTACACTAAGAATATGGGCAGTGTCGATATCGCAGACATGATGATAAGTAACGTTCAGTGTCTACGTAAGACAATTAAATGGTATAAAAAGTTATTTTTTCATATAATTGATATGCATTTACTGAATTCTTTTTTTATGTATAAAATTTTGAGTCCAAATGTGCCCGAGCATAAATTACGTTTGAAAATATTTCAGCAATCAGTAATGTGCCATACTACGATTATAGTTGTGACGAATAAATAAATGCAATGCAAAGTTACGCACGCGCCACCGCTGGGTGGCGCCGTCGGGCAAACACTTTTGCCCAGCGGCTGCTACGGGACGGACGCGTGCGGAACGGGGCATTGGAATATAGCAAACATTATTGTGTTTTATTACGAACCAAACAGTGGACATCACAGTGGCGACGAGGATGGGATAGGTAAGAGAATATTGTCCACACATTAATAAAAAACATAGGAGAAAATAGTTATCTATTTGACCTTAATGTTCTTATGCAATAGTAGACATTTTGCAGTAAAAGAACCTACAAAGTGTATGAATATATAAATAATACTGGATATTTGTATATTCGTCATTAATTAAATCATAAATTTCTTTCAATCAAAATCTATCAACGCTAAATTTAAATCTAGTTAGTAACGAGTAATGGCCATGCACCTCCTTTGCATAATAATTATGATATGCGTCGGGTGGTCGAACGCAGTGCATTTTACTTCTACCTACTTATTTACACTTTGTTGAAATATCGGTAAAATTTCAAATTTTACGTTCTCTAAGAGGTTTAAGATATTTATTTCTCATAAAAATTGCAATGTTAATTACTTATACGAGAAAACAATTTATGTACACAAAGTAGTCTTAACAATAATTATACATTCGATATTACTCCAAAAAAGATTTATTATTTACTATGTAGTCCGTCTCTCAATATACCGCATCGTCACACTATTTAGAGCCATTCAAAAAAAAAAGCATTTTTCATTCGTTCCTGCATTCAGCCTACTCGATCTCGTTCAATTATCTTCATTCGTGTTTCGTGTGCTGCATCGTTAACGTTACTGTTTCATACTCAGCCGATATAAATTACGAAAACACATTATAAAACAATTATTATTATGGGAAAACGAAAACACCGAGACGATAGTGCAATTCGTCGAAAGATTCGTCGTTTGGAGAAAAAATTAAGCCATTCCAAACGACATAAAGGTCAGTATAAAACTACCCTCGAAGTTTTTATACTTTATTAATATTTTAATATCACTTTCGCCGCTTACTTGTAAGTATGTAAATAATATACAGATCCTTATTTTGTATCATCTTAAAGTGATAATACGCGATATTATCCTGATGATCATTTGATTTTTATTCCTTAATGTGGTGATACGAGATATCATCCTGGAATAATATTATTATTGTTTACTTTCTTAATGTGATGGTACCCGATACCTTCCTGAAAGTAATTAGACCTTATCTTACACAGGTCATGGTCAAGAACAAACTCCATATTCGTCTGACACGTCGTCCGATCAAATTAATGAGAACGGAGATGCATCTGACTACGAGAATGAATACTTAAAAGAAGATTCATCAGTCGCTTCGATAGTGACTATAGTGAGGGCGCCTACACCCACCCCGGGATCGGCCGCGGCCGAGACGCCGGCGCCAGGTTATGTCACTATGTCAGCTATGACAGCCACCGTGCCCTCAGCACCAATACCTGAACCTAATCAATCGTCTTCCCTAGTTGTACCTGATGAAATATTAGAAGTATTAGGGCAAGCGAAATTAGTTGAGGAAATTCTAGGCGAAAAGATACCAGTAGAGATCTCTGAACGTTGGGGGAACATCTTGCTAGATGGTTTGGCCAAAGAACAAAAGGAGTCTATTATGAAGAAGATATTAATGCCGGAGAATTTCCTATTAGCTAGAGCCCCTAAGCTGAACATGGAAGTAAATGCAGTATTGTCTGACACAGCGAAAAATCGCGACAAAAGATTAGAGAAAGCCCAAAGCCCAATTGGGTTCAGGTATTGCTGGTTTGGTGAACCTAACAAAAGATTTAATACAATCAGACATTCCTAAACTTGATATCATTAAGAGACTTTCTGAAATAAGTCAGATTCTACTTGACTTGCATTATGAAGAAACAATGAATAGGCGTAAACTTATAGTGCCATTGTTGGATAAGAAATTTTGGAGCACAATACAAGGTGTCAAAAGAGAAACCTATCTCTTTGGTGATAAACTTGGCGAAAATATTAAAAACTCAAAAGATATTGAGCGGTCAAGCCAACAAATTAAGAAAACAACGACTATGGGTTCAAATTTTCAACGAAAACCTACTATGTCGGGAAACGTGCGACCTCCTCCTCGTCAACCGAACAATGCCAGAATGAACGTAGCAGCGAACCCGTACTACGAGCATCAGCAAGCGCAGTCTTCAACATCGGCGAGGAGGAATCCATCTTCGACTCATCAACCCCGGCACAACAGAACAACGGCCGGGAACAAGCCGCGCAACCAGCGACGCCGATAGAGGTATCTCACGCAGGTCGAATTAAATACTTTTTTAATAATTGGTTGTCTATTACCGACGACCTGGTAATACTGTCTTATGTCAAGGGATATAAAATTCCATTCCTTAGTGTTATATCTCAAAAATTGGAGCCCAGTAATCCACCGTTTTCAAGAACTAAAATGAATTATGCAATATCTAAACTCATTAATCTGGGTGCAATATCTCAATGCACTGAGCTACCAGATCAGTACATTTCTCCTGTATTTTTAACGCCTAAAAGTAACGGAGAATTTAGGTTCATCCTGAATTTAAAAAATTTAAATAAATTTGTTGAGTCTTTCCATTTCAAAATGGAAGATATACGCACTGCTTCTAAGTTAGTATCTTATGGTGACTACATGGCCACAATCGATCTTAAAGAGGCCTACTTCCTAGTGCCTATTCACGCTTCGCATAGAAAATACTTAAGATTTAGATTTTACCAATTATATGAGTTTAACTGTTTACCCTACGGCCTAACTTCTGCTCCGTATGTTTTTACCAAAATCCTAAAACCTCTTCTTAGTTCCTTAAGAGAAAAAGGATATACAACCGTAGCATATCTTGATGATATATTATGTATCGGCGCAGATTATATTTCTTGTAAAAATACGGTTGACACAGTTATTACAAATTTAGAAAAATTGGGCTTTGTGATAAATTACGATAAAAGCAAAATTCACCCAAAACACTAATACTTTGAAATAAATACTAATACTATGTCACTTCAGTTGCCTAACGACAAAATTGATAAAATATTAAAACTAGTAAAAAACATAAAAAATAAACAATCCATTATTATTCGTGATTTCGCAAAATTCATTGGCACCTTAACTGCTTCATGTCCTGCTGTAGCTTATGGCTGGCAATACACTAAGCGTTTCGAGCGCGAAAAATACTTAGCGCTTCAACAATCTAACGACAATTATATTTCAAAAATGATATTACGAGATTGTCTAAAAGAAGATTTTGCTTGGTGGTCAGAAATATCTAATAAAGCGCAGAATAAATTACTGAAAAATTCCTACGACTTAGAAATTTTTACGGACTCGTCTATGACGGGTTGGGGAGCCGCGTGTGATGGTGAGGTGACTAGAGGACATTGGTCTACGGATGAAATGACACATCATATAAATTACCTCGAACTTCTAGCTGCCTTTTTAGGACTCAAGTCATTCTGTAAAAAATTTTGTAACATTAACATTTTGCTTAGGATTGACAACACCACTGCCATCTCATACATAAATAGAATGGGTGGAATACAATTCCCTCATCTTAATCAAATAACAAGGGAAATCTGGCAGTGGTGTGAATCAAGAAATATTTTCATATTTGCTTCATATATTCGATCACGTGATAACACTGACGCAGACCTCGCCTCTAGGCACATTAACATCGATACTGAGTGGAATTTAAATCCTATTGTGTTCGAAAAAGTTGTTAATAAATTTGGCCACCCAAATATTAATTTATTTGCGTCTAGGCTTAATCATAAATGTAATCGGTATGTTTCTTGGAAACGCGACCCCCACGCTTATGAAATTGATGCATTTACTATTAAATGGAGTAATTATTTTTTCTATGCGTTCCCTCCTTTTGCTATAGTTTTAAAGTGTCTTCGAAAAATTATTGAGGATAAAGCCCATGGCATTTTAATTGTTCCGTATTGGCAAAGCCAACCTTGGTTCCCATTATTTAAGTCTTTGATATCCTGTTCTGAAATATTTTATATAAAGCCTAATAGCAATTTATTGTTATCGCCTTCCAGACAACATCTTACGTACGTGCGTGATGTTGTCTGGAAGGCGATAACAATAAATTGCTATTAGGCTTTATATAAAATATTTCAGAACAGGATATCAAAGACTTAAATAATGGGAACCAAGGTTGGCTTTGCCAATACGGAACAATTAAAATGCCATGGGCTTTATCCTCAATAATTTTTTCTACTTTCTCGGCGGTAGTTGTGAAAAGCGATAACACTGTGCTCTTGTAGTAATATTATATTTAAAATAGTTAAAAGCTACTTACAATAGTGAATTGTTTCAATATCACAAGTTCTATAAATACACATCACGCACCTGTGTTATCCAGTGTATTCATGCTGAATTAAGTTTTATTGAGATTTCTACACTGCACTGTCCTGTCAGCCATCTTTGATTTATTCACACAAGGGAAAAAACGCAACAATGACATCATATGACGACATTTTGGAGACACAAAAAGCACTGGAGGCGACTTTAATGCAGAAGATGAACAAGTTCGAAGCCAGTCTGAAGGCCTCTGTGCCTCAAACCGACAGCTCTATAACTCGCCTACAGTCGGACTACAGTGAGTTCAAGTCGGAAGTATGTTCTATCCTTTCTCTTCTTAGACAACAGATCTTAGGGCTATCTAGAGCCATTGATAACATTGAAATGAGGCATCGTAGGAAATATCTGCTCATCGGTGGTGTTTCGGAAGCTGTTAAGGACGATCTGCCAAAGTTCATTGTAGACCTCTTCCATAACTCATTGGACATTGACATATCTACTGATAAACTATCTGTATGCCATCGTTTAGGCAAGGTCGCTGAAGGGAAGTGTAGACCCATTCTAGTGCGCTTCACTGATATTAAACTCAGGAATATGGTGTGGCATAAAAAAACGGCCTTCAAGGGTACACCACACGCAATTTTCGAGTTTTTAAGCCGCCATCGCCAGTCCCTTCTCCAGCAGAGCCGCAGACGTTTCGGCATGCGTCGAGCGTGGTCCATGGGAGGAGACATCATAGTGAAGTTGAAGGATGGTTCCAAGCGTCGCATTTTCACTGAGAGTGAGCTCGCAGTCATTGATGTCTCTGAGGACGAGCCCCATGTAGCAGCCCAGGGCCCAGCGTCGCCGGCCGGAGCCACTCAGGAGCCCCGTAAAGCGAAACGTACAGTCAGGGTAAAGAAGTAGTGGTATTTGCAAATTTCCTTTATTAATTTTTATATTTTTATTTGAGGGGGTTGCCTTCAATATTCACTTTGGCTATTCTCATCTGATGTATATTACACTTATTCTTTACTACCCTATGTTTTTATACTATTTATTGTGTTAAATACCACCAATTATTTATTTTTTTAACTTCAAATTATAACCTTCATTTATTTCTCTCAATAAAAACAAGTCAATGTGAATGTCAATGTCAAAATCTTCCTCTTCTCAAAATGTTGGCAACCTCGTTTAATTGCTAGCTGACTCAACTAATTTATAATCGATTTATTTAATGTTTATCATAAAATTCTTAAAATACTTTTCTTGTTATAATTAAATCGTTTTGTTTCTCACCCTGACTGCCTAAATCTCAGTAATAAGCTATGGATGTTACAAATTTTATTGTTTTCTTTTAGCGTATATTCTTTTGTTGTTTTTGTTTTTCTTTTAACTTTGTTAAACTGGCAGGACGTGCAGGTAGGCATATTGATACTTAAATTTGCCCTCTTGCTATATACCTATATATTTATAATTTTATATTATTATTATATTGCACTTATAATATTTATATATTTATATCTATGTCTGACGATAATTCCTTCCATTCTGCTTTAGATCTTAGTTTTACTTCCATTGCTGGCTCTGACTCCTTTTGTGATCCAGAAACGCTTGGCGACCTGCTCGGGAAAGCTATTAGTGATTCTCCTTACTGTTTCAATACCTGCCACCTCAATGCTCAAAGCATACCTTCACATTTCACCGATCTACTTGATACCTTCTCTTCCACTACTTTTCATTCTATTCTCATCTCTGAAAGCTGGCTAAAACCATGTCTCTCTTCTCTTTCTTACTCTCTCCCTGGGTATATCCTAATAAGAAATGACCGCGCTGATAAGGGTGGTGGGGGAGTAGCTATATACTTACGCAGTGACATTCCCTATAAGTTACTATATTCGACACCCTCTGCTTATTCCGGTTCTGCTGAGTATTTGTTTCTCGAAGTATCCGTCAAAAGTACAAAATGTGTGCTTGGAGTTGTCTACTGTCCACCAAATGTAGACTATTTCTCTGACCTCGAGGCTATCCTTGAGCCCCTTTCTACGGATTACGGACATCACATAATCATGGGTGATTTTAACACTGACCTGATGCGTCATTCTACTAGATCCCAGAAACTTTCTAACTTAATCAAGTCAGTTAATTTATCCATTTTGCCTTTAGAGCCTACTCATCAAAATCCTACTTCACTTGATACTTGGCTTGACCTTATTATCACTTCTTCTACTGACCATGTGGTTAAGCATGGTCAACTAGCTGCCCCCGCATTTTCGAAACATGACCTTATTTTTCTCCAGTATAAACTCCGACCGCCGAAACCTAAACCTACATTAATCTGGATGCGTAACTTTGCTCGACTAAACCGCAGTAAGTTAAAAGAAGATGTGGCTAGAAGCGACTTTACGGTGGTTTTTGATGCATGTACAGTAAACGAAAAAGTCTCCTCACTTAATAATATTATTTTGAAACTGTATGATGTTCATGCTCCACTCAAAGAAGTCAGGGTTTAACGACCACCTGCCCCGTGGATTAATAAAGATGTCAGGATGGCGATGACAAAGCGTGACCGTGCTTTCCGTGCTTTCAAACGCGACAGGTGTGACGCTAATTGGGATCAATATAAAGTAGCGCGCAATACATGCAATCAAATGGTAAGAACAGCAAAAAGGCAGTATTTCCATGAAAATATAACTAATAACAGTTCAGCCAACATATGGAAGTTCTTGCATTCTCTTGGTGTAGGAAAATGCACCTCTCAAACACCCATCTCCCAATTTTCTCCTAATGATTTTAACAATCATTTTGTTTCGACTCCCTTATTAGATGTTTCTATTAAAGCCAATACTATTGCTACCATTTCTTCCATGGCTCCCTCTCCTACTACGACTGCCTTCTCTTTCTCCCCAATTTCTAGTGATGAGGTGCGGAAAATAATATTAGCTATTAAGTCCAAAGCGGTTGGGTCTGATGATGTGAGCAGAGAAATGATTATCTCCATTCTTGATGAAATTCTACCGGTCATTGCTCATATCATCAACTTCTCTTTTTTCATGGGTGATTTTCCTGCTCTATGGCAGAAAGCTTTTATTATCCCCGTACCGAAAATCACTACGCCTTCACTAATTAACAATTTTAGACCAATATCTATTCTTCCATTTCTCTCAAAAATCCTGGAGGCTGTTGCTCACAAGCAGATGTCTTCCTACTGCTATTCTAACTGTCTTCTCACCCCATTTCAATCCGGCTTTCGACCCGGTCACAGTACCACTACCGCACTTCTCAAGGTTACTGAAGACATCAGATTTGGCATGGAGGATAGGTTGGTGACTACTCTGGTTCTCGTTGACTTCTCTAATGCCTTCAATATGGTTGACCACGATATTCTCCTTGCTATTTTAAGGCAGTGTAACATTTCATCTGGTGCTTTAGATTGGGTTTCGTCGTACCTTTTTTTTTTTTTTTTTTTTTTTTTTTTTTTTTTTTTATATTATCGTCAGAAAAATGCTTTGCAGCAGCCCCACCGCCCGGGGAATATGCGGTGGGGACTGTGGGACTTACCACTAAAAAACTGACGGGATGCCACTCGCCCCCTAAGTGACGGGGCCACGGGTACTGTGATACATCCGCGACCCCGCCAGGGCCGTCCGGCCAAAGTTAAACTGGCCGGACCCGCTCTCCCCGGAACGCCCCGTCAGCAGCACACCGCATCCAGGTGCACTGCCGACACCGAGGACCATTGCCCCCTCAAGACGACGGGCCTTCCCCGGCTCGCCGTCTCGGCTGGGCAAGGGTCCCCTCCATCTCTGCGGTCGCAACAACGTGCGACCGCTGGCCGGGCTCAGCGAGCCGCCGGCCCCTCTTCTTCAATTTTTTTAACGAGGTTTTCTTCCTCCACCGCGCCTCCTGCGCCACTCCAAGTGCCACAGCGTCCACTACGTACTTAGTGGACTCTGTGACACTTTGCGCCACCGCGCACTCCCTCTTCCAGGGTGGTCTCATTCGCCCATGTGACCCAACCCTTAACGCCCCCCGCAGTGTCTGGGTTGGCGAGACCCAGTGTCTGCAGGGCCTCCGCGTTCCACCATACGGAGGTCGCCCCCGGTATCAACGGGTGGAGTAGGCCCGGACACCAGTCGGGGCGAAGACGCTTTTGGGGAGGATCAGCGAGCGAACGAGTCCACCACCGCTCATCATACAGCCGGCCGAGCCAAGCGCGGCCGGCTCCACCTCTTGTTTTTTAACGAGGTTGTCTCCTCAGTCGCTCCACCCCCAGCACCAGTACGGATGCAAGGGGGAGCGGATTTGTCCGCATCCCACGTACTCCATCCAAGGTAGGAGCACGGGGAGCAGACCCACCGCGTCGGAAATTTGGCCGTCGGCAAGTAATTCCAGAGTTGGGTCCAGAAACTAAGGAATTACTCGCCGACGTTACCAGGGTGGACCGCGTGGAGGTATCCCAACTCCCCACCCCGGGTTTCGTCGTACCTGCGTGGTCGGCAACAAGCAGTGCGCATAGGGCGCGATTTGTCGGACTGGAAAGATCTGACTTCTGGCGTACCGCAGGGCGGAATCTTATCACCATTATTGTTTTCACTTTTTATAAACAC
Source organism: Endotricha flammealis (assembly GCA_905163395.2). Lineage (NCBI taxonomy): Eukaryota > Metazoa > Arthropoda > Insecta > Lepidoptera > Pyralidae > Endotricha > Endotricha flammealis. The sequence goes on from LR990874.1 coordinate 2,245,769, forward strand.
CCTGTCCTCTTCGCTGTGCTGTTCTTACCATTTTTATGCTGACGATCTTCAGATATACATTCAAACGACTGCTGACAATATTCCTTATGCCATAGCTAAACTGAATAAGGATCTTAAGAGCATCAGCAACTGGTCTGACCAATTTGGGATTTCCGTCAACCCTGCTAAATGCCAAGCTATCGTTGTTGGCAGCAAACAGCAAATAGACAAGATCGACTTTGTTACCGTGCCGCCTGTTGTGTTTGAAGGCTCGGTTATTCCTTTTGCTCACTCTGTGAAAAACCTCGGTCTACATATCGACACAACATTAAGTTGGACCACACAAATTACAGAAGTTAGCCGCGGAGTCATGTCTGCATTGCGGTTTCTTAATAGGTTTAGGAATTTTCTTCCCATTTCTACCAAGGTCACTCTCGTCAATTCACTTATTTTCCCACTCATTGATTATGCTGATGTCTGTTACTCTGATGCAAATGAAGTGCACCTTAACAAGTTAGAGCGACTCGTGAACAATGCGATCCGGTTTGTTTTCTGTCTCCGCAAATACGATCACATATCGTCTTTCCGATCGCAACTTAAATGGCTCCCCATACGTTTGCGTAGACAACAAAGGTTGCTCTGTACTCTCCATACGGTACTCAAAAATCCTCTGAGTCCACAGTATTTAAAAGACAAGTTCCAATACATCTGCAACACACATGAGCTACACCTTCGATCTCATAATTTACTCGCTCTGGCTACTCCTCGCCACCGCACTTGTTTTGTTTCCGAGTCCTTTTCACTTCAAGCTACTCGTCTCTGGAGAAAACTACCTGTGCCCTTGAGGACAATTTCTAATAAATTTAATTTTAAAAGGAAAGTTAAAGCTAGCCTTCTCTCAACAATGCAGTAATTGTCGTCAACGTAGTCTATTATATAATATTTTGTATCTATAGTAAGTATTATATTAGTAATGTATTCTTATGTGATATTTATTTATGTGTGTATTGTGTTTAGTTTATGTAATTATTAGTATTATGGAAATACATTGTTTTTTTTTTCTTTTTTACATCTAAGATTTATTGTAAGTATGTCATATAATTTAAAACCGCATTCGCGAATATCTGCACTTCCCAAAGGTTGACTGGTAGATAATGCATTTAGCGTTAAGTCCGCCTTTTGTACCCAAATATTGTGGTCAATAAAGTTTAAATAAATAAATAAATAAATAAATAATTTTTCGAAGACACTTTAAAACTATAGCAAAAGGAGGGAACGCATAGAAAAAATAATTACTCCATTTAATAGTAAATGCATCAATTTCATAAGCGTGGGGGTCGCGTTTCCAAGAAACATACCGATTACATTTATGATTAAGCCTAGACGCAAATAAATTAATATTTGGGTGGCCAAATTTATTAACAACTTTTTCGAACACAATAGGATTTAAATTCCACTCAGTATCGATGTTAATGTGCCTAGAGGCAAGGTCTGCGTCAGTGTTATCACGTGATCGAATATATGAAGCAAATATGAAAATATTTCTTGATTCACACCACTGCCAGATTTCCCTTGTTATTTGATTAAGATGAGGGAATTGTATTCCACCCATTCTATTTATGTATGAGATGGCAGTGGTGTTGTCAATCCTAAGCAAAATGTTAATGTTACAAAAATTTTTACAGAATGACTTGAGTCCTAAAAAGGCAGCTAGAAGTTCGAGGTAATTTATATGATGTGTCATTTCATCCGTAGACCAATGTCCTCTAGTCACCTCACCATCACACGCGGCTCCCCAACCCGTCATAGACGAGTCCGTAAAAATTTCTAAGTCGTAGGAATTTTTCAGTAATTTATTCTGCGCTTTATTAGATATTTCTGACCACCAAGCAAAATCTTCTTTTAGACAATCTCGTAATATCATTTTTGAATTATAATTGTCGTTAGATTGTTGAAGCGCTAAGTATTTTTCGCGCTCGAAACGCTTAGTGTATTGCCAGCCATAAGCTACAGCAGGACATGAAGCAGTTAAGGTGCCAATGAATTTTGCGAAATCACGAATAATAATGGATTGTTTATTTTTTATGTTTTTTACTAGTTTTAATATTTTATCAATTTTGTCGTTAGGCAACTGAAGTGACATAGTATTAGTATTTATTTCAAAGTATTAGTGTTTTGGGTGAATTTTGCTTTTATCGTAATTTATCACAAAGCCCAACTTTTCTAAATTTGTAATAACTGTGTCAACCGTATTTTTACAAGAAATATAATCTGCGCCGATACATAATATATCATCAAGATATGCTACGGTTGTATATCCTTTTTCTCTTAAGGAACTAAGAAGAGGTTTTAGGATTTTGGTAAAAACATACGGAGCAGAAGTTAGGCCGTAGGGTAAACAGTTAAACTCATATAATTGGTCAAATCTAAATCTTAAGTATTTTCTATGCGAAGCGTGAATAGGCACTAGGAAGTAGGCCTCTTTAAGATCGATTGTGGCCATGTAGTCACCATAAGATACTAACTTAGAAGCAGTGCGTATATCTTCCATTTTGAAATGGAAAGACTCAACAAATTTATTTAAATTTTTTAAATTCAGGATGAACCTAAATTCTCCGTTACTTTTAGGCGTTAAAAATACAGGAGAAATGTACTGATCTGGTAGCTCAGTGCATTGAGATATTGCACCCAGATTAATGAGTTTAGATATTGCATAATTCATTTTAGTTCTTGAAAACGGTGGATTACTGGGCTCCAATTTTTGAGATATAACACTAAGGAATGGAATTTTATATCCCTTGACATAAGACAGTATTACCAGGTCGTCGGTAATAGACAACCAATTATTAAAAAAGTATTTAATTCGACCTGCGTGAGATACCTCTATCGGCGTCGCTGGTTGCGCGGCTTGTTCCCGGCCGTTGTTCTGTTGTGCCGGGGTTGATGAGTCGAAGATGGATTCCTCCTCGCCGATGTTGAAGACTGCGCTTGCTGATGCTCGTAGTACGGGTTCGCTGCTACGTTCATTCTGGCATTGTTCGGTTGACGAGGAGGAGGTCGCACGTTTCCCGACATAGTAGGTTTTCGTTGAAAATTTGAACCCATAGTCGTTGTTTTCTTAATTTGTTGGCTTGACCGCTCAATATCTTTTGAGTTTTTAATATTTTCGCCAAGTTTATCACCAAAGAGATAGGTTTCTCTTTTGACACCTTGTATTGTGCTCCAAAATTTCTTATCCAACAATGGCACTATAAGTTTACGCCTATTCATTGTTTCTTCATAATGCAAGTCAAGTAGAATCTGACTTATTTCAGAAAGTCTCTTAATGATATCAAGTTTAGGAATGTCTGATTGTATTAAATCTTTTGTTAGGTTCACCAAACCAGCAATACCTGAACCCAATTGGGCTTTGGGCTTTCTCTAATCTTTTGTCGCGATTTTTCGCTGTGTCAGACAATACTGCATTTACTTCCATGTTCAGCTTAGGGGCTCTAGCTAATAGGAAATTCTCCGGCATTAATATCTTCTTCATAATAGACTCCTTTTGTTCTTTGGCCAAACCATCTAGCAAGATGTTCCCCCAACGTTCAGAGATCTCTACTGGTATCTTTTCGCCTAGAATTTCCTCAACTAATTTCGCTTGCCCTAATACTTCTAATATTTCATCAGGTACAACTAGGGAAGACGATTGATTAGGTTCAGGTATTGGTGCTGAGGGCACGGTGGCTGTCATAGCTGACATAGTGACATAACCTGGCGCCGGCGTCTCGGCCGCGTCCGATCCCGGGGTGGGTGTAGGCGCCCTCACTATAGTCACTATCGAAGCGACTGATGAATCTTCTTTTAAGTATTCATTCTCGTAGTCAGATGCATCTCCGTTCTCATTAATTTGATCGGACGACGTGTCAGACGAATATGGAGTTTGTTCTTGACCATGACCTGTGTAAGATAAGGTCTAATTACTTTCAGGAAGGTATCGGGTACCATCACATTAAGAAAGTAAACAATAATAATATTATTCCAGGATGATATCTCGTATCACCACATTAAGGAATAAAAATCAAATGATCATCAGGATAATATCGCGTATTATCACTTTAAGATGATACAAAATAAGGATCTGTATATTATTTACATACTTACAAGTAAGCGGCGAAAGTGATATTAAAATATTAATAAAGTATAAAAACTTCGAGGGTAGTTTTATACTGACCTTTATGTCGTTTGGAATGGCTTAATTTTTTCTCCAAACGACGAATCTTTCGACGAATTGCACTATCGTCTCGGTGTTTTCGTTTTCCCATAATAATAATTGTTTTATAATGTGTTTTCGTAATTTATATCGGCTGAGTATGAAACAGTAACGTTAACGATGCAGCACACGAAACACGAATGAAGATAATTGAACGAGATCGAGTAGGCTGAATGCAGGAACGAATGAAAAATGCTTTTTTTTTTGAATGGCTCTAAATAGTGTGACGATGCGGTATATTGAGAGACGGACTACATAGTAAATAATAAATCTTTTTGGATGTAATATCGAATTTAATTTTTTTAAATTTATGTGAAACATCATCTCTATGTTTGTAAACATAACACTACGCCAATTCATGTGTTCCGTAGCAACTAGTTCGGCTAATCAATTGGTCATAAATAAATTATCTATTGTGTTGTGAATAATTACCATCAGTACTAAGTTTATCTTGCTCATTTAATATAGCCAGAGAGATGCACCAACTGTAGATGAGGACGAAGGTAGGTTAAAACTTTTTGTGTACATATGTAATTCTGCCAGAAACTTCATGTGGTGACAAACAGCTTTATTGAATTGCCACCTCGAAACTTATACATATGGAAGTCACCAGCGGACAAACCTAATAACATGGTTAGGAATGAAATTACCACAAAGAATATAATAACAAGAAGATAATTTATTTTTCAAAATAAAATTAAATGAGAGAAAGAAACTCATGTTTTCATTGATAAATATTTATTCTAATGACAATAAAATGTCATCTAGGAATTCAGCAGGAGGTGTTGTTCCCTCATGACGTGCATATCCTAGGTACCACACCACACTCATCACATGGGAACAACAGCCGACAGTTCTCAGTCCCACTATACAATTACAGCAATAACCGATGATGGCGTCACGATTCTGCTGCTCTCTATCAATAGCCACAAACACAAAATAGGTTCTCCGTCCTACATGGCGCGATTTAATTTTTATATTGTCTGGAACATGATTACGTTCAGTGTTTTGACAACCTCTGAACAGGCAGTATCTGACAGATTCTGATACTCTTTTTAAGTTGGGTAGAGTTATACTCTGACTTCTGAGTTGTCTTTCTTGTCTCCTTAATAATTCCTCTTGTGCTTGTTCCCAACATGAAGCACAAATAGGTGTACTTGACGTTACCTGTCAAAGAAAGGAAAGTAATATGAATTTATTTAGATACCTCTAGACTTGAATACAAAACTTATTTGAAAGGCACTGGTATATTACTAATTTGATGCAATGAAAATGAGATTATCGGCAAGTTGCACAAAAACAATTTCGTTAATGTCACATAAAACAATTTACCGGTAGCCATCAGAACTGCAAAATCCATTGAGGTATTTAAACGACAGGTGAAAAATCACTTCTTAGCACTTAGTCTTTAATTCCTATATTTGCCTTCAAGTACAACGACATTTTTATTTATTTTATTATTAGGTTTAAATGTATTGTATGTATATTATAGTATTATTTGTATTATGGTATGGTATTGAATATGAATATTTATATAATATATTATTGTAAGTATAGTAATATAATATTTGATTGAAGTTATTAATTTATGTTTTAATATTTAGATGTCCTAGATACTTATCTATCATTTTCTTGTTTAGTATTTATTTTCTTGTCTTGCTAGCCCTGCCCACTCCATACAGAAATTCGTTACCTTAAGGTTGCCTTGAAAAGATTGCTTTTTAGCAATAAGGCCGCCTTGTTGCATTTACACTAGTTTATAAGATTGTTTTTGTACTTTTTCCTGTGTGTAATGCAAATAAAGAGTATTCTATCTATTATCTATTAAAGTCTCAAGAGAACTCTTTTTCTTCCCTATCCTAATTGTGACTTAAATGCCAATTAAGCAACATACCTGACGTGGATGAATCCTCTCATTAATTATATCAGACAATTGGACTTCTTCCTCTGAGGGCTGCTCAATTAAATGAGAATCAGTATCAATAGTCGAAATGGAACAAACAATACACTCATTTCGTAGCTGATACATAGCAATCTCCCAGCATGAGTTGCATATATAGTCCGTGGGATGCATCTAAAATAAAATATTATTTTACTAAATAAATCAATTCTACACAATTCACACAGCACCACCTAGTCCCACAGTAAGCTAGTGCCGAAGGTAGGATTACTACCAATGCACCACCGGGCTGTCAAATCTCTTACAAGAAGATTGTTCTTATTAGAGGGAAGTTAAATTGTAAAGATAATGAATTACCACTACTTATTGCAACAGTATACTACCTTACATCTTAGAAGTCCTAGTCTAGACTTTCTACATCAAAGATGCACTGAATTTAATATTATGGAAATCTGTACACTTTAAACTCGCAGGAATTTAGAAACTTGTTTGCATAGGCCATTAAAAAATTGCTGGCCAAAAGAGTCTTAATGATTTTTATGTAATCAAATCATATTTAAAAAAGAAAACATACTTACGTTACTTGCATATGTCCACAGATTGACAATTCTTAGTAGATTTTGGTTTATTGATGATATAACATGTGCAGTATCACTTGAAATCTGCATACTACAATTGATGCAAACAATCTCATCAACAGTGTTTTCACCATCCGATGAAACTCTGACTTTAACTGATTGAAGTGGCTGTTCACTGACAGAAGGCTGTTGGCGATGAACTGCTCTTTGAGCTCTTAACCAGCATGGAAGACATGCTTGGTCGTCAGAAGTGAGCTGCAAGAAATATAAATAATGTATTACATAGGTACTTATCCCCTTCCAAATAAATCTTGTATAGTTATATTCACTGTTATTTTTGCGGTAACATAGATGAAGTGCAAATGGGACAAAACATTGTCGAAATGAACTCATTATGCAACATTGATTAGTGAGGAGGTTCAATACTTAATCAATATTATTATAACATCGTCCTTGAACAAGTTCTTCACACAAAGTGATGCTGTTTAGAGTTGTGAACATAACGTGTCAATTGTGACTTTTGGATTATTTACAATATTTATTTGGAACATAAGATCTATCATTCTAATCTTAACTCAAACGTCGTATCATTACAACATTTAAGACTTAAGGAGTATTCGAAAATATATAATAATCGAATTAATTATTAATCATAATACAATATAAAAAGATATCATATAAAAGAAAAAAATATATATTATTTCAGCAATAAATAACTAAACGTCCACTAACACAATGCCAGTTTACTGTAGGTTGCATATAATAATGTTATAGTAATAATAATAATTGACATGCATCGTCTAAATCTGAATTCTGAATTCTCACTGGTCACTGGTGTAAACAGCACAAAGCCAAAACCTTGAATGAACCTTTGCATCCTCAAATACGTGCAATACTTGAAACAACTCATCAAACAATTATACAAGTACATACAAGTCTTTGTTTAGACACTAGATTGCATGCAATAGTTGCTCTTGAATGTACAAGAAACTGGCATCGTGTAAATGGGCCTTAAGATAAAATCTCAAAAACATGCCTGGCGTGGTTGTATCCATGTCGATATAACAGTAGCTATCATCTCTTGTTCCACACTTAGATTTTGTGTCAACAGATGTCGGGGAGCGTAATATCGATCGACCACAAGCAATGCAAATCTGCCTGTGACCAACTTGACGTGCTGGTGCATTTGCATTTACTTGAAAGCTTGCCAATTCCCAGCATGCATGACAAATGCAGTCAGTTTCATTCCTCTGCAAAGCAAAACCTCCATAAAACATCATATTTAACCTTCATACCATTCAGTAGTACAAGCATCTGTTTATATTTAATTACTTACATCACTAAAATAAGTCCAACTCTCAATAATACGACGAACATTTTCGTCCATGTTCGATAGGACATGACACCGTGTCCGTGATAGGCGCACATCACAGTTTTTTTTACTATAAAAGCACGTTCACACACTTATAAAGTCTGATCTCTTGAGGAGTCCTGTCTCAATAACTACACACTAAATAAAAGAGTCCTGTCTCACTGATAACTTAACATTAAATAAGAGTTCTGTCTCATTAAAGTCACATGCGCAGGAGCAAAGGTGCTCTCTGAACACAATACAACGTAGATCAAAAAGTCGTGAAACGACAAAATAAACACAACATACAACAAACAACAGCGCAGAGGTTAAATCCAACGGCCGGTTCGTTGAAACGATATTGTGGATTGTGGAAAAGAAAACATAGGTAGGTAACATACATACAAGTACAAGAGTCAACATTTTTTATGTTGCCAGTGTAAAATAAATAGAATATCGATTAAAATATCGAACTTATTCTATAAACATTAATTCATTAAACGAAGCAATCAAAATGGGATCTAAATAAAACCCACAAAATAAAACCCCAGCTTTTTATTTTCAATAATTTGATTTAAATGTTTTATTTATCGTAAGAAGATAACAAATATTTAAGTTTTCTTTTCATCTGAAAAATCGATTTGTAATAATACGATTATTATATGGCAGCACCAAGGCAGCACGAACTGAATGACATTTCATAAACGTTTTGTTTTTACAAAATGGCTTAGATCGAATTCCGTTTTGTTTCTGGGAAAACAAAACTTAATACAATCATGTTTTTCCAAATATTCCCGTGACTTTAAAGCAAGATCATAATTTTAAAATAACTACCATAGCACGCCCTTTAAAGCTCATACTGTCCGATTCGTGTATGCTAAGTATTAAAAAATTTGAAAGTGATACCCAGCTTGCCATTGTCCTTAACGATTCCATTTTTTGTACAAAATGAATCTATCTGCCCAGCAAAAACGTTGGTTTCTTATATGGAAAAAACTAATCAGTTCAGGAATTTTCCAAATACAAATAAATTGATACTCACAATTAAAAAGCCCATCCATACTGCATCAACTCAAAGTTTAAGTCGATGGATAAAACAAACATTGTGCCAGAGCGGTGTGGACGTGGGCATGTTCACAGCGCACAGTACGCGCCATGCCTCCACATCCGCAGCCAGACGGTCTGGAATATCCGTGGACTTAATAAAGAGATCAGCAGGCTGGACGGGTAACTCACTCTGTTTTGCCAAATTTTACAATCAACCGTTACATGATTCAAATGACACGTCTTTTGCTGAGGCCGTGCTATCACTGTAATTATTAAGTAAAAATATAATTAAAAATATTTTCTATTTAACCTTGGCCTTTCCATTCTGCATCAGACGCTAAACATCTACATAGTAAATAATAAATCTTTTTGGATGTAATATCGAATGTATAATTAATGGTTAAAAGAACTTACCTAAGTGAATTTCTACCATAATTATACGAGATATTACATCCAAAAAGATTTAAGTTCCCACCCGCCCGTAGGCTTTCTGTAGAGCAGGCTTAGACAAGTGGCAATTTGTTTTCTACAACGCTTGTAGAATAGAATAAAAATGTATGAAATTTAGATAAGTCACGTGATTTAGCGAACGTCATATAAAATTGCTAGCCAACGTTACTCGTTTTCTATTCTACAAAACGGAACGCACTAAGCGTCGATATTTTCCCATACAAAGCTTAGCCAAGTGACACTTTAGCAAGCGATTATAGAAACGCAAGCTATTCTATTGGACGCTAGCTTAGCGAACATCAAAACCTTGTAGTTATCGAAACAAAATGGCGATTGTTTTGTAAGCTCAGTCAGCTGCCAATCTTTGTTTACGTGTGTTGAAATACAATTAGTGAAGTTTTAATAAGCAAAATGCATGCATTAAGATTGCTGTGGTCTGCACATAATGAGGAAGTGTGGCTTAGGCGTCAGAGAAGAAATATATCTCGGCGCTCCTTGGAAAAAATTGACGAAATGCCGGAGTTATTGTTTGTTGAGTCGTTTCGGCTTAGCAAAAACATTTATTATCAACTGTGTGCTGACCTTCGTAGCCATACCACTCTAAGAGGAACGTATGAAATTCCCCTGGAAGTCAAGGTACGTGTACAATAAACAAATTTATGATCTGTATTATTTATTATGTACTTGGTTACAGTGTTAATATTAACTTAAAATATTTTTCTCTGTTGTAGGTGCTTTGCACCCTGAGTTTTTTGGCCACGGGGTCATATCAAAGAATAGTAGGAGTCACCCAACATTTACCTCAACGCACCACAAGCCGGTGTATAAAACAAGTTGTGGATGCCCTCAACTCCACTTATATGTTGAGCAAGTGGATTGTTTTTCCTCAAACACAGCATGGAAGGACACATATTAGACAAGAGTAAGTTCAACTTTTTATTGAAAACTCATTAATGGTCTTTCTCGATCAAAAACTAAATTAGATTGAAAATTAGATTTGAAAATTATCAAGTTGTTGGCACCCATGATACTAAAAAGTATAAACATTGCTCATCCAGGTTCCAGAGAAGATTTCATTTGCCGGGTGTGATCGGTTGCATAGATTGCACTCATATTGCCATTGTAAAGCCGAGTGTAGACGAACACCTATATTTCAATAGAAAAGGATATCATTCTTTAAATGTGCAAATGGTAAGTTACAATTTTGTTATTATTAAATTGTATTCCCTATGGTAACATAATATGTATTATGTAAAGTTTGTCTAAATTGTAATGTGATTGATTGATATTTACAGATCTGCGATCACAACCTTCGCATAATGAATATAAATGCCAGATATGGTGGAGCCACACACGACTCCTTTATATGGGCATCAAGCCAAGTAGAGGAGTACATGCGGAGACTTCACCAAAATGGTGAACAAACGTGGTTATTAGGTGAGAAATAATGTGACCTAAACTAATAAACAATTTTCATGGATGACTTGATTTAACAAATCCAAATATACTGACATTTAATTTATAAAAGTAAAATTATTAATAAGATAAGAAATGTTAATGGTATTTAACTTAAATTTATTAAATTTAAATGTTGAAATTAATATCAAAAGTCAGGTCTTGTCAATCTCTTGAACTGTAAAGAAATCAATGTTATCAAAAAAATTTGGCCATTTTTCAAGTACAAAGTTTATCAATTTTCTTGTTTGTTTTAGGTGATTCTGGTTACCCTCAGAGAGCCTGGCTAATGACGCCCATACTAAATGCTGCACCAGGTTCACGAGAAGAGGTGTACACCACCCGCCATGTACAAGCAAGAAATTGTATTGAGCGTTGTTTTGGGGTACTGAAAGCTCGTTGGAGGTGCTTACTAAAAGACCGAACCCTTCATTATCATCCTCATGTTGTGAGCAAAATAGTACATGCATGTAGTGTACTGCACAACATTGCACTACATGCCCGCCTACCACTACCTAACGAAGTGGCTGAACAAAATGAAGATGGTGATGATCACGGTGGTATTCTAGTTGGTAACTCTAATGCCAGCAGCCAGGATGAGCTCATACGTGGTAGGGCAATGCTTAGCGGAATAGTGAACCGCATGTAAAAACAATTTCTTGTTTGTTATGATGGCTACTATCGTCACTTATATTCATTGATTTCAATTATTATTAATTATTATTAATTATTATTATTATTTAACATTATTTTTAAAAAAAAATTTGTTATTCTTATTATTTTCATCTTTACTGACATTGTTTTTTTTTTCATTGTAAAGTTTTGCTTATAAGTTAATAATTATGTTTAAATTAAGTTTAGTACCTACTGTTTTAATTAATCATTGTATTCAAATATGAATATAAATAAAAGTCTTATTTTTATATATTATATTTCTTTTATTGTCTCACATAGCTTAAACTTATTATTATAGCACATATAATTGTAACTTGTTACTTATGCCTATATAATTATTAAACAAGCTTACAGGCAAAATAATAAAAAGTCAAGATAAGTTTCATATGCACATGCATTATTTGTTTTATTTATTAGCCTTAGTATGTAATTATAGGTAGTTTTATTATAGCTTAAAGTTTTAATGAGACATACAAAAAGTAAAATGTTAAAATCTGCCATTTTTGACACATTTCGTTTCTACTTTATGAAGGTACTATCTTTTGTTAAAATTACACGGTTTCATATATTCATAGGCAACAGTGACTCCTTATCCTGTCTGCTCGTACGGCAGCTAAATTACAAAAACTCGAGTCTCGCGAACAGACCAAATTATTACGACAGTTTAAGTGATGTTGTTCTGAGGCTGCTTGCTTAACCCGGGTTAAGTGTTATTGTTTTGCCTCTGTTGAGTCAGCATATCAAGGAGCCTCAGAACAACATCACTTAACTGTCGTAATAATTGGTTCTGTTCGCGAGACTCTTCGATTCGCAGAGCTTCCAGCCGAAGTCTCTCCGTTTCCCGCACCTCTTCCGCTCGGAGGCGGCGCTGCTCAACAGCTACAAATTCACTGACCGCTCGGTCAAATGGTGTTAGACCGCGATTTCTGCGCGGTCTTGCAATTGGTCGGCGGCGTGGGGTTGTAGTTGTGGAGTGCGGAGAGATTGATGCCCGTCTCAGATTATGTGTAGGATGCCGCTGGCTGCGCTCAGGGGCGTGGGGGGCGACCGGGGCGCGGGGCGGCGTGCAGAGAGGGGCTGGCGACGTCGACTGTCTCGGAGGTGGTGTGGTCCGGGAAGTCCCAGGTCTTGGGGGTGATTGAGCTAGCAATAAAAAATATTACATGGGTATATGTAATTTTATAATAAAAAATGTGACAGTAATAACTGCAAGTCTGGATGTCACTATCGCTATTATATTGAACTGTCTTCTACAAACCAATGAAATTCCGGTGTAAATAGGTTCAGCCGTTTCGATAATTAGCCCGTGAAATAAAAAAAATAAAGTTGAGACTTTGCGTGTTGTTATTTGCATCACAGACGTAAACTTTTATTTATTTATTTGTATAGATTAGGAGGCAAACAAGCATACGACCCGCCTAATGTTTAGCAGTTACCATCGCCTATTAGACGCGTGCAGTACAAGAAGCAGATGGTGTTCATAATTTATGTATATTATCATTTAAAATATACTTATTATGAAAATATTTACTGTAACTGTGTGGAAAAAATTGTTGGTTATTTGGCTGGTTGGTTGGTTCTGGACTCAGTGTAGGCAGTGGTGCTGGTGGTGGAGCTGAAAATTAAAAAGAATTGGTTAACTACCTATGTACGTACCTACATTATATTTTTTTATTATGCCTCGGTTTGCCAGTAAGTAATGAAAGTCTGGAAGTATGAATGGAATACATAGGGCGTCCTTATGTTGTTATTTAGATTTACTTACTAACAACCCATATACATCCCACTGTAGGGATTCGGGTCTTCAATCGAAGGGACTTTGAGCATACTCCACCACACTGCTCCACTGCGGATTGCCGGACGTCAGTGTTTTCAAGCCGGCCGAAGGCAACTGACTTGGCTTAACAACTGTCATCTTTCGACAACTGCCGGGGCCGAAGGCATAACGTGCCCTCTGAAGCACGGAATCATCTTTATTTTCAGATAATCAGGTGATTCAGGCCTGAATTTATCCTATCTAAACTGGGAACCACCACAACACAAAGTGTGCACCCCGTGGGATTCGAACCCACAACCTCCGGGCTTTAGAGTCCACGCTCTAACCATTGCGCCACTTTATTTACTTTAACCAAATTCAATGGAATTTGTGGGAATATCACTACATAGTATAAAACAAAGTCGCTTTTTCTGTCCCTATGTCCCTATGTCCCTTTGTCCCTTTGTATGCTTAAATCTTTAAAACTACGCAACGGATTTTGATGCGGTTTTTTTTAATTGATAGAGTGATTCAAGGGGAAGGTTTTAAAGTATCATACATTCCAAAATTCCCACGGGAAAGCGGGATACACGCAAACGAAGTTGCGCGGGTTTCGCTAGTATACATATATTTTTTAATTTAAATACTTAATACGTCAACTTACTGTGAATATTGTAGGGAACATCATCTAATAATATTGGATCTCCACTATCTATTGGTTGTGATGGAGGTGATGGTTGCTGAAAAAAAAAGTACATTATTTTGACTTATTTAAATGATAAGTACATGAATTGTTGTAATACTTAAGTACGTTATATTATGTATAATTAAAATACGAACAGTGATCGTTCAATATCCGCTGAGATTAGTAGTGTCACTCGTGACCGCGAGTACCAACAGTGAAAAGTGCTTACGCATCACAACAAAGTCGTCGCGTCGCGAACGACCGAACCGCGATGACCTAGAATAAAACTTCGTGCAAGGTATGTAGTTACATACAATATATAACTCTGTTAAGGCGACGTTCTCACTACCTTAACAATGAGTACTCCAACCAAATCAATCTCAATAAAAACTGATACAGAGCGATTATTATACGACAATTATAAGGCAGAAAGGGATGAGCGTCTGAAACAGGCGAGCCTTATCGAAGACCTGAGGAGTCAAATCGCAAACCTACAGCAGCAGCTACAAAGTGCTCTGGAGCCTAAGCCGGCGACAGTCCCAGAGGCGCCAGTTCATGCCGTATATGATACTGACGAGGAAGAACTGGCAAAAGAAACAGAATGGATAAGAACAAAATCCCGTAAAAAAAGGAGAATGAACTCATCACCCTCTGCCTCGCCGCCAGAAAAGGAAAACACAAACCCGGAAAAGGTAAAGAAAGTTCCCCCGCCGCCTCCCATCATAGTGGATGGCATAAAAAATTATCAAGATTTCTATGACTTTTTGTCAAGAGATCAATCAGCTGGCACATTCACTATAAAGATGCTGAACGGTGACAGCGTCAAAATAAACGCCTGTAATGAGGAGTCGTACAGAGCTGTGGTACATATACTAACCACCAACAATTGCCTTTGGCATTCGTACGAAAATAAGCAGGAAAGACCAATTAGAGTAATGGTAAAAAAATTACCCTTTACATGCAAGCCAGAGAGAATTGTAGAAGATCTTAAGTCTAAGGGCCTACAAATTGAAAATGCCGTGAACAAGTTAAGTTGGAAAAGTAAAGAGCCACTAAACATGTTCATGCTAACTTTCAGCAATAAGGAGGAAATCAATAAGATTTATGAAATTAAATCAATATTAGGATGCGTAGTTGATATCCAACCACTCAAATCGCCAAAACTCATTCCTCAATGCAAGAGATGTCAGGCTTACGGACACACCCATATGTATTGCTCTAAAGAGCCAAGGTGTGTAAAATGCACCGGTCGTCATCTGACCAAAGATTGCACAAAACCTCTACAAGAAAAACCAAAGTGTGTACACTGCGGGGAAGCTCATCCAGCTAACTACAGAGGTTGCATGGTAGCCAAAGAGATGCAGAAACTAAGAAATAAGTCTGCCAAGAAACAGTCTACCCACAGTAAAACAGCTCCTATCACACTGCAAAAATCCAGTGAAAAGATAAATACAATCGTAAGTAAAAATGTATCTTACGCCCAGACTGCTGCTAAAAATTCAATGAGTTCTCAACGCCAGCAAACTAATTCAAACGAGAACAAGCTAGACGAAATATTAAAGCTCGTGTCGTCATTTGATGCCCGCTTGAAAAAAATTGAAAACAGCACGAAAAGTGCTACTCCTATTGCCAAAAAATGATTGACCACCTTAAGATCATGGCCTGGAACTGTAACGGACTACTGAACCACCAGAAGGAATTGCAAGTAGTCCTAGATATAGAAAACATTGATGTGTGCTTAGTGTCAGAAACACATTTCACAAAACAATCCCACGTCACATTCAAAGGCTATAAAGTCTATCAAGCATTACACCCAGCAAATAAAGGAAGAGGAGGCAGTGCTATCATTGTTAAAGAAAAAATCCAACACCAGGAAGATATCAAACATGAAACACCAGAGGTTCAATGTATAGCAGTCCGCTTGAACACAAAACAGTATTCCTTAACTGTGGCAGCTATATACTGTCCACCTCGTTATATTATTCATAAAGACGAATATATCAATATATTACAAACACTTGGTGAAAGATTCATATTAGGAGGCGACTTCAATGCTAAGAACACGCATTGGGGTTCCAGACTAACGACATCAAAAGGGAGAGAACTTATGCATGCCATAACAGAAATGAAATGTGACGTGGCGTCAACAGGATCTCCTACATACTGGCCAACGGACCCAACAAGAGTCCCTGACCTTATAGACTTTTTTATTTATAGAAATTTATCGTCTAATTATTTAAGAACTGAACAGAGCTTTGACATGAACTCTGATCACTCAGCTATATATCTAGAGATAAGTGAGAAAGTATTAACTAAGGAAACTAATCCACGTTTAGTCAATAAATATACTGACTGGGAGAGTTTTAAATTAGATTTAGATAGCCACATTGACCTCAGGGTACCGTTAAAAACTCCGGAGCAGTTAAATACAGATTTGGAGAAATTTGTTACTCTAATACAACAAACAGGTTGGAAAAATACTCCTAACATTAGAAAGAGAGCCTCAAAAAACATCTACCCAAGAGAAATCAAAGAATTAATAACAGTAAAAAGAAGGCAGAGAAATGTATGGCACCAAACTAGATCTCCAGAAGATAAAAGGAAGTTAAATAATCTAACCAAACAGCTGAAAAGACTAATTCAAAACTATATTGACGAGTCTACTAGTACTTATCTCCAAAGATTAAGCAATGATCGTAGCACAGATTACTCACTCTGGAAAGCTACCAAGTGTATGAAAAGACCAATCAATCATATACCGCCTATCAAAACTGAACAAGGGTTGTGGGCTGTTAGCAACGAACAAAAAGCTACATTATTCGCAAAACATTTAGAGAGCATATTCCAACCATACGAAAGCGAAAACATTAGCGAATTGGTTAACGATATCTTTATAAATGAAAACAGCGATAAAACCAATGAGCAAACAAACATCAGACTGGTGACTCCAAGGGAAGTCCGACGTGAAATTCGTCAACACATTAACCCAAAAAAATCACCAGGTTTTGATCTCATATCTGGCGAAATACTACATAACCTCCCGAGAAAGGCATTAGTAAAATTAACAAACATTATAAACGCAGCATTAAGGCTAAAATATGTACCTGACTTGTGGAAAGTCGCTGAAGTAATCATGATAGCGAAACCGGGAAAATCGCTGAATGAGGTTACGTCATACAGACCGATCTCCTTGTTGCCTATTATGTCAAAATTGTTTGAAAAACTGTTATTAAAAAGACTGAAACCCATAATAGAGGCGAAAAACCTGATCCCAGAGCATCAATTTGGTTTCAGAGAAAAACACTCAACAATAGACCAAGTGCACAGAATTACGAATGTAATCGAAAAAACTCTCGAAGATAAAAAAGTGTGTTCTACTGTCTTCCTAGATGTAGCACAAGCTTTTGACAAGGTATGGCACGAAGGACTCATTAAAAAACTAAAGAGAATGCTACCCACACAATACATAGATATAATAAAATCATATATATCGGATAGAGTATTTAGAGTAAGGCAAGAAAATGCATATTCAGAAATTAAGAAGATAAAAGCCGGAGTACCGCAGGGAAGTGTATTAGGTCCGGTCCTGTACCTATTGTACACCAGTGATATTCCGGAATTAGATAATAACACTCTTGCAACCTTTGCTGACGACACCGCTATAATGGCAGTTGGAAGCACTCATGAGGAAGCAGCAGAGAAAGTTCAAATAGCTGTTACTAGAGTTCACGACTGGACAAAAACATGGAGAATCAAACTCAATGAATCTAAATCAGTTCACGTCAACTTTACAAATAAACACGATCAATATTGCCCAGTGTACATTAATCAAAAGCGTATACCTTACGAAAATACAGCCAAGTATTTGGGTATGACGCTCGACGCGAAGCTCCGCTGGAAAGCTCACGTCAAAAAGAAAAGATGTGAACTTGATATACGGTTCAATAAGATGAATTGGTTACTAGGAAGACACTCCACCCTGTCGGTTCGAAACAAAATACTACTGTACAAACAAGTCCTAATGCCAGTATGGACTTATGGCATACAGCTGTGGGGCTGTACCAAAAAGAGCAACACTAAAATAATTCAGAGATTCCAAAATAAAGTACTGAGGGCTATTGTGAATGCGCCATGGTACATAAGAAACGACCATCTACACCGGGACCTTAACATACCAATGGTCAACAATGTCATCCAAAAAAATGCAGAAGCACATGAGAATAGATTGCTTCATCATGTGAACGTAGAGGCGATCCAGCTCCTCGACAATACGGACATAGTGAGACGACTTAAAAGAACTAAACCATTTGAATTAGTGTAGTGATTAATGACAATATTTATGTGTTAATATAGTGTAAACAAAGACACATGAACAAAGTGACTTCCCCTTAATAGAGACAGTAAGAAAA
The DNA here is from genome assembly GCA_905163395.2 of Endotricha flammealis. NCBI lineage: Eukaryota > Metazoa > Arthropoda > Insecta > Lepidoptera > Pyralidae > Endotricha > Endotricha flammealis. The sequence goes on from LR990874.1 coordinate 2,264,306, forward strand.
GTGCCGATGGACACATTCTTATATTACAATTTTATAAAACTAGGTCAATGTAAAATTACTCATTAGTCTATGTTTAGGCTAGATTGTAATTATATTAGCGTATCTAATAATATAATATTAGTATGCTACAAACAAAAAAAAAAAAAAAAAAAAAAAAATACGAACTAACATTAAAGCCTTGCTCTTGTATGCCTGCTTGACCCTCCACAGCAGACACACCTATAACTGCAATCACCCTTTCCTCTAAGGAGGTTAATACAAGTCTTCTATTGGGACCACCACCAGTACCACCTGCATGCCTTCTTATTAACAAGTATTTTTTTTTCGTTTTTGCCTTCCAGTCAGCCCACACCTATAAAGCAGGATTATAATAATTAAAAGCAGTGCAAAGTACTGATATATACATAAAAACTATAATTTTAAACATGTTTTATTTTATAAATTATAGTAGGTAACTTACTTTTTTCCACTTATCTTGGGTCTTTACTACCCCACCACCAATGGAGTTCAACAAGGTAGTAACTTGCTGCCACATTCGATCTCCTCTCAGCCGGCCTTGAGCCCCTCCTTGAGGCTTAGAGAGGTCGCCGTGCCTAAAACATAAACAAATTTAGTTCGATGATCTCAAGTTGAGAATAAATTTTAACAGGAATTTTTATACTCAAATATATTATGGCTTTTATATAGTGTAGATCTTATACCTTTCCATGAATTCTATCAAAGCTGAAAATTGCTCCGGGCTAGCACGCAACCTCGACTGATTCGATTCCATTTCTAAAATAATAAACAAGTAGGTACCTTACTATACCTATACTCCAAATATTGAACATTTAAAATATTTAATTTGGTTAAAATACAGATTCTACGTATAAATAAGATTTTTAAAATTATTGAAATGTTTTGGCCACTTACCACTTAATAATTATGTAAACTTTACGAACTTTACAGCAACACGTTTCTCCTTCAAAGTTCACGTACGAATGAATCTATAATATTCAACAACTTCTCTCCGAAAGGTCCATGTAATATTGTTATCACAATCACAATATTCATTTCTAAGTAACTATATTTTAACACAAAGGAGCCACAGTCCGAGGTCCCCGGTTACTATAAACACAGACGAAGAATGCGTAAACATGCCGTTGTTTTAGCTTATCCCATGATCGTCCACAAATAATTAGTTGGTACGAAATAAATCACTTTATAACTTTTTTAAACTTGCTCTTTCGCGCGAGAGTTTAAAAACAAATGTCAGGAGATACGTAGACGTCACATTGACGTTTGTTATCGCAACCGTGATAGAAACCAAAGATAATTATCGAATGAACATGTAGAATGAGCGATCGCTAAGTTTACGTACGTTTGGCTACCAAAACAATATCGACTACGCTAAGGCGTTAGCGTTTTTAGTTATAGAATCGCTACGAAACGATTGCCACTTGTCTAAGCCTGCAGGTATGCATATTCGCTACTACAGAATAATACCCTATAGCAGAATGGACACAAATTGCTCTGAAACAAATGAAGATAATTGAACGAGATCGAGTAGGCTGAATGCAGGAACGAATGAAAAATGCTTTTTTTTTTTTTTGAATGGCTCTAAATAGTGTGACGATGCGGTATATTGAGAGACGGACTACATAGTAAATAATAAATCTTTTTGGATGTAATATCTCGTATAATTATGGTAGAAATTCACTTAGGTAAGTTCTTTTAACCATTAATAGTCGATCGACGTGTGTCGTTGATAGACGTATCAATAACTGACGAATGGTTAGTATAACGAATAGACTAACCAGTATGGTAGATAGATAGAAACTCCATACGAACGTCCAAAAAAAAAAAATAATAAAATAAAAAGAAATAAAAAAAATATATTAATCAATTTGAAACGATTTCAAATCACTACATTGCAACGCAATAAAGCACCTAAAGGCAAGCCAATCTGATTCAAACACAATCATTGAAATTGACTGGAAATCCTGTGCCAAGTATATTGGAACAGAATACAGTCGGAATATAATAGTGACAAAAAATTAGCACACAAAAAGTTCATCAACGTACCGCAAGGGTATATCAAGTTGTTGTTTATCAAGTAGGTATTTTTGAATTTTGTTCTAAAAGTAATTTTGCTATGAAGTAATCGCAAAGGACGGTATGTTGTTCCAACATTTTGTGGCTTGATAACGAAAACTACCTCTGAAAGCTGTTGTTTTGTGCGAGTGTACCGCCAATAAAAATCGATTCGGTCGCGTACTATAAAAAGAATGTGAAAGAGGAAATTTAAGCTTAGAATATAGGTATTGTGATGTTCACTGTTTGGTTCGTAATAAAACACAATAACGTTTGCTATATTCCAATGCCCCGTTCCGCACGCGTCCGTCCCGTAGCTAAGCCTGGGCAAAAGTCTCGCCCCGACTCGCCACCTAGCGAGGCGCGTGCGTAACTTTGCATTGCATTTATTTATACGTCACATCTATAATCGTAGTATGGCACATCTACCTTTTACAAAATTAAATATAAAATAAATAAGCTACTTTATAAACTACCACCATTTCGGAAGCAAAGCAAATTGACCACTGGGGAAAAGAAATGGCGAAAGAAACCCAGTTACGGCCTTTTTAAAAGCTTTTATTTAACTTGACCTGTATGTATGTATGTATGAATGTATGTATGTATGTATGTAAGGGTGGAATCTTGGAACAAAAATTTGAACCACTTCCCGAAGACCGATTGAGCTGAAATTTTGCTTAAAACTGTTGATCAGATGACAATACAATATTATGATAACAAAATTACGATACAGCCGTTTGTGTTCCGTTTTTCGTACAAAACCGTTCCGACCAAAAACCTATAGGGTACTTCCGGTTGTCCTAGAATCATGAAATTTGGCAAGAAGCAAGATGATGTAGTACAAGTACAGGAATAAATCTGAAAATCGTAAATTTGTAGTTACTTCTTCTTCTTTAAACAACCAATATAATGTGACCCTACCCTTGGTACATTTTACATTGGTACATGGCTCTTTTATACCGGTTATGAATTAAAATGTATTTTATCTATTACTAGCTTTTCCTCGCGGCTTCGCTCGCGTTAATTTTATGACATAGATCTCGTTTGACAACAAAACAACCCATAGCGCGACTTGTGGCGCCATCTGTTGGCCGATAGCATCCCACACAGCGCCCTTTATAGTAGAAAAAATATTTTCCCTTTGGATTGACATACTTTCACGGGTAAAAAGGTAGCCTATGTTGGGCTCTGTACCCCTGACATATACAAATTTTCATAATGATCAACTGATTAGTCAAGCCGTGAAGGAATAACAAACAAACAAACTCACTTTCTCATTTATCTATATTTATAAAAGAGAAAATCACTGACTGATTCATCACGAAATATCCGAAACTACAAGTGCCAGGAGTCTCAAATTTTGCATGGGAGTTCCTTTTGGGGCGTAGGTGCTCACTAAGAAAGGATTTTTGGAAATTCATCCCCTAAGGGGGTAAAACGGGGGTGCAAAGTTAGTATGAAACTTTGCCGTTTTTGAAGTTATTCCAATGAAATTCAGCATGAAGGTTCTTTATTGAAAGGCATGAAACACGAGTAAAATATTTTTCTCAAAAATCATCCCTTAGGGGGTTAAACGGGGGCGCAAAGTTAGTATGAAACTTTGCCGTTTTTGAAGTTATTCGAATGAAATTCCAACATGAAGGTTCTTTATTGAAAGGCATGAAACACGAGTAAAATATTTTTCTCAAAAATCATCCCTTAGGGGGTTAAACGGGGATGCAAATTGAGTATGAAACTTTGCCGTTTTTGTAGTTATTCGAATGAAATTCAGCATGAAGGTTCTTTAGTGAAAGGCATGAAACATGACTAAAATATTTTTTTCAGAAATCATCCCAAAAACTGACTGATTGGTAACTGACATATCAACGCACAGCCCAAACCGTTGGGTCTAGAGAATCCAAATTAGGCACATAGGTTCCCCATGAAGTTTAGGGGTGCACTAAGAAAGGATTTTTCAAAACTCACATCCTAAGGGGGTGAAACGGGGGTCCAAAGTTTGTATGAAGAAACTAGATAATTTAGACCATTTTACTTGAAACTTCGCAGGAATTCTCCTGGTGGTAAATAAGTAAGCACGTGTTTCAGGATTTTTCAAAATTCAACCCCTAGACTAGAGGGATGAAATGGGGTGAACTCTAGACGTGTATTATCGAGGGCGCTCGACCTAGAAAGCTGAAATTTGTATAGAGGTTCCCTTAATGATGTTTACAAGGATAAAGATGGGGTTTTATACAATTCCCAGGACAAAGGGAGTAATAGAACTGTAAGTGTTTTATCGCAGGCGCTCAACCTAGAAAGCTGAAATTTCGTATAGAGGTTCCTTTTATGATGTTGACAAGGATAAATTCGGATTTTTTTAAATTCCCACGGGCACGATAAAATAGGACTGCACGTGTATTATCGTGGGCGCTCAACCTAGAACTCCTAGATTTTGTATTAAGCTTCCCTTTATAAAGTAGACAATAAAGATGGGATTTTTCTTAAATTCCCACAGGATTCGGAATAATTAGACTACGCGTGTATTATCGGAAACGCTTAACCTGAAAAGCTGTTTTTTTTATAGAGATTTCCTTTATGATGTTGACAAGGATAAAGTCGGGGTTTTTTTTAATTCCCACGGGAACGAAATTATTGGCATTTTCGCTTGACCACGCGAGCGGAGCCGCGGGTAATAGCTATTAAAATAATAAAACAACAGGATTTTGTACACAGTAGGTAGCCAAGATTAACAGCGGCGAGCAAATAGACAATGAACAATGAAGAACACTGACGTCTCGGGGAAAACTACAGTACGTAATAGGAGACTGTTAAATCCGTCTATACTACTTAATTAGTCACAAGTCCAATTCCACGCGGGCGAAGCCGCGGGCACAGCTAGTAATATTAGTATGATAGTATGACTAGTATGAGGAGCTCGATGGCGTCGCTGTGTGTCACACTCTAATATGAACACACAAGTTAAGCGATGGTGACCCTAGCCAGCGTTCGGATGGGTTTCGTTATCTCGAGCTTCTTCGTGCTTCGGAGGGCACGTTAAGCCGTCGGTCCCGGCTGTTGTCGATAGATGACAGTCGTTAAGCCAAGTCGGTGGCCTTAGGGCGGTTTGAAAACACCGACCTCTGCCAATCCGCATTGGAGCAACGTGGCAGAGTACGCTCTAATCACCTTCGATTGAAGGGAGACCTGAGACCAGCAGTGGGATGATTATGGGTTGATATGATGATGATGATGATGACTAGTATGATTATGGGAAGGAACCCTCATGCGCGAGTTCTACTTGCCCTTGGTCGGTATTTTATTTTTGATTGGTACATAAACCTGTTTAGTTTGTCGCAGGGTGACTGTAGTAAAATCAGGAAATTATATAGGTATTCAAATTGCTGGTGCTAGTTATAACAAATAAATTCATTAGACAAGTACCGCCCCTCGACAATAGATGGCACTGCGAAACCTGTCCAGTGATAACTAAAAAGTAAAAAATAAATTAAAAGTAAAAAAATATATTTAAAAACAAGCTTTTATTTAATTGCGCTAAAAAGAATAAAATAAACTTTTCTTTTAAAATTTTAACTATCAACTTATAACGTCATTACACAATTTATATGACATAAAAGCTTGTCGCGAGATTTACTTGTATAAGAAAACATAATTATCGAACTAACATTTATTCGTAGTACGAGTAAATGTTAGTAATTAAATCTCGCGACAAGCTTTTATGTCATATAAATTGTGTAATGACGTTATAAGTTGATAGTTAAAATTTTAAAAGAAAAGTTTATTTTATTCTTTTTAGCGCAATTAAATAAAAGCTTGTTTTTAAATATATTTTTTTACTTTTAATTTATTTCCATTATTATTGTTATTATTTTTTATTTATTTTTTCATTAAATTATTTTAATATTGTTACAGTGTTTAGAATACATACAACTGGTAATGGCAAATTGAACAACAATGAGCCTTTTATATAGCGAGAATAATCGCATGATGACGTCTACCTTTCCTTTAATTATAAAATGACACTAATTAAGGTAACTGTGCCATACTACAATTATAGATGTGACGTATAAATAAATGCAATGCAAAGTTATGGCGGAAACACACTACCGTGTCGGGGCGTGTCGTGTCGCGCCAGAAGCATATCGCGTTCATACATTTTATATGGTTAGGAGCACATTTGTAGGGCGTATCGTGTCGTGACTCGCTCTGTCGTGGCGCGGACTGCTGGCCGCCGATTGCGCCACGGCGGTGGGGGGGGGTTATGACGCGACACGACACGCCCTGCAAATGTGTTTCTATACCCGCGCGTGGTTCGTGTCGCGAACAAGTGGACGCTTTTTTTTTATTTTTTTTTGCAGCGTGATAATGAGTTACTAGGTAGTAGATTCCTGATAAATATACTTAAATACATTTTTTTGTAAATAAATACCAATATACATTATAGAAAACACCCAGACAAAGGCAAACACTGCGAGCTTCTGTTCAGAAATGAAAGAAATAAACGTCTGGCATTTAATTCGTTCATTTCTGAACAGAATCGCGCCCCGACACGACACGTAAGTGTGCACACCCACCGTCACGACAGAGCGCGACACGACAGGCCCCGACACGGTAGTGTGTTTCCGCCATAACGCACGCGCCTCGCTAGGTGGCGAGTCGGGGCGAGCACTTTTGCCCAGGCTTAGCTACGGGACGGACGCGTGCGGAACGGGGCATTGGAATATAGCAAACGTTATTGTGTTTTATTACGAACCAAACAGTGGACATCACAGTGGCGACGAGGATGGGATAGGTAAGAGAATATTGTCCACACATTAATAAAAAACATAGGAGAAAATAGTTATCTATTTGACCTTAATGTTCTTATGCAATAGTAGACATTTTGCAGTAAAAGAACCTACAAAGTGTATGAATATATAAATAATACTGGATATTTGTGTATTCGTCATTAATTAAATCATAAATTTCTTTCAATCAAAATTTATCAACGCTAAATTTAAATCTAGTTAGTAACGAGTAATGGCCATGCACCTCCTTTGCATAATAATTATGATATGCGCCGGGTGGTCGAACGCAGTGCGTTTTACTTCTACCTACTTTTATTTACACTTTGTTGAAATATCGGTAAAATTTCAAATTTTACGTTCTCTAAGAGGTTTAAGATATTTATTTCTCATAAAAATTGCAATGTTAATTACTTATACGAGAAAACAATTTATGTACACAAAGTAGTCATAACAATAATATATGTAGTCGATCGACGTGTGTCGTTGATAGACGTATCAATAACTGACGAATGGTTAGTATAACGAATAGACTAACCAGTATGGTAGATAGATAGAAACTCCATACTAATGTCAAAAAAAAAAAAAAAAAATAAATAAATAAATAAAAAAATATTAATCAATTTGAAACGATTTCAAATCACTACATTGCAATGCAATAAAGCACCTAAAGGCAAGCCAATCTGATACAAACACAATCATTGAAATTGACTGGAAATCCTGTGCCAAGTATACTGGAACAGAATACAGTCGGAATATAATAGTGGCAAAAAATTAGCACACAAAAAGTTCATCAACGTATCGCAAGGGTATATCAAGTTGTTGTTTATCAAGTAGGTGTTTTTGAATTTTGTTCTAAAAGTAATTTTGCTATGAAGTAATCGCAAAGGAGGGGTCATGTTGTTCCAACATTTTGTGGCTTGATAACGAAAACTACCTCTGAAAGCTGTTGTTTTGTGCGAGTGTACCGCCAATAAAAATCGATTCGGTCGCGTACTATAAAAAGAATGTGAAAGAGGAAATTTAAGCTTAGAATATAGGTATTGTGGCCGTTTAAATTTTAGAAGGTCAAATAATAAGCAAGCAAGATGCAGTTTTCTGCGTGAACTCATGTTTAAAATGGCAGCGCTGTTTAAATATGGTGTAATGTGTGAGCGAGGTGGAATGTGGTACCTACATGAATACCAAATTAAGATCACACTGACCATGGATAAATAAATTATTTCTATGGTCGATCCTTGGTCGATACAATTTACGTACGGTCAGGAGCAGGTCGATCTTTACATATTGGACTTTGTACCGTTCTTAAGTTCTATATCATAAGAGCCAAAATTGTACATGCACAATGAAATTGAATATCAATCAACTTCTATATACTGGTCAAATTGTAGGCGATCAGTACAAGTATGTACGAAATTCTATGAGTAAACGGGGTAGGTAATCTAAAAGCAGATCACGAAATACTAATCGCACATTTTAATAATGGGTATCCTAAGTTATTAAATTTTTAATATATTTTATAAGTTACTCATTTCAAAGGTTCATGCAGGGTATATTTAGGACCTAAATCTATAGTAGTGCATTAGGGTCTTCCTAAATTAATACACTATCTCAATATCAATGTTAAATAAAAAAATAATAAGGGAATGAAATTAGATGATGATTATTATACTTACTCTGAATAATTATTATTTCTTATTATAGTAGATACCTACCTACAGTACCTACCCTCACATTTCACATACGATTGCGAACATATTTTACATTGTGACCATAATACGTTGCAAATACATTTATTACCTACCCACCCAAGTCACTCAAAAAATATAATTGGATCAAATAACCAAATGTTTCAAAGGGAAACCTGTCAATTCCAATTTGGATCACATTAAATTGTGGAGCACCATGAAATTGGAGCTGAAGCACCATTAAATTGGAGCAACGATGAGTCGATGAAAATCGAATGGTACCTAAATTGTCTATATCATGAAAATGATATCAAAAAATGATCTTGTATTGACAAGATCAAGAGGTGGTTCGGTGAAAACCGGGAAAAAAATTGTATATATATCATGAAAATGATAAAAAAAAAAAAAAAATTATCTTGTATTGACAAGATCAAGAGGTGGTTCGGTGAAAACCGGGAAAAAATTGTCTATATCATGAAAATGATATCAAAAAAAAAAATGATCTTGTATTGACAAGATCAAGAGGTGGTTCGGTGAAAACCGGAAAAAAAAAAAAAAAAAATGTCTATATCATGAAAATGATATCAAAAAATGATCTTGTATTGACAACCGGAATATATATTATATTTTTGAGTGACTTGGTGAAAAAAAAAAAAAAAAAAAAAAAAAACAAATACCAGTGGTAGTTTGTAAAAAAAAAAAAAAAAAAAAAAAACAACCCATTCCACTTTAGAATTGTGTGGAACGTTCTACTTATCCAAATTAGCTATGTAATAGGTTTATGGCCACAATTTATAATTTATGAATTAACAAAATCTTCTTTTCTCTTCTTTTCTCAAAATGGATCAAAACCCCATCAAACTAGTGATGCAACGATTAGGATTCGGATCAATCGTAATCGCCGATTATCAGCATTTTTACGATTAATCCTAGGGTTCTAATCCCTTTGTCTTTGCCATCGAACAAAAAATTCAAACTCGCAAAAGAGAACCCTAACAATTTGCAAATGCTGTGTTTTTAAACAAAAACTTATCTGTTATTAATTTTGAATATTAATATTATAACCAATAAATAGAGTCATATTATGAGCCATACCATGAGGTACTTCAAGTCAGTTAGCATTTCCTTTCCTCAATAATCCTAATCTTAAACCGAATCCCCAAAATAGGAATCGGTGCATCACTAATACAAACACGAACACGATATATATCGTTCTCGTGTCTCACATCGACTCATGCAAGTCGCGAACTCCATCTCAGGTACTGACTGGTATTATCTATATTTATAAAAGCAAAATTAAAATTTTGAAAAAACCCACGACGGTTTAAACGTAGTTGAAAAAGGATAAAATAATTTTGAAACCCCCGACTTAAAGAATTTATGCTATGAATTTAATTAAAAAAACCCCAAGAAAATCCGTCGGGGGCTGCCATTAAATGAACTAGTTTGGCAGTTTTATAGTTACTTGAATACTTATTTATATTTATGAATTTAAAATAGCGATGGCAGCCCCCGACGGATTTTCTTGGGGTTTTTTTAATTAAATTCATAGCATAAATTCTTTAAGTCGGGGGTTTCAAAATTATTTTATCCTTTTTCAACTACGTTTAAACCGTCGTGGGTTTTTTCAAAATTTTTAATTTTGCTTTTATTTTAAACTTTTTAGAGAGCAAGCATATTATTATGTAAATAGTACCCTCAAAATTCAAAACTTTTATTACGAACTGTGGAACTATACGCCACCGGCGCCGGTCACAAACCGAAGACACAGAACAGAACAATGGCCATCGTCTTTTGCTCCCCTTCCCACATAAATATTTGATTCACTAAGTGAGGGAACGCACGAGCAACTTTGTCTCTACAACTATTTTGTCTCTTACATCAAGTCTATGGGTTAGTATGAAAGTACGCGCACGTAGCGACGCAACACCCGGGAGACTTTTTTGTCCGCGGGAGCCCGCACGGCGACAAAATAAATTTCCAGGGTTGCCAACTTATAACGTAAAATTTTATAGAAAAAGCAGTGTTGCCACCTTGGTTTTTGAAAAAGGGCAGTCGGACCAGCTAAAAAGAGCTAGATTTTTTTATTAGAGCAAATTTTGCCAAAATAAGGGCTAGAAACGTCTAAAAACATTAATACAAATAAAATGAGCGAAAGCAAGGGTTAAAAATTGTTTATTTGAAACGTACAAAAAGCGCAAAATGTTGGCAACACTGAGAAAAAGTTGTGTCGCTGTCGCTCTCGTGCGCGCACCTTTCAAATTGCGGCAAGGAGACGGCGACGTAGACAAATAAATTGCCGGGAGACAAAGTTGCTCGTGCGTTCCCTCTCTAAGGGGGCGCAACGGACATGTAGGGCCTATTTGTAGTATAAATTTGTCCGTTGCGTTGCGTCGAGTCGATTTTTTCAAATATTTGACAGCCATTACCTATCAAAATTATGGAAAATCGATGACGCGACGCAACGTAGCGCACAAGTGAGGTCTCACTGTAATGTTTAATAAACTGCGGATTTTTTTTTCTTTTCTTTACAATTTTTAGAGTTTTTAAATCACTATACAGAAATACTTTTCACCTATCAAGAAAGTTCTATCGAGTTTCTTTATCAATAACTAGCTGACCCGGCAAACTTTGTTCTGCCTTAGAGGCACTACCCTACCCTACCCCTACCCTACCCTAACCCTACCCTACCCCTACCCTACCTCTACCCTACCCCTACCCTACCCCTACCCTACCCCTACCCTACCCCTACCCTACCCCTACCCTACCCCTACCCTACCCCTACCCTACCCCTACCCTACCCCTACCCTACCCCTACCCTACCCCTACTCTCATTGTTTTTAAGATGTATTCTGCTATTCGGGACGGAAACAAATCCAACAAATCAAAAACCATGGCAATCGGTCCAGCCGTTCTCGAGTTATAAGTGTTGTAACAAACACCACTCTCTTTTATATATATTGTTACGAGCGTGGGGTTCGGGATTTGGATAAAACACCGTTGACTTGTTAGAAGAATTTATTGAGCGATGAACAGGTCACAGATACACTCAACGTAGCCAAATCACACGAAGAATCGAAGTCCGTAGCGCGCTGAAGTCGTTGGTCCAATCACAGTAATCTTCCAAGTCGCAGAGTCGTCCGTAGTCCGTTGGTATCGCAAAGGTCGCAGGTTAACTCACTCTTGATTAGTCTTCGCAGTTATCGCACCGAAAGCTCAGAATGAACTGACTGTGTCGGCCACCGTCGCGGTATTTATATGCCTCAATATACGCCTCGAATGTTCCCATTTTTTATGGCCCTTTTTTGTTACTTGTTTTGATCAAAACAACTTCAAGGTTATCACAACTTCTAATGTGTAAGCCATTTTGTACCATATAGTACAAGCATTAAAGATTAATGTCGCCTGTACCTCTGATTTTTACCTGACTTGCCTGTCACGCCGGTTTTGAATGATCACTTTTTCTCGATCCACGAATTGTTGTAAACAAGTGATTCCAGTGGCGACGCGAGACGTCGAGAACATTCGAGCACGTTCGCGACATTGCCCTCCTCTTAGAGATGCTCGTCCCGAGCATCATCGTTATTCCCGTGGTAACGTGCCAAGCGGTCGATGTGAACCACCTTTAGAGCTCCTCTCGGATGTCGTTGAATCCGGTAGGTGACGTCGTTTATCCGTGTTACCACTTTGTACGGGCCTTCCCATCTAGTCTGTAGTTTAGGTGACTTTCCTTTTCTTCGTATCGGGTTATGTAGCCAAACTAATGTTCCTTCATCAAAGCCACTGGTATTTGCTCTCCGGTCATATCTGGTCTTCATGTTTTCGCTCGACTGTAAGCCGTTTTCTTGTACCATGGCATAAATGTCTCGCATCTTTTCTCTTAGTTCGGAGACATAATCCTGAACGGGGATCGGTTCGTCTGGCACTCCTCCAGTTAGAAGATCGACCGGTAACCTTAGCTCCCTTCCAAAGTTAATATATGCCGGGGTAGTCTTCGTGCTCTCATGTTCTGCAGTTCTATAGGCGAGAAGGAATGGTGCAATGTACTTGTCCCAGTCCCTCTGATGATTGTCAACCAATTTCGCCAGATGCCTCTCCAGTGTTTGGTTAAACCTTTCTACCATGCCATCGGACTGAGGATGGTACGCAGTGGTTCTCGTCTTGTGCATGCCCAATAATTTGCAGACTTCTTGAAACACGTTTGACTCGAAGTTTCTGCCCTGATCTGAGTGGATTTCCAATGGTACACCATATCGGCATATAACTTCTTCAACCAATTTAGAGGCTACGGTCGTTGCTTCTTGGTTGGGTATAGCAAATACCTCCGGCCACTTGGTAAAGTAATCCATGACGACCATGAAGAACTTGTTTCCTGACTCCGACACAGGGAAGGGTCCGGCAATATCCACTGCTATTCGCTCCCAAGGTGCACCAACGTTATAAAGTTGAAGGTGTCCTCGACTCCTGGTGGATGGTCCTTTTACTGCAGCACAGGTAGTACATTTCCGGCACCAATCTTGCACGTCTGCTCGGCAGTTCAGCCAGTAGAATCTCTCCCGTAGCTTGGTCAAGGTCCTTTTAACACCCAGGTGGCCTCCAGAAACGCCATCATGTACCTCGCGGAGTACATCCTTAATCCGTTCCCTTGGGACTACCAGTTGCAGATGAAACTCTCTACCGTTAGGTGTTTCCCATTTCCGGTAAAGTATTCCGTCCTGCAAGATGAAACTGTCCCACTGAGCCCAGTATGCTTTGGTGGTAGCACTTGTAGGCGCAACTTCACACCATCGTGGCTTCTCATGGCCACGTTTCTTCCATGCGACAATGAGTCGTATGTCTTCGTCATCCTCTTGAGCTTCTCTCATTGACTCATCTTCCCAAGATCCCTGAGGGCTTGTCCTTGTCATTCGTACAAGTTCCTCCTTTGACTCCTGCTTGACGCAGTGCTTGCACTCTTGTGGGCATGGTCTTCTTGAAAGGGCATCAGCATTCCCATGTGCCTTCCCACTACGATGTTCAGTAAGGAAGTTGTATTCTTGAAGTTGTTCAATCCATCTGGCTACTTGACCTTCGGGGTTCTTGAACTGGAGCAGCCATTTTAGAGCAGCATGATCAGTACGAAGCACGAACTTTCTGCCAATGAGATATTTGCTGAAATGTTGAATTGTTTTAACCACCGCCAAGAGTTCTCTTCTCGTCACGCAGTAATTTCTTTCAGGCTTCGATAATGACTTACTGAAGTAGGCAATCACAACTTCTCTGTCCCCTTGCTTTTGAGATAGCACTCCACCAATTGCCGTGTTGCTTGCATCCGTATCGACGACAAATTGTCCATTAGGTTGTGGGTATCCCAAAATTGGAGTCTCACATAGACATTTCCTCAATCTCTGGAAGGAATCCTCGCAAGCGTCATCCCAGCAGAATCCTCGCTTTTCTTCCGTCAGGCGATGCAACGGCTTAGCAATTTCGGAGAATCCCTTGACGAAGCGCCTGTAGTATGAGCATAAACCCAAAAATGCTCTTACTTCAGTTTTATCCTTGGGTGTTGGCCACTTCTGTACTGTACTAGTGATGTAGAGTAGAATATGTATTGTATTAGTTTATATTTGGATTAGTATTAAACCAGAGCTCAACAAGAACACTTGTGCATTATTTCATCCGCCTCCGGACCTGCACCCCTCTTGATGGCGACCCTGCCAGTCGGCGCAGCCATGCGCCGGCGCGGCTCTTTAAGTGCCGCGTAGAAACAAAAAATATTATAAATGTGAAGATTTATTTACGACGAATAATTATGAAGAATGAAGATTTAAATATACAAAATAATTAAGAAGAATATCAAGTAAGAAGTATTCAAGAATGAAAAATTAAGATATACCTAATTGTGAAGAAATAAAATGAAGAAAATATAATGTAAGAAAATATTATGAAATATTGAAGAAAGAAGAAGATATTAAAAATATTTTTATGAAGACGATTTAATAAAATACAAGAAGAATTCGAAAAAGAAAAAAGAAGCGCAAGCGCACGAGCAAGGATGGAGTCCAGGGTATAGCCCGGCCCACTTGTACGAGGTGTCCAGGGTTTTCCCGGCCCACCCAGCAGCCCAGCAGTAGTCCAGTGGAGCAGCAGCGGCGGTCCCTCCCAGCGAAGAATAGCGGACTTTCCTTCGCAAATATTTTAAATAATGTAAGTGTTAAGTGTTAAGAAATTAATTAGGATATACATAGCTATTTTTAGCATTTTATTAGATATTTTTTTTTTGTTTAATATAGACTTATATGGACGATCTAGATTTAATATATGAAAAGCTTTTATATATACAAGTAAATTTAAGGAAATTAGGTAAAAAAAGATATAAATACAATAAACTTGTAGAAGATAAATTATTAGAAGCTAAAAATTTATATAGTGATTATAAAACTATTAAAACTAGCTTAACTTCAAATGTAGAATGTAACGATTATATTTTAGAAATAGTAATAGATAAGATAGAGGACGTATATACAAATATAGTTAAATATAGTTGTGATAAAAGTTCACAAGATTTTGTAACCATGGACAAGTTCGATTTTAAAACGGCGACTAGCCTAATCCCTATCATGGACAATAAGGAGGAGACGACAGAAAAAATTATAAATGGCATCGAAATGTACAGTAGTTGTTTAAAAGACCAAGCCTGTAAACAACAGCTTATTTCATTTATTTTAAAGACAAGGTTGTCAAAGTCAGCAAAACTAAAATTAAAATCAAATTATGACTTGTTTGAAAATTTAGTAAGGGACATGCGATCACATTTACTCACAAAAAAATCATCTAGTTCATTACTAACACAGTTAAATAATATATCCCAGCGTGAGATGTCTATTTCGCAATACGCAACAAAAATAGAGGAACTGTTTGTGAACCTTACAATTTCACAGGCTAATTCAAACGATGCAGCCTATGAAATTTTAAAACCAATAAATGAGAAATTGGCTACAAAAAAATTCGCAGACGGGTTGCGAAACAGACGTCTCAGTACTATAATTTCAGCGAGAAATTATACTGAGTTAAAGGATGCTGTCCGTGCAGCACAAGACGAAGAGCTAGAGCAGCCTTCGAATGCGAACGTATTTAACATGAGGGGTAACTACAACAATAACAATAGATCGTTTTATAGGGGTTCTCGCGGCAATTTTTCGCGACGAGGTAACTTTAATTATGGACGAGGTAACTCTAACTACGGGTCACGCCCGTATAGAGGAAACTATAATAGAGGAAACTATAGTCAGAGGGGATATAATAGAGAAAATCATAATGAAACGACTGGTTCACGTGAATTTCTTTCGAATTCGCGTCGAGGACGATTTACACATAGTAGGGGTTCCCAGCGGGGTGTGTTTTTATCTCAGCAGTCTCAAGTGTCTCAACCAAAAAAAAGCACTGATAATACGGAATTACTAGAATCGAATCAATTTTTTTGAGAATAAATACAGTGTTTTAACATACAATAGTGACGTCAAATATTTATATTTCAATATTAATAGCAGCCGTTGTTCATTCTTACTAGACACAGGAGCATCCTTAACAGCGATTTTAAAAAGAAATTTACCTACAGATATAAAAATCTACTATGATAATATCGTAATTAATGGTATCGGCGGAAAAATTAGTTCTAAAGGTTATACTTATTTGACATTATTTGCACAAGACGGCTCTTGTTACAAACACAAATTTTATATATTTGATAATCTTCCATGTAAATCAAATGGAATACTTGGATTAGACTTTTTAAACAAATTTTGCACCAACATTGACTTGCAGAATTGTATACTTACCCTACGTAACAATGACTTAACGTGTAACATAAAGTTATATAATTCACCTAAAGTCAGTACCGATATTTTATGCATTCCACCGCGTAGTGAATCTGTGCATTACAGATAGATAATAATACATTAGACGATTGCATAGTTTGTAAAAAACAATTACAAGAAAATTTATTTTTGGCGGGATCTATAGTTCGACCAAAAAATAATATAATACCAATACGAATTCTTAATACAAGCGAGCAAGAAATTAAATTACCAGTTTTCAAACCTGAGCTTCATTCATTGCAAGAGTACCAAATTTGTTCATTTAATGAAAATATTTCAAGTGCAAGCCGAGCTCTTGAATTGTTATCGTTACTTAAGTTGAACCACTTGCATTCCTATGAACGACAAACAATAGAGTCCATTTGTTCAAAATATGCTGATGTGTTTATGTTACCGGCCGATAAGCTTACAACAACGAATCTTTATGAACAAAGTATTAATTTAAAACCAAACATAAATCCGGTTTATGTTAAACCTTATCGCCTTCCAAACAGTTTAAAGTTAGAAGTAAATCAACAAATTAAACAACTGTTGAAAGACGATATTATTGAAGAAACACAAAGCGAATGGTCAAGTCCAATTTTATTAGTACAAAAAAAATCTGATGAACCTGATAAGAAAAAATGGAGATTAGTCATAGATTACAGGAAATTAAATGAGTGCATACAAGATGATCGTTTTCCATTACCCAACATTACTGAAATTTTGGATTCTCTCTCTCGTTCCATTTACTTTTCACATTTAGATCTCAGTCAATCATTTTATCAAGTGACACTGACACCTGAAAGTCGTAAAGTAACAGCGTTTACAACAAATTCTGGTCAATATCAAATGAAACGACTACCAATGGGACTTAAAATATCACCCAGTGCTTTTAGCCGTGTGATGACAGTAGCTATGTCTGGACTTACTTGTGATAAATGTTTTATTTACCTTGATGATCTAGTTATATTTGGACGTAACTTAGAATCGCACAATAAAAATCTTATTGATGTTTTTGAAAGGCTTAGGAAAGTGAACTTAAAGCTCAATCCGAATAAATGTCAATTTCTAAAAAAAGAGTTATTGTATCTAGGTCATACAGTATCTTCAAAAGGAATTTTACCAGACCCAAACAAAATTAAAGTTGTTCAAAATTTTCCCACACCGACAAACGCTGATGAAGTCAGACGATTTGTCGCTTTCTGTAACTACTATCGAAAATTTATAAATAATTTTGCTGAAATAACAATACCCTTAAATCAATTATGTCGTAAAAACTCTACGTTTCATTGGTCTGAACAGTGTGAAAACTCTTTTAAAACTCTGAAAACTTTACTAGTATCAGCTCCAATACTCCAATACCCTGACTTGTCAGAAAACAACGAATTTATCTTACAAACAGACGCTAGTGGTACTTCAGTTGGCGCAGTTCTCTGCAATAAAGACTTGAGACCAGTAGCATACGCCAGCAGGCCGTTAAATAAAGCTGAAAAAAATTATCCTACAATACAAAAGGAGTTAGTTGCAATTGTTTGGAGTATTAAATATTTCAAACCTTATCTATTTGGTCGTAAATTTACAATAATGACTGATCATAAACCACTTATTTACCTATTCGGAATGAGAGATCCTTCAAGTAGATTGCTAAAGTTTCGATTAGAGTTAGATGAATACGATTTTAATATTACATATGTTAAAGGCAAAGATAACGTGGTAGCGGATGCCTTATCACGAATTAATATAACATCGGATGAATTAAAGAGGATGCATGAAAGTACTATAGCCGTGATGACGCGAGCGCAAAATAAGCTAAAAGAAAAGGAGGAAAAAGAGTGTGAAAATGAAAATAAGACAGAGAATTATGAGTGTATTCATAATAAACTTACAGACAATCGGTCTGATCAACCGAGAGTCGTAGAGTTATTACGGATTCCAAATGATTCAGTTGAAATGACGTTAGTGAATGGAGATGTAATAAATAAATTGAGGGAAAGAAACGATATACAGTTCGAATCAGAATGTTTTTCCTATGAAAATAATAAAGGAATTATATACATAAATCGTGATTTTAGATTACATTTTACGCGAGCCGAATTTGTAACTAAATTGAGCGAATTTTGTAAAAAGATAAACGTTAAAGAAGTATGTATAATTAAAAATGATAATAACGAGTTATTTATTATCGATTTAATAAAAGAAGTTAAACAAATGAAAGACTGGACCGGTCCTCCTCGTATATGCGTGTTAAAAGGTATTAAAAGAATATTTGACAATGACGAAAAGAATTTTATATTAAATGATTTACATGTACTCCCAACGAGCGGACATGCAGGAATAAATAGAACCGTTAACAATATTAAAAGACTATATTATTGGCCAGGGATAGAGAAGGACGTAAAACAATTTATTCGCAAGTGCGAAAAGTGTCAAAAAATGAAATACTCACGTCATACAGTAGAACCATTAGTAATAACAACCACAGCAAACTCAGCATTTGAAAAAATCTTTTTAGATGTAGTAGGACCAATAGATTCTGATATAGATAATAATAAATATATTTTAACTATTCAGTGTGAATTATCCAAATTTGTAGAAGCATACCCACTTAAAAACAAAGAGACTATTAGCGTTGCCAAAGCATTTGTTAATAACTTCATTTTGAGATTTGGTATCCCAAAAACCATTGCCACTGATAGAGGAACTGAATTTATATCTTCAACAATGACAGAAATTTGTAAGTTATTACACATTGAAAAAATTCATTCAACAGCATACCATCACGAATCTATCGGCTCTCTAGAAAATTCACATAAACATCTAGGATCATTTTTAAGAATTTTGTCTGACGACCATCCCGATATATGGAGCAGTTGGATTCCATATTGGTGTTTTAGTTACAATAATACCGTACATTCATCTACTAAGTATACACCATACGAACTTGTTTTTGGTAAGCCAAGTGAACTTCCATGTAGAATAAGTGCTAGTGTAGAACCATTGTAAAATACTGAAGATTATAATCTAGAATTAAGATATCGATTACAAGTAGCGCAAAAAGACGCTCGTGAAAATTTGATAAAAACAAAACAATGTAGAAAAACTGTATATGATAAAAAAGTGAATCAAGTGAACTATGAAAAAAAAACGATTTAGTGTTGGTTAAGAAAGAGAATCGTGACGGAAAGCTAGATAAGTTATATGACGGACCATATAAAGTGTTAGAAGATAAGGAACCTAATGTTATTATATTAAGAAATTGTAAACCAGATTTAGTACATAAGAATAGAACAAAACGTTTTGTACCCTAAGAATATAGACATAAGAATAATGACTGTGTAACTAATGTAAAACTTTTTTTATTTTTCATGATTATTTTTGATTATTATATATTATTGTTATTTTTGTTTAAAAACAAAAAATGTTCGTAACATTTTTTATTTTTTTTGTAAACCCCGTAGGTGTAGAGTAGAATATGTATTGTATTAGTTTATATTTGGATTAGTATTAAACCAGAGCTCAACAAGAACACTTGTGCATTATTTCATCCGCCTCCGGACCTGCACCCCTCTTGAGTGATGACGTGGCCGAGATAGTTCACCTTGTTTCGGAACAAACTGCATTTCTTCGGATTCAGCTTTAGGTTGGCTCCTCGTATCTTCCTCAAGACTTTTTCCAGGTTGAATAAATGGTCGTCGAAATCTCGACCCATGATGATGACATCATCCAAATATACCAGGCAGGCTTCTCCCACTAATCCTGCCAGTACACATTCCATTAGACGCTCAAAAGTGGCCGGTGCGTTGCACAATCCAAATGGCATGACGTTAAACTGCCATAACCCTTTTCCTGTAGTAAAGGCCGTCTTCTCTTTGTCCTTTGGATGAATCTCAACTTGCCAGTATCCAGACTTCAGGTCCAATGTCGAAAACCAGGTCTTGCCACTCAAGGTATCCAAAGTGTCGTCGATGCGTGGTAGCGGATAGCTGTCCTTCTTAGTGATGTCGTTGAGTCGGCGATAGTCCACACAAAACCTCATACTCCCGTCTTTCTTCTTAACTAAGACGACAGGAGAACACCACGGACTAGCAGAAGGTTCGATGATTTTGTTCTTCCTCATGTCCTCCAACATGTCTTGAACTTCTTGTTCCTTGGCTATTGGTATTCGCCTTGCTCGCTGCCGGATGGGTCCTTCATTTCCGGTATCAATCTTGTGTTGTACCAAGGATGTCCTTCCCAAGTCTCCTTCTTTGGATGAAAACAAGTCTGCAAAGCGCTGAAGCAGGTTTTTGGCTTTCATGTTTTGAGAATAAGTTAAGTTGCTTTTACTCTCCTCAAGAAGTTCCGTGATGGTTGAGTTATCCTTGATTTTTCTCGTACTTAAAGCTGTTTGGCACTTTCTCACCCAGACTGCTTCTTCGGATCTTCCAATGACATCACCTTCGTTCAATTCAATCTCGTGATCTTCTAAATTCACCACTCTTACAAATGCAGTCGCATTCCCCTTGACAATTGTCCTGGCTGCCAGAAGCTTATTCGTCGATTTGCCTGGAACTTCCTCGATCAACACGCATCTGTTCTTTTTAACACGTGGTAGCTTCACAGGTACTTCAACTTGTGTTCTTGCAGGTATGCTAATCTTCTTCAGGCATGTGACTTTTCCTTCAGGTCCACCCAGAATAAAAACCTCTTCATTGCCACACTTAAATATGCCGTTAGTGACGTCGATTTTGCAGTCATATTTTCTCATAAAGTCGAGGCCCAAAATGCACTCATCCGTAATTTCAGCCATGATAACGTTGTGAGTGTATGACGTTTCACCCACTTGCAATATGACCGAAATTTCCCCTAAGACGGGTATCTGCTGGCCGGAAGCGGAGAGAAGCTGGACATCAGTTGTCTTGTTGCGCCTCTTCACGGTCTGGAGTAGCTTCGGCGTGATTATTGTCCTAGAGGCTCCTGTGTCCACAGTTATCTTACAGTCTTCCCCGTTCACTAAGCCGCGTATCCTTAAACTATTTCCATCGCATGCCTGTGCGACGATCATTCTTGGGGCTTCTTCCGTTCCAGCCAGCACCCGCCCCTTAGCTCTGGCTGTTACTCGTTTCCCTGACTCTCAGCAGAAGCTGAAGTCTCCATCCTCTTTAACACTTCCTTAAATTGTTCTTGCAGCTTGCTAACTTCCTCAGCAAGTTTAGCCGTTTGAGACTCCTTTTTGGGACAGGTGAACTGCAAATGCCCTGTTTCTCCACATCTGTAGCATTTAGGTCCGGTTGTCTTTCTCTTCGGCGGGAACGAAGATGTCTTTATCTCCCGCACTTCTTCAATCATTTCCCGTACTTTGTGAACCGGTCGCACGGCTTCCACTTCCAGGGCGTGCGCTAGGGCTTCCTTCAATGAGGCATGATGGCGAAGCCTCACTGCAGCCCTAGTCTCCAAGTCTCTGATTCCATCGACGAAATACTGGAGTGTGTTCGATTCCACCATCTTCGTGTCCGTAGATGTGTAGGCCTTGCGGACAAGCTTCTCAATTTCCAAGGCCCACTGCTGTAGCCCTTCTCCCGGACGCTGAGTTCTGTCCCGTAATTGAGCACGGAAGACGTGCTCCAGATGTTGTTCGCCGTACCTTGCTTCAAGTGCCTCCATCAGTTCTTTGAATGTGCTTCCTGATGATGGTAGTGCTTCCAGAACCGAAAGAGCCGATCCCCGAAGTGCCACTGTGAGAGCTGTCAAGCTCTGTTCCTCAGTCCATCCGTTAGCGTTGGCAACCGTCCGGAACTGCTGCCGGTAGGCGGTCCAGGATGTAGTTCCGTCGTACGATGGTACTTCCACTCGAGGCGCCCGGTTGCATGGAACAAAACCACTCGATATGGCAGGTCCCGTAGTCTCCACACGCAGAAGCTCCTTCCGCAGCCCATCGACATCCTTTTTTAGGGTGTCCATGTTGTCCTCCAGGTTGGTAACCCTTTCTTCCACTTGGTCCACATTCTTTTGTAGGTTTTCCACCTTTTCACCCACCGATCCTACGGCATGCAGTAATTTCTCTTGCGATTCCTCCTGTTTCTGGCTTATTTCCTGGCGCATTGCTTCCATCATCTGCATCAATCTACTGAAGTCAATGGCAGATGATCTAGCCTCTTGAGCTGGTGTCGAGGTCCGGTGAGTGGAGGTAGTGGATGGGGCATGCGTGGTTAATGTCGCCTGGTCCTGGTCGATGGGTGTGGCTTCGTCGATGGAGCCGGTAGGCGTGTCCCGATGGTCCACTGATGGGTCCTGCCGGGCAGTAGCCATGGCTTCCGCAGCTTCCTGTGCCCTCGTTCTGACGCCGGTAGTTTCTTCCCTCGGAGTCACTGGCATCTCCAAATCCCACTTCTGACACCAAATGTTACGAGCGTGGGGTTCGGGATTTGGATAAAACACCGTTGACTTGTTAGAAGAATTTATTGAGCGATGAACAGGTCACAGATACACTCAACGTAGCCAAATCACACGAAGAATCGAAGTCCGTAGCGCGCTGAAGTCGTTGGTCCAATCACAGTAATCTTCCAAGTCGCAGAGTCGTCCGTAGTCCGTTGGTATCGCAAAGGTCGCAGGTTAACTCACTCTTGATTAGTCTTCGCAGTTATCGCACCGAAAGCTCAGAATGAACTGACTGTGTCGGCCACCGTCGCGGTATTTATATGCCTCGAATGTTCCCATTTTTTATGGCCCTTTTTTGTTACTTGTTTTGATCAAAACAACTTCAAGGTTATCACAACTTCTAATGTGTAAGCCATTTTGTACCATATAGTACAAGCATTAAAGATTAATGTCGCCTGTACCTCTGATTTTTACCTGACTTGCCTGTCACGCCGGTTTTGAATGATCACTTTTTCTCGATCCATGAATTGTTGTAAACAAGTGATTCCAGTGGCGACGCGAGACGTCGAGAACATTCGAGCACGTTCGCGACAATATAGATTTGTAGCTAATATAAACTATATCACTGCAGTGCCCCCTAGTGAGTTCCTACCGTAATACCTATTTATGAACCCTCACTAATCAACCAGAAACCCATTACAAATGAAAACTGCAACAGAAACAGACTAGTAGTTTTAGTTTTGCACAAACAAATGTTTACTGCAGCGCCCCCTGGGGAGTTGTCACCGTAACACCTATCTAAGAACATGCTCCAATCGAACCCGAAACTATCACTGAAAACCGCATCAAAATAGAACTAGTAGTTTTGGAGATAAGTGGCAACATTGGTTTGCACAAACAAATGTTTACTGCAGCGCCCCCTGGTGAGTTGTCACCGTAACACCTATCTAAGAACATGCTCCATCTAATCAAACCAGAACCAATCACTGAGAACCATATCAAAATCTGACTAGTAGTTATGGAGATAAGTGTCTACTGCAGCGCCCCCTGGTGAGTTGTCACCGTAACACCTATCTAAGAACATGCACCAATCAAACCCGAACCTATCACTGAAAACTGCATCAAAATCGGACTAGTAGTTTTGGAGATAAATGGCAACATTGGTTTGCACAAACAAACTGTAACAAACACCACTTTCTTTTATATATATAGATTTGTAGCTAATATAAACTATATCACTGCAGTGCCCCCTAGTGAGTTCCTACCGTAATACCTATTTATGAACCCTCACTAATCAACCAGAAACCCATTACAAATGAAAACTGCAACAGAAACAGACTAGTAGTTTTAGTTTTGCACAAACAAATGTTTACTGCAGCGCCCCCTGGTGAGTTGTCACCGTAACACCTATCTAAGAACATGCTCCAATCGAACCCGAAACTATCACTGAAAACCGCATCAAAATAGAACTAGTAGTTTTGGAGATAAGTGGCAACATTAGTTTGCACAAACAAATGTTTACTGCAGCGCCCCCTGGTGAGTTGCCACCGTAACACCTAAGAACATGCTCCATCTAATCAAACCAGAACTAATCACTGAGAACCATATCAAAATCTGACTAGTAGTTATGGAGATAAATGTCTACTGCAGCGCCCCCTGGTGAGTTGTCACCGTAACACCTATCTAAGAACATGCACCAATCAAACCCGAACCTATCACTGAAAACTGCATCAAAATCGGACAAGTAGTTTTGGAGATAAATGGCAACATTGGTTTGCACAAACAAACATTCTCTCACCCCAAACGCATATACCGTCTCCGTTCCGTCGTGGGTAAAAAATTATGTTGTTCGTTGCTCAATTTTGAGCTGAGCGAATAGCACTGATTCCGCTGGGCACCTGTGGGACGTAGGGTCTCAAGGGGTGCAGACGCGAAGGGGTAAAAACGTTGGGCGCCAGTGTAACGAGGCGCGCGTCCCGGGAATCGAACTCGGGGCGGAGCCTTGGTTAACAGAGGAGACAGGGGAGGCCACTCTCGGGCGGAGGAATCGAACCACCTGGCCGGAATCGCCTGCTGCCTCCAGAAAACTCTCTGAAGCCTCCAGCGAGGCGACAGGAGGTCGTATGAGTGCCGTATAATGTGAGACTGGGGTGAATGGGGGTTGAGAGAGAAAACAGAGGTACAAACAGAGTAACAATGGTTTATTGCTTAGTCTACGACTTATGTCTAGTTTACAGTGGTATATGTACGCGAGGGGCCCGTCGCCCCTTTACATATCATAGATGGTCGATTGGACCACGGGGATCATACGGGTGTCCCGCTCCACCGGAGGGGGCTGGGACGAGTACGGGTGGGCAGACGGCGCGCGGCGTACGAGATTTGCAAAAACGGGGAGAGTCGGGGACCTATGGTCACTTCGAGCCCGCTACTGCGTGAGGAATCTATGCGGGACGTCGGAACAGGATCCGGGATTTGGATAGCTTAACAGGTAGGGGGGAAGTGATCGGGGTTACAGCCTAGTCTAGCTAGCGAAACTGTGCGGGGCGAGGCGAATCAGAATTCAACCAGCTCGCTCCAACCCTTGGGCTGGATCCCACCCTGCGCTATGGACCTAGGATGCCTATCCTATTCTAGTCGCGGGGCTAATCAGCGCAAGGGAGAGGCGAATCAGAATACAACCAGCTCGCTCCGACCGTTAGGTCAGGTCCCTCCCTGCAGATTGACCTAGGACACCTATCTCGACCTAGCCGCGGTAGCTAATTGAACAAGGGCAAGGCGAATCAGAATACAACCAGCTCGCTCCGACTGTCGAGTCGGTTCCCGCCCTGTTGGATTACCTATGGTGCCTATGTCGGTCTAATCGCGAAGCTATACTTAGCAAAGGCGAGGCGAATCAGAATTCAACCAGCTCGCTCCGACTGTTAGGTCAGATCTCACCTTGCTACATTTACCTATGATGCCTATCCGGGTGGATATGGGAATCAAAAGGATTCGGGGTTTCACGCAGATCGGGATAGAAGGCGCGGGTAGATGTACGTGGGTAGATTTGCAATATGTTAGTGAAATCGACTTGGGGAGTTACGGAGGCGCGCGCGGCGGCAGGGCGTCGCGTCGCGCTCGGGCAGAGTAACGTCGTCCGACAGGGGTCCCACTATGGGATGCAATTTGGACAGGGTGACGACGTACGGTAGTAGTCTCCCGGTGAGACTGAATTTGGGCAGCGTAACGAGGTATGAGGAGAGAGTGCTTACTGAAGCGTTCGCGGCGCGATGGGTCACAACCGAGTGGCCGCCGATCTGAGCCGGCGCCGGCCTTAAATAGCCGTCCGGCGGCGGTGGCGCGATGAAATCGCGGTGGGGAGTGGTAGGGACGGTGCGCGGCGCGCTGCGTCTGCCCACGCTCAAGCGGTACGCTTGTGTGCGTGTGTGTGTGGCGTTGGTTGCAACGTCACAGATAGAAGCAAACACCTTGGGGGCCGTTCTCAGACCGAATGGGAGGCACTTCATTTTCACTAACCTTCCTTTGTAGATTAGACGCAGGAACCGTCTAATCTGTGAGATGGAGCTACGGAAAGAACCGTCTAATCTGTGAGATGGAGCTAGTGAAAATAGGTCTGTGACAGGACTATTTTCCACATCCAATCATTTGTTTGAAAGTACTCCGGAACTCGAGAGACATTTATTAATCTAACACTGTCGGTGATTACATATCTGTTCAAGGCCGCTAGGTTGAACATGGGTCGGTGCGACTCGTCGCCCTTTGACACAAGGAACAGTGTGTACACAAACTTGACGAGGCTTTGACAACATCTAATACCTACACACCGGTGTTGCATCTGGGTGATAATGGACGACATTGCATCCGTCGATTGCATTGAAACGAGTCTCGTTTAACAGTAGTAGGTACAGTAGGTACTACAAGTGGCGGTCGATGTGAAAAGGAGATACGATACCCTTTTATTATCTTTAATACATAACTTGGGGCACCCACCCAACGAGCCAGACGCGACGGTCTGAATGTTGCGGGCTGATAGTCAAACTATACATCTTTTGTTACGGTAGTAATCAGAACCATGAAATGACCCTGCGAGGGTTTAGCATTACAGCAACCCTGCTCGGGTTGATTGTAGGCATGGGAAATATGCGTAAGCGCACAACATCCATGAGTAGTACCCTGCATGCAGAGGTAAGTCACGTAAAGCCTGCCCCTGCGAGGGGTGGCGTGCGGCCTTGCTTTGACCCGTTTGCGCAACGGAAGCAAGAATGGCCGGCTTAATGTATCACTTGTTTGTGTGTTGCAAACAAAGCTTATTCTATCTATCAATCAATGACCCTGCGAGGGTCGAGCGTTACAGCAACCCTGCGAGGGTTGATAATAGGCATGGGAAATATGCATAGGTGCACAACATCCATGAGTAGTACCCTGCGGAGGTACGATATGTAAAGCCTGCACCTGCGAGGGGTGGCGTGCGGCCTTGCTTTGACCCGTTTGCGCAACGGAAGCAAGAATGGCCGGCTTAATGTATCACTTGTTTGTGTGTTGCAAATAAAGATTATTCTATCTATCTATCAATGACCCTGCGAGGGTCGAGCATTACAGCAACCCTGCTCGGGTTGATTGTAGGCATGGGAAATATGCGTAAGCGCACAACATCCATGAGTAGTACCCTGCATGCAGAGGTAAGTCACGTAAAGCCTGCCACTGCGAGGGGTGGCGTGCGGCCTTGCTTTGACCCGTTTGCGCAACGGAAGCAAGAATGGCCGGCTTAATGTATCACTTGTTTGTGTGTTGCAAATAAAGATTATTCTATCTATCTATCAATAACCCTGCGAGGGTCGAGCATTACAGCAACCCTGCGAGGGTTGATAATAGGCATGGGAAATATGCGTAGGTGCACAACATCCATGAGTAGTACCCTGCATGCAGAGGTAAGTTACGTAAAGCCTGCCCCTGCGAGGGGTGGCGTGCGGCCTTGCTTTGACCCGTTTGCGCAACGGAAGCAGAGATGGCCGGGTTTGGTAAAGGCAAGAAAGCTTTTCGAACACCCTTCTCCTGTGCTGCGGCTAGTGACTCCGCATTAAACACGTGCTGACATGACGGGGAATCTTACGTAGCGCGACCTTGAAATGGGGGAACGCTCACGTGGTTCGTAACATCGTAACAACAACTTCTCATTTTGATAACCTCCGCACGACGATTCAAGTTAATTGCAATGATCAGAGCAACCTTTAAAAATTTCATCTTTCAAAAACAGCTCGTTAACTTTCTCGCCTATTAGTATGTCGAATTCGAATCGCGCGCCCACTGTAATAAACTTCTGACAAAAGTTTGTAAGGCTTCGCGTTGCTTATGAACGCAGAATGATAAGGCAGCAAATGACTTGTGAGCGTGAGCAAAAGGGAGTTACGAATCATGTCTTAATTTCGTCATTTATCTTTAAATCGACAAAACCGGGGGTAGTATTATAAAAATAGAACCACGCACCAATCACTACTATCTAAATGTTGCAAATCCTTTAACGTCTGAAGAAACCCCTGAGGAGTCTTAAGGCGAAATGCGTTCGGCGTTGAGGCGCTTTTGAGGGGGTGAAGCAGCGCGCGACGGAGGCTGCCCCCCCGCGCGGCCGCACCGCGCCGTCGCCCGTCGCGCGCGACGTACTCGGTTTGAATCAAGTTCGTATACTGCCGTGCATAGGTACAGTCGCATGCACTAATATGTATACAGTAACTGTTTTGCAAATATATGTAGTATATTATATAATAATAATATATATTTGCAAAACTAATTTATATACTTTTGATATTTCACCACCATGTCAGTCCGAGTACAGGAACAGAACACGAAGGCAATCTCATTGCACAGAGGCGTGAGACAGGGAGATATGTCATATCTCCGAAACTGTTCACGACCTTCGTCGAACGAACGAAGATACCTTCAAGCTTCTGGAATGTTAAAAAATCTAAGTTCGAACTAACATTTTAGTACCATTGGATTAGAGATATGGGGAAGCATTTTGTTTCTAGAAATCTCCCTTACTTTTGATCTCGTCTTATCAATCAGGGAACACTGACGAACACCGTGCAAGCTACCGTTTTCGAGAAATTTGCAGTATTTTGGTATCCAGCTTTTTTTTAAAATTGCGTATATCTCGAAAATCGTACTCTTCTCTTTCTAATCATGACACGCACGACTCATAGTGATTGATTAGCCTAATATCATAATAATTATTTGTAATAAATGTGTTATTTATAAAATTATTTTATAAATATATTTTTTTATTTTATATTTTATTTCATATTATATTTTGTTTTATATTTTGTTTTAATTTAATACCTATTTTATTTCATATTTGATATTATAATTTTTTTTTTTTTCATATTTTATTACATATTTGATATTTTATTTTATAAGTATTATTTCCATATTTCGTCTTATTTTATTTTTGATATTTTTATTTAATTTAATTTTATATTTAATTTAATTTATTAATTTAATTTAATTTAATTTAATCTAATCTAATCTAATCTAATCTAATCTAATCTAATCTAATCTAATCTAATCTAATCTAATCTAATCTAATCTAATCTAATCTAATCTAATCTAATCTAATCTAATCTAATCTAATCTAATCTAATCTAATCTAATCTAATCTAATCTAATCTAATCTAATCTTATCTTATGTTATCTTATGTTATCTTATTTTATTTTATTTTATTTTATTTTATTTTATTTTATTTTATTTTATTTTATTTTATTTTATTTTTTTTTTATTTTTTTTTTTTATATTATTTTCAAGATATAGACTATTTTTCCCCGGTTTTCACCGAACCACCTCTTGATCTTGTCAATACAAGATCATTTTATTTTTTATTTTTTTTATTTTTTATTTATCATTTTTATGATATAGACAATTTTTCCGGTTTTCACCGAAGCATCTCTTGATCTTGTCAATACAAGATCATTTTTTGATATCATTTTCATGATATAGACAATTTCGGTACCATTCGATTTTCATCGACTTTCATCATTGCTCCAATTTAATGGTGCTCCATAATTTAGTGCGTTCCAAATTGAATTGACGGGTTCCCCGTTGATATAGATTGATATCATTTTCATGATATAGGCAAAACTTGGGTACCATCATCGAAATAATATTACTACGTATAGAAATGACAGCGCCTTCAAATTTTGGCGCCGCGTTCGGCCGTGCGGGGCGCGCCCCTCCCTAGCCCCGCCCCCAACCGAGTCATAGAATATGACATTACTACGCAGGGGCGACACTTTGTTTATATTCAGCCTATTGGACATCTAACTGATTATTTTATTTTATTACAATATTTTATTTTACTTAATAGAATAAACTTAATAGAAAATAGGTATAACATTAGCTTTATAGGTAGGAAGCTACATTACATTTTTGTTCTTAACTTAATATTAGTCAAAAATAAACTGAGATTAAATCAAAACTAACTTTATAATGAAGCTATTTATATATTGAAGTATTTTGTAATATATGCACCTACCAGACAAGAGGAGTTGTGTTGAATGGTAACGTATCTTTACTCCGAAACTTGTTTGGCCGAATTTCATTTGTTCGAAAATGGTTGGTCGAAATTTAAAATGTTGTTTCGTTTTCCATCTTTTTGTTTTCTAGAAACTATTTTTTTTACTTAGTTAGTAACTTTATCCACATTTACGTATTGTTTAAAAAATCAATATTTAAATTACATATTATTTAAAAAAAAGAATTATGAAAATCGGTCCAAAATTGAAGGAGTAATCGGCGGACCTCCGAAAAAAACAATGAAACATAGAACCTCCTCCTTTTTTGAAGTCGGTTAAAAAAAAAGCAAAAAAAAAATTCAGTAATACCAAAATTATATTATAAAATTGAGTCTTAGTAAATAGGCTTAGTACCTACGTATCCCTTCTGTACGATTAATTTTTGATAATCTATGATTTTCACATAGAAATGGCGGATGCAATCATGATGCAATAGAAAATAATGAAAAAAAATTGTTTTGGTTGGTTTTACTGATTTTTTTGTATACTTAGCGATGATATGTCACGCCGCTATCTTTCTTCCTTACTGTTGAACGGTTTTTACAAGTTTTTATTGAACATGACGGCATTTTCCAATTTTTTTTTTGACATAAATCCGAGGACCAATCACGATGAGCGTCGGCAAGTTTCTAAACGAGTTGATGTCTATTGGCCTCAACGTATGGGGACAAAAATTTTGTTCGCGGTGTCCGTTCTATACGTAGTAATATTATTTCGATGGGTACCATTCGATTTTCATCGACTCATCGTTGCTCCAATTTAATGGTGCTTCAGCTCCAATTTCATGGTGCTCCACAATTTAATGTGTTCCAAATTGGAATTGACGGGTTTCCCGTTGAAACATTTGTTTATTTGATTCAATTATATTTTTGAGTGACTTGGGTGGGTAGGTAATAAATGTATTTGCAACGTGTTATGGTCACAATGTAAAATATGTTCGCAATCGTATGTGAAATGTGAGGGTAGGTACTGTAGGTAGGTATCTACTATAATAAGAAATAATAAATATTCAGAGTAAGTATAATAATCATCATCTAATTATTATGTTAATGTGAGTAATTAGGTACCCACTTGATTTTTTAAACATTATCACATAGTGTAACGGGAAAATAGTTTTGATTTCATTAAAGATAGAAAGCAAGACTAATGTACTTAATTTAGTATTTCATTCCCTTATTATTTTTTATTTAACATTGATATTGAGATAGTGTATTAATTTAGGTAGACCCTAATGCACTACTATAGATTTAGGTCCTAAATATACCCTGCATGAACCTTTGAAATGAGTAACTTTTAAAATATATTAAAAATTTAATAACTTAGGATACCCATTATTAAAATGTGCGATTAGTATTTCGTGATCTGCTTTTAGATTACCTACCCCATTTACTCATAGAATTTCGTACATACTTGTACTGATCGCTTACAATTTGACCAGTATATAGAACTTGATTGATATTCAATTTCATTGTGCATGTACAATTTTGGCTCTTATGATATAGAACTTAAGAACGGTACAAAGTCCAATATGTAAAGGTCGACCTGCTATGCGATTCTCTAAGCGCAAACGTCGTGACAGCTTTGTTCGCAGCGGCTGTAACAGCGGTGAACGCACGATTGGTATTCTCTTAATCACATTTCTGCGCTGTTCGACAGTAGCGCCGCACGGCTGTAGACGGCGTGACACGGAATTACTTATTTGACATTTCGTGTATGAAATTGGTATTCTGTAAGCAAAACAGCTTTAACTTTGACAACAGCCTCGACGTACGCTTACAATTTTTAATGTCAAATCCAAAAGCTTCCTTTTAGTGGCTGTCGGCAAGGATTTTGTAATAAATTAAATTGTGTGAATTAAGTTTCAAGTGCTAAATATTGGATTTTATTATTAAATATATATAATTATATAAAATATGTAAGTACACACCGTTTTCATTAACTATTTTGTGTACAAACACTTTCCTAAAATTCGGCGTCACCATAAGTTTTTAAGTAAACAGTGGTAGATAAGTTAGTTTTTTTTTCACAAATTATTATTTTTACAGGGCTGCAAGAGTCTCGTGTATGTTGTTCCTTTTAGAAGAAGCTAAGAGACAAGACGAGTTACGTAAAAGACGTCAAGGTCGTAGAATACGAAACCTAGTCTCCTAACAACAGACATGGACTACATACGCGCTTTCAGACTCACATAGGAGTTGATAGCCATGTTAGAAGGCGAATTGTGCCGTTAATGCCTGAACAAACACGGCGAGGTGGGCTCAGTCATCACACCAAGATAATTCAAAAAGAAATTTACTTACTTACAGTCTTACCAGTGTCTAGTGTCTATCAAGGTATTTATGTACTAAAACTTTAATAATTTCAATTACAACAATAAAAATCATTTTCTGTTCCAGATACTATGTACGGGAGAGACAGCACGTTTATTAGATACTAGCTGACCCGTGCCCACTTCGTTGGGCATAATGTTAAAAGCCTTTTTATTTTTTGGTTTTTTATATAACCTATGACACTTAGCAATAATGTGGCTTTCTATTGGTGAAAGAATTTTTAAAATCGGTTCAGTAGATCCCGATATTACCCCTTACAATTTAACAAATACACAAACTTTACCTCTTTATAATATTAGTATAGATGGAAAATATTAGAAGCTTTTGTGGTGTTTTATTGAAAACATTCAAATT
The DNA here is from genome assembly GCA_905163395.2 of Endotricha flammealis. Lineage (NCBI taxonomy): Eukaryota > Metazoa > Arthropoda > Insecta > Lepidoptera > Pyralidae > Endotricha > Endotricha flammealis. The sequence goes on from LR990874.1 coordinate 2,297,290, forward strand.
TAGGTGGTAATTCATATGTTTTCAGGTGATTCCGCCTACGGGCAGAGGTCCTACATGATGACCCCATGCATTAATCCTGAGCCTGGTTCTTCAGAGGAATAGTGTTGACAGAACCATTGGGATTCTAAAGGGCAGATTTAAAAGTCTTCTGGTTCACAGAGTTTTGCACTATGATCCAGAAATGGTATCTAAAATTGTCATTGCTTGCTGTGTGCACAATATATGTAATCGAGCTGGAGTACCATTCTTAGAATTAACAAATAATTTGCAAGAAGAAGAAAGTCGGATTCATCAACTTTTGCGGCGAGGGATTCATCAGGTGGAGCCCGATGCGGTACTATAGGTGCCCTAGAATATGGTCGGACTTGTCGACGACAACTTATAAATATGTTATGGCGGGTAAGGCGGTAAATTTCAAAATAAGTAAAACCACGATATAAATTTTATTTTTATATACAGACTTATACTATGACAATAAAAACTAAATAACATTTGAGTATTTATTTTATCCCTACTTACATATAATAAAACAAAGTCCTCCCGCGCGTCTGTCTGTCTTTTGAAATAGATTTTAAAATTTCACCTCCCCCAGGTGGGATTCGAACCCACGACCCCTCGATATCCGGCCGAGTGCTCTAAACACTGAGCTACCGGGAAGGTTAGTAATGGTGGTAAAATTTCTCATTCCTTTTAAAACTGCGTGAGTTGCAGAGCTGTCTGTCGGTCTGTTTATAATTCAAAACAACCCCTCAATAAACACCATAATTACATTGGAGTTCTATCTCTATGTTGTTGAATGGCTTCAATTATCTGTGGCGCGACATTGTCTACAGTGTTGGTGAATCTGCTTCTGGCCTCTGCCATCATGTGGTGTCCCTGTCTGGAGGTGTGGGACTGCAATTTCTTGTTCCTGAAATAACAACAGACATTAAAACAAGCACTAAATTCATATGAATACAGAAAACTATCACTAAAATGTATTTAAATTGTGTAGTTTATATTCCTTTTTGTGGCAGCTTTTTTATCTTTTCAATACCACACATATAACAAAAAGCAAAGAGCTCAATTTAGTACCTATAATGTAAGGGTACACCGGTTCCCTGGCTAGTGGCTTCTTTGCTCTAAGGGGTACACACATTTAAACACAAACTGCAGCATGTAAACATGTCATTTATTACATACCTTAGTCCACTGTTTCCAATCTTTTACACACCGTTGCCAACACTGTTCAAGACCCTAGCGATTTCTGACCATCCGTTTCACATCCGGGCCCTGACATTGGCTGTACGGGCATGTCCAGTGGTAAGATCAGATCTTGTCTCCATCAGCCCAATCAACTTCTTTGCCTGGGCTAGAGTCCTGTGTTACGAGCCACTGCAAGCAATAAGTTAGGTATATTATAAGTTGTCAGTGAAGTAAGCACGTATGTATTTCATCATCATCATCATCTCAGGTCGTTTCTGCCGACTGTTGAGCATAGGCCTCTTTTAGTAGGTACGCCAACCAACTCGGTCCTGTGCCATTCTAATCCAGGTACGACCTGCGACTTTATGTATTTACTTTCAATATTTTTATAAATTTTTTAAACAACTTTAGTTAAGGATAGGTAGGTATTACTTACTTTTGGTTCAATTCACTATGCACTGCACCACAGTATTTATTACACAGTTACCACAACAACGTATTGACGTAGAGTGTACAAAATAATGTTCTACATTTCGTAGTAAAAAATTTCAAGTGGCTGGCGTGGGTCGGTCTACCCAAAATTTTATATTTGAATTGGAATTTATTTTTTGTTTACCAATAAACTTCTAGGTTAGGTTATTTGTAGTTAATTTTGACAACCACTCAGACAGTCGGGCGAGTGACATTTTTTTTTCACAAAAGACATTTTATTTTATTTATTTCGTGATAAAAATACATTCAAGTAATTACTACATGTTGCATTTAGGTAAAAATGTGATTATCATAATTTTAATTACAAAGAAATAGCCAATATCTACTAATCGAGAATTTATCGATTGTGCAAGTAGGAATACAACACCGCTCTAGCACAGCCTTGCGAACAGTCATGCGTTCACGCAGCCGAGAGATCGACGATGAGCTAAAAGAGCTTAGAGAATACCAAACAAAACGCCGTGACCACAGCGAACGATGTAAAGGCTGTGACATCCGTGATCACAGCCAAGGCGCAGCGACAAACCTTTCGCTTAGAGAATCGCACTGGCTCCTGACCGTACGTAAATTGTTTCGATCGACCAAGGATCGACCATAGAAATAATTTATTTATCCATGGTCAGTGTGATCTTAATTTGGTATTCATGTAGGTACCACATTCCACCTCGCTCACACATTACACCATATTTAAACAGCGCTGCCACTTTAAACATGAATTCGCGCAGAAAACTGCATCTTGCTTGCTTATTATTTGACCTTCTAAAATTTAAACGGCCACAATACCTATATTCTAAGCCTCTTTCACATTCTTTTAATAGTACGCGACCGAATCGATTTTTATTGGCGGTACACTCGCACAAAACAACAGCTTTCAGAGGTAGTTTTCGTTATCAAGCCACAAAATGTTGGAACAACATACCCCTTCCTTTGCGATTACTTCATAGCAAAATTACTTTTAGAACAAAATTCAAAAATACCTACTTGATAAACAACAACTTGATATACCCTTGCGGTACGTTGATGAACTTTTTGTGTGCTAATTTTTTGCCACTATTATATTCCGACTGTATTCTGTTCCAGTATACTTGGCACAGGATTTCCAGTCAATTTCAATGATTGTGTTTGAATCAGATTGGCTTGCCTTTAGGTGCTTTATTGCATTGCAATGTAGTGATTTGAAATCGTTTCAAATTGATTAATATATATATATATTTTATTTTATTTATTTATTTATTTATATTTTTTTTTTTTTTGGACGTTCGTATGGAGTTTCTATCTATCTACCATACTGGTTAGTCTATCCGTTATACTAACCATTCGTCAGTTATTGATACGTCTATCAACGACACACGTCGATCGACTATATTATTGTTAAGACTACTTTGTGTACATAAATTGTTTTCTCGTATAAGTAATTAACATTGCAATTTTTATGAGAAATAAATATCTTAAACCTCTTAGAGAACGTAAAATTTGAAATTTTACCGATAGTTCAACAAAGTGTAAATAAAAGTAGGTAGAAGTAAAATGCATTGCGTTTGACCACCCGGCGCATATCATAATTATTATGCAAAGGAGGTGCATGGCCATTACTCGTTACTAACTAGATTTAAATTTAGCGTTGATAAATTTTGATTGAAAGAAATTTATGATTTAATTAATGACGAATACACAAATATCCAGTATTATTTATATATTCATACACTTTGTAGGTTCTTTTACTGCAAAATGTCTACTATTGCATAAGAACATTAAGGTCAAATAGATAACTATTTTCTCCTATGTTTTTTATTAATGTGTGGACAATATTCTCTTACCTATCCCATCCTCGTCGCCACTGTGATGTCCACTGTTTGGTTCGTAATAAAACACAATATTGTTTGCTATATTCCAATGCCCCGTTCCGCACGCGTCCGTCCCCGTAGCTAGCCCCGGGCAAAGTGTTTGCCCGATGGCGCCACCCAGCGCGGCGCGTGCGTAACTTTGCATTGCCTTTATTTATTCGTCACAACTATAATCGTAGTATGGCACAGGTACTAAAAGCCTACGTACGTAAAAGTACCGAACGGTGACACCGTTAATCTAATAATTGAAACAGGAAAGATAATAAAAAGAAATATTAAATAAATTGCAAAAAGAAATGCAAAAAAAAGTAAAAAATTATTAATAAAAAGAAATAATTAAATAAATTGCATAAAGAAATGCAAAAAAGAAAAATAATTATTTCACCGAATCCTGGGCACGACCGTGCGCAGCGGAAAACAGGACGCCAATGATGAGAACGCGGCCGCCAACCGTATGGCCGCCCTGGTGGAGTAGAGGGGATAGTGTGCGAGCGAGAGAGGGCTACAGGGTAGAAAGAGAGGAAAGATGTGCGGAAAACAGATAGGGCCTATCTCATTGTGTATATAATATACACATAAGCTTCAAATAACGGTCAAGTGTTTAATTAATTATTAAATTAATTATATATCTTTTTATTAATAATTTTTTACTTTTTTTTGCATTTCTTTTTGCAATTTATTTAATATTTCTTTTTATTATCTTTCCTGTTTCAATTATTAGATTAACGGTGTCACCGTTCGGTGCTTTTACGTACGTAGGCTTTTAGTACCTTTTTTTTTTTTTTTTTTTTACGTCAGAAAAATGCTTTGTGGCAGCCCCAACGCCCGGGGAGCACGCGGTGGGGACTGTGGAACTTACCACTAAAAAACTGACGGGATGCCTCTTGCCCTGTGTGGCGGGGCCACGGGAAACTGGGATACAACCGCGACCCCGCCAGGGCCGTCCGGCCAAGGTACCAGCCGGACCCGCTCGCCCCCGATACGCTCCGTCAGCAGTACACCGCATCCAGGTGCACTGCCGACACCGAGGACCATCGCTCCCTCAAGACGACGGGCCTTCCCCGGCCCGCCGTCTCGGCTGGGCTATGGTCCCCGTCCACTCGGCGATCGCACCCACTGTGCCGACCGCCAGCCAACGGCCACACCACACTTATTCAGCGTGGCGCGGCCGTCAGCTCCGCTCGTGATTTTTATAGAGGTTGTCTTCCTCGCGGCCCGGGCGGTTAAGCCAAGGCCCCCGGCCCGTGGGTGGAGGACCCACGGGTTACGGTATGCGCCGCACGCCGGCTGGTAAGGCCGGCGCCCACTAGGGCGTCCGCGTCAACCCGCGAGCCGAGCGCAGGGAGTGGACACACCCGTCCGCCTGCAACCCGCACCCGGCGAAACGCAGGGACCGGACCCCGCTCGTCCCCCTCAACCCGCGGCTCGCCGCAACTCGAGCGCCGGGAGGGGACCCACGTGTCGGGACTTCAGCCGCCGGCAAGGACGCGCCGGCGTTGCCCGGGGTGGACCACGTGGAGGTATCCCGACAACCACCCCAGGCTTTTAGTACCTACCTACATATTTTTTCAGTTTTGCTTAATTACATGCTTTATGAATAATTTGTGTGATTTTCTACCCTAGGTTTCTTTTCAGCACGTATTAAGATGGAAAGTGACGATAGTGTTTTAATTCCATGCTCGAAAACACCATGTGCTAGTGCTAGTGCTCCCGAAACTAGCGAAGTAACTAGCAAAACCCGCGCAACTTCGTTTGCGTGTATCCCGCTTTCCCGTGGGAATTTTGGAATGTATGATACTTTAAAACCTTCCCCTTGAATCACTCTATCAATTAAAAAAAACCGCATCAAAATCCGTTGCGTAGTTTTAAAGACTTAAGCATACAAAGGGACAAAGGGACATAGGGACAGAAAAAGCGACTTTGTTTTATACTATGTAGTGATAGTGATATTACTAGTTAACAGGATAATATGCAGATATGAAAAGAAAAGTGATTTTAGGACCGCCACTTTAGTAAAAAATATTATTTGTTAAATATTTAAGTGATTAACATAGTGTTATAAAATAATCTATTGACAATTAATTATTTGCATTGATAAATTACTAGTATTGTTTTTATGTTCAGTGGCAGTAACAAAGTCGGTTTTACAAAAAGATACCACAATTGCACTTTTTTAAAACTAAATTGTATGATATCTCCCACATTTAAGGTAATTTGCCATATTTAATTCCTGGCAACACTGATTGGATTCGTATTTTAATTTGTAAATTGAAGTAAAAACAAGAAATAAGATAAATAAATTACTTTCTTACTTGTGAAAGGTGATCCCATTACTTTTATTTATTACTAGCGAAACCCGCGCAACTTCGTTTGCGTGTATCCCGCTTTCCCGTGGGAATTTTGGAATGTATGATACTTTAAAACCTTCCCCTTGAATCACTCTATCAACTAAAACAAACCGCATCAAAATCCGTTGCGTAGTTTTAAAGATTTAAGCATACAAAGGGACATAGGGACATAGGGACATAGGGACAGAGAAAGCGACTTTGTTTTATACTATGTAGTGAAGCTACTATTGTTTTGGCAGTTTTTTACTACACAAGACGGCATCTTTTATTTTTTTTCTGGATTACGTGACGCGGGCGCTGTTGGGAGCGTAATGGCTGGCGGCCGTCACCCTAAGGTATGAATGTGTTACGTGCGTATACGCGAGCTGTCTTCCTAAGGGTGCTTCACTTTTTAGTTTCAGTGATGGTGTCCGCCTTTTTTTCTAGGTCCATGATCGCGTGAATCAATTGGACTCGACTCCTCAGAAAATCTAGACCGCGTCACCGTAACAAAAAGGCGGGGGGGAGAGCAAACGCCGGTATCGACGTCGCGAGTCCTGTAAATTAACACGTTAAGTAGATGACCTTCGAAATCAATCATTCATTTTATTCAATTTGCAATAATAATTTTATTCTGTATCTTGTTCCGCGGTACACATTAATGGGAATATAGGTGACGGGAACGTTAGTGTCGAGCTATACACAGATCTATTGTAAATTCTGTCGAAGTACCGCCACCGGTTGCTCAATCTGGTTTTATGTTTAAAATTGAGACGAAATTGAAAGAACCTAGTATACTTAAGACTCCTCAGGGGTTTCTTCAGACGTTAAAGGATTTGCAACATTTAGATAGTAGTGATTGGTGCGTGGTTCTATTTTTATAATGCTACCCCCGGTTTTGTCGATATAAAGATAAATGACGAAATTAAGACATGATTCGTAACTCCCTTTTGCTCACGCTCACAAGTCATTTGCTGCCTTATCATTCTGCGTTCATAAGCAACGCGAAGCCTTACAAACTTCTGTCAGAAGTTTATTACAGTGGGCGCGCGATTCGAATTTGACATACTAATAGGCGAGAAAGTTAACGAGCTGTTTTTGAAAGACGAAATTTTTAAAGTTTGCTCTGATCATTGCAATTAACTTGAATCGTCGTGCGGAGGTTATCAAAATGAGAAGTTGTTGTTACGATGTTAAGAACCACGTGAGCGTTCCCTCATTTCAAGGTCGCGCTACGTAAGATTCCCCGTCATGTCAGCACGTGTTTAATGCGGAGTTACTAGCCGCAGCACAGGAGAAGGGTGTTCGAAAAGCTTTCTTGCCTTTACCAAACCCGGCCATCTCTGCTTCCGTTGCGCAAACGGGTCAAAGCAAGGCCGCACGCCACCTCTCGAAGGGGCAGGCTTTACATAACGTACCTCTGCAGGGTACTACTCATGGATGTTGTGCACCTACGCATATTTCCCATGCCTATTATCAACCCTCGCAGGGTTGCTGTAACGCTCGACCCTCGCAGGGTCATTGATAGATAGATAGAATAAGCTTTATTTGCAACACAGAAACAAGTGATACAATAAACACTAAAAGTCACAAATATTAGTCATTGGTCTGATCACGAGCCAAAGCAAGACCGCACGCCACCCCTTGCACGGGCAGGCTTTACATATCGTACCTCCGCAGGGTACTACTCATGGATGTTGTGTGCCTACGCATATTTCCTATGCCTTCAATCAACCCTCGCAGGATTGCTGTAACGCTCGACCCTCGCAGGGTCATTGATAGATAGATAGAATAATCTTTATTTGCAACACACAAACAAGTGATACATTAAGCCGGCCATCTTTGCTTCCGTTGCGCAAACGGGTCAAAGCAAGGCCGCACGCCACCCCTCGCAGGGGCAGGCTTTACATATCGTACCTCCGCAGGGTACTACTCATGGATGTTGTGCACCTATGCATATTTCCCATGCCTATTATCAACCCTCGCAGGGTTGCTGTAACGCTCGACCCTCGCAGGGTCATTGATTGATAGATAGAATAAGCTTTGTTTACAACACACAAACAAGTGATACATTAAGCCGGCCATTCTTGCTTCCGTTGCGCAAACGGGTCAAAGCAAGGCCGCACGCCACCCCTCGCAGGGGCAGGCTTTACGTAACTTACCTCTGCATGCAGAGTACTACTCATGGATGTTGTGCGCTTACGCATATTTCCCATGCCTACAATCAACCCGAGCAGGGTTGCTGTAATACTAAACCCTCGCAGGGTCATGGCATGGTTCTGATTACTATCGTAACAAAAGATGTATAGTTATTTCACCTAAACCTGGGCACGACCGTGCGCAGCGGAAAACAGGACGCCAATGATGAGAACGCGGCCGCCAACCGTATGGCCGCCCTGGTGGAGTAGAGGGGATAGTGTGCGAGCGAGAGAGGGCTACAGGGTAGAAAGAGAGGAAAGATGTGCGGAAAACAGATAGGGCCTATCTTATTGTGTATATAATAAACCCTCACTCTCCAGAATATCTGAAATGTAAATTTAAATATCTCTCTCACTCCCATGACCGTCAACTTCGCTCAGATAATTCCCTTAAACTTTTCACTCCCCTTTTTCGTTTCGGTTTCATGACCTATTCTTTTACTCGCCAAGCTTCACGACTCTGGAATGCGCTGCCGTACCATATAAGAGACACGCATAACAATTTCATTTTTAAAAAAAGAGTACGATCCCATTTATTCGATAGCTTGCCAAAGTGATTAATCATCATCAACATTATTTTATTGTCTCAGATAATCATCAGTTATATTATATATTTGTATGTATTATATATATTTACTAGCTGTGCCCGCGGCTTCGCCCGCGTGGAATTGGACTTGTGACTAATTAAGTAGGATAGACGGCTTTAACAGTCTCCTATTACTGTTGTTTTCCCCGAGACGTCAGTGTTCTGTTCTTCATTGCTCATTGTCTATTTGCTCGCCGCTGTTAATCTTGGCTACATACTGTGTACAAAATCTTGTTGACAAGCGAAAATGGCAATAAGTTCGTTCTCGTGGGAATTAAAAAATCCCGTCTTCATCCTTGTCTACATCATAAAAGGAACCTCTATACAAAATCTCAGCGTTCTAGGTTGAGCGCACCCCATAAAACACGTGTAGTCTTATTATTCCTGTTCTCGTGAAAATTTAAAAAAAGTCACGTCTCTATCCTTGTATACATCATAAAGGGACTCTCTATACAAAATTTCAGCTTTCTAGGTTGAGCGCCCTCGATAATAAAAGGTCACCCCATTTCATCCTTCTAGGGGTTGAATTTTGAAAAATCCTGAAACACGTACTTACTCATTTACCGCCATGCTGAATTCATTCGAATAATTTCAAAAACAGCAAAGTTCCATACTAACTTTGCACCCCCGTTTAACCCCCTAAGGGATGATTTTTGAGAAAAATATTTTACTCGTGTTTCATATCTTTCAATAAAGAACCTTCATGCTGAATTTCATTCGAATAACTTCAAAAACGGCAAAGTTTCACACTAACTTTGCACCCCCGTTTAACCCCCTAAGGGATGAATTTTGAAAAAAATATTTTACTCATGTTCCATGCTTTTCAGTAAAGAATCATTTGAATAACTTTAAAAACGGCAAAGTTTCATACTAACTTTGCGCCCCCGTTTAACCTCATAGGGGATGTTTTTTGAGAAAAATATTTTACTCATGTTTCATGCCTTTCAATAAAGAACCTTCATGCTGAATTTCATTCGAATAACTTCAAAAACGGCAAAGTTTCATACTATCTTTGCACCCCCGTTTAACCCCCTAAGGGATGAATTTTGAAAAAAATATTTTACTCATGTTTCATGATTTTTAGTAAAGAACCTTCATGCTGAATTTCATTCGAATAACTTCAAAAACGGCAAAGTTTCATACTAACTTTGCACCCCCGTTTTACCCCCTTAGGGGATGAATTTCCAAAAATCCTTTCTTAGTGAGCACCTACGCCACAAAAGGAACCCCCATGCAAAATTTGAGACTCCTGGCACTTGTAGTTTCGGAGATTTCGTGATGAATCAGTCAGTGATTTTCTCTTTTATAAATATAGATATATGTATTTATCTATGTATTTATTATAATAATTTTAGTTTGTACGTATGTATATAAGTAGTCATGTTTTATAAACCATAGCCGCTTTCGTGTATTTTCGCACTCCCAATGGTTGACTGGTAGAGAATGCAATTAGCATTAAGTCCGCCAATTGTATCATTACTTTGTATTGTGGTCAATAAAGTTAAATAAATAAATAAATAAATAAGCTTCAAATAACGGTCAAGTGTTTAACAATCATTAGAGAGGGGTACTTCCGTCCAAATTCAACTAAAACGTTACAGACATTTAGAAAAATACTACCTATGCTTAGTAAATCGTATTATAATCTGATATGTGCCACATTAATTATTACTTTACTAGCTGTGCCCGCGGCTTCGCCCGCGTGGAATTGGACTTGTGACTAATTAAGTAGTATTGTTACGTCGCCGGGGAGGCCGGTCGGCGTAAGCAAGATAGGGTAGTGGTTGAGAGAGATAAGAGAAAGAGCAAGACACGAAATAAAAGATTTATTTAATTTCTCAGGGTGTGAGCTATGAGAATTTACTTGCAATCTCTTTACGACACTTAGCTTCGAGTCTTCTTCGGCGCACGGACGGCGGGAATGCAATACGGAAGGGGTAGGTCCTCCTGGAGGTTCTGGCTCAGCAGCTCAGATGCTCGACGCGGTAGCGGCGTCTTGAGGTCGGCAGCGCAGCGTAGAGAAGCGCTGACCGGCTATGTTCCCGTAGTCGCCCGTAGAGTAGACCTCGGTGTCGGGATGTAGCGCTCGGGAAGGGGTAGACTCTCCCGTAGCGTATTAGTGTTGAACAGGGGTTTAGATTAGCCCTGGCGTAGGTGTCCTGGAATTTGAGATTGGACGGTGTCAGATTCCGCCTTCCAGGAATCCTGTGGGCCGTCGCCGACAATCTTCTTACAGGCTGGACGAGCTGAAGGTCCAGTCTATAATTGTCTTAGGCGGCCACACAGAATTACAATGAAGGTAGGCTCGATCACGCACGTCTGAGGGACATACGCGATCTCACAAAGTAAGCAATACATGAATTTAATTTAGATTATTAAATACACTAGTAGGATAAAAATTACACAAAGACAGATCAAAGCAAAAGAGAATCCTATTAGAGGTAAATCAGTGCAGAACTCACCTAGCGGACAAGGGACTTACACACGCGAACAAAGTATCGGTAATCACTAGTTAATCAGTACACTCGTCACTACAGCAATCCGAAAATGTGTCGCGCTGCCGGCGCACCGTGAATTTATAAACTATATTTTTCTCGAACCTTCCTCGCGACAACGTACGAGCATTGTGTTATGGCGACCAATCCGACGCCTACTATTTGTTCGTTACCAAATTTGGTCATCGAGCGATGCACCGGGCGTGCAGGGGCACGCCGAGGCACCGATTAGCCATAGTGATCTTAATGCCTCAAGGAATACGGTCGAGACTTCTATGCAGTCACTCCCGAAGACCGTTAACGTGTAATTGTTAATCTTTATTGTTTTCAATATTCTTAAATTAGTTAATATAATTGAAATATTACGTGTGAATCTAATTCACAACGTAACAGTACCCCCCCTCTTAGGGAAAAAAAAAAAATCCTTAGCATTTTTTTTTTTTTAAAAGACCTATCAGACTTAGCTATCTAATAAGTACATTCGCAAGATTAGACTAAATTTTTACCGAAAGTTCGCCATTATAATTCCTAAAATGCTAGCTCCCTAAGTTAACATATCCGGATGTTTAGCATCCGAATAGCAACAGAACTAACATGAACCTTTATCCGGGCTAGCCCGAACCTTGACAATAGCTTATCAAGATTAAATAGTTTGTCAATGAGTAGGCATTGACATAACTTTTTCCTCACGATTAAATAGACTTTAGGCAATAAACTGACAGAACTCCCAAAAGATACGAACTTTGTCACGTTTAGGTTGTGATCAGAAGTTCACATCTATATAATCCAAAGAGAAAGAACAAAAATGTTGTATGACTTTATAGTTTTAATTATTAAGTGTGATTACACCTTTATAATGTAGTTCTAGAGAAAATTTTTTAGAAATAATTTAATATGGCATTAGGATGATAAGCGAGAGAAAAAAAATATTAAAAATATTTAATGTGTCATTAAATTTTAATGGGCCATTAACTTTAATGATCAGTTACGCAATAGACTTAGTGATAACAGCGTGAGAACTGCGTGCGCATGCACCTGTGCGAGCGTTATCAACAAAACGAATTAGCTAATGATGCACATTCCAATCGTTCGAGTGCAAGGTCGCGAATAGATCCGACGACTGCCGAGGGACCCCGAACGGAGATATACGAACGGCTCGAGACAGCGGTTCGACGCCACTACGAGTTATTAAGAATGAATAAGTACCCGCTTAGAAAATTATTGAATTAACAGCATTTACCCTGTTTTATAAATGTTAATGCATTATGATAGAACGCTTTATATAATTATGCAGTTTTTATTTTTCTAATTATAGATTTGAGTAGTAAGTATCTTATGATTACAAAAAAAAACAAATTATTATATTAAAATTACAGATTAGATTTAAGTAGTTTACCATGAGTAGCAAAATTTATTATCACTACATAGTATAAAACAAAGTCGCTTTCTCTGTCCCTATGTCCCTTTGTCCCTATGTCCCTTTGTCCCTTTGTATGCTTAAATCTTTAAAATTACGCAACGGATTTTGATGCGGTTTTCACCAACGGATAGCCTGGTTCATGAGGAAGGTTTATGTATAAAATTTGTCAGGATTTTATGTAAATTGGCTGAAATATAAAGATTATTGTTGGGAGTGTCGGAAAAAATCAACCGCTTGGGAGCTGTCGACGAAAACGCTGGCTAAACCCTTTGAGATATAACAAAACAAAAATTATAGGATATTCCTCTTATTTAGGTCTCCAAAAAAGTCCGCGATAGCATATATTTATCGTATACGGATAACTTACTATAAAATAAAAAGCGATTTCCGAGTAATAATGCGGAAATAGCGCCATCTAGCGTAGAATAGAAAGAACTTGAATTGGAAACCGAACGTTACCTTAAGTATTTCATGTACATTATTATAATCTTTACATCATATTATTTAAATAGATACTTTAGAAGTTATAGCAAAAAATTTACGCGCTTGCCGAAATTAGTTCAAGTTCTTTCTATTCTACGCTAGATGGCGCTATTCAAAAGCATCGCGCTATGGTTACGTTTTCATTAAATTATAAATATCGCGCGAAAATTAAAGCACTTTAAATCTATTACGTTAGGTGGCGCTGTTTAAAAATAAAATTAAAGATACTTACATACTTTTAATTTGTTTATGCTTCACAATTTGAATTATTTAAAGTTAATATTAAGGGTGCATTTTATTTGTTTCGTGTTATAATTTTTGATACAATTTATTGTAAATAGATAGATATGGATAGACACTTACATACTCGCTTCAATTTAGTCCTTTGTTTGGGCTTATTTTAACATCTGTCGCATTTTTTAATGGTTTCGTGTTGATTTATGTTATCTTTGAGTTTTTTTTTTATTGACAGATTATAACAATTATTTAAGTTTAATTAGCAATATAAAGTACCTATTTCATGACAATTTAATCATGCCTCGACGAAAGTCTAATATAGGACGCAGTACATCTTCTGCCAAAAGAATTCGTTTGAGTCGAAGCAACGAAAATGATCAAGAGAGGGATGTTCGTTTATCGTTGGACTGTGAAAGGCATGTTTCCCAAAGAGCGCGAGAATCGTCGGTGGATCGCACAGTTCGTTTATCGTTGGACTGTGAAAGGCATGTTTCCCAAAGAGCGCGAGAATCGTCGGTGGATCGCACAGTTCGTTTAGCGTTGGACTGTGAAAGGCATGTTTCCCAAAGAGCGCGAGAATCGTCGGTGGATCGCACAGTTCGTTTATCGTTGGACTGTGAAAGGCATGTTTCCCAAAGAGCGCGAGAATCGTCGGTGGATCGCACAGTTCGTTTATCGTTGGACTGTGAAAGGCATGTTTCCCAAAGAGCGCGAGAATCGTCGGTGGATCGCACAGTTCGTTTAGCGTTGGACAATGATAGACATAACGCTCAAAGAGACAGAAACGCCCGAAGATAGACAACTCCGCTTACGTAACGACCGTATTCGTTGCTGGAATCGACTTAACTACTCAATGTTTTTCACATGGACAATTGTATGTTGCCCTGTCACGTGTAACATAAAAAAAATATATATATGTTTGTTTTTACACGAAATGACGCAGAAGTTGTCAATGTGGTATATAAAGAAATATTTTAGTATGTTAAAAAACAAACTAAAATATTTATTTATATATGTAAGTATACGACTGTTTAACACAGGCAGATAGTTATAACCCGTGCGAAGCCGGGCCGGGCCGCTAGTATTATTATATTACGTTTAGAAGTTAGTTAAAAAATATGTAGGTTTTTAAAGTATAGATTCAAGTAGTAAGTGTATTTAGATTAGCAAAATTTTTAATTTTATTACCAATACAGATTTAGTTTATTCTAGTTTTAAGTAGTATATTATGAGTAGCAAAATTTTATTATTTAAAAATTACAGATTTAAGTATAATATAGATTTAGGTATTAGATTAGGATTATCAAATTTTTATTTTATTATATAGGTCTCCACATAGGAATCGAACCCACGAATCATCGCTTAGATGAGATTCTTATCGGAATTTTAGTAGAATTTAGACTAGTTAAGTGAACAACATTTTAGATGTCGTCACCAAATATAGATAGATAAGTAACATGGGTAGACATGTTACTATCTTAGCGCGCAACATTTTAGATGTTGCGTCGCCACAATTTTTAACTAGTAGATAGGCAGCATATGTAGGGTATGCGTAACCTTCTTTTATACAAAGATATGGAATGGTCCATGTTTAAACCTATTAATAATAATATACTGTTTTAGAAAGAAAAATTAATGTTTAGTGAAATTGTGAACTATATATTTTATATTGAAACCTACGTATGAGTTTGAATTTAATTAAGTGAGTACGTTAACCTAAATAATGTTAGAAGATTTTTTGAAAAACAACGTTACAGCAATAAAAAACCGTTAGGTGAAAAAAAAAACCGTTGTGAGCAATCGAGACGTATATAAGGGCGCAAATAGGATGCGTTATAGCCTATGGTGGACTTTTACCACCTGCCTAGGAGAGACGGCAACTGGAATATTCGATGTTTTTCTTTCACCCCTAATCCAGTATGGGGGTAAGTAAGTTCACTATCCGCACTTGTGATTGGCACTGAGTAACCCCTAACGGTGAAAGAAATAGCGAAAATGAGCTTACCTTTTACAATTCGTCCCTAATGAGCGACATAAGTTTATAAGTAGATTAGCAAAAAAAAAATTGTAGGGTAGTTGAAAAGAAAAAATATTTAAAAATTAACGAATTTACAAAAATTGCTCCAGCTAGTGAGTACACTAATAGGGGACAGAGAGTAACAGATTACAAGGGTGTACTCCCTAGCTGAAGAACGGAGAGGCTCGTACACTGCTAGAAAAAATGTTAGCACACCTAGTACAATTATAGACAAAAGAAATTTGCAAGCAAACTCTCTCACTCTCACCACGAGCGTGGGCGCCACTTGTTACGTCGCCGGGGAGGCCGGTCGGCGTAAGCAAGATAGGGTAGTGGTTGAGAGAGATAAGAGAAAGAGCAAGACACGAAATAAAAGATTTATTTAATTTCTCAGGGTGTGAGCTATGAGAATTTACTTGCAATCTCTTTACGACACTTAGCTTCGAGTCTTCTTCGGCGCACGGACGGCGGGAATGCAATACGGAAGGGGTAGGTCCTCCTGGAGGTTCTGGCTCAGCAGCTCAGATGCTCGACGCGGTAGCGGCGTCTTGAGGTCGGCAGCGCAGCGTAGAGAAGCGCTGACCGGCTATGTTCCCGTAGTCGCCCGTAGAGTAGACCTCGGTGTCGGGATGTAGCGCTCGGGAAGGGGTAGACTCTCCCGTAGCGTATTAGTGTTGAACAGGGGTTTAGATTAGCCCTGGCGTAGGTGTCCTGGAATTTGAGATTGGACGGTGTCAGATTCCGCCTTCCAGGAATCCTGTGGGCCGTCGCCGACAATCTTCTTACAGGCTGGACGAGCTGAAGGTCCAGTCTATAATTGTCTTAGGCGGCCACACAGAATTACAATGAAGGTAGGCTCGATCACGCACGTCTGAGGGACATACGCGATCTCACAAAGTAAGCAATACATGAATTTAATTTAGATTATTAAATACACTAGTAGGATAAAAATTACACAAAGACAGATCAAAGCAAAAGAGAATCCTATTAGAGGTAAATCAGTGCAGAACTCACCTAGCGGACAAGGGACTTACACACGCGAACAAAGTATCGGTAATCACTAGTTAATCAGTACACTCGTCACTACAGCAATCCGAAAATGTGTCGCGCTGCCGGCGCACCGTGAATTTATAAACTAAATTTTTCTCGAACCTTCCTCGCGACAACGTACGAGCATTGTGTTATGGCGACCAATCCGACGCCTACTATTTGTTCGTTACCAAATTTGGTCATCGAGCGATGCACCGGGCGTGCAGGGGCACGCCGAGGCACCGATTAGCCATAGTGATCTTAATGCCTCAAGGAATACGGTCGAGACTTCTATGCAGTCACTCCCGAAGACCGTTAACGTGTAATTGTTAATCTTTATTGTTTTCAATATTCTTAAATTAGTTAATATAATTGAAATATTACGTGTGAATCTAATTCACAACGTAACAGTATAGACGGATTTAACAGTCTCCTATTACTGTTGCTTTCCCCGAGACGTCAGTAGTCTTCATTGCTCATTGTCTATTTGCTCGCCGCTGTTAATCTTGGCTACCTACTGTGTACAAAATCCTGTTGTCAACCGAAAATGGCAATAAGTTCGTTCCCGTGGGAATTAAAAAATCCCGTCTTCATCCTTGTCTACATCATAAAAGGAACCTCTATACAAAATCTCAGCGTTCTAGGTTGAGCGCACCCCATAAAACACGTGTAGTCTTATTATTCCTGTTCTCGTGGAAATTTAAAAAAAGTCACGTCTCTATCCTTGTATACATCATAAAGGGACTCTCTATACAAAATTTCAGCTTTCTAGGTTGAGCGCCCTCGATAATACACGTGTAGTCGCCTAGGTAGTAGTAGTAGTGGGGTGGGGAGTTGGGATACCTCCACGCGGTCCACCCTGGTAACGTCGGCGAGTAATTCCTTAGTTTCTGGACCCAACTCTGGAATTACTTGCCGACGGCCAAATTCCCGACGCGGTGGGTCTGCTCCCCGTGCTCCTACCTTGGATGGAGTACGTGGGATGCGGACAAATCCGCTCCCCATTGCATCCGTACTGGTGCTGGGGGTGGAGCGATTGAGGAGACAACCTCGTTAAAAAACAAGAGGTGGAGCCGGCCGCGCTTGGCTCGGCCGGCTGTGTATGATGAGCGGTGGTGGATTCGTTCGCTGGCTGATCCTTCCCAAAAGCGTCTTCGCCCCGACTGGTGTCCGGGCCTACTCCACCCGTTGATACCGGGGGCGACCTCCGTATGGTGGAACGCGGAGGCCCTGCAGACACTGGGTCTCGCCAACCCAGACACTGCGGGGGGCGTTAAGGGTTGGGTCACATGGGCGAATGAGACCACCCTGGAAGATGGAGTGCGCGGTGGCGCAAGGTGTCACAGAGTCCACTAAGTACGTAGTGGACGGTGTGGCACCTGGAGTGGCGCTGGAGGCGCGGTGGCGGAAGAAAACCTCGTTAAAAAATTGAAGAAGAGGGGCCGGCGGCTCGCAGAGCCCGGCCAGCGGTCGCACGTTGTTGCGACCGCAGAGATGGAGGGGACCCTTGCCCAGCCGAGACGGCGAGCCGGGGAAGGCCCGTCGTCTTAAGGGGGCAATGGTCCTCGGTGTTGGCAGTGCACCTGGATGCGGTGTGCTGCTGACGGGGCGTTCCGGGGAGAGCGGGTCCGGCCAGTTTAACTTTGGCCGGACGGCCCTGGCGGGGTCGCGGATGTATCGCAGTACCCGTGGCCCCGTCACTTAGGGGGCGAGTGGCATCCCGTCAGTTTTTTAGTGGTAAGTCCCACAGTCCCCACCGCATATTCCCCGGGCGGTGGGGCTGCTGCAAAGCATTTTTCTGACGATAATTAAAAGAAAAAAAAAAAGGGTAGTAGTAGTAGTAGGTCACCCCATTTCATCCCTCTAGGGGTTGGATTTTGAAAAATCCTGAAACACGTACTTACTCATTTACCGCCATGCTGAATCTCATTCGAATAATTTCAAAAACGGCAAAGTTCCATACTAACTTTGCACCCCCGTTTAACCCCCTAAGGGATGATTTTTGAGAAAAATATTTTACTCGTGTTTCATATCTTTCAATAAAGAACCTTCATGCTGAATTTCATTCGAATAACTTCAAAAACAGCAAAGTTTCACACTAACTTTGCACCCCCGTTTAACCCCCTAAGGGATGAATTTTGAAAAAAATATTTTACTCATGTTTCATGCTTTTCAGTAAAGAATCATTTGAATAACTTTAAAAACGGCAAAGTTTCATACTAACTTTGCGCCCCCGTTTAACCCCCTAAGGGATGATTTTTGAGAAAAATATTTTACTCATAGTTTCATGCTTTTCAATAAAGAACCTTAATGCTGAATTTCATTTAAATAACTTCAAAAACCCCAAAGTTTCATACTAACTTTGCGCCCCCGTTTAATCCCATAAGGGATGATTTTTGAGAAAAATATTTTACTCGTGTTTCATGCCTTTCAATAAAGAACCTTCATGCTGAATTTCATTCGAATAACTTCAAAAACGGCAACGTTTCGTACTAACTTTGCCCCCCTGTTTAACCCCCTAAGGGATGATTTTTGAGAAAAATATTTTACTCTTGTTTCATATCTTTCAATAAAGAACCTTCACGTTGAATTTCATTCGAATAACTTCAAAAACGGCAAAGTTTCATACTATCTTTGCACCCCCGTTTAACCCCCTAAGGGATGAATTTTGAAAAAAATATTTTACTCAAGTTTCATGCTTTTCAATAAAGAACCTTCATGCTGAATTTCATTCGAATAACTTCAAAAACGGCAAAGTTTCATACTAACTTTGCACCCCCGTTTTACCCCCTTAGGGGATGAATTTCCAAAAATCCTTTCTTAGTGAGCACCTACGCCACAAAAGGAACCCCCATGCAAAATTTGAGACTCCTGGCACTTGTGGTTTCGGAGATTTCGTGATGAATCAGTCAGTGATTTTCTCTTTTATAAATATAGATTAAATATGCCTTAAATTTATATTATATAATTTTAAATTAATAAAAGTGACGTCAACATCCGGTGATGTTACAATTTACTAAAGAATATATTAAATCTGATCAATACATTGTTAATTTCATTATTAATTACTTATTTTATAATTATAACTAGCTTCTGCCCGCGGCTTCGCCCGCGTGGCTTAGTAACAATTAGCATATTTTTCTTCAGAAACAAATTCCCGTCCTGCACGGCCCGGTACGGTACGGTTCCATACGGTCCGGTCGGTCCGGTCCTGATATGGAACTTACATGCCAATTAGCATATTTTACCACAGAAAAAAAACCGGTCCGGTCCGGCACGGCCCGGTACGGTGCGGTTCCTTCCGGATCGATCAGGCCTGATCCGTTCCGGTCCGGTCCGGTCGGTTCCGGTCCGGTCCTTATAAGGACCCTACATGACAAATTTGGCATCTCTAGACCCAGCGGTTTTGGGCTGTGCGTCCTCTCGCAACTACGTTTGCGCATGCGTGTGCGTGGGATTTTGAAAAATCCTTTCTTAGTACATCCCTAGACGTCGTAAGGAACCTACATGCCAAATTTGATATAGCCTCGCAACCTCGTTTGCGTATATCTCGGTTTCCCGTGGGAATTTCGAAAAATCCTTTCTTTGTACCCTAGACGTCGCCGTCGTAAGGAACCTACAGTCCAAATTTGGAATCTCTAGACCCACCGGTTTGGGCTGTGCGTTGATATAAGTATGTATAGTTAAGTCAGTCAGGACTTTGAATTTTATATATATAGTCCGGTCCGATCAGGTCCAGTCGGTCCGGTCCGGTCCGGTCGGTCCGGTCCTGATAAGGTACCTACATACCAATTAACATATATTTCTTCAGAAAAAAAAACCGGTCCGGTCCGGTTCGGTCCGGTCCGGCACGGACTCGGAACGGTGCGGTTCCTTCCAGACCGATCAGGTCCGGTCCGGTCCGTTCCGGTCCGGTCCGGTCCGTTCCGGTCCGGTCCGGTCCTGTCCGGTCGGTTCGGACCTTATAAGGACCCTACATGCCAAATTTGGCATCTCTAGACCCAACGGTTTGGGCAGTGCGTCCCCTCGCAACTTCGTTTGCGTATATCTCGCTTTCCCGTGGAAATTTTGAAAAATCCTTTCTTAGTACATCCCTAGACGTCGTAAGGAACCTACATGCCAAATTTGGAATCTCTAGACCCAGCGGTTTGGGCTGTGCGTTGATATACCCTCGCAACTTCGTTTGCGTATATCTCGGATTCCCGTGGGAATTTTGAAAAGAAACATACACTAAATGTTAAGTTGAGCAAATCGCCACATATTAGTGAAAACCGCATTAAAATCGGTTCAGCCGTTTCCGAGATTAGCGTGTACAAACATACATACAAACATACAAACAGACGGACAAAATTTTACGAAATTCTTGTTCTATTGCTTATTCTTCATCGCCCTAAACAATTTTTTTGGAAATATATTCAATGTACAGACAAACTTTTTTTACACTTTGATTATATTATAGATTTAAATATATACATGCTAGCAATAATTAATACATATTAAAAGTTAAAATGTTAAAGTTGCAAGTGGCGCCACCATCCGGCGACAACATTCGGCCGTCCTGCTTACGCGTTCGTCCCCGGACAGCGTCCAAGTCTGGTGCATTTGCTGAGAACACAAACAAAAATAAATGTATTAATTGTTCTGTTTTAGTCAGTGACCAATAACTGGGATACTCCTCGACACTCAATATAATGATATCCAGACTTTGGTAACTATTCCATCAGCGGCCAGTTACAGTTAGTACTTATAGCTTTCCCTAGGCGATGCCACAGATCCCTAGTTGCATATCGCTATATTTCCTAACTTTTGTAACAGATTTATTTTACAAGAACAAATGCTGTTACAAATATGTAATATCTATTAACTGGATATTAGTATATTGGTTCGAAGTAAATGCACTAGACACAGTCAACAACAAAAGCAAAATAAGCAGAGTATTATGAGCAACTTATATCTGAAACCAAGTCAATCATTAGTATTTATACCTGACAACATTACTGGCCATCATTCGTTCTCGTCTACCCAATCAGCCACTTTGATCCACGGCTTCATATTCTCGGCACATGTAGTTCCCTCGTACCGTTTGCTGGACCTTTCAGCGCCTCGCATGTCCTTAATCTTGTACCGATCGTGACCTAAAACTTCAGTTATCTGAAAAGGTCCTTTAAACAAAGGTAATAGTTTAGTGCTTTGTCCATCGTTCGATTGACTAGGAATTCTCACTACGACTAAATCATTGACATCGTAAATCCGTGCAGGCTTTCGTTTGGCATCAAACAGCTGCTTCTGTTTGTCGGCGTTGACTTGAATTCGGTCGCTAATTTTATTCCTTAGTGATGTCACATCTATAGGTTCATCGTCATCATTCGTCAATTTATCTGAGTCTGTCAGTAGTCGATACCCAAAGAAAACTTCACTAGGAATAGCTGAAGTAGTCTTGTTAATGGTGCTGTTAATGCCTTTTTGGATATTTCCAATATGTATATCCCATTTATTGTTGTCAGTATTGGCACCCATGGTCCTTAGCGCATCAAGTATGGTGCGATTATAGCGTTCTACTTGACCATTTGACCGAGGCACAGCAGTTGCAATGACATGTCGTCGTATGTTTTTGTCTTGGCAGTATTTAATAAATAATTAAACACTTGACCGTTATTTGAAGCTTATGTGTATATTATATACACAATGAGATAGGCCCTATCTGTTTTCCGCACATCTTTCCTCTCTTTCTACCCTGTAGCCCTCTCTCGCTCGCATACTATCCCCTCTACTCCACCAGGGCGGCCATACGGTTGGCGGCCGCGTTCTCATCATTGGCGTCCTGTTTTCCGCTGCGCACGGTCGTGCCCAGGTTTAGGTGAAATAATTATTTTTCTTTTTTTGCATTTCTTTATGCAATTTATTTAATTATTTCTTTTTATTAATAATTTTTTACTTTTTTTTGCATTTCTTTTTGCAATTTATTTAATATTTCTTTTTATTATCTTTCCTGTTTCAATTATTAGATTAACGGTGTCACCGTTCGGTACTTTCACGTACGTAGGCTTTTAGTACCTACCTACATATTTTTTCAGTTTTGCTTAATTACATGTTTTATGAATAATTTGTGTGATTTTCTACCCTGGGTTTCTTTTCAGCACGTATTAAGATGGAAAGTGACGATAGTGTTTTAATTCCATGCTCGAAAACACCATGTGCTAGTGCTAGTGCTCCCGCTAAAAGTGACGATAAAAATCGCGATCGCGTGAATCAATTGGACTCGAGTCCTCAGAAAATCTAGACCACGTCACCGTAACAAAAAGGGGGGGGGGAGAGCAAACGCCGGTATCGACGTCGCGAGTCCTGTAAATTAACACGTTAAGTAGATGACCTTCGAAATCAATCATTCATTTTATTCAATTTGCAATAATAATTTTATTCTGTATCTTGTTCCGCGGTACACATTAATGGGAATATAGGTGACGGGAACGTTAGTGTCGAGCTATACGCAGATCTATTGTAAATTCTGTCGAAGTACCGCCACCGGTCAATCAGGTTTTATGTTTAAAATTGAGACGAAATTGAAAGAACCTAGTATACTTAAGACTCCTCAGGGGTTTCTTCAGACGTTAAAGGATTTGCAACATTTAGATAGTAGTGATTGGTGCGTGGTTCTATTTTTATAATGCTACCCCCGGTTTTGTCGATTTAAAGATAAATGACGAAATTAAGACATGATTCGTAACTCCCTTTTGCTCACGCTCACAAGTCATTTGCTGCCTTATCATTCTGCGTTCATAAGCAACGCGAAGCCTTACAAACTTCTGTCAGAAGTTCATTACAGTGGGCGCGCGATTCGAATTTGACATACTAATAGGCGAGAAAGTTAACGAGCTGTTTTTGAAAGACGAAATTTTTTAAGTTTGCTCTGATCATTGCAATTAACTTGAATCGTCGTGCGGAGGTTATCAAAATGAGAAGTTGTTGTTACGATGTTAAGAACCACGTGAGCGTTCCCTCATCTCAAGGTCGCGCTACGTAAGATTCCCCGTCATGTCAGCACGTGTTTAATGCGGAGTTACTAGCCGCAGCACAGGAGAAGGGTGTTCGAAAAGCTTTCTTGCCTTTACCAAACCCGGCCATCTCTGCTTCCGTTGCGCAAACGGGTCAAAGCAAGGCCGCACGCCACCACTCGCAGGGGCAGGCTTTACATAACGTACCTCTGCAGGGTACTACTCATGGATGTTGTGCACCTACGCATATTTCCCATGCCTATTATCAACCCTCGCAGGGTTGCTGTAACGCTCGACCCTCGCAGGGTCATTAATAGATAGATAGAATAAGCTTTATTTGCAACACAGAAACAAGTGATACAATAAACACTAAAAGTCACAAATATTAGTCATTGGTCTGATCACGAGCCAAAGCAAGACCGCACGCCACCCCTTGCAGGGGCAGGCTTTACATATCGTACCTCCGCAGGGTACTACTCATGGATGTTGTGTGCCTACGCATATTTCCTATGCCTTCAATCAACCCTCGCAGGATTGCTGTAACGCTCGACCCTCGCAGGGTCATTGATAGATAGATAGAATAATCTTTATTTGCAACACACAAACAAGTGATACATTAAGCCGGCCATCTTTGCTTCCGTTGCGCAAACGGGTCAAAGCAAGGCCGCACGCCACCCCTCGCAGGGGCAGGCTTTACATATCGTACCTCCGCAGGGTACTACTCATGGATGTTGTGCACCTATGCATATTTCCCATGCCTATTATCAACCCTCGCAGGGTTGCTGTAACGCTCGACCCTCGCAGGGTCATTGATTGATAGATAGAATAAGCTTTGTTTACAACACACAAACAAGTGATACATTAAGCCGGCCATTCTTGCTTCCGTTGCGCAAACGGGTCAAAGCAAGACCGCACGCCACCCCTCGCAGGGGCAGGCTTTACGTAACTTACCTCTGCATGCAGAGTACTACGCATGGATGTTGTGCGCTTACGCATATTTCCCATGCCTACAATCAACCCGAGCAGGGTTGCTGTAATACTAAACCCTCGCAGGGTCATGTCATGGTTCTGATTACTACCGTAACAAAAGATGTATAGTTTGACTATCAGCCCGCAACATTCAGAGCGTCGCGTCTGGCTTGTTGGGGCACCCCCAACTGTCCTTTTCGCATCGACCGCTACTTGTAGTACCTACTACTGTTAAACGAGACTCGTTTCAATGCAATCGACGGATGCAATGTCGTCCATCATCACCCAGATGCAACACCGGTGTGTAGATATTAGATGTTGTCAAAGCCTCGCCAAGTTTGTGTACACACTGTTCCTTGTGTCAAAGGGCGACGAGTCGCACCGACCCATGTTCAACCTAGCGGCCTTAAACAGATATGTAATCACCGACAGTGTTAGATTAATAAATGTCTCTCGAGTTCCGGAGTACTTTCAAACAAATGATTGGATGTGGAAAATAGTCCTGTCACAGACCTATTTTCACTAGCTCCATCTCACAGACTAGACGGTTCTTTCCGTAGCTCCATCTCACAGATTAGACGGTTCCTGCGTCTAATCTACAAAGGAAGGTTAGTGAAAATGAAGTGCCTCCCATTCGGTCTGAGAACGACCCCCAAGGTGTTTGCTTCTATCTAATTAGGTAGCACAGTCAATGAGGAATCAAGAGATTCAAATATTTGTCTATTTGGACTTGCTGCCTTGCGGGCGGTCTGCTCCTATCTTTAACACCGATTTAGCATTTTATATTTTAGATTTATTTTTATGTTGAGACAAATTAATGGCACTTTTTATTGACATTCCGCGTACGTAATGTTGTATGTATGTACCTAGTTTTAAATTTTATGTTGAAAAAGAAAAGTACCATATATTTTTAAACAACAAAAAAGGCCGTAACTGGTTTTCTTTCGCCATTTCTTTTTACCAGTGGTCATTTTGCTTTTGTTTCCGAAATGGTAGTAGTTAGAGTTGATTAATTTATGCAAATCATTTATTACTGTATACTCTGACAAGAGAACGTGTTTGTGAAAACCTATTCTCTGAATAAAAGTTTTGAATTTTGAATTTGAATTTGGACTATTTTCGAGGTGTGAGTTGTGCATTAAAGTACACAGATATTACAAGTCCAAATCACGGTAGAGAAGTTGCAATATCTAAGTTTTTTAGTGACAAGAGCAGGCTTCACTTTCGAGTACTCCTCTCTTTCCTGAACACAGTCGCCACAATACCAGATGTCAAACAGTTCATGTTTCCGGTTCATTGACTGAAGGAGCTAACATGGTAGTTGCAGAAACACCATTGTCTTTCCGATTCACTTCGTATTTCCTAGTGACTGACGTGACAGACCTTGCTTGGGGAGAGCAAATAGTCGACCGTTCATTCATGAGACCATAGAACTAATGAGAACTACTGGTACACTGCAACCAAAAGGAACTTTTGGCCTTACTCAATGTATTACAAGACCAGGGTCAGTCCTCGAGTCGTTCCACGGTTCTATTGCAGTGCGACAACAGAACAGCCTTATATTTCATTCGCAAGAAAGGCAGCACGAAATCAATAGTTCTCTTGAACTTGATGAGGGTGGTCTTATAATCTAAGCTAATCTGGAGCAGTTCGCAACTGGACCTACTTTCATCGTTCTAGCGTCCATCTACGCGTAGTACATACAAAGCCGCATGGAATAGACGGCTAGGATTCGATTTTTGAGTCATTATTATTTTAGGAATCACACAGTATTTATACTATTGCACAAATCAGTGGTGTCTACGCTTTGTAATACCGAATTTTTGGGAGTCCTAAGTGCTCACGTACTGGTTAAGCATGATATAAAAACCTGCAACTCATAAGAAAACTATTTGAGATGTAAATTCTCTTAATTTTTGTCTTCATATGAAATTAACGAAAATAACTGTTTTGCTACCGGACACACTGTTATGTTGCTGCTTTGTTTTCTGGTAGACGTATCCATGACCTGACCCTTCTGGCAGTCAATAAAAAGCATTATATTGACAATACTAATCATTTGATTCTACGGCCCAGACTTGGTTCTAAAACTGACCGTTTGGATTTTAGGCAATCGGCCTGGAAATTGCTAAGAAATGACAATTCAATAATTGTTTTGGGTAAAGCAATGTGTTAAATTGTTAAATGAAAAACATAATTCCATTTTTAATTGTTATTTTAAGGCCCTCCTTGTGGTCCCTACCACAAGCCAGTAGCGCGTAATGTGAGCGCATAACAGAGGCTAGTATTGTCGCAACTCCCGGTAGCGTTCGCTCAGTGGTCGCCTCCAGAAACTGGCCCGATAACGTGTCCGTTGACAAATTTTGTCACGAGGTAACTAGAGGTCTGATGACACATTCCGTTGCTTCTATAGGCATGAGGTCGTCCAGGCTCCTGTTAGCTCTGGGATGTCAGACTGTTTCGGCACAAATTAATCGAAATTGTGAAGAAGTTTACTATTTTATTATGTTGCTTGCATATTATTTCGTATATGTTTTTGTGTACATTTCCAGATACTATGATTGGAATTTCTATGTACATCAGAGTATTATTTGATTAAACAAATTTATTTAGTCTCGCACACTTGCAATTTAATTTATATTTTCCTAAATATAAAATGAACAGTGTAACCTTCATAGTTACCGTTTACGCCTTCGGCTTGTTCATGTGCATAACTTCACATTGGCGTCCTCCTCCACCAGGCGATAACAAACAGGTCTCATTGTGTATATAATATACACATAAGCTTCAAATAACTATCAAGTGTTTAATAACAGCGTTTTACCCTGAAATAAAACACTTATTAAATACTTACCTTATTTGAAGCTTAGTTTTTAAATCTGCCTGGTTTAATTCGACACAATGATGAGAACGCGGCCGCCAACCGTATGGCCGCCCTGGTGGAGTAGAGGGGATAGTGTGCGAGCGAGAGAGGGCTACAGGGTAGAAAGAGAGGAAAGATGTGCGGAAAACAGATAGGGCCTATCTCATTGTGTATATAATATACACATAAGCTTCAAATAAGGTAAGTATTTAATAAGCGTTTTATTTCAGGGTAAAACGCTGTTATTTTGAAGTAAATGAACTACCTGCATCGCAAATGATGCGTCTAGAATTACCGAAAACGTTAAATATTTTATCTAATTCGTTAATTACAAACTTAGTTTTTGTATTTTGAACTGCCGATATAAACACAAATTTTGTGAAAGAATCTACTGTAACTAGCAGATAAGTGTTTTTACGTGTAGTTTTAACAAATGGGCCAAGGTGGTCTATATGCAAAGTGTGAAAAGGTTTGGCATATTTAGGAATAGGAAATAGCATTCCTTCCTTTTTGCCATGGACATTTTTATAATAGATACAATTTAGACAATTTTTTATATACTTAGACACTACTTTTTTAATTTTTGGGAACCAATAATGCGACTTTATTCTTTCTAATGTTTTATCCACAGCAAAGTGGCTTAGGTCATCATGATTTGCTTTAATAATTTGCCAAACACAATTTTTTGAAACCAACCATCGCCTACCGTATTCAGTCCTACGATATACTTTGTTACCAAGCAATTCGTAATCATTAAATACTTTTTTATTAAGCTCGGCCTCACCTGATTCTAATAACTCTCTAATTGCGCAAATTTTTGGATCTTGTAATTGTACCGATAACAACCAATCACCCTCTGTAATAGCCAAGACACTTTCAATGCATATGGGACTAGAATCATTAACAGTAGGATTCCTACTCAAGGCGTCCACATGTTGCATCTGTGTACCTGGTCTATGTGCAATTTCAAAAGTAAATTCTTGTGTTAATAACACCCACCGACCTATCCTAGAATTAATTTCCTGTTTATTAATTGTATATTTGACAGCGTTACAATCGGTGTAGATTTTAAATAGGGAACCTAATAAATAGTGACGAAATTTTTGTAAGGCGACCACTATTGCCAAAAATTCCAGCTCAAACGAGTGGTATCGTTTTTCCCCATTAGAGGTCTGCCGGCTATAGAAATGTATTGGCTTTTCTCCCTCATTGGTCACTTGTGTTAAAATGCAACCAACCCCATCTCGACTGGCATCAGTGTACAAAATAGTGGGCAATTTTGGATCAAATATAGTTAATAAAGCATTATTTAGTAATTCATTTTTAATTTATTAAAAGCATCGATTTGTTTTAAATCCCAGATCCATTCCATGTCCTTTTTTAAGAGCTCTGTCAGCGGTTTTGCTATGAGTGCACAATTTTTTATAAATTTGCGAAAATAATTAATAAGGCCTAGAAATTGCCTTACCTGATGCACATTTTTAGGCTCAGGGTAATTTTCTACAGCTTTTAATTTCTTTTTACCAGGACGAACACCGTCCTTGGAAATATGATATCCCAAAAAACTGACAGAGCTCTGAAAGAAGTGGCATTTATCCAGATTAATGGTTAATCCATTATTCTGTAAGACTTTTAATAGTTCATCTAAATGTTCAACGTTCTCCTCTATTGTATTTGTAGCGATTAAACGGTCATCCATATAGCAAATTACTTTATCAAAACGTAGTTTACCTAATACAGTATTCATAAGTTTTTGAAAAACGGATGGCGCATTGCAGAGACCAAAGGGCATTCTTTTAAATTCATAGTGGCCCTCAGGGGTCATAAATGCAGTTTTTGGTATAGACTCTTTAGAAACATTAATTTGGTGGTAGCCACTTTTCAGGTCTAGAGATGTATAACATTGAAAACCAGCTAATTTGTCTATAAGATCCTCGACACGAGGCATGGGATATTTTTCTTTTACTGTAATTTTATTAAGAGATCGGTAATCTACACACATGCGTTTTTCACCAGATGGCTTATTAACTAACAGCATTGGACTTGCGTAAGGGGAATTACTTTCTTGAATAATATCATTTTTTAAAAGGTCAACGATTATGTCTCGGGTTATTCGGGTTATTCTGACATTCGATATGGTCGATGACACACTGGTTTACTACTAGTTAACTCAATGTCTAATTGAATACATGAAGTTTGTCCTAAAGTTTGTAAGTCAGTCGATACTACACGAGGGTATTTTTTAAACAGTTCATTTAACAGGGGAATGTGATTTGCTGAATCTAAATGGTATTTAGATGAGTCTATTAAAGTGACCTGTTCTTTGTTTAATGTGTGAAATGATAAGCTATTCCCTATCCGCGTATACATAATTCCCTTATCCTCCGTGAAAATTCTACCTATTAAGATCGGACAACCAGATAGTTCGTTAAATATGTACAATATAATACTGAGTTCTGCCGTATCAACCTTGAGGTTTATTTTTATACCTTCAGTAACTTGAGCACAAGAATTAACTTTAAAACCAGTCAATACAACAGGTGTTTCTAGTTGAAATGGTACAAGGTTTAAATTGCAAGCCAAATCACTCGTGATTAGAGAACAACTACTCCCCAAATCAATGAAAGCGTGTTGCTTATATCCATTTACATAAACATCTTTAAAAAACTTGTCTTTTGATGTTGGGTCTACAATTAATTTAACCTCATCTTTTTTTTCTAGCTTAGCCGTTTTAGTTTTGAATCTACATGCAAGTTCCAGATGACCAAATTTATTGCAAGAATTACATTTTACGTTATCCTTTTGAGAGCAGTTTGGCTTTTTATGGCCTGATTCACCACACCGGAAACACGTAATATTTGCACTAGTTAATGGTATATTAGGAAAATCTGGTTTTTTATCTGCATTACTATAAGGAAAGCGAGTTTTATTCTGCAAATGGCTTTGTTTATGACTATGTTTTTGTTCAGGTTCTGTATGATATTTTCCATGCAAAAAGGAAGCTAAGTCATCGCAATAAGTAAAATTATCGGCATCTGCCGCTGTACTAATATTTTTATCTCCAATGGATCCAACAATAAAAGAAATAATATCTTGATTAGAAAAAGATAATCTTAATTTGTCAATTTTACTTTTTTGTTGAAAATAAAATTCGTATAAAGATTGGCCATCTATAGGTTTTGTTTGAACTAATTCCTTTTGTTCACGCAAAATGAACATGTTTTCTTGATAACGGTAGAATTAATCATAATCATGCATCTAACTAGCTGGATGTCATTCGAAGTCGACCGAAGTGAATGTTGATATCGTCATACCATTTTTATACTGGCAATAATTCTTCGATTCATAGATTAATCGGTCCTTTGTTCTAAGCTTTCAGCATTCACTCACGGTCAGGGCTTTCAGCATTCACACGTAGTCAGGGCGACACGTTTTTATATTGCGCCAGGGCATATAGAATGTAAGAAAACCACATGGTCATTATAGTCATAAAGCAGTGTAATCAGTGTTGCGCGGTTGTAACGATCACATTGATGTAATCAGAAATTATATCATATCAAGCAGAATAGAGGCTTTGATTTATTCATCACTTTCATCACCACGTGAGCTGATCGTCCAGGGGCGGCGACGGACTGCAACAGGCACTGAGCGGAGGGTCTACTCGTGCATCATCATCATCATTTCGATAGCTTATTGCTATCTGGTGGCCAATTTCATTCTCGCCGGCTTGGGGAAAGCCGCGGGAAACTCATCATCACAACAACCCATCAGGCGCGAATCATCAACATTTTTGGTGGCCGCATGAGGCGGATAGAGGAGGATCAGGGCGCGCAAGGGACGCGCGCCGAATCTCCAACATTTTTGGTGGCTCCATGAGGGGACAGACAGCGACCGAGGAGCGGGCGCTGAGAACCAGCACGATCAGAAGACGATCAGAAGATCAACGAGCGACATCGTCAACCGGGACATCGCCGCGTCGGGGAGACAGCGGCCGTCAACGAGCAACGGGCAGGCGTCGGCGTCGGGGCATCAGGAGAAGCGGACCAGCCGCGCGATCGATTTAGTGTTAAATTAACTTAATTAAACTCAGTGTCGAGTGTAGGGCGCGTTCGAAACGCTGTAGTTTAGGTTAGTGACAATTAGTGTTAGAATAGTTTAGTTGTGAGTAAAAGGTTTGTAATTGTTCACGGCGGACGGCGGCCATAATTGCATAGTTGCATTATTGCACGCGGAAGCGGCCGACCGGTCATTTTTCTGTAAGTTGGTATTCACTATTTCATTCTGTCAATCTGTCATTCAATTTAGCTTCATTCACTAGACAAGACATCATCTTGTTTAAATTTGCGAATACTCAACTTCATTCATTCATTCATTCACTCACTTCTACAAGAAGAAGACGTCACTCACTGTCAGGGAGACAGATGTCAAAGTGACTATTTATCCGGTCAATAATAAGATCAATTATTTCAACATTATAATTATATTTACTTAGAAATTAGAAATTTAAGTGTGTTAAGAAGTTTTCAGGATCAATTGTGATCATTTATTAATTTATAATCAACTTTACAATGCCTGCGTGTTGATATATTTCAACATGTCGACCACCCGAGGCGCAAAAGTGCAATTCAAGTCAAAATATCGCATGTTACTGGACTTTGCCGGTACCATACGCGAAACTAAAGGGACAATCACTGCATCCGTAGCGAATAAGCATTTTCAAACATTTTATAGTCAATTTGTGACTGCGTATGAGGTGTTGCTGGGGGCCAGTGACACAGACGTTTCTGAAGACGAGATGTCGATATATCACCAACAGTTCAGCGAAATCAATCGGCTGTTGGTTCAGATAGAGGAGGCAACTGAGGAAGCGGCAGGGAGCCGAGCTTCGTGTTCAAGGGTGCCGTCGCAGTCTACATCAGTTAAGCTGCCTGCAATAGAGTTGCCCAAATTTACAGGTGAGGAGACGGAGTGGATGCCTTTCTACGATTTATTCACTTCATTGGTGCATGATCGTGATATCTCAGATGCTGCAAAGCACTATTATCTGCGTGCTTCACTGGGCGGGGAGGCCCTAGCGTTGGTCAAGCAGCTTCCGATGGACGAGGCGAACTACTCTGTGGCGCTCGAAGCACTTCAACATAGGTATCAGGATAGTCGACGAGTGTTGGATACCTACCTCAGCCGCATTCAGTGTCTGCCAACAATAACAGGGACGGCATCACTGAGGTCTGAATTTTATGACCCGCTGCGTGAGACCATTCAGGCGTTGCAAAAGCAGGGTCATCCTGTTGATGTGTGGTCATATATAATTGTATTTTTAGTTTTACAGAAACTCCCTATGCGAATCAGGGCGATCTTTGAGGAGAGGTATGGGAAGGATCCTCAATGCCTCCCAACCATTTACCAGCTGCTGGAGCTGTTGGATGACCAGTGCAGGGTGCACCAGGCCACCCAACCAGTTTCGGAGCTGTCAACGAAGTTCAAACAATCACCACTGCCGCTGCGAGGAAGGGCTCCTGCAGTGCGCTCACCAACCACTCGACGAGTGCTGGCGGTTCAACCGGCACCTTCAAGTCCGCAACAAGACGACAACCAGGTGATGTCTCATTGTTCTTTTTGTCAGGGTTCAGTTCAACACCTTATATAGGTGTAATAGTTTTCTCCAAAGGACCCCAGTCGAGAGAAAGTCTTGGGCGAAAAGGTCAGGTCATTGTTTCAAGTGCCTGAGGAAGCATTTTGCAAAGGAATGCACGCACAAGAACTGGTGCTCAAACTGCCGGTCAAAGGAGCACAATTCCCTTATATGTTTGGAACATCAGGGAACTCAGGTCAAGCAGGTTGCTCAAGCACCCGCTACGTCATCGTCACCTGCAGGGCGCAGGGCGATCACGAGCCCACCAAGTAGGTCACCTATACCATCCACGTCACAGGGTCAGGTCAGTGGACAGTCAACTACTGTGGTGCAGCCAGGTGGTAGTTATCCATCGTCAGGGTACCAGCCGCGTCCTAGGGTAGGAGACCGCGCAAGGAGGGTCCAGGAAGTCTTCCACACCTTACGCTTCGGATCCATTGTGGAGTCTGACCCGGAGCTATGAAGGGAGGCCACTGTTGGTGCATTCACGGGGAAATTGCCAATCACGCTTTGTCCCACAGCCATCATCATGGTCAAGTCAGGTGATGGATCATATGTCAAGGTTCGGTCATTATTGGATACTGGTGCGGGTGTATCAGTTATCAAAAAATCATTAGTTGAAAAACTCAACTTGCACCAACAGTCAAATAGAAATAAAATTTATGGAGTCGGGAACAATCATGTCAATATTCCAGGTACTGTGGTTAAATTAATCATCAAACCAGCAGATCAACCTGTACCCATAATCAGTACTCATGCTACTGTAATGTACTCATTAACAGGAAGTATTCCTTCACAGCATATCAACATCAAGGGGGATTTAAGGTTGTCTAACATAACGCTAGCGGATAGTGAATTTGATAAGCCTAACGATGTGGATATTATCTTAGGTACAGATGTACTCAATTATGTTATGGATGGTTCAAAGCTTTTAACAAACGTTTCAGGTCTATCAGCCTACGGAACATGTTTTGGACATGTCATCATGGGAGAGGTCAATCAACTGCCGTCATCAACGCCGGCAACTTCAGTGGAGGACTACGGGATGCTAGCCACTCGACTGGAAGACGTATTGGAGAAGTTCTGGAAGGCGGAGGAGCCACCTTCGGAGCCAGCTATACACCCGGATCACTTGGAGTGCGAAAGGTTGTATGCTTCTACTACTCAACGAATGTCAGATGGCAGATACATGGTTCGATTACCATTGTTGTCAAACAGGCCAGCCTTAGGTGAATCGAAGGCAATAGCCATCCAACGATTGCGATCTTTGGAGGCAAAGATGGCAAGAAATCCTGTATTCGCAGAAAAATACAAGGCCTTCATGCGTGAGTACGAGGAACTAGGTCATATGTCACAGTCACGCTTTCCGTTCGATGCAGAACATTTCGTCATACCTCATCATGGTGTATTCAAAAGGGGAACCGAAAAATTAAGAGTCGTGTTCGACGGGTCAGTTAGAACCACGACAGGGGTATCACTCAATCAGTGTCTTCATACGGGACAACCACTTCAAACAGATATTACAAAAATATTACTCAATTTCAGGAGACATCAAATCGTTTTCACGACAGACGTCAAGATGATGTTCAAGCAGACATGGATTCATCCTGGGGACAGGAAGTATCAACTCATCCTATGGAGGGAGGACCCTTCCGAGGAAATTAAGGTATTTGAATTGAATACTAATACCTACGGACTACGGTCAAGTCCATTTATTGCGATCCGAACACTGTTACGTGTTGCGGACGACTGGGAGCAAGCACACCCTAACTCACACGCGTCGGAGGTTATACGCAATGATGTCTTCGTTGATGACATTCTCACGGGTGCCGACTCAATCGAGGAAGCTCAACAATTGAAGTCCGAGCTCATTCAACTTATGAAGAGTGCGGGATGCGAGCTTCGGAAGTGGTCTTCTAATTGCCGAGAGATATTACAAGATCTTCCAGAGGAGCATTGCGAAATACCTCATCAGTTCGACACGGATGACAAAAGTTTCATAAAGGTTTTGGGTATTCAGTGGGATCCTGTGTCAGATTCAATGTCATATCAAATCAATGTGCCGGAAGGCAAGGCAACTTCAAAACGGAATGTGCTCAGCACAATAGCACGACTGTACGATCCTTGTGGGTACTGCGCGCCCATCGTTTTCCGATTCAAAGTTTTTCTTCAATCATTGTTTTCTGATGGACTCAATTGGGACGAGCCTATTGGTCAGACTCAATGTGTTCAGTGGGACGAACTCATACAGGATTTAAACCATTTATCACAGTTACAGATTCCAAGATGTGTGACGCTACCAGGGAACGTGTCATACACACTCCATGGATTTGGAGATGCATCGGAGCTGGGATACGCTGCGAGCATATACCTCAGGACGGAGGATACTATGGGAAATGTGAAGGTACAGTTAGTCATTGCTAAATCAAAGGTTGCACCGAAGAAGGTCAAGCAAACTATACCCAAATTGGAGTTGAGCGCTGCTCATTTAGTCTTCAAACTACTGAATCACGTGGCAGAATCATACGAGGGCTCCATTCAGTTGGACAGCATCAACGCGTGGTCAGATAAAACCATTGTTTTGTCGTGGCTAAATACGAAACCACACATGCTTCAAACATTTGAATGTAACAGGGTGCAGGACATTCAACGATCAAAGCGAATTATGACGTGGCGTCATATAAAATCAGAATTGAATCCGGCAGATGTAGCATCAAGGGGAATGTCTGCCAGAGACTTAATCAAGTACAATCTGTGGTGGTCACCAGATTGGTTGTTGCGGCGGGAAGCAGACTGGCCGAGTTTACCAGTCGCTACGCCTCAAGATTTACCGGGATTCAGGAAATTAATCAGTACTATCGCACCAGTGCAGTCATGGGAAGACTTGCTACTGTCGCGCGTAAGCTCATTCACCAAACTCATCAATGTCACCTCATACATACTAAGGTTTTGTAGGAATATTAGATTGCCGAAGGGTCAACGGAATCTCAGTCAGACATTATCATTGAACGAAACTCGTCGGGCGACGAGACATTGGATTCAGAAGGTTCAAATGGATTCGTACAGAGACGAAGCCATACAAGTGAAAAAAGGGAAATTGGTTTGTAAATCACTGCAGAAGCTCAGTGTTTTCATAGATGAAGAAGAATTCATCCGAGTCGGGGGACGACTGCGCAATGCAGCGCTATCATATGGAACGAAGCATCCATATCTCATTCCTAAGGATCATAGGTGGACTCAGTTGCTCATACAGCATTATCACAAGGTTCATTGTCATGCGTCAACAAACGCACTTATATCCATACTCAGAAGAGAGTATTGGATACCTTCAATCAAACGTCAAGTGTCTAGGGTCATTGGTCACTGTTTATCTTGTTCCCCAAGGAGGCGTCCTCTCGCCACTCTTATGGAACCTAGTGGTAGATAGCCTCATAAGACGTCTGAATGACAAGGGCTATTTCACCGTAGGGTACGCGGATGACATAACAATAATAATAAATGGCAACCACGAAAACACACTATGCAACCTCATGCGCCAAGCATTAAAAATAGTAGAGGACTGGTGTAAAGAATACAAACTAGCAGTAAATCCCACCAAAACCGAACTGATTCTCTTCACAAAAAAAAGGAGGATGGCACCGCTGCAGCTACCACACTTCTTTGACACAACCCTAAGCCTTTCAACGGAAACCAAGTACCTGGGTATTTTCTTGGATAAACAGCTGAATTGGGCAAAACACACAGACTACATCACCACAAAAGCCAGTATATCCATGTGGCAATGTAGACAACTACTAGGCAAAAACTGGGGTATCAGTCCAAAGATTACTCACTGGCTATACACCGCAATCATTAGACCAATTATCACTTATGGCTCTCTAGTATGGTGGCCCAGGACCAACTTGAGCACAGCCCAAAAAGACCTAGAAAAACTGCAACGCTTGGCCTGCGTAGCAATCACGAGCAGCATGAGAACAGCACCTACCGCTGCTCTACAGGCGATGCTGGGAATGCCACCCTTGCACTTAATCGTGCGAGAGGAAGCAACATTAGCAGCCTTCAGACTCAGCATAGCGGGCACCCTAGGCAAAGATTATCGAATTAAACACATACGAATAAAAGAGGATGCCATCAAACAGCAACCCATGTTGCTATCACCCACTGATAAAATCCCAAAAACACACCGATTCTCTAAACACTACAAAATACAACTAACCGAAGAACTGAACGACTATTCAGGCCCAAAAGAGCTCAGAATCTACACTGACGGATCAAAAACTGACTCTGGGACTGGAGTCGGAGTCCACTCAGATGAACTGAATATAAAAATATCAAAACCTCTTGGAATGTTCAACACCGTCTATCAAGCGGAATGTGTGGGCATTATCCAAGCAGCATATGCCCTTGAAGCCAGGAAGGTCACGGACACTCATATCCGCATACTTTCCGATAGCGCTTCAGTACTCCAATCTCTGAACAAAAACCATTTTGATTCAGGATTAATACTAGAATGTCACAACGCACTGGAACGCGTCGCGGTGACGAATCGCAATGCGCTAACACTTCAGTGGATAAAAGGACATAGTGGCTCACTAGGTAACGATGCAGCTGATGAACTGGCCAGAAGAGGATCTGACACGACAGTTCTTGGACCGGAGCCCATCGTGCCAATCCCATTCAATCAGCTACGCAGATGGTTACAAAACATCACATACACACAAGCTGAGAGATGGTGGACTACGGCACCAGGCTGCAGACAATCCAAGGAGGCGATACCATCCCTGGATAACAAGCTGGCCAAGCACCTTTTGCGCCTGGACAGGAGAAGCTTGCGCCTGGTAACAGGAACCATCACAGGACACTGCTCATTGAACAAACACTTTTACACAATAGGTATCACGGACAGCCCTCTATGCAGAGCATGCATGGAGACCGAAGAAACTGTGGCGCACGTGCTCCTTGAGTGCACAGGCGTCACTCAAATCCGGAAAGAGACACTTGGGTCACCAATGTCTCTTGCGGACACACTGAGCAGTTTGGGAGGACTAATTCGCTTCTGGAGGGAGGTGGGCTGGATGGAATGACAGCCCCACGGCTCACGTACAATGGTCCAGTACAGGACTAAGTGCGGAAACCACACCCACTAGAGGGTTATGATGATGATGATGATGATGATCTTGTTTCAGATTCAAGGCGTCAACACAACCCCCATTCATGGGCGATCTCCCAGCTGATAGAGTCACAGCTGCGAGACCTTTCTCAGGCGTTGCGACGGATTTCGCGGGCCCATTCATGATCAAAAGCAGTTTGCTTCGGAACGCTAAGTCACAGAAGGCCTATTTATGTGTCTTTGTGTGTTTAGGTACCAAGGCGGTTCATCTGGAAGCAGTGTCATCGCTGAGCACCGAGGCTTTCACAGCGGCGCTCACCAGGTTTGTCAGCCGAAGAGGGCTGCCTTCACTAATTAGATCGGACCGAGGTACGAATTTTATTGGTTGTTCAACATATCTTAAGGATGTCTATAGATTCTTAGTGAGTAACAAGATTGTCCTCCAGGATGAGTTCCGTAAACAGAACGTTCACTGGCAGTTCAATCCCCCAGCAGCACCCCATATGTCAGGTTTAGTCGAGGCTGCTGTCAAGAGTGCTAAAAACCTTTTGAAACGAGAGATAGGAGATAGTATTCTTACCTTCGAAGAATTTACCACAATACTCACTAAGATCGAATCAGTTCTCAACTCACGACCTTTGACTCCGATGTCAGAGGACCCGTGTGATTTGGACGTACTCACCCCAGGTCATTTTATCATAGGTCAACCTTTAACTGCTTTACCAGAACGTCAATGGAATGACACTAAGATGTCACGATTATCACGGTTTCAAACAATACAAAAAATGTCTCAGTCAATTTGGTCACGTTGGCACCTTGAATATCTCAACACGTTGCAGGCACGTAACAAATGGTTTACTCATGTAAATAATATAAAATTAAACGATTTAGTTTTAATCATAGATGAATGCTCTCCACCCTTACATTGGAGACGGGGTAGAGTCATTGAAGTTTATAAGGGTTCAGATAGTGTAGTTAGGTCAGTTAAGTTAAGAACACACTCCGGTGAGCTTGTTAGACCGGTTGTAAAGCTCTGCAAGTTACCGATAGATTGTGAGTAGTTAAGTTAGTCATAAGTACTAATTATCATAGGTTTCAATTATCATGTAAACATTCAGCTGGCTGGATTATTATCACTTTTCAATGGTTTTCAAATTGATAAGGGCTTCAAGGAATCAGCTCTTCCTTTCCTCGCCCCGGGCAGGAATGTTCACGCAAAATGAACATGTTTTCTTGATAACGGTAGAATTAATCATAATCATGCATCTAACTAGCTGGATGTCATTCGAAGTCGACCGAAGTGAATGTTGATATCGTCATACCATTTTTATACTGGCAATAATTCTTCGATTCATAGATTAATCGGTCCTTTGTTCTAAGCTTTCAGCATTCACTCACGGTCAGGGCTTTCAGCATTCACACGTAGTCAGGGCGACACGTTTTTATATTGCGCCAGGGCATATAGAATGTAAGAAAACCACATGGTCATTATAGTCATAAAGCAGTGTAATCAGTGTTGCGCGGTTGTAACGATCACATTGATGTAATCAGAAATTATATCATATCAAGCAGAATAGAGGCTTTGATTTATTCATCACTTTCATCACCACGTGAGCTGATCGTCCAGGGGCGGCGACGGACTGCAACAGGCACTGAGCGGAGGGTCTACTCGTGCATCATCATCATCATTTCGATAGCTTATTGCTATCTGGTGGCCCATTTCATTCTCGCCGGCTTGGGGAAAGCCGCGGGAAACTCATCATCACAACAACCCATCAGGCGCGAATCATCAACATTTTTGGTGGCCGCATGAGGCGGATAGAGGAGGATCAGGGCGCGCAAGGGACGCGCGCCGAATCTTCATCACCTTTAATAAATTATACATATTGCGTTTTATTTGAAATGTGTCTACCAATGTATTTCGCCAATCATTCCATTTATAAGTAGTCCAACGTGTCGTGTTTTTTTGAAAAGAGTCATACCACGTTTTAGCAGTATTACGCAATTTTTGTAACGCTTGGTATTGTAAAACACGATCAGACCAGTTAAAAGCTCGAGCATTTGCTTCTACAACATTAATCCACATTCGAATATCATCAACTAAAGGATCAAATTCAGGAATAACTGACGAGAGGATAATTATTATATTCATTTATTTCGCACTCAAGTAAGAGATACATAATTATTCATTTACAAACACAAGAACAAAGTAAAATATCAAATAAGTACATTAAAAATTAAAATAAAATAACAAAATAAGATAAAATAAAATAAATAATAATAAAACAAAATAAAATTTGAATTCCATAAATAAACATAAAAATTAAAATTGTCGAGCACGCTCCCGAGTCACCGGCGCATGTAACTTGAGCCAGTTTCTCAGGAACGGGCCGTCCGTCCGTCCAGCAATTACTTCCAGGAGACTGTTGGGACTGTCCCGCATTCGACGCGTAATGGATGCTACTCGCTTGCGCATCGTTGCGTAGAAGCAATCTACTAATATTTTGGCTTACTGCGGGAGACGCACGCCTGGTGCGTCTCGATTTCCTGCGGCTGCATTCATCGGAGCTGCTAGAACTGGAGCTCGTCGAGGAGCTGGAGCTCGTAGAATACCGCCGTCGCCTACTGCGCTCCTTTCGCGTTCTTTTTCGCCCTCGCGGCATTGGGCGTGTTTTTCGATATCCCACTTCTGATGTAAAAGGCTCTAAATAAAACGTAGAAATTATTACCACAGTTTAATCATAACTAAAATCAGTCACATATACAGTAAATAAATGAATACTTTTCTGTTATACACTTTACACTTATTACACTTTAATTACACTTTAAATATATATGAAAGTCTAAGCTAATGTTACTCGTTCAAAGTATAAACGACAACTCAACTGAATACAAAGAATGGAGCCTATTTATAATCTCTTAATAATCATTAGAGAGGGGGTACTTCCGTCCAAATTCAACTAAAACGTTACAGACATTTAGAAAAATACTACCTATGCTTAGTAAATCGTATAATAATCTGATATGTGCCACATTAATTATTACTTTATTGAGCTGAGCGAGCCGAAGGCGAGCGAAGCTCTCCATACCAGACTTTCCTCATTTGGTTGTTCGTCTTCTCCTCCCAAACTACTCCACCAATTAGAACCAAACTTGGCACATCTTAAGAGACAGTTTGTGGCAAGGTTTTAAAAAAATAAAAATGAAAATAAAATGTGCCAAAATGTGCCAAAATGTGCCAAAACCAATAAAGCTGATTTTTGGCGCCAAAACTTTCAACATTCGCTCAGCTCAACTTTGCATCGCGTTACGCCATGCACCCCTAGTTAAATATGCCTTAAATTTATCACTACATAGTATAAAACAAAGTCGCTTTCTCTGTCCCTATGTCCCTTTGTATGCTTAAATCTTTAAAATTACGCAACGGATTTTGATGCGGTTTTTTTAAATAGATAGAGTGATTCAAGAGGAAGGTTTTTATGTATAATATATTCCAAACTTCCCACGGGAAAGCGGGATACACGCAAACGAAGTTGCGCGGGTTTCGCTAGTATTATATAATTTTAAATTAATAAAAGTGACGTCAACATCCGGTGATGTTACAATTTACTAAAGAATATATTAAATCTGATCAATACATTGTTAATTTCATTATTAATTACTTATTTTATAATTATAATTTAAATATATACATGCTAGCAATAATTAATACATATTAAAAGTTAAAATGTTAAAGTTGCAAGTGGCGCCACCATCCGGCGACAACACAATGTATATTTTAATTAATATTCAATTAGAAGAAATAATATCTAATTTTGGCGGAATGTATTCTATTATTATTAGAACTTATATTTTTTTATATTTTAACTAGCTTCCGCCCGCGGCTTCGCCCGCGAGGCCTAGTAACAATTAGCATATCTTTCTTCAGAAACAAATTCCGGTCCGGCACGGCCCGGTACGGTACGGTTTCATCCGGTCCGATCAGGTCCGGTCGATCCGGTCCGGTCCGGTCCAATCGGTCCGGTCCTCATAAGGACCCCACATGACAAATTTGGCATCTCTAGACCCAGCGGTTTAGGCTGTGCGTCCCCTCTCAACTTCGTTTGCGTATATCTCGGTTTCCCGTAGGTATTTTTAAAAATCCATTCTTAATACACCCCTAGACGTCGTAAGGAACCTACAGTCCAAATTTGGAGTCTCTAGACCCACCGGTTTGGGCTGTGCGTTGATATATAGTTAAGTCAGTCAGGACTTTGAATTTTATATATATAGATGGAAAAGAAACCGGTCCGGTCCGGTTCGATCCGGTCCGGCACGGCCCGGTACGGTGCGGTTCCCTCCAGACCGATCAGGTCTGATACGTTCCGGTCCGGTCCGGTCCGTTCCGGTCCGGTCCGTTCCGGTCCGGTCCGTTCCGGTCCGGTCCGGTCCGGTCGGTCTGGACCTTATAAGGACCCTACATGTCAAATTTGGCATCTCTAGACCCAGCGGTTTGGGCTGTGCGTCCCCTCGCAATTTCGTATGCGTATATCTCGCTTTCCCGTGGGAATTTTGAAAAATCCTTTCTTTGT
Source organism: Endotricha flammealis (assembly GCA_905163395.2). NCBI lineage: Eukaryota > Metazoa > Arthropoda > Insecta > Lepidoptera > Pyralidae > Endotricha > Endotricha flammealis. Next base: position 2,339,740 of record LR990874.1, read on the forward strand.
ACATCCCTGGACGTCGTAAGGAACATACATGCCAAATTTGGAATCTCTAGACGCAGCGGTTTTGGCTGTGCGTTGATACACCCTCGCAACTTCGTTTGCGTATATCTCGGTTTCCCGTAGGAATTTTGAAAAATCATATTTTCTTAGTACACCCCCTAGACGACGTAAGGAACCTACAGTCCAAATTTGGAGTCTCTAGACCCGCCGGTTTGGGCTGTGCGTTGATATATAGTTAAGTCAGTCAGTCAGGACTTTGAAGTTTATATATATAAATGAAAAAAAAAACCGGTCCGGGCCGGTTCGATCCGGTCCGGCACGGCCCGGTACGGTGCGGTTCCATCCGGTCCGATCAGGTCCGGTCGATCCGGTCCGATCCGTTCCGGTCGGTTCGGAACTTATAAGGACCCTGCATGCCAAATTTGGAATCTCTAGACCCAGCGGTTTGGGCTGTGCGTCCCCTCGCAACTTCGTTTGCGTATATCTCGCTTTCTTTTCGCTTGGGAATTTTGAAAAATCCTTTCTTAGTACATCCCCAGACGTCGTAAGGAACCTACATGTCAAATTTAATATACAGTCGCAACTTTGTTTGCTTATATCTCAGTTTCCCGTAGGAATTTTGAAAAGTCCTTTCTTAGTACGCCCCTAGACGTCGTAAGGAACCTACAGTCCAAATTTGGAATCTCTAGACCCATTGGTTTGGGCTGTGCGTTGATATATAGTTAAGTCAGTCAGTCGGGACTTTGAATTTTATCTATGAAAAAAAATCCGGTCCGGTCCGGTTCGATCCGGTCCGGCATGGCCCGGTACGGTGCGGTTCCTTCCAGACCGATCAGGTCTGATCGGTCCGGTCCGTTCCGGTCCGGTCCGGTCCGTTCCGGTCCGGTCCGGTCCGTTCTGGTCCGGTCCGGTCCGCTCCGGTCGGTCTGGACCTTATAAGGATCCTACATGTCAAATTGGCATCTCTAGACCCAGCGGTTTGGGCTGTGCGTCCCCTCGCAACTTCGTATGCGTATATCTCGGTTTCCCGTAGGAATTTTTAAAAATCCTTTCTTAGTATGCCCCTAGACGTCGTAAGGAACCTACAGTCCAAATTTGAAATCTCTAGACCCATTGGTTTGGGCTGTGCGTTGATATATAGTTAAGTCAGTCAGTCGGGACTTTGAATTTTATCTATGAAAAAAAATCCGGTCCGGTCCGGTTCGATCCGGTCCGGCATGGCCCGGTACGGTGCGGTTCCTTCCAGACCGATCAGGTCTGATCGGTCCGGTCCGTTCCGGTCCGGTCCGGTCCGTTCTGGTCCGGTCCGGTCCGCTCCGGTCGGTCTGGACCTTATAAGGATCCTACATGTCAAATTTGGCATCTCTAGACCCAGCGGTTTGGGCTGTGCGTCCCCTCGCAACTTCGTATGCGTATATCTCGGTTTCCCGTAGGAATTTTGAAAAATCCTTTCTTAGTACACCCCTAGACGTCGTAAGGAACCTACAGTCCAAATTTGGAATCTCTAGACCCATTGGTTTGGGCTGTGCGTTGATATATAGTTAAGTCAGTCAGTCAGTCAGGACTTTGAATTTTATCTATGAGAAAAAATCCGGTCCGGTCCGGTTCGATCCGGTCCGGCACGGCCCGGTACGGTACGGTTCCTTCCAGACCGATCAGGTCTGAGCCGTTCCGGTCCGGTCCGGTCCGGTCGGTCTGGACCTTATAAGGACCCTACATGTCAAATTTGGCATCTCTAGACCCAGCGGTTTGGGCTGTGCGTCCCCTCGCAATTTCGTATGCGTATATCTCGCTTTCCCGTGGGAATTTTGAAAAATACTTTCTTAGTACATCCCTGGACGTCGTAAGGAACCTACAGTCCAAATTTGGAATCTCTAGACGCAGCGGTTTTGGCTGTGCGTTGATACACTCTCGAAACTTCGTTTGCGTATATCTCGGTTTCCCGTAGGAATTTTGAAAAATCTTTTCTTAGTAAACCCCGTAGACGTCGTAAGGAACCTACAGTCCAAATTTGGAGTCTCTAGACTCGCCGGTTTGGGCTGTGCGTTGATATATAGTTAAGTCAGTCAGTCAGGACTTTGAAGTTTATATATATAGATGAAAAAAAAAACCGTTCCGGTCCGGTCCGGTCCGTTCTGGTCCGGACCGGTCCGCTCCGGTCGGTCTGGACCTTATAAGGATCCTACATGTCAAATTTGGCATCTCTAGACCCAGCGGTTTGGGCTGTGCGTCCCCTCGCAACTTCGTATGCGTATATCTCGGTTTCCCGTAGGAATTTTGAAAAATCCTTTCTTAGTACACCCCTAGACGTCGTAAGGAACCTACAGTCCAAATTTGGAATCTCTAGACCCATTGGTTTGGGCTGTGCGTTGATATAAGTATAGTTAAGTCAGTCAGTTAGTCAGGACTTTGAATTTTATCTATGAGAAAAAATCTGGTCCGGTCCGGTTCGATCCGGTCCGGCACGGCCCGGTACGGTACGGTTCCTTCCAGATCGATCAGGTCTGAGCCGTTCCGGTCCGTTCCGGTCCGTTACGGTCCGGTCCGGTCCGGTCGGTCTGGACCTTATAAGGACCCTACATGTCAAATTTGGCATCTCTAGACCCAGCGGTTTGGGCTGTGCGTCCCCTCGCAACTTCGTTTGCATATATCTCGCTTTCCCGTGGGAATTTTGAAAAATCCTTTCTTAGTACATCCCTAGACGTCGGAAGGAACCTACATGCCAAATTTGATATACGTTCGCAACTTCGTTTGCTTATATCTCGCTTTCCCGTGGGAATTTTGAAAAATCCTTTCTTAGTACATCCCTAGACGTCGTAAGGAACCTACATGCCAAATTTGGAATCTCTAGACCCAGCGGTTTGGGCTGTGCGTTGATATACCCTCGCAACTTCGTTTGCGTATATCTCGGTTTTTCGTAGGAATTTTAAAAAATCTTTGCTTAGTACACCCCTAGACGTCGTAAGGAATCTACAGTCCAAATTTGGAATCTCCAGACCCAATGGTTTGGGCTGTGCGTTGATATATAGTTAAGTCAGTCAGTGAGGACTTTGAATTTTATCTATGAAAAAAAATCCGGTCCGGTCCGGTTCGATCCGGTCCGGCACGGCCCGGTACGGTGCGGTTCCTTCCAGACCGATGAGGTCTGATCGGTCCGGTCCGTTCCGGTCCGGTCCGGTCCGTTCTGGTCCGGTCCGGTCCGCTCCGGTCGGTCTGGACCTTATAAGGATCCTACATGTCAAATTTAGCATCTCTAGACCCAGCGATTTGGGCTGTGCGTCCCCTTGCAACTTCGTATGCGTATATCTCGGTTTCCCGTAGGAATTTTGAAAAATCCTTTCTAAGTACACCCCTAGACGTCGTAAGGAACCTACAATCCAAATTTGGAATCTCTAGACCCATTAGTTTGGGCTGTGCGTTGATATATAGTTAAGTCAGTCAGTCAGTCAGGACTTTGAATTTTATCTATGAGAAAAAATCCGGTCCGGTCCGGTTCGATCCGGTCCGGCACGGCCCGGTACGGTACGGTTCCTTTCAGACCGATCAGGTCTGAGCCGTTCCGGTCCGGTCCGGTCCGTTCCGGTCCGTTACGGTCCGGTCCGGTCCGGTCGGTCTGGACCTTATAAGGACCCTACATGTCAAATTTGGCATCTCTAGACCCAGCGGTTTGGGCTGTGCGTCCCCTCGCAACTTCGTTTGCATATATCTCGCTTTCCCGTGGGAATTTTGAAAAATCCTTTCTTAGTACATCCCTAGACGTCGGAAGGAACCTACATGCCAAATTTGATATACGCTCGCAACTTCGTTTGCTTATATCTCGGTTTCCCGTGGGAATTTTGAAAAATTCTTTCTTAGTACGCCCCTAGACGTCGTAAGGAGCCTACAGTCCAAATTTGGAATCTCTAGACCCATTGGTTTGGGCTGTGCGTTGATATATAGTTAAGTCAGTCAGTGAGGACTTTGAATTTTATCTATGAAAAAAAATCCGGTCCGGTGCGGTTTGATCCGGTCCGGCACGGCCCGGTACGGTGCGGTTCCTTCCAGACCGATGAGGTCTGATCCGTTCCGGTCCGGTCCGATTCGGTCCGTTCCGGTCCGGTCCGGTCCGGTCGGTCTGGACCTTATAAGGACCCTACATGTCAAATTTGGCATCTCTAGACGCAGCGGTTTTGGCTGTGCGTTGATACACCCTCGCAACTTCGTTTGCGTATATCTCGGTTTCCCGTAGGAATTTTGAAAAATCATATTTTCTTAGTACACCCCCTAGACGACGTAAGGAACCTACAGTCCAAATTTGGAGTCTCTAGACCCGCCGGTTTGGGCTGTGCGTTGATATATAGTTAAGTCAGTCAGTCAGGACTTTGAAGTTTATATATATAGATGAAAAAAAAAACCGGTCCGGGCCGGTTCAATCCGGTCCGGCACGGCCCGGTACGGTGCGGTTCCATCTGGTCCGATCAGGTCCGGTCGATCCGGTCCGATCCGTTCCGGTCGGTTCGGAACTTATAAGGACCCTGCATGCCAAATTTGGAATCTCTAGACCCAGTGGTTTGGGCTGTGCGTCCCCTCGCAACTTCGTTTGCGTATATCTCGCTTTCTTTTCGCTTGGGAATTTTGAAAAATCCTTTCTTAGTACATCCCCAGACGTCGTAAGGAACCTACATGTCAAATTTAATATACAGTCGCAACTTTGTTTGCTTATATCTCAGTTTCCCGTAGGAATTTTGAAAAATCCTTTCTTAGTATGCCCCTAGACGTCGTAAGGAACCTACAGTCCAAATTTGAAATCTCTAGACCCATTGGTTTGGGCTGTGCGTTGATATATAGTTAAGTCAGTCAGTCGGGACTTTGAATTTTATCTATGAAAAAAAATCCGGTCCGGTCCGGTTCGATCCGGTCCGGCATGGCCCGGTACGGTGCGGTTCCTTCCAGACCGATCAGGTCTGATCGGTCCGGTCCGTTCCGGTCCGGTCCGGTCCGTTCTGGTCCGGTCCGGTCCGCTCCGGTCGGTCTGGACCTTATAAGGATCCTACATGTCAAATTTGGCATCTCTAGACCCAGCGGTTTGGGCTGTGCGTCCCCTCGCAACTTCGTATGCGTATATCTCGGTTTCCCGTAGGAATTTTGAAAAATCCTTTCTTAGTACACCCCTAGACGTCGTAAGGAACATACAGTCCAAATTTGGAATCTCTAGACCCATTGGTTTGGGCTGTGCGTTGATATATAGTTAAGTCAGTCAGTCAGTCAGGACTTTGAATTTTATCTATGAGAAAAAATCCGGTCCGGTCCGGTTCGATCCGGTCCGGCACGGCCCGGTACGGTACGGTTCCTTCCAGACCGATCAGGTCTGAGCCGTTCCGGTCCGGTCCGGTCCGTTCCGGTCCGGTCCGGTCCGGTCGGTCTGGACCTTATAAGGACCCTACATGTCAAATTTGGCATCTCTAGACCCAGCGGTTTGGGCTGTGCGTCCCCTCGCAATTTCGTATGCGTATATCTCGCTTTCCCGTGGGAATTTTGAAAAATCCTTTCTTAGTACATCCCTGGACGTCGTAAGGAACCTACATGCCAAATTTGGAATCTCTAGACGCAGCGGTTTTGGCTGTGCGTTGATACACTCTCGCAACTTCGTTTGCGAATATCTCGGTTTCCCGTAGGAATTTTGAAAAATCATTTATTAGTACACCCCCTAGACGTCGTAAGGAATCTACAGTCCAAATTTGGAGTCTCTAGACCCGCCGGTTTGGGCTGTGCGTTGATATATAGTTAAGTCAGTCAGTCAGGACTTTGAAGTTTATATATATAGATGAAAAAAAAAACCGGTCCGGGCCGGTTCGATCCGGTCCGGCACGGCCCGGTACGGTGCGGTTCCATTCGGTCCGATCAGGTCCGGTCGATCCGGTCCGATCCGTTCCGGTCGGTTCGGAACTTATAAGGACCCTGCATGCCAAATTTGGAATCTCTAGACCCAGCGGTTTGGGCTGTGCGTCCCCTCGCAACTTCGTTTGCGTATATCTCGCTTTCTTTTCGCTTGGGAATTTTGAAAAATCCTTTCTTAGTACGCCCCTAGACGTCGTTAGGAACCTACAGTCCAAATTTGGAATCTCTAGACCCATTGGTTTGGGCTGTGCGTTGATATATAGTTAAGTCAGTCAGTCGGGACTTTGAATTTTATCTATGAAAAAAAATCCGGTCCGGTCCGGTTCGATCCGGTCCGGCACGGCCCGGTACGGTGCGGTTCCTTCCAGACCGATCAGGTCTGATCGGTCCGGTCCGTTCCGGTCCGGTCCGGTCCGTTCTGGTCTGGTCCGGTCCGCTCCGGTCGGTCTGGACCTTATAAGGATCCTACATGTCAAATTTGGCATCTCTAGACCCAGCGGTTTGGGCTGTGCGTCCCCTCGCAACTTCGTATGCGTATATCTCGCTTTCCCGTGGGAATTTTGAAAAATCCTTTCTTAGTACATCCCTGGACGTCGTAAGGAACCTACATGCCAAATTTGGAATCTCTAGACGCAGCGGTTTTGGCTGTGCGTTGATACACTCTCGCAACTTCGTTTGCGAATATCTCGGTTTCCCGTAGGAATTTTGAAAAATCATTTATTAGTACACCCCCTAGACGTCGTTAGGAATCTACAGTCCAAATTTGGAGTCTCTAGACCCGCCGGTTTGGGCTGTGCGTTGATATATAGTTAAGTCAGTCAGTCAGGACTTTGAAGTTTATATATATAGATGAAAAAAAAAACCGGTCCGGGCCGGTTCGATCCGGTCCGGCACGGCCCGGTACGGTGCGGTTCCATTCGGTCCGATCAGGTCCGGTCGATCCGGTCCGATCCGTTCCGGTCGGTTCGGAACTTATAAGGACCCTGCATGCCAAATTTGGAATCTCTAGACCCAGCGGTTTGGGCTGTGCGTCCCCTCGCAACTTCGTTTGCGTATATCTCGCTTTCTTTTCGCTTGGGAATTTTGAAAAATCCTTTCTTAGTACGCCCCTAGACGTCGTAAGGAACCTACAGTCCAAATTTGGAATCTCTAGACCCATTGGTTTGGGCTGTGCGTTGATATATAGTTAAGTCAGTCAGTCGGGACTTTGAATTTTATCTATGAAAAAAAATCCGGTCCGGTCCGGTTCGATCCGGTCCGGCACGGCCCGGTACGGTGCGGTTCCTTCCAGACCGATCAGGTCTGATCGGTCCGGTCCGTTCCGGTCCGGTCCGGTCCGTTCTGGTCTGGTCCGGTCCGCTCCGGTCGGTCTGGACCTTATAAGGATCCTACATGTCAAATTTGGCATCTCTAGACCCAGCGGTTTGGGCTGTGCGTCCCCTCGCAACTTCGTATGCGTATATCTCGGTTTCCCGTAGGAATTTTGAAAAATCCTTTCTTTGTACACCCCTAGACGTCGTAAGGAACCTACAGTCCAAATTTGGAATCTCTAGACCCATTGGTTTGGGCTGTGCGTTGATATAAGTATAGTTAAGTCAGTCAGTCAGTCAGGACTTTGAATTTTATCTATGAGAAAAAATCTGGTCCGGTCCGGTTCGATCCGGTCCGGCACGGCCCGGTACGGTACGGTTCCTTCCAGACCGATCAGGTCTGAGCCGTTCCGGTCCGGTCCGGTCCGTTCCGGTCCGTTACGGTCCGGTCCGGTCCGGTCGGTCTGGACCTTATAAGGACCCTACATGTCAAATTTGGCATCTCTAGACCCAGCGGTTTGGGCTGTGCGTCCCTTCGCAACTTCGTTTGCTTATATCTCGGTTTCCCGTGGGAATTTTGAAAAATTCTTTCTTAGTACGCCCCTAGAGGTCGTAGGGAGCATACAGTCCAAATTTGGAATCTCTAGACCCATTGGTTTGGGCTGTGCGTTGATATATAGTTAAGTCAGTCAGTGAGGACTTTGAATTTTATCTATGAAAAAAAATCCGGTCCGGTCCGGTTCGATCCGGTCCGGCACGGCCCGGTACGGTGCGGTTCCTTCCAGACCGATGAGGTCTGATCGGTCCGGTCCGTTCCGGTCCGGTCCGGTCCGTTCTGGTCCGGTCCGGTCCGCTCCGGTCGGTCTGGACCTTATAAGGATCCTACATGTCAAATTTGGCATCTCTAGACCCAGCGGTTTGGGCTGTGCGTCCCCTCGCAACTTCGTTTGCATATATCTCGCTTTCCCGTGGGAATTTTGAAAAATCCTTTCTTAGTACATCCCTAGACGTCGGAAGGAACCTACATGCCAAATTTGATATACGCTCGCCACTTCGTTTGCTTATATCTCGCTTTCCCGTGGGAATTTTGAAAAATCCTTTCTTAGTACATCCCTAGACGTCGTAAGGAACCTACATGCCAAATTTGGAATCTCTAGACCCAGCGGTTTGGGTTGTGCGTTGATATACCCTCGCAACTTCGTTTGCGTATATCTCGGTTTTTCGTAGGAATTTTAAAAAATCTTTGCTTAGTACACCCCTAGACGTCGTAAGGAATCTACAGTCCAAATTTGGAATCTCCAGACCCAATGGTTTGGGCTGTGCGTTGATACATAGTTAAGTCAGTCAGTGAGGACTTTGAATTTTATCTATGAAAAAAAATCCGGTCCGGTCCGGTTCGATCCGGTCCGGCACGGCCCGGTACGGTGCGGTTCCTTCCAGACCGATGAGGTCTGATCGGTCCGGTCCGTTCCGGTCCGGTCCGGTCCGTTCTGGTCCGGTCCGGTCCGCTCCGGTCGGTCTGGACCTTATAAGGATCCTACATGTCAAATTTGGCATCTCTAGACCCAGCGATTTGGGCTGTGCGTCCCCTCGCAACTTCGTATGCGTATATCTCGGTTTCCCGTAGGAATTTTGAAAAATCCTTTCTAAGTACACCCCTAGACGTCGTAAGGAACCTACAATCCAAATTTGGAATCTCTAGACCCATTAGTTTGGGCTGTGCGTTGATATATAGTTAAGTCAGTCAGTCAGTCAGGACTTTGAATTTTATCTATGAGAAAAAATCCGGTCCGGTCCGGTTCGATCCGGTCCGGCACGGCCCGGTACGGTACGGTTCCTTTCAGACCGATCAGGTCTGAGCCGTTCCGGTCCGGTCCGGTCCGTTCCGGTCCGTTACGGTCCGGTCCGGTCCGGTCGGTCTGGACCTTATAAGGACCCTACATGTCAAATTTGGCATCTCTAGACCCAGCGGTTTGGGCTGTGCGTCCCCTCGCAACTTCGTTTGCATATATCTCGCTTTCCCGTGGGAATTTTGAAAAATTCTTTCTTAGTACGCCCCTAGACGTCGTAAGGAGCCTACAGTCCAAATTTGGAATCTCTAGACCCATTGGTTTGGGCTGTGCGTTGATATATAGTTAAGTCAGTCAGTGAGGACTTTGAATTTTATCTATGAAAAAAAATCCGGTCCGGTGCGGTTAGATCCGGTCCGGCACGGCCCGGTACGGTGCGGTTCCTTCCAGACCGATGAGGTCTGATCCGTTGCGGTCCGGTCCGATTCGGTCCGTTCCGGTCCGGTCCGGTCCGGTCGGTCTGGACCTTATAAGGACCCTACATGTCAAATTTGGCATCGCTAGACCCAGCGGTTTGGGCTGTGCGTCTCCTCGCAACGTCGTATGCGTATATCTCGCTTTCTCGAGGGAATTTTAAAAAATCCTTTCTTAGTTCATCCCTAGACGTCGTAAGGAACCTACATGCCAAATTTGGAATCTCTAGACCCAGCGGTTTGGGCTGTGCGTTGATATACCCTCGCAACTTCGTTTGCGTATATCTCGGTTTCCCGTAGGAATTTTAAAAAATCCTTTCTTAGTATACCCCTAGACGTCGTAAGGAACCTACAGTCCAAATTTGTAATCTCTAGACCTATTGGTTTGGGCTGTGCGTTGATATATAGTTAAGTCAGTCAGTGAGTCAGTAAGGACTTTGAATTTTATCAATGAAAAAAAAATCCGGTCCGGTCCGGTTCGATCCGGTCCGGTACGGCCCGGTACGGTGCGGATCCTTCCAGACCGATCAAGTCTGATCCGTTCCAGTCCGGTCCGGTCCGGTCGGTCTGGACCTTATAAGGACCCTACATGTCAAATTTGGCATCTCTAGACCCAGCGGTTTGGGCTGTGCGTCTCCTCGCAAAGTCGTATGCGTATATCTCGCTTTCCCGTGGGAATTTTGAAAAATCCTTTCTTAGTACATCCCTAGACGTCGTAAGGAACCTACATGCCAAATTTGGAATCTCTAGACCCAGCGGTTTGGGCTGTGCGTTGATATACCCTCGCAACTTCGTTTGCGTATATCTCGGTTTCCCGTAGGAATTTTAAAAAATCTTTGCTTAGTACACCCCTAGACGTCGTAAGGAATCTACAGTCCAAATTTGGAATCTCCAGACCCAATGGTTTGGGCTGTGCGTTGATATATAGTGAAGTCAGTCAGTTAGTCAGTCAGGACTTTGAATTTTATCTATGAAAAAAAATCCGGTCCGGTCCGGTTCGATCCGGTCCGGCACGGCCCGGTACGGTGCGGTTCCTTCCAGACCGATCAGGTATGATCCGTTCCGGTCCGGTCCGGTCCGTTCCGGTCCGGTCCGGTCCGGTCGGTCTGGACCTTATAAGGACCCTACATGTCAAATTTGGCATCTCTAGACCCAGCGGTTTGGGCTGTGCGTCCCCTCGCAACTTCATATGTGTATATTTCGCTTTCCCGTGGGAATTTTGAAAAATCCTTTCTTAGTACATCCCTAGACGTCGTAAGGAACCTACATGCCAAATTTGGAATCTCTAGACCCAGCGGTTTGGGCTGTGCGTTGATATACCCTCGCATTTTCGTTTGCGTATATCTCGGTTTCCCGTAGGAATTTCGAAAAATCCTTTCTTAGTACACCCCTAGACGTCGTAAGGAACCTACAGTCCAAATTTTTCAGTCTCTAGACCCACCGGTTTGGGCTGTGCGTTGATATATAGTTAAGTCAGTCAGTCAGGACTTTGAATTTTATATATCGCACCCTGACAATTAAAGTGACCGAATCCAAAATTTTGGTAAATTGAGTTATGAATGTGAAGTGACTTTTCTCAACATTATCTATAGCCTAGTAAATCAAAAACCGTCAAATTCGGGTTGAAAAGGGAAAAACACGTATATTGCGTCTCTTTCATTACCGTGCGTTCAGCCCTTCCCTTCGCAACCACAGTGACCGATTCAATGTTTGATCGAGAGTGTTTCAGGTTGGACATTAGTTTGTCCGTATTAAGGTGACCTGATCCTTAATGAGTCGATACTTTACGTAAAGGTGAGTACATAATTTCTTAAAATATTAGTCATAAAGTGACCGATGTTTTTATTAGGCCATTTTATTACAAAAAATTAAGCTATTTTTTGTGGCTCAAGTCTGGTTCGGTCGCTTTTTTATTGAAATATAAAATAAGTGATACGACGTATTCGTAATTAAGTCAGTACTGTATTAAATGCTTTTAATATATGGGGGTACTTATTAGGATAAAGTCAATTTATTAATTTAACATCTATACAACTCTGAGCCTCATTTAGCATTATGACTCTTTTTTACTTAACGGGAGTTGCATGTTTGCGTTTAGGTCATATTGAAAGACGAGAAAATGAAGCAGAGATCAGATTTAATTTTGCAAATGGTTACTACTACTCAAGGAACAAAGGTAAGGAAATTTATTTATAATTTAAAATCATTAACCGCCAATAACCGCAGTTGAGCAGCGTGGCAGAGTATGCTCTAAATCTCTTCGATTGAAGGAAGACTGATGAGTACGGTTTGATGATGTTGCTTGTGTATTTATTTTCCAGCTTGACGAAAAAGAAAATGAAAGATATTCACCGAGAAAAACGTATCATGAACTACGGCCTGTTCGACCTACTACACTCGGAGACATTGACATTACGGTATTATTAGAATTTACTTAAACATTTACTTGAAAACTGTTTTACTATATTTTCTTGTTCCAATAATATTTAACCAATTTTTTTTAGATATTAAAATAGGAGGCTAACTAAGCATCTTATTGAAAAAAACAAGTGTCGTGAAGAAAAACGTAGCTATGCGAGAGGATAGATGAATTTAATGTCTGTGCGGTATACGATTTACAATTTGTAATGCTTTGTCCAAGTCCATCCTATTTTATTATTGCTCAATAATTAACTGTCGCAACTTTACAATAACAGAACTAAATAAAAAAGATTATGAAGGTAAAATTGCTGCATCTTACGGAAAAGTTCACTGTTATTTTTGAGATGAAACCCAGGCCCAAAGAGGAGTAAATGAAATAGGGTCATGTGTGTTTGACTATTTAAAACAAATTAGATTTAATAATCCTATTAAAAAAATGCATATCACTTTTTATTCGGATAATCGTACTGGGCAAAATAAAAATAAATCAATGGCGGCGATGTATTCCTTTGCAGTAAATCATGTAGAAAACATTGAGAGTATAACACACAAATATTTGATAAAGGGCCATACCCATAATGAAGCCGACAACATGCATAGCCTAGTTGAAAAAGAAATCAAGAAAAATGAAAAGGCAGGATCCATTTATATACACTGTCAATATGCAACTCTCATAAAAAGTGCTCGAAAAACTGAACAGTTTTTGACATTTGTTATGGACTTAAACAATAAGTTAAACATTATGTTATTGTTTAAGTCCATAACAAATGTCAAAATCTATTTCACTGATACACTATCGACATTCTATTGAGACACGATTGAGACACCATTGAGAGTCCATTGGTGCATTTGTTTAGTAGAATCGGGCCCCTGGTGAAAGCTTCATAGTTAAAGAACTGGATTATACTTTCTTTCATAATTTTAAAGTAATGCAAAACCAATGGGGACAATTTTAATGAAAATACAGAGAAAACTGCAGTAAAATGGAATGACATCAAAACCTAAAAATTTAAGAAAGGAAACGAATTTAAATTTCATTATGAAAATTCTTATTTAGAAACAGAATATAGTACAGTTGATATGCGTAATAAAAAAAAGAAATCTGAAGAAATTATATTAGAAAGATTATACGAGCAACCAATCGAATTAAAAGAACATAAAAACGTGATTTTAACGACTTAGTAAAAAAACATCTAATTCCTACTTTTTATGCAAATTATTACAATAATTTAAAATTTCATTGTCTATAAGAGAAAAAGTTCTATACATTTAAGAAAAGAATACTTATTATACTATAAGATTTAAATTTGCATTTATATAATAAGTTAAAATTTAATAGGTAATTACGCGTCTAGTAGTTACCAGTAAGACTGATTAAATTATTTACTAATAAGCTATTATGATCGTGCTTGGTAAGTTGATGTTAAAAAATAATAATCGTACGTAAATACATACGTAAATATTAACGGTGCTGGTGATTAGATATTATGTCATATTAAGGTTTTTGATGAAAGATTTTGTAAAACTCAAGTTTATTTTTGATTACTTTATTTTTGTTTCGTATATTTTTATATTTAAGTGTATTTTGTATAATTTGATATTTCAACTGTATTTTGATAATAAATAAATAAGTAATTATGTAGTCTTATTGGTGTAATTTCATGAGCATTTCAGTACTTAAGTGACTTAGTTTTAATTAGGTCTTATGGCGTGCACTATTTTTTACAATTAAAGTAACCTATATCCAAATCAGTCAAAGATATTTTAATATTTATAGTACTAAAGTGACACAGTATTGGAAGGTTTTTTTTGACGACTATATAACAAATTAAAAAATAATTTTATTGTGTAAAATTTGGGCTAGATCGATAGATAATAGTCTAGACTATACGCTGAAGTAAAAATATAATAAATGGCTTTTCATTCGAACAAGTTATGACCTATTTTGTAGTGAACTCCCTAAAATTCGAAAACAATTTTGCGATTTCCCAAAAAATGCAAATTTTGGATTCGGTCACTTTAATTATCGGGGTGCGATATATAGATCACAACACAAACCTAATACTTCTAACACTGCCTGGTGATATAAACATTCCAACCAATGATTATAAACCGCCATTCAATTTATTTAGCAAAACAGGCTTTCCCGCCATACCGAAAGAGGACGTGACGTAATCGTGAGCAATAGTTGCGATGGAAGGGGCTGACAGCACAGGAAATGACGTTACTCTCATGTTTATATTTTTAGGTTTGGAAGAAGATAAGTATGTTTAATAAACGTTTTATTGTAGGGTAAAACGTTGCTATTTAATATCTGCAGAGTTGGCTGACCCGGCATCACAATCCATACACCTTTGTGTGCGTCTACTCTGGCCAATCATACTGCTCCATCGATTGCACACTACGATAAATCAATGTGTGCGTGCTTGATTGGCGACCTCCGTGGCGTAATGGTTACCACGCCAGACCGCCACCCTGGAGGTCCCGGGTTCGATCCCCGGTCGGGTCATGATGAAAAAGAACTTTTTCTGATTGGCCTCGGGTCTTGGATGTTTGTCTATATATGTATTTGTAATAAAATATAATATCGTTGAGTTAGTATCCCATAACACAAGTTTCGAACTTACTTTGGGGCTAGCTCAATCAAATGTATGAATATTGTCCTAGATATATTTATTTATTTATTTATGTATTTGATGAGCGTTTCGTTTCACGTATGCATCGAATTTAACACTCTCACTTTTATTATTGTTTTGACTGAACCTATGTTTGTGCAATAAATATGCTAAATACTATAGCTCACTTACCTATCTATTTAAAAATATGCAACTGTGGTGGTTTTGTAACTTGGCATGTCTTGTCTTGTGGTTTTTAAAAACAACTTACTGAACGGCATTAATTCTCTATTTTGTTCAACACAAATTATTTTAAACACTTAAACGTAACAACAATGTTCCAACACGATAAATACAAAAGTTGAAGGAAGGAAGGAAGTCGAAACATAAAAAAATAGGTTTAAGGACAAGAAAGCAGCGATAGACGTTACCAATAACGAAAGATTTTGTTAAAAGTAATGCATATCAATGTAAGTAGGTAATTAGGGCTGGCATTCGTCGTCGCTCGACGCACGCCACGCAAGTAAGCCTCGGATTGCACGAACTCGTGGACGCCCGCGCCGAGCTGCGTTGTGCAAAACTACGTTGGCAGCAGTTATAAAAAACAAACATTTGTGCGAGGGTTTGCTTGCCTGATTTACAATCTATATATATAAAAGAAAGTCGTGTTTGTTACAACACTTATAACTCGAGAACGGCTGGACCGATTGCCATGGTTTTTGATTTGTTGGATTTGTTTCCGTCCCGAATAGCAGAATACTTCTTAAAAACAATGAAAACTAGGGTAGGGGTAGGGTAGCGGTAGGGTAGCGGTAGGGTAGCGGTAGGGTAGGGTAGGGGTAGGGTAGGGGTAGGGTAGGGGTAGGGTAGGGTAGGGGTAGGGTAGGGGTAGGGTAGGGGTAGGGGTAGGGTAGGGTAGGGGTAGGGTAGGGGTAGGGTAGGGGTAGGGTAGGGGTAGGGTAGGGGTGGGGTAGGGGTAGGGTAGGGGTAGGGTAGGGTAGCGGTAGGGTAGGGGTAGGGTAGCGGTAGGGTAGCGGTAGGGTAGGGGTAGGGTAGTGCCTCTAAGGCGGAACAAAGTTTGCCGGGTCAGCTAGTTTTATATAGACACAATAACAGCGTTTTACCCTGAAATAAAACGCTTATTAAATACTTACCTTATTTGAAGCTTATGTGTATATTATATACACAATGAGATAGGCCCTATCTGTTTTCCGCACATCTTTCCTCTCTTTCTATCCTGTAACCCTCTCTCGCTCGCACACTATCCCCTCTACTCCACCAGGGCGGCCATACGGTTGGCGGCCGCGTTCTCATCATTGTGTCGAATTAAACCAGGCAGATTTAAAAACTAAGCTTCAAATAAGGTAAGTATTTAATAAGCGTTTTATTTCAGGGTAAAACGCTGTTATTAAACACTTGACCGTTATTTGAAGCTTATGTGTATATTATATACACAATGAGACCTGTTTGTTATCGCCTGGTGGAGGAGGACGCCAATGTGAAGTTATGCACATGAACAAGCCGAAGGCGTAAACGGTAACTATGAAGGTTACACTGTTCATTTTATATTTAGGAAAATATAAATTAAATTGCAAGTGTGCGAGACTAAATAATTTTGTTTAATCAAATAATACTCTGATGTACATAGAAATTACAATCATAGTATCTGTTGTGTATGATGGCAACATTGTCATGTGTCAAGTTAATAAAGATGTCTACGGACTACTAAAAAGTTACTCTGTGTTTCAATCCTGTATTTACATAAGAATCTATATCATACTGAACATGGTGTCAGGTGTGAACTAACAATAAAAAACTGGAAAAGTAAAATACCAGAATATTTCTCAAAAGTGAGACAATTATCTGTAATTAAAATTAAAATAAAAAACTTTGTGAAAGCATACAGCATGGAGGGCGTAAAGCCGCCGAGGGGCCTAAAATTAACACCTGAAAACAATAATTTTGCGAAGTTTATTCAGGCATTCCGCATATACCTAGATGCAGCAGACCTCGCAAATGTAAAAGAGGCGAGGAAAATAGCACTGTTCTTGAACTGCGCAGGCGACGACGCCATGGAAGTATACAACAACAAGGCGGTCGAATGTACCACAGTAAACGAGGTCATTACAATATTCGAAGCCTACGTGGAGCCGAGAAAAAACTTGTTACTAAACTCCTACAAGTTCATAAATCTTAGACAAGAGGACGGTGAGACAATAGACCACTTCGCTACTAGACTAAAAACGCAGTCAAATAAATGTGAATTTGAGACATTGGAAAATAGAATGATTACTATGATGTTAGTACTAGGAATAAAGGAAAAGAGTTTAAAAGAACGTTTATTAAGAGAAGAAGAACTTTCATTGGAAAGCGCTTTAAAAATATGCAGAGCAGCGGAGGCTGGAAGAATGCAGATACAAAAAATTGAAAATGAGTGCAAAATAGATGCCATAAAGTATAGAAATACAGGCGCTGGTGCCAGACCAAAAGAAAAAGTTTGTGGTAAATGTGGCAAACATCATGAATATAAAAAGTGCCCAGCGTATGGTAGAAAATGTATGATATGTGAAAAATACAATCATTATGCAGCGATGTATAAAAATAAGAAGAAAAATAAAATTAAGAAAGTCTATACACTAGAAGAAGATCAATCGGACAGTAGTAGCAGCAGCAGCAGCAGTGATTCTGTGTTAAATTTAAATAGTATATCGTTAGAAGTCGGAAGTTTAACTTGTTTACAATGGAGAGAGCCAATAAGTATAAATGGAAACAACATAGAGTTCAAATTGGATACAGGAGCTGATTGCAACACCCTACCGTGGGATTAAGAGCCTACCTGGTTTGCGAGAAGTGGTACTCCCTTCGACTTTGTTTGGATCCACAGGAGTTAAATAAAAATATACAAAGAGAAAATTACCCTATCCCCTCACCGGAGGAAATATTTAATAACCTATCAGGTAAAGCAATTTTCACAGTTTTAGATCTTAAAGATGGGTTTTTTCAAATAATTTTAGATGATAATAAATTGTGCACATTTGGAACTCCTTTTGGTAGATTTGCTTTTAAGAGAATGCCCTTTGGTATCTCATCGGCTCCAGAGGTTATGCAGAGAATAAATAATAATATCTTTAGTGATATACAAGGTCTTGAGATATATTTTGATGATCTAATTGTCGCGGGAATAGATAAAAGTGAACATGATAGGATCTTAAGTCAGGTAATAGAACGGGCCAGAAAACATAATGTAAAGTTTAATAGGAATAAATTGCAATACTGTAGTGATCACGTTAAATATGTTGGGTTGGTAATTAGTAAAGAGGGCATAAGACCCGACCCAGACCACATTGAAGCCATATTAAATTTAAAAGAACCTAAAAGTGTTAAAGAGTTGCAAAAATTCTTAGGAATGTGTAACTATCTAAGTAAATTTATACCGAATTTTTCACAAACTACTGAACCATTAAGAAACTTATTAAAAAAGGATATTGTATGGAACTGGGCAACGGAGCATGACTCAGCTTTTCAAGGTTTAAAAAATAAATTAAGTAGCGCACCTACACTAGCTGTGTTAATAATAATAATAATAATAATAAATCTTTATTTCGAGCAACAGGTACAACAAAGTTCACACGGGCTCATATTATAAATACCTTACAGACTAACATACATATATTATATAATTTATTAATATAAAATTAACTATTAACACGTAGTGTCGGCGACGTGTAGCGCGTGGTCTCCGCTGGCAGTCGTCCTCGGAATTTCCGGAATACGACTCTCTGCGGCCAGAAGTCCTCCTTTATGAAGGTCTCAAGATGGTGGGTCGGCACCCTCACCACAAAAGAATTGAAGTTCGTTCTGTGGCGGGATTCCAACCTTTCGACCCTCAGCGTGAAGTTGGTCTTCTTCCTGATGTAGTCTACAACCTCCTCGACCGTTGTAGACCAATGAAGTCGGGAGACGTACACCTGCGTCGATGGTGTCTCTGAACGCAAAAGGTGATTCGCTCCGGTCAGTGCTGTGCCGCGTTGGTTGCGGCTGGTTGGCTTCCTCTTCTTCCTTTCCACCTTGATGAAGCCTTCCTCGTCGCAATGCCGACTAGGTGGTTGTTGTGGCACAGCCTTACGTTGAGCCTTCTTGCTCTTCTTCTTTTCCCCTTTGTTCTGCTGAGGTGGTGTGGCAGCAGCAACTGCAGCGTATGCACGAGGGGTCGACGTACACACGCGTGAAATCTGCTCCGGAGGTGTGGAGCGGGCGGCGGGGCAAAGGGCATCGCACCTAGCGACGGCAGCCGGCGGCGACTCGTCCGATTTCGCTGACTCAAAACTGCCAATGTCCATGTTTCGCGCTCCGCGACGAGTGTTTATATTAGCGGCCTCGTTTGACCTACTTACCGAATCATTATTATTTTTCAATGACAATAATTCGGCACGCAGTTCGCTGATGGTAAACTCCGAAGCCTCTAACCTAAGCACCATCTCGGCCTGACTGGCTTTCAGGGTAGTAATATCCTTGAGCAGCCTGGTGACGTCGACGTGGTCAAAAGTGACGGGGGGCAGCCTATGCAGCTCCTTCGCCACGAAAGTGGGCACGTCGTCCGGATCGGTTGTCTTTAACAACGAAATGATGTCTTGAAGACTTCGTTCTCCTTTCTCATCCCTTCGCCGGGACGGCATACGGTCGATCTTGCCGAGTACCTCGTAGAGCAGCACCTTGCCTCTGCAAATCTCTTCTTCATTGAAGTAAAAAAGGATTAATTACATTATAAACTGATAGTTCTGACAAGGGTATGGGAGCATGCTTATTACAAAATGGGAAGCCCATATCATACTATTCTAGAAGTTATACAGATTGTCAAAAAAGGTGGGCTCCAATTGAAAAAGAATTGTTCGCTATATGTGCCGCGATGGACAAATACCATCAATTTGTCTATGGACGCAGATTTGTAGTAGAAACTGACCACAAACCTCTTGTGGCAATAATGCAAAAAGATATAAACAAAATATCAGCCAGGTTACAACGCATGGTTCTCAAACTTTTAAAATATGACTTTGAAATAAATTACATACCAGGTTGTAAAATGTTTGTTGCTGATTATTTATCCAGAAATTTTCTTACTAATAATGCCAAAGTAGAACCTGGTTTGCGAGAAGTGGTACATTGTTTTGAGAGTGAGTTACCTATCTCTGACAGTAGTGTGAAAAAACTTCAATTAGAATCTTGTAATGATAACAATATGAAAGAAATAATGTTTTGGTATAATAATAATTGGCCTAAAAATGATAGAAACATTAATGATAAAGAATTAAAAATATTGTATAAATTAAGAAACTACTTACACATTAAAGATGGCATAGTATACTACAACAATAGAATTTTAGTTCCTAAAAATATGAGAAAAAATGTACTAAGTACTATTCATGCAGGACATGCAGGAGTAGTAAAATGTAAGAAAAGAGCAAGAAAATCATTATATTGGCCAGGAATGTCAAAGGAAATAGAGGATTATGTATTATTGTGTCGCTCTTGTGAGAAGTACAGACCTTCTAATGTGAAACAGCCTTTATTGTCCCATGAAATTCCTGATTTACCATTTATTAAAATAGGGATGGATATTTGTCATTTTGGAAGTAAAGATTACCTTGTAGTGATTGACTTTTATTCTAAGTGGATAGAAGTTAAGAAATTAAAGAACAAAACTGCAGATGATGTTATTAGTAAATTAAAGGTGATTTTTGCTACTCATGGTATTCCAAAACAAATTGTATGTGATAATATGCCATTTAATAGCTATAGTTTCAAACAGTTTACTATGTCTTTAGAAATAAAATTAATACATTCAAGCCCACATTATGCTCAATCGAATGGAATGTCAGAAAAAGCTGTAGGTATTGTCAAAAATATGATGAGAAAGTGCAAAGACAGTAACTCTGATATCAATGTGGCACTTTTACATTACAGGACTACACCTGTCGCAGGACTAAATTATAGTCATTCAGAGCTGTTAATGTCTAGAATTTTAAGAACTAATATACCATGTACTAGTGATGTACTGCAGCCTCACTCCCTGAATACAAAGGAGATTAAACAAAAAATTACTAATTTGAGACAGTATTCCAAGAAAACCTATGATAAAACATCAAAAAATAGAAAACCTTTTATGCCAGGGAATGATGTTACAGTGCAAAATATTCCATGTAAAACTTGGTGTCCGGGTAAAGTTATAAGTAATGTAGGACCAAGGTCATTTGCTGTTAAAAATGAAAAGGGAAATGTAGTGATTAGAAATGAAAAACACATTAATCATAGTAAGAATAAGTTTATTGTAAAGCCGGAGATAGATGTATGTGATGATGTAGTAAATAGATCTGAAAAAGAAATAGTGTTACCTAGGGTGAGTAGTAATGGTAGTAGAATTAATGTAACTCAAAATAGCAACTCTGAAGCTCCCATGACTACTCGCTCTGGCAGAATGATTAGACGTCCTGCTTATTTCAAAGACTATGTATTAGGCTAAGTTGTTCTAGTGTTAAGTTTGTTGTGATGTAGGCAGTGAGATGTGGTGTGTTGTGTATAATGTTAAGGCGGGGGATGTTGTGTATGATGGCAACATTGTCATGTGTCAAGTTAATAAAGATGTCTACGGACTACTAAAAAGTTACTCTGTGTTTCAATCCTGTATTTACATAAGAATCTATATCATACTGAACAGTATCTGGTAATGTACACAAAAACATATACGAAATAATATGCAAGCAACATAATAAAATAGTAAACTTCTTCACAATTTTGATTAATTTGTGCTGAAACAGTCTGACATCCCAGAGCTAACAGGAGCCTGGACGACCTCACGCCTATAGAAGCAACGGAATGTGTCATCAGACCTCTAGTTACCTCGTGACAAAATTTGTCAACGGACACGTTATCGGGCCAGTTTCTGGAGGCGACCGCTGAGCGAACGCTACCGGGAGTTGCGACAATACTAGCCTCTGTTATGCGCTCACAATACGTGCTACTGGCTTGTGGTCCCTCCTTAAAATAACAAATAAAAATGGAATTATGTTTTTCATTTAACAATTTAACACACTGCTTTACCCAAAACAATTATTGAATTGTCATTTCTTAGTAATTTCCAGGCCGATTGCCTAAAATCCAAACGGTCAGTTTTAGAACCAAGTCTGGGCCATAGAATCAAATGATTAGTATTGTCAATATAATGCTTTTTATTGACTGCCAGAAGGGTCAAGTCATGGATACGTCTACCAGAAAACAAAGCAGCAACATAACAGTGTGTCTGGTAGCAAAGCAGTTATTTTCGTTAATTTCATGTGAAGACAAAAATTAAGAGAATTTACATCTCAAATAGGTTTCTTATGAGTTGCAGGTTTTTATATCATGCTTAACCAGTACGTGAGCACTTAGGACTCCCAAAAATTCGGTATTACAGAGCGTAGAGACCACTGATTTGTGCAATAGTATAAATACTGTGTGATTCCTAAAATAATAATGACTCAAAAATCGAATCCTAGCCGTCTATTCCATGCGGCTTTGTATGTACTACGCGTAGATGGACGCTAGAACGATGAAAGTAGGTCCAGTTGCGAACTGTTCCAGATTAGCTTAGATTATAAGACCACCCTCATCAAGTTCAAGAGAACTATTGATTTCGTGCTGCCTTTCTTGCGAATTAAATATAAGGCTGTTCTGTTGTCGCACTGCAATACAATCGTGGAACGACTCAAGGACTGACCCTGGTCTTGTAATACATTGAGTAAGGCCAAAAGTTCCTTTTGATTGCAGTGTACCAGTGGTTCTCATTAGTTCTATGGTCTCATGAACGAACGGTCGACTATTTGCTCTCCCCAAGCAAGGTCTGTCACGTCAGTCACTAGGAAATACGAAGTGAATCGGAAAGACAATGGTGTTTCTGCAACTACCATGTTAGCTCCTTCAGTCAATGAACCGGAAACATGAACTGTTTGACATCTGGTATTGTGGCGACTGTGTTCAGGAAAGAGAGGAGTACTCGAAAGTGAAGCCTGCTCTTGTCACTAAAAAACTTGCAAAGTTTAATAGATCTACTGGGCTCTGTAATCCTTTAAATCTAGCTCTCTCTCTTCTACGTTATAAAGCATTCCTTGTCGTTTAACAGAGTGTCCCACCACCCAGGTAACTAGGCGTTGATAAGATGTTAATGTCGATTTGTCGAAAATCACCAGCCAACCGAGATATTGCAATTTATTGCAACTTCTCTACCGTGATTTGGACTTGTAATATCTGTGTACTTTGGTGCACAACTCACACTTCGAAAATCGTCCAAATTCAAAATTCAAAACTTTTATTCAGAGAATAGGTTTTCACAAACACGTTCTCTTGTCAGAGTTTACAGTAATAAATGATTTGCATAAATTAATCAACTCTATAACTACTACCATTTCGGAAACAAAAGCAAAATGACCACTGGTAAAAAGAAATGGCGAAAGAAAACCTGTTACGGCCTTTTTTGTCATTTAAAAATATATCGTACTTTTCTTTTTCAACATAAAATTTAAAACTAGGTACATACATACAACATTACGTACGCGGAATGTCAATAAAAAGTGCCATTAATTTGTCTCAACATAAAAATAAGTCTAAAATATAAAATGCTGAATCGGTGTTAAAGATAGGAGCAGACCGCCCGCAAGGCAGCAAGTCCAAATAGACAAATATTTGAATCTCTTGATTCCTCATTGACTGTGCTACCTAATTAGATAGAAGCAAACACCTTGGGGGCCGTTCTCAGACCGAATGGGAGGCACTTCATTTTCACTAACCTTCCTTTGTATATTAGACGCAGGAACCGTCTAATCTGCGAGATGGAGCTACGGAAAGAATCTGTGAGATGGAGCTAGTGAAAATAGGTCTGTGACAGGACTATTTTCCACATCCAATCATTTGTTTGAAAGTACTCCGGAACTCGAGAGACATTTATTAATCTGACACTGTCGGTGATTACAAATCTGTTTAGGGCCGCTAGGTTGAACATGGGTCGGTGCGACTCGTCGCTCTTTGACACAAAGAACAGTGTGTACACAAACTTAGCGAGGCTTTGACAACATCTAATACCTACACACCGGTGTTGCATCTGGGTGATAATGGACGACATTGCATCCGTCGATTGCATTGAAACGAGTCTCGTTTAACAGTAGTAGGTACTACAAGTGGCGGTCGATGTGAAAAGGAGATACGATACCCTTTTATTATCTTTAATACATAACTTGGGGCACCCAGTTGGGGCACCCACCCAACGAGCCAGACGCGACGCTCTGAATGTTGCGGGCTGATAGTCAAACTATACATCTTTTCTTACGGTAGCAATCAGAACCATGACATGACCCTGCGAGGGTTTAGCATTACAGCAACCCTGCTCGGGTTGATTGTAGGCATGGGAAATATGCGTAAGCGCAGAACATCCATGAGTAGTACCCTGCATGCAGAGGTAAGTTACGTAAAGCCTGCCCCTGCGAGGGGTGGCGTGCGGCCTTGCTTTGGCCCGTTTGCGCAACGGAAGCAAAGATGGCCGGCTTAATGTATGACTTGTTTGTGTGTTGCAAACAAAGCTTATTCTATCTATCAATCAATGACCCTGCGAGGGTCGAGCGTTACAGCAACCCTGCGAGGGTTGATAATAGGCATGGGAAATATGCATAGGTGCACAACATCCATGAGTAGTACCCTGCGGAGGTACGATATGTAAAGCCTGCCCCTGCAAGGGGTGGCGTGCAGTCTTGCTTTGGCTCGTGATCAGACCAATGACTAATATTTGTGACTTTTAGTGTTTATTGTATCACTTGTTTCTGTGTTGCAAATAAAGCTTATTCTATCTATCTATCAATGACCCTGCGAGGGTCGAGCGTTACAGCAACCCTGCGAGGGTTGATAATAGGCATGGGAAATATGCGTAGGTGCACAACATCCATGAGTAGTACCCTGCAGAGGTACGTTATGTAAAGCCTGCCCCTTCGAGAGGTGGCGTGCGGCCTTGCTTTGACCCGCTTGCGCAACGGAAGCAGAGATGGCCGGGTTTGGTAAAGGCAAGAAAGCTTTTCGAACACCCTTCTCCTGTGCTGCGGCTAGTGACTCCGCATTAAACACGTGCTGACATGACGGGGAATCTTACGTAGCGCGACCTTGAAATGGGGGGAACGCTCACGTGGTTCGTAACATCGTAACAACAACTTCTCATTTTGATAACCTCCGCACGACGATTCAAGTTAATTGCAATGATCAGAGCAAACTTTAAAAATTTCGTCTTTCAAAAACAGCTCGTTAACTTTCTCGCCTATTAGTATGTCAAATTCGAATCGCGCGCCCACTGTAATAAACTTCTGACAGAAGTTTGTAAGACTTCGCGTTGTTTATGAACGCAGAATGATAAGGCAGCAAATGACTTGTGAGCGTGAGCAAAAGGGAGTTACGAATCATGTCTTAATTTCGTCATTTATCTTTAAATCGACAAAACCGGGAGTAGCATTACAAAAATAGAACCACGCACCAATCACTACTATCTAAATGTTGCAAATCCTTTAACGTCTGAAGAAACCCCTGAGGAGTCTTAAGTATACTAGGTTCTTTCAATTTCGTCTCAATTTTAAACATAAAACCTGATTGAGCAACCGGTGGCGGTACTTCGACAGAATTTACAATAGATCTGCGTATAGCTCGACACTAACGTTCCCGTCACCTATATTCCCATTAATGTGTACCACGGAACAAGATACAGAATAAAATTATTATTGCAAATTGAATAAAATTATTGAAGCAAAAAAAAAGAATGATTGATTTCGAAGGTCATCTACTTAACGTGTTAATTTACAGGACTCGCGACGTCGATACCGGCGTTTGCTCTCCCCCCCCCCTTTTTGTTACGGTGACGTGGTCTAGATTTTCTGAGGACTCGAGTCCAATTGATTCACGCGATCGCGATTTTTATCGTCACTTTTAGCGGGAGCACTAGCACATGGTGTTTTCGAGCATGGAATTAAAACACTATCGTCACTTTCAATCTTAATACGTGCTGAAAAGAAACCTAGGGTAGAAAATCACACAAATTATTCATAAAACATGTAATTAAGCAAAACTGAAAAAATATGTAGGTAAGTACTAAAAGCCTACGTACGTAAAAGTACCGAACGGTAACACCGTTAATCCAATAATTGAAACAGGAAAGATAATAAAAAGAAATATTAAATAAATTGCAAAAAGAAATGCAAAAAAAAGTAAAAAGTAAAAAATTATTAATAAAAAGAAATAATTAAATAAATTGCATAAAGAAATGCAAAAAAAGAAAAATAATTATTTCACCGAATCCTGGGCACGACCGTGCGCAGCGGAAAACAGGACGCCAATGATGAGAACGCGGCCGCCAACCGTATGGCCGCCCTGGTGGAGTAGAGGGGATAGTGTGCGAGCGAGAGAGGGTTACAGGGTAGAAAGAGAGGAAAGATGTGCGGAAAACAGATAGGGCCTATCTCATTGTGTATATAATATACACATAAGCTTCAAATAACGGTCAAGTGTTTAATAAAAATTACGCATGGTATTTTATATATGTATTTTATTTTATGACTTTATAACAATTTTAACTACATAACAAGAAAAATATATACTGATGGGAAAATAAAACAATTTCTAATAACACCCCCTCCTTTTCCGTCGAGGTAATAAAAATTATATTTTTGAACTTATTACATTTTCATACAAGTGACGTATTAAATCACCTACCTACAATAAACATTTATATTTATAAATATTGTTTCATGAAAAAACTATCACATTTTTTTAAAATAAAAAGGCAATATGGAAATTATACCTTTAATTAAGATAGTAAGATACAAATGAAAACACAATTAATTTGTTACCTACATTTCTACATATAGGTATACAATATGAATGTTTAAGATTTACTAATAAAAGTAGATAGACAAAAGAGTGTCGAATGGACTTAGTTTATAATTTAGTAGGTAAACAAACGTTTTGACACTCCTAATATTGATTTGATCGTTATGTATATTTAACTACCTTCTATATTTTTCTGTTTGAATCATCATTCATAGTTATACCGACGACGTAACATCCTCCTAGATTTAAAGATTAATTCGTAGTACACTCTTCTATGTACTAATAATAATAATAATAATAATAAATCTTTATTTGCCAAAAACATTTTACAACTAAGCGTAGCGTAGGTAGATACAATTTGTTGGTACATATTATAAAAATAAAAGTAAACATTTCAGGCGCACAGTCCATCCCCCCTCCGGGAGTCCATCCCCGAACTAGACATAGGTCTGTATCTCGGGTGGTGTACAGCCGGATGGTAGACGGAAAGAGTGGTGCATTTTGCGTTATACCTACGCAATACAATTTGCTTAAGGCTTCTTAATTTTAAGAATAAGGGGTCACTTGGGCCCAGCTAGTTTTAACTGTAATTGGGCCTAGGTGTAGTAATTGTAGAATTATACAATTATTTAACAAAACTATGCGAGAAAAAAAAATAAAAATAAAAATAAACAAAACAAAATAAAATTGTATTGGTGCCAATTACACTACGTTTATATTGTGATGTTATTGTGTATATTAAATGAGAGCGTGTGTGTATGATCATAGTGGCGTATGTATATACATAAGTATCTATATAATAAACGTGTAAGTGTAGATAGAAGATGTAAAGTGGTTATTGTTCAATCGGTGTTTGTACGTATAAGGGTTTCTGTTTCGTCATAATTCATATGTTTTAACCAGTTTTGGACCATAATTTTGCACCTGTATTTCGTGCAAGGATATATATTTAAGGTTTTATTTATTTTATTGTAAAGAATGCAACTTATTACTGTAAAGTTTCGTTTTGCCATAGTTGTTCTGTGTGCTATGTATGGATTTACAGACGGCGTACTTCCTTCGTTTACCTCGGCAAAGGTTTAGGTCGAAACCGATTAGGCGGTGTTTTTTAAGTATTGTATGAAGTAGAAAAAGTTGCCTGACTGTTAGGAGTGACGTGTCAGAGTAAAGTTGGAAAGTGGGATAGCGATATGGTCTCCGGGTCATGACTTTAAGAACAGCACGTTGTGACCTCTCCAGTGGTAGTAGTGTGGTCTTAGCAGCGGCACCCCAGACTGTGATACAATATGTCAGGAGAGACTGGCAGAGTGCTAAATATGTCATTTTGAGTGTCAGAGGATCCGCTGTGTGTCTCAGGTTTTTAAAAATATAAATTAGTTTCCTAACACGGGAGGTGAGTATTTTAATGTGTTGCTGCCAGTTCAATGCTTGGTCAATGTGAATTCCAAGATATTTTGTGTGGGTAACTCTAGTGACAATAGGGCAAGCACAATTTGGGGTGGAATTGGAACAGTTGTGTGCTCTCAGGACAAAATTATTAGAATGTGGTAATGAAGGTGCCCTCAAACCAAATGCAATGTAGTTGGTTTTGGCAAGGTTTAAGGTCAATACATTACTTCTGAGGCATTTCATTATTTCCACTAGAGTGTATTCGGCATGTGTGTAAGTTTCAGGCCATTTTTGTCCATGGACAAGGAGTGCAGTATCGTCGGCATACGAGTATATGCGACAATTGTTAAGTTTTAGTTCACAGATTTCATTGACGTATATAGTGAAGAGAGTGGGGCCAAGTATACTACCCTGCGGTACGCCAAATGAGACCATCACCTCCTCACTCACATAGTCATCAATCTTAGTGACCTGTGTACGGTTGGAAAGATAATCTCGGAATAAATTTAGTGCAATACCTCTGATACCTATTGATTCTAGTTTGCGAATTAGTTTAGGAATACAGACCGTGTCGAAGGCCTTCGACAGATCCAGGAAAATAACCAAGCATTTAGATTTTTCATCAAGGTGTTTCACTATATCATTCACCAGAGCTGAGACAGCATCTTCCGTAGATTTGCCCACCCGAAAACCATACTGATTATCGGAAATTAAATTCTTTTGGTTTAAATATTTTGTGAGACGAGAATTGAGAACTCGCTCTAGTATTTTAGAGATAGCAGGGAGAACGGAAATAGGACGGTAGTTGCTGATATTATTGGCATCTCTATTTTTATGTATAGGGTGGACAATAGCTTTCTTAAATACATTAGGAAATACACCTGTTGCTAGAGAAAGGCGGCATATATGTGTTATTAGAGGGACAAAAATTTCTCTGGAAGATTGTAATATTTTAGAAGAAATATTGTCCCAACCCGTAGCACAGTCTTTACGGAGACTCAAAATTAAATTGTTAATTTCGTTTTCGTCAACATCAAACAAAACAAAAGAGTCCCGAACCGAGGTGCAGTTGTTGCTTGGCGTGTATTGAGTATTACGTTCTTCATCTATCTGATCCGCCAGAGTTTTGCCTATGTCTCTGAAGTGATTGTTGATGAGGTTGATGGATTCACCCGGGTCTGGATTAAGATTGAGAAGAGCCCGAGATGGGGTTTTTTGGGGGGTGACATTGGTTATCTCCTTAATAGCTTTCCATGTTGCTTTGGCGTTCTTTTTTGTGTTCTGTAATAAATTTGTATTGTATGTGTTTTTAAGTTTTTTAAGAAGTTTGTTTATGTAATTTCTGTATCTCATATAAATTATCTTTAACGTTAGGTTATCTGGGTTGCGTTTAACTTTTAAGTGCATGTTGTCCCTATTGCGCATACAGCGTAGTAGACCTGGTGTAATCCATGGCTTTAAATTTCTCTTACTACGCGGAGGCAACTGATTTGAAGTATTTTTTTCAATAATGTCGGATACTTGGTATACCAAATAATTTGCAGCTACATTTGCATCCTGAGTTTGGAAAATCGGTGTAAAGTCTATGTTTTCTAAATCATTATGTATAGATGCGTGATCAAATCTTGTGCGCAAGAATTTTTTATGTTTAATATCTCCGGAACCAGATATTGCTACAACAGACGGTAGATGATCAGTTATGTAGGAGTCAATAACTAAAGATGTGGAGGGTGACCTTGATTTTAATATGATGTGATCTAAACACGTATTAGTCCTAGTGGGGTATGTATATGCAGGTAGCATACCGTGTGATGCAAATAAATTTAAATATTCATTAGATCTTTTGTCATTACTATTCTCTGAGATATCTATGTTTATATCGCCTACTAAGACGATGCTTTTATGCGAGTCAAGGGAGGTAAGCAATTCACTAAGACTGTATAAGAACAGATCCGTATTTTTAAAAGAGGGGGAACGGTATACAGCAATTATTGCGAGGTCAGATCTAATTTTACAGACCAGTCCACTAGAATCCTTGAGAATAGTACACTCCGTGACCGCAAAGTTTAATGTGTCACGAACGTAAACTATCACACCATCATTTTGATTTAGTAAATTCGTAGTACAGTACAAAGCGTAATTAGGTAATTTTAATGGAGATGAGCATTTTGATAACCAGCATTCACTTAGAACAATAATATCAAAGTCAACCTCTGTTATTGCGATAAGGGATATAAATTGTTCAAGATTATGATTTGCGCTGCAAATATTCACGTGTATTATGTTAAATGTATTGTTTTCGTTTTTTAGGTATTTCCGACACTGATCCGGCGGGCAAATGAAGGATTGTGATACGCTCAACGTCTCCAGCTCGGAGGAAATATCATTTATACTGTTCATATTGGTAATAGAAATAGAAAAAAAATATATATATGTTTATTAATAATGAACTGTAGACTTGAACCCGTATCACAACTCTTCGCCACCGAAAGCAACCAGTTATTGAGACATCCCAGAGAAACAGATAATGGAGAAGATAACAAGGTTACAATATTACACTTTTGAGTACGTAGAATAAAAGTCTACACCTTACACATTATTCTAGTTTTTATTTCACATCGATCGGTGCAATATTAACAAAGTTATAAGCTTGGGAAGTTTACGCTGGTTTTTTAAATCTCGTCGTCCCCGCGAACAGCGCGTGACGTCATCGCATCCATACGGCGCGTAGGGGGCGCCCGGCTCATACGTCCGTAGTACATTTTCGCGGGTAAAGGTTGCTTGCTCTAGTGCGCTCTGGTGTTTTTTATTGATTTTAAATAATGCTGATTAATTATGTAGTGTATTTTGTATATTATTGTTTGAACTAAAATGGAAGAAGGATTTCAAAAAGGCCAATCCGACAACCTTCTTATAGTCCACGATATGATGGTGGTAGAATATTATAAGAAATAAAAGATTTTGATGCAGCTAAAATTCGCGGAGTTAAAATGAAAAGGTAGCTAGGTACTTAGGTACCTATCATACTAATATTATAAAATGTGAAGTGTGTTTGTTTGTTTGTCCTTCTTTCACGTCGAAAGTAATAAATTTTTTTGGGGATAGTTTAAGGTCTGTAGAAGTGGAGAGTGACATGGGCTACTTTTTTCCCACGGGATGAAGAGATTCCCATGGAAAAATTAATGGCATTTTGCCTTGACCACGCGGACGGAGCCGCGGGTAACAGCTAGTAAAATATCATTTCTACTTAATATGCGAGGTACCTATATGTATAGTCCGCGCGCATGTGCTAGTCAGTCACCCCCCACATAAGCCCATACAGGTGACTAGGTCTTGCACTTGTGCGCGTACTATAATCAATCACGGCTGATATCGAGATTATTTGGAAATGATTTCGATTTCATACATACAATACAACAGATCGTCAACTAGCGCCTGCTACCCTGCTAGCGACCGAGTCTACCCCGTTCCCCGCGTTTTTACATTTTTTATACCTACCTACTTTCGTAATATTAAATCAAGTGTAAACAGCTGTTTCAAATAAACCTAACTCAGTGTAAAAACTATACTTCATTCTGTGTTTTGTATTGTTTATAACCTGGACTCATTAGAATAGAATATAATAGAAAATGAATGATCCTCACAATCACAACAATATGCTGACGTTTGTAGTCCCAATGGATGTGCTCTTCTGACGAGAAGATGGATAAATGCGACGGAATTTATAATTTTTTTTCTAATTTTAGGATTCTTAGGCACGTAAAAAACAACTTTTCGGGTGTTTTTGTGGCCGTATTTTTACACTGGGGCACAATACAATATTTAGTTGATGAACTCATGATGTTTTTATTGTTTCTTAAATAAAATTAACACAGTAGTTCCGCGCGCGACAGGCACATTCGGGTAAATGCATGGAATCCCTGAGTCGCTCGCGCGGATATGGTCCTAGTGACGTCATCAACGATATCGCGCTCGCTCAGCGGCTCGACCGAAAATGGTAACTTTGCACTTATATATCTCGGTCAGTTTTGAAGATAGAAAAATAATAAAAACACAGTTATTCTCGTAATTTTTTGGACAATTTTTTGGCATATAAAACTAAAAATGCTTTTCTTCTCCATTACAAATGTGTTTGTTTTGTGTGTGTGTGTGTGTGTGTTGAGAAATGTGTAAGGGGTGAGTGAAGATTTGAGCATAGATGGTTGTGTATTTATTAAAAACAGTATTGTTCATTGGCACCGAAAACAAATGGGTAAGAAAATAAGCTAAAACTATGATTAGTATAACTACTATTTTTGAAACGAAAAAAATACTTAGATGAAATATAGAAGCAAAACACGCCGCGTAAGGGTGGCCTAGTCACCCGATACTATTGAGGCCGTTGAGTGTGGCTGCCGAATCAATTCTTATCTGTTTCGATGTCTCGTCCTTCCTGATGTATATCTTGCCGTTCACCACCCAGCAGAACTTGTAGCCGTTATTCTTTACGAACTCCCGTGATAGATAGAAAAGCCTTCTGTTCGCGCCTTCCAGGTACTCTGAGATATAAATGGGGGATGCGGGTCCCCCGAACCCGATCATCGTTGTGTTCAATTTTTGACTCTGCTCTTGTCCTTTATTTTTCCTACTGGCAGCCGCAAGAAATTGGGATTTCAATAACACAGACTTAAGCTCAACAACAACAGGTCTCACTTTCCCAGCTTTTGCGGGTAGCCGATAAACATCGCGGATTTCGGACACAGGGATGTTCATCTCCAGCGCTTTGCCGACATTGAGGACGTGGTAGGATAGATCTGACGAAGTCTCTTTCAGATTGGTAGGTATATTTCTTATTTCGATGCATGCAGAGCGGGAGCTATATTCCAGAGCCTCCACTTTATTCTCCAGTGTCAAAATGTAGCTATCGCGCTCAGTCTTTTCTTTTTCCAATATTTCTATTCTATTCTTCATGTCTTCCTGATTTTTCATTGATATTTCTAGCTTCTTCTGAATGTCGTCGTTAGTTTTTTGTATGCGTGAATTTTGCAGCTTTATTTCGCTGACGTCCGCTGCTAGTTTATTTAGGACAATCATCTGCTGGTCAGCCAGTGCTTCCATCCTTTTGCCCATATCCCTCTCAGAGTCTATGGTATATTCTTTGGAAGGTGAACTATCCGCCTCAGGGCGGGGTCTTTTATGACGACTAATTATACTGGACATATCTTCAGATTGTAAGCTTGGTAGGTCAGAATCAGATTGTGTCAAAGCTGGCGAATGAGGCGGAGTGCGTCTGAGAAGCATCTCTGTAGGCTGCTAGGTAAAATAGATGTCCCAAACTTCACAACAATTCTTTATTTTTTATTTTTATCTTCTATTATTACTATTGTTTATTTATTTCTTTCTTTTTTGGACGGAAATTTTCAACTCTAAAACCGGCACGCTAAGAAGCACAGTCGCATACAATTAGTTGGGTTCTCGTGGATGCAGTGATGTGGTCGTACGTGCGCACGGTCGGGCGCAGGGCGATCACGGGGCGAGCGGTCGGCGCGGGCGGAGAGTGCGCGTAGGCAGCGAGTCACGATGCACGCTAGTTGCACTGCTATGTGTCGTAAGGTCAGTTACACCAATTTATTATAGACACTCGCCGGCTTATTTACGTCATAACTCTTGATTCCGTAGCTCGTTTAACAAACCGATTATTGCACTTTGATGGAGACCCTCCAAGCTTCACTATAATACACAATTCAAGTCTATGAACACACTATTTAATAGTACTTTGGTGTGATAACTCGGGACGCAAGTAAAAACAGTGTTGACACGTAAACGCTCCGCGCGCGATCTGATACTAGGCATCGATCACAATTTTTAGATATTCAAATACAAAATAAATAAAGTCAAAAAATACACTCCATTTTCCACTGCATGCAGCGCCATCTATCGCCGATTACGGGCGGACGCCATTCGCTTTTTGTGTGCGGGCATCGAAACATCGAATTTCTAAATTTAAATTTAAAATTGTTTCTATTAGTGTTTAGTTTATAAGTGTTTATTGTTTAACAATGGGGAAAAGAAAACGACATTCTGACGAGTACATAAGACGAAAAATTCGTCGTCTCCAGGAACGACTCGCAGACCGGTACTCGTCAAGTGATTTTGAAGGTAACTTAACTAAATATCGCATCTAATAATAGCTTGTTTAGATCTATTTTTAGCCACTCAAGATATGCATAATAACGGCGACATACTTAATACCGCCGTGTAAATTTGGTATAATTATAATATCTCGAAGCCTAGTGCGGTCTCGAGTTATGACGCGAGCATGATCTACCCTCAAGTTTTTATTAATATCAGTTATTTAGAACCGTGATGCGATTACGGTCAGTAACTAGTATGATATCCGTGTCTCGAGTTACGATGCGATTGTGACCAATGACTAATAAAAGGATAATTGGGTACACTAGATATAATTATCTAAGACGCTTATTTAGAACCGTGATGCGATTACGGTCCATAGCGTTCTCTGATACAATCTATCTAATGTTTGATGTACGTACCAGGCGTGTGATCGTAGACAATTTCTTTTTTAAAAAATTGTCATTATTAAAGTAAAGAGTCACGACGCGATTGTGACCATCATACATATTTATATTATGCTGTCAGACTAAGGACGTTAGTTCACGCCTTTTCTCCTTGACAATCATTGACTTGTCACTCGCTTCATTTCAGCGTCGGATGAAGATCGTCGTTCATTGATTTCAAACGAAGGCAGTATTAAGAATATCTCTGAATGCTCAGAGAATGAACACTCGGAAACAGAACAGCTACGATCTGTAGTAAACTCAGTGGCAGTTCCTCCTAGCACTAATCTTGCTCAAGGCTCAAGCGACCCTAAACCAGGGCCTAGTACTGAGATACAGTCGCCTGTGTTTGACCTATCTGCTCAAGTTTTGGAAGCTCTTGGCGGTTCCAAAGAAAAGGAGGAGGTCTACGGACCTAAGATCCCCGAAGAGATCTCTAAACGCTGGGGACGAATACTAGTGGATGGGCTGGTTAAGGATCAAAAACAGGAGATGTTAGAGAAGTTCCTTATTCCTGAAAACTTTAAGTACTTAAAAGCTCCTAAGTTAAACCCCGAGATACAATCAGTACTCTCGGATTCGGCTAGACAAC
This sequence comes from Endotricha flammealis, assembly GCA_905163395.2. Classification (NCBI taxonomy): domain Eukaryota; kingdom Metazoa; phylum Arthropoda; class Insecta; order Lepidoptera; family Pyralidae; genus Endotricha; species Endotricha flammealis. The sequence continues at coordinate 2,374,644 of LR990874.1, forward strand.
GAGATAAACGTCTAGAAAAGGGACAGAACGTCCTAGGTCTGGGCTTAGCAGGACTGTCTAGTCTGACCTCGTCTCTTATTACGGGAGATATGGAAAAAATCGATATTATTAAGAAGCTATCCGACATTAGTCAACTACTTGCAGATCTACATTGTGATAACACCAATAGTCGAAGAAAGATTATTTTACCTAGTCTGGATAAAAAATTTTCGAATATGATTCAAGAGGTAAAAAGAGACGAGTACCTGTTCGGAGAAAATCTCGGTGAAAAAATAAAAACTTCTAAGACTGCCGAAAAATCTGGATTACAAATTAAAAGGACATATACGGCTCCTCAAGCAGCTGCCAAGAAGTATTCTGCGCCGCCGGCGCCGCGCCAGGGAAACTGGCGCGGCCCACCCAAAATGCAGGGTCAGAGGGCCAAACAGGGTGGGCCAAGGAACCGCGCGCCTCCAAATCCAGCTCGCCAGATGACAACGGACCGATACGCACCGTCGACCAAGAACACCAACAGAGCGCCGCCGCCCCGGAGGCAGCACTAGAGGTACATCATGCGGGTAGGCTACGTTTTTTTAAACGCCAATGGGCATCTATAACTGATGACCCAGTCGTGCTAGAATACGTCTCCGGTTACAAAATTCCATTTAATTGTAATGTGGAACAACAGAAAGAGCCATCAATGTTGGTTTTTTTCAGTCAAAGTCAGAAACCAAATGTATGGCTAAAGCTATTTCTGATTTATTGAATTTGGGCGCAGTTGTGAAGTGCACAGATGTCCCTGGTCAATTTATTTCCAAAATTTTTCTTACACCTAAGAGTGATGGGTCTTCCAGGTTCATCCTCAATCTCAAAAAATTGAACGAATTCATTAATCCCCATCACTTTAAGATGGAGGATATTCGTACAGCCACGAAATTAATAACCAAATCGAGTTATATGGCTAATATAGATATGAAGGATGCATACTTTTTGATTCCCGTGCATCCAACTAGTAGGAAATTCTTGAGATTTAAATTTGAATATAAAACCTATGAGTTTACTTGTCTTCCATTTGGTCTCTGTTCGGCACCATACGTGTTCACTAAACTACTTAAACCAGTAATCTCAGATTTAAGAAGTAAAGGTCTGTTATTGGTTATATATTTAGACGATATCCTATGTATCGCACAAACATATAGTGAGTGCAAGAACTGTGTTTCAGAAACCATAAATCTGTTAAATCATTTAGGGCTAGTAATTAACTATGCTAAGAGTAACTTAACACCGAACAAAACTAGAAGTTTTTTAGGTTTTGAATTAAATTCACAGGATATGACTCTAAGCTTGCCGCAAAAGAAGCGTGATAAAATTTATGAGCAGACTAAGAAAATTTCTCGACGTAATACAGTTTTAGTACGGGAATTTGCAAGCTATCTAGGTACTCTTACTTCAGCCTGTATAGCAGTTCCATACGGTTGGGTATACACCAAACGTATGGAAAGAGAAAAATACCTAGCGTTAAAAAAGCACAATGATGATTATGATACATTTATGACACTTAATAATAATTTGAAATCAGACTTCGAATGGTGGATTAATCACATAATGATTTCTAAAAGTTCATTAAAAATTGGACGATTTTCGCTCGAGATTTTTTCTGATGCGTCGCTTACTGGTTGGGGTGTCTGTTGTAATGAGGAACGCGCTCATGGTTTCTGGAACGCAGAAGAGCTTGAGAGCCATATTAACCTATTGGAACTCAAGGCAGCGTTCATAGGTTTGAAATGTTTCGCTCGAGATATGCGTCACAAAGAGATTCTGCTTAGAATAGATAACATGACTGCCATCTCTTACATAAACAGAATGGGTGGGGTCCAGTTTCCTCACCTAAGTGATATTAGTCGTGACATATGGCGTTGGTGCGAAGAAAGAAACTTATTCGTCTTTGCTTCGTATATCAAATCGAAAGAAAACACCGAAGCCGACGAAGAATCGAGGTTCACGAACATAGACACAGAATGGGAGTTGTCTCAGCTTGCCAACAATCGACTTACCGATTGTTTAGGGCTTCAGGAAATAGATCTCTTTGCGACGCATTTGAACGCTAAGTGTTCGAAACATCGAAATAATATTACTACGTATAGAACGGACACCGCGAACAAAATTTTTGTCCCCATACGTTGAGGCCAATAGACATCAACTCGTTTAGAAACTTGCCGACGCTCATCGAGATTGGTCCTCGGATTTATGTTAAAAAAAAATAATTGGAAAATGCCGTCATGTTCAATAAAAACTTGTAAAAACCGTTCAACAGTAAGGAAGAAAGATAGCGGCATGACTTATCATCGGTAAGTATACAAAAAATTAAGTAAAACCAACCAAAACAATTTTTTTTCATTATTTTCTATTGCATCATAATTGCATCCGCCATTTCTATGTGAAAATCATAGATTATCAAAAAGTAATCGTACAGATGGGATACGTAGGTACTAAGCGTAGGTCAATTTTATAATATAATTTAGGTACTTATTTCTGAAACATTTTTTGCTTTTTTTTTAACCGACTTCAAAAAAGGAGGAGGTTCTATGTTTCATTGTTTTTTTTTGGAGGTCCGCCGATTACTCCTTCAATTTTGGACCGATTTTCATAATTCTTTTTTTAAAATAATATGTAATTTAAATATTGATTTTTTAAACTATATTTCCAAAATATTTTTATATAGTAGGTAAAAAATACGTAAATGTGGATAAAGTTACTAAGTAAAAAAAATAGTTTCTAGAAAACAAAAAGATGGAAAACGAAACAGCATTTTAAATTTCGACCAACCATTTTCGAACAAATGAAATTCGGGCAAACAAGTTTCGGAGTAAAGATACGTTACCATTCAACAAGAGGAGTTGTCTTGTCTGGCAGGCGACCGTCTCCTAGTATTTGCATATATTACAAAATACTTCAATATATAAATAGCTTCATTATAAAGTTTTGATTTAATCTCAGTCTATTTTTGACTAATATTAAGTTAAGAACAAAAATGTAATGTAGCTTCCTACCTATAAAGCTAATATTATACCTATTTTCTATTAAGTTTATTCTATTAAGTAAAATAAAATATTGTAATAAAATAAAATAATAAGTTAGATGTCCAATAGGCAGAATATAAACAAAGTGTCGCCCCTGCGTAGTAATGTCATATTCTATGAATCGGTTGGGGGCGGGGCCAGGGAGGGGCGCGCCCCGCACGGCCGAACGCGGCGCCAAAATTTGAAGGCGCTGTCATTTCTATACGTAGTAATATTATTTCGATGGTTCGAAATATATATCGTGGAAACGGGATCCGGAGGCCTTCAATATTGATGCGTTTACATTTGATTGGAGTACTAATTTTTTTTACGCGTTTCCACCTTTCTCCCTTATTCTAAGGTGTTTGCGAAAAATGGATGACAGGGCCACCGGTATTCTGGTTGTTCCATATTGGCCAAGCCAGCCTTGGTTTCCGCTATTATTCTCATTGACGCGCAACAAAATTATATTAGAACCTAATAGAGAACTTTTACTGTCACCTTTCAGGACACACCATCCGCTTTGGAGAAAACTTACCCTGGTGGCATCGCTATTATCCGGGAAGCGTTCTCCAAGCAGTCACTAGCCCCTCAAACAATCGATATTATGGTCTCATCACTATCTAACAGTTCGATCAAACAATACAACTGCGCGCTTAAGAAGTGGTGGTTTTATTGTAACGAGCACAAAGTGCATCTATTCAAAGCTGATATCACATCAGTTCTGAATTTTTTAACTGTTCAATTTGAACAAGGAGCTAATTATTCAACATTAAATACGTATAGGTCCGCATTGGTCCTAATATTGGGCAAGAGAGTAAATGAAAGTGGGCACCTAACTCGGTTCTTTAAAGGAGTTTTCAGAACGAAACCCTGCTTTCCTAAGTATCAAACTACGTGGGACCCCAACTTGGTTTTAGATTCGTTATGCAAGCAATATCCAAATAAACATTTGGCTCTTGACAGTCTCACAAGAAAGATGGTAACTCTGCTCGCATTGTCAACCGCACAACGAGTACAGACGTTATCGTTGATCACCTTGTCTAATATTAGGATCAATGTGTGCAACTTAACTATTGTCATTGACGATTTGATTAAAACGTCCGCACCTGGACGTAATATGCCAGTTCTTACTATACCTTTCTTCTCTAACAAGATTGAAATATGTCCTGCAAGGACCGTCATTGATTATATCGATGTAACAAACAAGTTTAGAGTAAATCGGAACACCGATAGGCTTATCCTCACCACAACGAATCCTAAGCATAACGCCAGTGCTTCTACCATCAGTCGCTGGATTAAGGTAACTCTAAAAGATAGCGGCATAGACACTACGGTGTTTTCGGCTCACAGTACACGTCATGCCGCTACCTCAGCGGCCAACCGCAGGGGATTGTCTGTCGACGTGATTAAGAGAACTGCTGGCTGGAGCGGAAACTCCTTAGTTTTTTCAAAATTTTATAATAGGCCGTTACCAATCCATGATGAAAATAATTCTTTCGCAGAGGCGGTTTATGATGAATAATTTTCATTTACTTTATATACGTATGTATGTATACCAATTAAGTAGAATTATGTAAACCTTTATTTTCTTCGTGCTATGCACTCAAACAGCATTATGTAGATTGGATAAATAAATTCGTACAAAACTACCAGTCTTTTGACTAATGTATGATTCCATCTCCTTATTTAAAGCTATATCTGCAAAAGCGCTGAACATCTACGAATTAATCTTTAAATCTAGGAGGATGTTACGTCGTCGGTATAATTGATGGTTAAATGAACTTACCTGAAGTGAAGTCCTAATAATCCTAATATATTAGACTTGACAGCCATAAGCACTTAAGTCACTTTTATCAAAAAAAATCAAAAAATCACATAAGTCCCGATTTTGATAGCGCCATCGACTGGAATAAGCACTTATGTTGTCCGAGGTTTAATTGAACCGCTGTAGACGTTGGCACCATACAACTTATGTTTTATTTACTTATTGAACGGCGGTAAAAACAACTTAACTCCACTTAAGTGGTTTTTGCTGCCGCTTGATCGCAAAATTTTAGGCGGCAACAGCCGTGGAATCTGACTTAAGTTGTTTGATCTATCCTTTAAATAGTTCGTTTTAGTTTCAAGTACCCACCTTTTTTGTTTATTTGTTTAAGTGGTCAGATTGTTGCCAAGATAAGTGCAGCAAGAAATGCGATGCGTATTTCTTAGTTATTCGCTATTAGAAATTCTGTGTAACGGTCGTGTCACCAATATTACTGTACAATGCATTCAAGAGCAAATAAATTACTAAACCTTGCCCTAAACAATGCTGGTAAGTACTAGTAAAAATTTTAAAAGTATTTTTAATTTTTATTTAAGCCAAATATTTTGGGTTTCTTTTAAAAATAATTAACCATTTTCTATCACATTTGTAATTTTACTATTTTCTACATTGTTTCATAGGTAACCAAGATAGCCTCACTGATCCCCTACCAAGTACATCCGGAACTCAAAAAGTAACTACATTTGAAGAACCACCATGTGACTTTTCCAGCGACGATTCTGTTGCCGATCCCACATACTATCCAGGAAGCCCAAGCTTGCTTGTGCAGCAAAAAGAACAAGAGCACGAGGCATTAATGTATGTAGAGGAGTCAGTACCACCAAATGAAAGCACTGAAAATACCGAGGATATAACATCTCAGCAACGAACAGAATCAGTGAACAGCAAAAAAAGGAAGACAGAAAACAAATTAAAACGAAATCGTGGGCAATCGTATGTGACAGCTTCTGGGAAAACTATAGAAGAACGTCGAATGGGAGATTTACCTAACTGTCGCAATAAATGTCGTGATAAGATATCTAATGAGCAACGTGCTGCAATACACAAAGATTTTTGGGGTCTTGGATCTTACGATTTGAGAGCAGCATTCGTTTCGTCACTGATGGCCATACAAGAAAAGAAAACAGAGCGACATCGTACTGAGGATCCGGAAAAAATTAAATTTAGACAGTGTACATATAAATACCATTTTAATACCAACAATGACAAGATAGCTGTATGTCAAGGCTGTTTTTTAAAAACTCTTTCAATAACAGACAATTTTATAAAATTGATTGGATTAAAGAAACGCAGTAGCTCCAGTGGAATAATACCACCTGATAAACGCGGAAAGAACACACCACCCACGAAACATTCGACTGAAAAAATTCAAGTGGTAATTGATCACATTAATTCCTTTCCACTGTATGAGAGCCACTATACTAGACGCAGAAGTAGCAGAAAATACTTACCATCACATTTAACAATATCGAAAATGTATTCGCTTTATTCAACAACACATGAGAATCCCGTGAGTGATAAAATTTATCGCAGAGAGTTCCATAATTTAAATTTAAGTTTCAAGAAACCGAAAACGGATACTTGTCACACTTGCGATATATTTAAAATGAAAATGAACATTGCTTCCGATGACAATGAAAAATCAGTTCTCCAGACGGAACGCGACGCACATCTACTAGCAGCTGATATGGCTTATAATGAGAAAAAAGCTGATAGGAATACTGCAACTACAAATACAAAAATTAGGTGTCTTTCTTTTGACCTCCAGCAGTGTCTGCCAACTCCAGCTTTACAGTCATCTGTAGCTTTTTATAAGAGACAACTTTGGACCTTTAATCTGACAATACATGACAACGCAACTGGAATGTCAACGCATCATATGTGGCATGAGGGTATTTCTGGCCGGGGTGCTAATCAAATAGCATCTTGTTTATTTTTGTACATTAAACAATTACCAGAAGAAGTGTCAGAGCTGATTTTATATTCTGACACATGTGGAGGGCAAAATAAGAACACCCACGTAGCCGCAATGTTTACATATTTATTGTCAGTGAAACCTTCCATAAAGGCAATACATCACAAGTTCATGGTGCCGGGACATTCTCACATGGAAGTCGACTTGGACCACGCAATAATTGAAAAAAAAAAGAAAAAGACCGAAATACAAATTTATCATCCACATGACTGGATGCAGTTAGTTAGGTCCAGCAGCAAAAAATTTACTGTACGAGAAATGCATCAGGCAGATTTTTTTGTTTATTGAAAGGGCCGCTAATAGCTCGAAAAAAAGATGTCGAAGGGAACATTTTTAAATGGCACGATGTGAAGTGGTTGTGTTATGAGCCTGAGTATGGAGTCATTAAGTACAAAACATCTCTTATCAGAGATGAAGTTTTCAAAGTTATTAACTTTAAACGGCACACGAGAATAGGGTCCAATTTTGATTTATCACTAATTACTACCAAACCTGTGCCAATAAGTATTGAAAAGAAACGTGACATAATTTCACTTTTATCTTTGATACCTGAATGTTTCCACAATTTCTATGAGAATTTAACAACTACTGCCGATACACTGAACGTCGATCCTGATTTACAAAATTCCGAAGATAGTGAATTTTAGTACAATAACCTTATAAAAGTTACAAATCATTTATTTTCTTGTAAGTTTTTTGTACTACAAACAACACTTAAGTCATAACCTCTCTGCGATCAGGAGCACTTAAGTAAGTAAGTTGTAATAAGTCACGAAAATGAATTTAAAATTTATTTTTAATGCAAAAAAATGTAAAACAACATCTAAAAAAAAAATTATACAAAAAAATTACGGGTTGCACTCGGGCAGAAGTGAAAACTCAAGCATCAACGTTGTGCATTTTCAGCGCCGCCTCTAAAGAAGTTTTCACTTCAAAAAAATGTTCAATAGATGGCGCTGTGCAGTTTCTTTTTTAGATCAGGATCTGACGACGCGAGTTTAACATTTTTTCCTTATCTAAAAAAGTCCCAAGCGCCGCTAAAGAAGTTTTCACTTCAAAAAAGCATCAGCACCAACAAGAACTGAATCCAGGAGTCATCTGAGTCATTCATACGTTTCTTCATTAATTTTTTTAAATTCGTCATTCATTCGAAGTCTGCGGAGCGCGGGCGCAGGGCGATGCCTGCCCCGCGACGCGAACCCCTGGGCCCGCCGGAGGCGCAGGTTTTTTTTGTTTTTATACACTAAGGTGGCAAACTAGCATACGGCCCGCCTGACAGTTCCATACATGAATGATTTACAGAATCATAACGGGCGGCGCCATCACTGGCGTGCGTGGGGCCCTATAACTTTTAGTACAAGTACAGCTGATCATAGGTACTTACAAATAGCCCACACGTCGTTACACAACGTTTACAATCTTTATTCTAATAATAAAACGACTTTGGTTGATTATTAATTAATTTATTATTTATTTATTTAAGGACCTCCAACAAAAAATACACATTACAATCATAGGAACTTATACTAAGGTTACAATTCGACGATAATTAATTCATATAGAATTTAAAAAATATGTTTTTTTATTTTATTTAATTTATTTTTATTTTCAGACAATTTGAGTCCATGATGGCGTTAGTTAGAGTGATACTTAATAGCTATGTTTGTAAAAATATATTAATTTCAATTTATAATATGTCATAGTAACAGAATTAATAATTTTATTTTTAAATAAAATAAAATAAAATCAATTAAAAATATAAACGAGTAAATAATAACGAGTAATAATAATAAATGTCATATTTAATAAATTTGAAATTAATTAATTAACCAATAATAATATTTTACACTCCATAAACTTATTTACCAAAAAGCTGGGTGCCCGTAATACACTGCTGAACCCACTGCTTCAGGATAGGAGAGTCACATCTCCAAGCCATTGTCTTCAGGATGGAGTTCGAGCTGGCTCGAGTTCTGTTTAGCAGTGAGGCAATTCTCTTTCTAACGATGGCATAGAAATCATCAGTATGGTTTTGAGCGAACATACCCGATGCACTGCAGAACCGAGACAGCCCTATTATTATATATTTTTTCTACTATAGATGGCGCGGCAGTTGCGAAAAAGATGGCGCAAAAAATCTCTTAGGATAAATTCATTCATAAACCACCTTCTATTATTATAAATTAATAAAAATAAAAAAATACAATTTATTCAGTTCGTTCTTAAAACGCTTAGTACTACTATTGAACAATAGATGGCGCTGTTCATTTTCTAAATCGCGCTATTTAGCTTCGTGTTTAGCTATACGATTAGGTATTTATTGTTGTCTTGGTTTGGATTTCCGATTTCCGAAAACAAACTCTGTTTCCGATTCGGTTCTACCGTTGTTCCGTTGTTGTTTTTCGGATTGGATTAATTCGTTTAGTTTAGAGTTATAATGTTCCTGGACTTTTAAGGAATAAGGTATTTGTTTTAGTTTTGCTTCGTGAATTGGTTTTGTTTTTTTTTTTGGTTTAAATTAATTTATTTTCCACTTATCCCTCCTTCATGGCTTGACTAAGCAGCTGATCATTATGAAAATTTGTATACATATTGTCAGGATTACGGAGCCCAACATAAGCTAACTTTTACGCGGGCGAAGCCGCGGGTAAAAGCTAGTTTGACCATAATTATACAAGACGTAACATCCGAGTAGATTTAAAGTCCCACCCAATCCCTGAGAGTAGTATACTACTTGGCCCATAGTTTGCAGATATGCAATTTCTCTAAAGTAATGGCGTCCGCCCGTAATCGGCGATAGATGGCGCTGCATGCAGTGGAAAATGGAGTGTATTTTTTGACTTTATTTATTTTGTATTTGAATATCTAAAAATTGTGATCGATGCCTAGTACATAGAAGAGTGTACTACGAATTAATCTTTAAATCTACTCGGAGTCTTGTATAATTATGGTCAAACTTCACTTCAGGTAAGTTCATTTAACCATCAATTATACTAAACAAGGTAAACATTCTGAAGTTTTAAATAAAGTTTTTTAAATCGGACAAGATTGGACGTAATTTCGTTTATTAGGTTAGTCATTATAGAAAGAATAAACATGTTAATTTGAAATCACTACATAGTATAAAACAAAGTCGCTTTTTCTGTCCCTATGTCCCTTTGTCCCTTTGTATGCTTAAATCTTTAAAACTACGCAACGGATTTTGATGCGGTTTTTTTTAATTGATAGAGTGATTCAAGGGGAAGGTTTTAAAGTATCATACATTCCAAAATTCCCACGGGAAAGCGGGATACACGCAAACGAAGTTGCGCGGGTTTCGCTAGTTAACAATAAACATCTTTCACATAATAGACCTTACCCTTGTTTTTAAATTTAAGTAATTATAAATTTATGAGACAGTAACTCAACAAATCCAATTGAATAGATAAAAGAACAAATTGAATAGAAAAATACAAAATTAAACTATAAAAATTAATAGCCAATTGGCGCTCCCTCACTATCTATTACTTGTTGCAGGCGATTTCTCATGCCTGCAACCATGTTCCAACACATATCAGTGCCCCGCATGGAATCCCAAGTGGAACATACTAACTCTTGTAAATTGGGTTTGTTTCTGACTTCTGATGAGTCCCAGTTGAGCACCATTTGTCCCCAAAGGTTTTCAATTAAATTTAAATCTGGACTTTTGGAAGGCCAATCAATAACAGTCAAGTTATCTTGTTCGTTAAGCCAATCGCGAACTATTTGTGCGCGATGCACGGAGCAATTGTCCTGCACGAAATATACATGCTCCTGCGGATACGCAACACGCACAGTTGGCAACATGACATTTTTTAAAATGTCCAAGTAACCTTGACTGCTATTGCGGCCTCCCACTTCCACTAACTCGCCGGGAACCATCGAAGACATCCAACCCCAATATCCTAAAGTGATGCGGCCACTTGATCTGCATGGAAGTAGATTGAGCTCCCTGTATCTCTCCCCTGGTTTTCTCCATAATATTTTACGCCCATCCTTATCAGATTTAAAAGACTTTTCGTCACTAAATATGACAACATTATTTTGCCAATCAAAATTTATGTATTTTTGTGCAAAAATCAATCTTTGACGTTTATGAGAGTCACCTAACAATATTTTTCTTGCCGGTTTACTGCATTTTAAGCCAGCAGCACGCAAATGATTTCGGACTGCTTGCAAGCTAACACCTTCGGTGGTTGCTGTGGAGCGGGTTGTTTTGAAGGGGTCTTCTTCGTGCGCAGCAACGATATCCCGGTGCCGGCGAGACAAATCCGTATAGGCTGTCGGCGCAGGGCCAGGACGACGAGGTTCAATATGCCCCACGGCAGCATGGCGACGAACCCACAATCGAACAGTATTTCTCTGCGAACAACATAAATATCACCATTTAATATTTTTAATTACACACACCTACTTTTCTTCCCTAAAAAATAAAAACATTTTATTTGTTTGTTGAAGGTATCTTAAATTTCAACCATTTCTATAATTTTATGAACCATTCATATTCGTAATTAAGTCTACAAAAGTTATATGATATACATATGTGGTTTAGTCAATTTTGTAACAGCAAAATACACAGTTTGATAACTACTTTTATACTACATTTACACTCTCGCCTCGTACCTCGTCTCGTGCTTCGTCTCGCGCCTCTCGTGATCGATGGTTTTTGAGTTGTCTGTTCACACTCTCGTGTTGTGTTCGAGCTAGCCAGAATGGAGGACGTCGAAGTGTTAGCGGCAACATAGTCTTTTTTAACGCGGCACAAGGTCAAAACTCGAATGAAGCGAGAGCGCGGTGTACACCGCGCTCGCATCCCACGCGAACCCCTTTGACTCGTGCCCAAAAAACCGCTCCGGACGCGAGCGTTGCGAGGCGCGAGGCGAGACGCGAGGCGAGCCGCGAGTGCGCGTTTAAGTTATTTTATTTCAAGGTTGTACCTTCTCCTTTCTGTGAGTGTTCTACCGCAAATACCAGAGTAGAACAAACAGCTCATCACGTTCTGTGGGAGTGTGATCTTTGGCATGACGAACGCGTAATCATGTTGGATTCTTTACATGTCACTTCGGGCGTAGTTTATTATTCTGATCTCGTAGCAAGCAGAGAGAATTATCAGGCATTTAGAAGGTTTTGCAATACATATTATTGGAATCAAAATAGTAAACAACAGCTCATAGCATTAGGTCCCAATAGTAATGTAACAATAGACCGTGGTGCTCGGCAATCGAGCCTCACTTGATTTGCCATTTCTCTAGGGTATAATGCCTTTTGCTTCAAATTGCTGTTTCTCACCGAGTTGTTAAGGAGGGAAGTCCTTTCAATACTTCCTACTCCGACTATCTTCTTTCTGATTAAATTCGTTGTGGGTTCCAAGACAGCTGTAGTTTTCTTCCCCGGGACGTCAATAAGCTTCATTGCTTATTGTCTATCTGAGGTCGCCGTTGTTGATCCTGGCTACACAGGAGACACAGTGGTGGGAATGTGTGGTGGGCTTGTCCCGAAAAAACACTTCGACGTCCTCCATTCTGGCTAGCTCGAACACAACATGAGAGTGTGAACAGACAACTCAAAAACCATCGATCACGCGAGGCGCGAGACGAAGCACGAGACGAGGTACGAGGCGAGAGTGTAAATGTAGTATCACACTCGCGCTCTCGCTTCATTCGAATTTTAACCTTGTGCCGCGCAGGTTGTGGCTTGCAAACTGCCAAAATGGAGTGGTCCCATGAGGAAACGTTCCGGTTTTTGGAACTATTTTATTTATTTATTTTTTAAACAGCACATGTAACAATATAGAATCCATAGAGACTAATTAAAATTATTACATATACCCTAGGGTGTAGGCAGATAAATAGAGTGGCGCTGATGAGATCCTATACAGCCTAAATAACATACTTAAATTAATAAACACAACAATATTATTCACATTCATAACAAAGCCATCAACATTATAACGTCCTATCTTCCATAAACTCTTTTATTGTGTTATAACATTTTTCTTCTAAGATGGTTTTGAGTAGTTTTTTGAATAAATTGCATTTTTGTTCTTTTTTTATATTTGTGGGTATTTTATTATAAATTAAAATAAATCTATAATATGGGCCTGATTTGTACATTTCGAGTTTAGGATCCCAAACACAAATTGCATAAAAATAGCCAAAAAGTGAACGATGCTTGGGTAAGATTAAGTGAAGAAATGTGTAGACCTTCAACTGACTTAAAAATAAATCTCTTCTTCCGTTTCTTTTACTTAAATTATTTGCATAGCAGTAGAAACTCAGTAAGCAAAGACTTGTTGCCGCTAACACTTCGACGTCCTCCATTCTGGCTAGCTCGAACACAACTGAACTCACCACGAGAGTGTGAACAGACAACTCGTGACCATCGATCACGCGAGGCGCGAGACGAAGCACGAGGCGAGCCGCGAGACGAGCCGCGAGGCGAGAGTAATGTAGTATTAGAGGTTGTTGATTCATGTTGAAATACAATACAACCAATAGAATAACAAAAAACAAAACACAAATAATATTGAATATAACATTCAAAATAAAAAAACCGGAGCACTTCAGTAACAGTCAAAACGTTGAAGAGATTCAATACGTTATGAACAAGAATATGAAGTAAATGCGAAACCCACAACTTATTATAATTTTCGATGATTTTCTTAATATACAAGAAGGTATACAGAAATATTCATCGAGATTCCCCAGCATAATTATGAATTCATCAAGACATTTTTATTTTTACAAATCATAAAGAGACGAACATATTATTATTTTACTTTTAATACAAAACATCATCCAAAAACGAAATTGCATTGGTCAGGGATAGAACACCGATTCACAGCATTCTAGGCATCATGCCTTAACCATTCGACTATGGACGCTATTAACTATGTTGACGAAATAGCCGATAACGTCACGTGCAATTTGCAATATTTGCGTGACGTAGTAATAATGGGCGGTAACTTTATTCAATAAGACCATTTCTGATTGGACAAAACGTCTACGTAATGATACAGAGTCCACTAAACGCACACAAAGACGGGGGGGTCAGCCAACTCCTTTGCAGAGTGTACCTGAAGAGATAACAATGATTCACAATTTTTCAAATTCAAAGTAGTGACTTAGCTGTCAGCTGATTCGTTACGTACACTTTTTGCACGATTAGTGTTAACACGTCACAATTACACTAAATAATATCTAATTTTATTTGTTAACCACTTATTTATGTTTCGTATACGATATTGGGCTTATATTATACAAAAATATATTAAATAATTAAATTAAATACGGGACTGACGTAAATCAGCTGTTAGCCGGAGTGTTGCCACAAGCAATCGCCGATGACTCTATCTAATCCGTATTAGGATGCCGAAGGTGAATCGAGGTGTTTTAATAAAACGTTATAATGGGAACTCACTTCAATCGCTTCGATCACTTCAGTCAGTCAAGTTTATAACGTGTTCGCTATGGAGTACCAAATATCCGCTTTCTCATATCTGGAAGTTATTAAACAAAAACTTCTCGTTTTTTGCTAGCAGTATGAAGTAAAGCTGCAGGGAGTAAAATTTATGAAAGAATCTGGACGTGAAGTTATTACAGGATACATCGAGGGGCACATTGGGCTTGGGCAGAGGATATATATAGAGATGGGCGCTTTCCCGGTAAAAACCCTACCTCAGGAAATATTTCCATTTATACCCATTTCTTCCCACCCAATTTGAATTTCTTCCGGGAAGAAATTGAATTCATTAAATTGGAAAATTTATCTATTCTGAATAGTGCATTTTTTAAAATATAATTTAGTATTTGACCAAAGTAATAGTTTTAAATTAATGTTTAATGGATTTTTTTTTCTAATAAAAATTTTCATTCTAATATATTTTTTTAATAGAATGACACTTAGCGTGCTGTGTACGAGTGGCGGCGGCGGCGGGCGGGGAGGGGCATTCACCCCTTAGCCCCAGTCCGCCATTTTGCGCAGTTGAGTCAAGTGCGCGTACGCTTCAACCGTGCTCCCAAGTTATCGCGCTTGGGTTATTTACTCATAGATTAGTATTATATCCATCGTGTTACCGTGTATCTATCCAGATGCCTGCTCAGAAACAGTAAGTACCTACAACTGAAATGACATATTTAGTTAGTGTACAAAAATATTACTGCCAAACAAATAATGACTATCGCTTCTTGAATGAATGCAATTAACATTACCTAATGCGAAGGTAAATATTGAGAATGAAAGTATTTGGCGATACTAGTGAATCTATATCTATATTGGATAAAACTCGCTATAAATAATTGTTATTTTTCGTTTGCCTGCGCCGCCACTAAATAGTGGTAGGTATAAAATTGAGTTTTTTTTTCACAAAAAAAGTCTACCCTAAGAAGGAATTGGCTTTTAATGTATTTACGTCAATTTTTCACTTATTTAAATAGGCTAGTGAGAGGTCCTCCGAACAGGATAGTTATTTACAGGTATTTTATATAAATATGTATTTGAAACGCGTCTTCTTTCAATATAATGTTTTTGTTTTTAGATAATGCCTCAAGGAAGAAAAAGAAAAGAACACATTTGGAAATATTATCGTGCTAGTCCACACAAGTCAGTGATTTGTAATTACTGCGATCACAAATACAAAGTTGCAAATGTATGTAAAATGGGAAAATACTTATTAAATTGTAACAAATGTCCAGCAGTTATTAAAAGCGATCTAAAGAGACAAATTGAGACAAATATAACGCCATCTAATGTTGTCTCTGAGGTAACTACCGCTGTGTATGGTAGTAGTACGGTGGAACCAGTTCCAGGAACCAATAACCAAAGCAACTTAAGCTTGAATAATGAAAGTATCGCCGACCAATCAACGGATAGTACTTCTACTGATTCAGCCAATAAAGAAATTAGTAACAGGAAGATGATAAATCAGCCGTCAACCTCACATAATCTCTTACGAAATGAAGAAGAAATAGAAATACTTACGATGAAATTTGCTAAAGCAGTCATAATTTCAGGTTCACCGTTAGGTACGGGAGAACATCCCTTATGGAAGGACTTTTTAAAATTTGGGATGCCTTCATTTCCAATACCTTCTCGAAAAATTGTGTCCACAAGTCTTTTAGACAAAGTGTATACTCAACAAGTGCGTGACTAGTGTATACTGTCAAACAAGAAGTGACCGAAAATTTAAACAGCACAAGCTACCTACATCTCCAATGTGATGCGTGGACAAATTTAAACAACGAAGGAATCATTAATTTTATTATTTCAAACCCAGAACCCTATTTTGTTGAAAGTCTGTGTACTGCAGATAATAGACATACAAGCTTATATTTAAGTGAAGAACTAATAAAAATCATACGTGCTTATGGCGAATCCAAGTTTGTTTCTTTGATTGGTGACAACGCAAGAAATTTTCAAAAAGCATTTGAACTCGTAAAAATTAAATTTCCACATATAGTCCCTCTCAATTGCATCGCACATACATTGAACTTACTGACTCATGATTTAATAAAATGTGAAGTTATCAACGAAATTATTGATTTAGCTGTAGATGTTATAAAAACAATTAATAAAACTTAAATTTAAAATTTAAAAAACCCCCGACTACCGCTAAAAAGTAAATAACTATAAATGAACTATTCAATGAGACCATTCCAATGAGCCCAAACACGATACATCTGCTGTAATTTGACGAGGAGTTGAATATACTGCAGGTTCCAGATGATGCTGCAGCATCAGATCAAGTTTACCATATTCTTGCAATATCATGACAGTAACAGTATACCAAATTTCAAATCGATCTAACCAGTGGAAGTTGCTCATTTCCCTTCAACAAATAGAAAAGAGCTGGTAATCTTCAAACGGCTGAACAGATTTTCATGAATTATAGCTAAGAACACTCCCGCACCGGTCACCTTTCAAACAAAAAAAACTGCATCAAAATCGGACCATCCGTTTGGTTGCTACGATGCCACAGACAGATACACAAGTCCACAAATACACAGATACACACGTCAAACTTATAACACCCCTCTTTTTGCGTCGGGGGTTAAAAAGAGCCAGGTTTTGACTGCACAATTAAAGAAAATTATAAAAGAAAAGAAAACAGGAGAAACATTAAAATTACCAGTGAAGACACGATGGGGCAGTCATGTAGCAGCCTTAAGAAGTATAAAAAATACAAAAACAGCTCTTTTGGCTTTAGCTATTGAAGAAACTACTACACAATTGCCACTAAAAATAAAATCAACCATTTTGAATGATGATTTCTGGAATATGATTGAAGCTTGCCTATTGATTTTAGAACCAGTAACTGGGCCCTTATTTCAACTTGAATCCAACAAATGTAACATTCACAATGCGTTTACAATATTCAAGGATTTAAAATCTAAACTGGAATTTATTTTGCCTGACATAAATATATTAAGTGAGGAGCACAAACAGCTTATTCTTGAAGCAGTTGAGAAAAGAACAGTTGACTGCATAAAACCTCTTCATTTAGCAGCCTACCTTCTAGATCCGAAAACACAAGGTGTTGGAATTAAATATCTAAGCCTTCCAAGAACGAAACAAAAAAAATATATATATATTATGGTCACACTTGCGTTACGTAGCTTCCTTCTCTCTGTTAAAATTCTCATCCGTGACAGCCATTGTAAAATTAATTTAATAAAGTTAATTAATGATCAAACGAACTTACTAATGAGCAACTTAATTCGACGCGATTAATTTGTTTACGATTTGTAGTCGAGTTTCCAGGATTCACCTTCACACGTTTGTTTAAAGTAGGGAATTTTTGTAAACCCACTGGCAACACCATTCCCCACCCCACACTGCCGGCGCAAGCGGTGCGGCGCGGCGTCTTCATTTTGTTCAAAGAAATACTCACCCTATTCTAAATACTCACCCATGCTTTTCACAAGTTTTGGGTGGGATCTGGGTGGGATATTATTAATCGCGTCGAATTAAGTTGCTCATATAATTATGATCGAACTTCACGTACAGGTAAGTTCGTTTGATCATTAATTATATATTCACAACTTAATTCTTAGCGATTAATTTGTTTACGATTTGTAGGATGTTTAGAGAATGAAAACAAAGTTGTGAAAATCATGTTTTATTAGACTGACAATTTAAATAACAACAATTTAACGGATTTAACTAATTGTTATTAACCACATGTTGATTAGAAAGAATGGCCTGACAAAAGTTGTCATTACTGATAGTAGGCCGATTATAGAAGCGCTGGCCTTGGAAGAGGAAGGCCTCGGGCCGCGGATGAGGCGTTTGCTCTCCGCGTGCCTTGTCCAGCGTCGTGTGCCGCTGCGGTGGAAGTCCGGAAAGCTGGTCTTGCTGCAGAAGGACGGCCGGCCAGAGGAGTCACCCTCGGCCTACCGCCCCATCGTCCTGTTGGATGAGGCGAGCAAGTTGCTGGAGCGAGTGGTTGCGGCTCGTCTCGTCCGGCACTTGGAGGAGGTAGGCCCGGACCTCAGCGACCGGCAATTCGGCTTCCGCCGCGGCCGGTCCACGCTGGACGCGGTCACGCGGCTGCGAACGCTGGCGGACGAGGCCGCCTCCCGGGGTGAGGTCGTGCTGGCGGTATCTTTAGATATCGCCAATGCGTTCAACACGCTCCCCTGGGAGGTGATTCGGTCGGCGCTTGCGCACCATGGGGTGCCACGCTACCTGGAAGGGTTCCTCGCGCACTACCTCAGCGCGAGAGAGGTAGTATATCCGGTCCCTGGCGGGTGGGGCCGTAGAGCGGTGTCGTGCGGTGTTCCACAGGGGTCGGTACAGGGTCCCCTCTTGTGGAACATCGGCTACGACTGGGTGCTGCGGGGCGCGAACCTATGGGGCGTCGGCTTGATCTGTTATGCCGACGACACCCTGGTAACGTCCCGCAGTAAAACGTACCGCGATGCGGCCGTGCTGGCCACGGCCGGAGTGGCGCACGTCGTGGCGAGGATTCGGCGGTTAGGCCTGGAGGTGGCCTTGCACAAGACCGAGGCCCTGTGTTTCCATGGGCCCCGGAACAAGCCACCTCCGGGAGCGCACATTGTCGTCGGAGGTGTGTCCATCGCCGTCGAGCCGAGTATCAAGTACCTCGGCCTTCTACTCGACGGTCGGTGGACATTCGCCGAACATTTCCGGCGACTTGTGCCGCGCCTGATGGGGGCCGCCGCTGCGCTAGGCAGCCTGCTCCCCAACGTCGGCGGACCGAGTGTCGCCTGCCGCCGCCTCTATTTAGGGGTGGTGCGGTCAATGGCCCTATACGGAGCTCCCGTATGGGCCGACGCTCTGACCCCACGCATAACGGCCCTGCTGCAACGACCGCAGCGGGCCATGGCGGTCAGAGCGGTGAGAGGGTACCGCACCATCTCGTGCGAGGCGGCGCGCGTGCTGGCGGCGAGTCCGCCGTGGGAGTTGGACGCTGAGGTGCTGGCGGCGGCCTACAGGCTAACCGCCGAATCCCGCGACGGCGGAAACCCATTCCCGGATGGAGTCCTCCGTTGGAGGGAGGATGCACGGGAGTCCCTCATCCGGGAATGGGCAATGAGGTTGGAGGATGGGTCGGCGAGGGCCGGCGGGCCGAGGCGGCGCACCGTTGGCGCCATCTGTCCGGTCCTAAAAAATTGGATAGGGAGGCGCCACGGTGCGCTTGACTACCACGTTGTGCAGGTGCTGTCCGGCCATGGGTGTTTTGGCTGGTACCTGCACAACGTGGCTAGAAGAGAGGAACGAGCGGAGTGCCACGAGTGCGGCTGCGCGGAAGACACGGCGCAGCACACGCTCGAGGATTGTCCGGCGTGGGCTGTGCCTCGCGCCGCGCTCGTGGCGGTTGTTGGTGACGACCTCTCGCTCCCGGCTGTTGTCAAACAGATGGTCGAGAGCGAGAGGTCGTGGGATGCGATGGCCTCCTTTTGCGGCGAAGTAATGACGCAGAAGGAGGCCGCGGAGCGGGTGAGGGAAGCGGATCCATCCGCCCCCCCGCTCCGCCGGAAAAGACCGGGCGGCAGGCGTTTGGCCTATGCCCGGCGACTGCCACCCTAACGGGGGCTTCCGGGCGGCGGTTTGGGGAAACCGCCGCCCATTGGAACGGAAGTCCCCAAGTGTTGCGGCGCGCCTAGTCATGTGCGCGCCGCCAACCGTGCCGTAGCCCAACAAGTGGGTCTTCGGACAACCGCCGGCGGGGTCACGGAAGTATCTTAGTTCCCGTGGCCCCGCCCATCTAGGCGGATGAGGTGGCAGTCAGTCAGGTTTTTAGTCGGTATACCCAAGTGGCATTTAGGGGGAGCCCGACAGACCCCCGTCGCTTCCCCAGCGGCGGGACATGCAGTAATGCATTTTCCTGACTATAAACAAAAAAAAAAAAAAAAAAAAAAAAAGGCCGATTATAGAAATTTGCGAAAACTGAAGAGGATTGACTCCACCCAGCAGTTTTTCGGATTACATCTAAGCTAACTCCTAATGTGTTAGCTTTGGAGGTGGCTGCATGCCGAGTACTATGCGCTGTAAATATCGATGTATCTAAGCCACTGCTTTTTAACGTCTCCTTAATCCATTGGCTTAATCTTTGTGATGAAATTTTACGATAGGGTTTTCGGTAGCTAATTAACAAATGTTCCTGATCTGAAGTGCGAAGAGTACTTGTTTTTTGAATGTATGTCAGTAAACAGCTAGCAGGACAAATACGCGCGTTTTCATTAAAAAATGATAATTTTAAAACTGGCTGTTCAGAATTTGTACTGGATGTTTTTATTCTATCTGGGATTTTTATTATGACTTCGTTATTCTGTGTTACATTAATATTACATAGTTTAATCATAGACAGTGTCTGTACTCGGTGTGCAGTCACGAGTGCTAATAAAGTTGTCAACTTTTTCGATAATGTTTCTAAATCTAGCGACTCATTGGGCCATTTATTACTTAAATAGTTCAAAACGATAATCGGATCCCACGTGATATTGTATTTAGGGGCAGTAGGCCTAAGATGAAAAACTCCCTTCATGAATCGCTTTACGCTGTCTTCATTAAGATATGCTGGTCCCAATAACAGGGATATTGCAGCTTTATGAGAATTAATTGTGTCGTATTGCGCTCCGTTATCGTAAATAGAAGACAAAAAATTTATTACGTTAGCTACTGATGGTTAGATAATTTATGTCATTAGACTTACAGTAATTGATCCAATTCCTGATACAACCGTTATACTGCTTATACGTATTATCTGTAAGGGACGCCATTATAATCTCAATTGATTTATTAGTTAAGGATCTTTGTGATAAAGATGTCCTGATAATTTCACGGCAACCATGGTAAGCGTCTGGCTCAAGTTGTGGGACGATCTGAAAGGAGATTTCAATAAATGACTACTGGGACTAAACAGTAAATAATCAGACACGGCGATTTTTTGAAGAACAGGAAACCAAGGCTGGGTTGGCCAATGTGGTACTATCATAATTCCTTTGGCCTTCTCAGCAATTATCTTTTGTAATGCTCTTTGTATAAGAGTAAATGGCGAAAATGCGTAAAAATATAATTTTGACCAAGGGATCGTAAAGGCATCGACAGTCCAAGCATCAGGATCACTTTTCCATGACACATATTTGGAACACTTTGCGTTACATCTACTGGCGAATAAATCTATATCTGGCTTGCCAAATTTCTGAACAATTTTTTGATAAGCATCATCGCACAGTTCCCATTCTGTGTCAGAAAATTTTTTGCGAGACAGTTGATCGGCCTCACAGTTGTCTCGCGTGTTTATATATGAAGCAAATACTATAATTTTACGCATTTCACACCACTGCCATATTTCTTTCAAATGCGGGTACTGAATGCTACCCATTCGATTAATACATGAAATAGCAGTAACATTATCAATTCGCAGCAATATCTCACACTCCGACATAACTTTTGCAAAGGTTTTTAACCCGAAAAAAGCAGCTTTTAATTCCAGAACATTAATATGATTCTTTGTTTCGTCTTTTTTCCAAAAACCATGAACTTCATTGTTATCACAATAAGCGCCCCATCCACTAGCAGAAGCGTCAGAAAAAATTTATAATTCGAACCGATTGAATCTAAATGGATTATAATTTGTTTCTATGTTTTTTAACCACCATTTAATATCACTGTTTAATTGTTTCGGTAAACTAATTACTTGATCATAACTACTATTTTGGAGAAGACGAAGGTACTTGTATCGTTCGAACTGTTCGGTATAAAGCCATCCATAACGAATGGCTGGACATACTGATGTCAATAGACCTATGAACTGTGCAAAATCACGCAATTTACATTGTTTAATTGATCTAAATTTACACAACAGATTTTTTACTTTTATTACTTTATTTTCTGGTAATTTTAATGCCATATCATTGGAATCAAACACAAAGCCAAGATATTTGCATCGCTGGCTTGGTGTTAAACTGCTTTTTTCGTAGTTAATTATGAACCCAAGCTCATGAAGTAGATTAAGTGTGTAAGTAACATTATTCTGACATTCAGTGTAACTTCTTCCAATGCAAAATATATCATCCAGATAAATTACAGAGACGAAACCATTTAATCTTAATAGCTCCATAACAGGTTTCAGTATTTTCGTAAACACATAAGGAGCAGTAGACAAACCAAATGGTAGACAGTTAAATTCGTATAACGACTTTTTGTATTTAAATCTGAGAAATTTTTTATGATCTTTGTGCATCGGTACTAAAAAGTAAGCGTCCTTCATGTCTATAGATGCCATGAAACAATTTTTGGTTACAAGTTTGGACGCTGTCCTATAGTCCTCCATTTTAAAATGACTGGTTCTTATAAATTTATTTAAACATTTTAAATTTAAAATAAATCTTTTGTCTCCATTTGGTTTTGGTACCAAAAATACGCTGGAAATAAACTCTCCTTTTGTGTGTGTACATTTTGATATGGCTCCTATTTTCAATAAAGAGTTTATGGAGTCTATAAAGTTATTATCCTCAACATGTGATCTTGGGTGTACACTAGGTATGTCCGGACGGAAAGGAGTCGATTGAAAGGGAATTTTATAACCCATAATCCAAGACAATATAGTGGAGTCACATGTTATTTCTTCCCACTTAGAAATATATCGTTTAAGCCGACCTGAATATGATACCTCAAAATCTATCGTCTCCTGCCGCTGCTGGTGCCTGCCGACCGCTCCGATGTCTCCCGCTGTCCCCGCTGTTGAGAGTTGAAGTGCGTCGTTGGCGGTGCACGCTGCGCTTGTCTTGGCCTGTTGTTCGGGTAGTCTGTCTTGGGGGTTATTTTGCGAGGCATAGTCCTCCAGTTTAAACGAGCCTTTGAGTTCTTGTTTGTTTTAATGAAATTGTTTTTATTAAAAACATTCGGTTTATCGTTTCGTGTCTGCTTGAGATCATCCGCAGATCTTTTAATAGTCTTGGCAGATTTTAGCTTATCAGAGATATTTTCTCCGAATAACAGCTTGTCGCGTTTTGCTTCGGTGAGAGTATCCTTCATATCTGGATTAATGGATGATATAATGAAACCACGACGGGTTCTAGTATCATTAAAGTGGCTATCGCAGAGAAGTCTGCATGCATCACTTATTGGTTTTAAGATAGAGGTATGACTATCCTTAGAAATTAGACGTTCAATACCCTGGTTAATGGCCGCAATAGCGATCGATAACTGGTTCTGCTTTGTTAAAAGAGCAGTGTCTCTTTTTACCATATTGTCAGCCAATGCAACCTTAACTTCCGCATTAAGTGACGGCGTTATAAGCATGTCGCAATTTGAAGGAATTAAGTATTCGGTCATAATCTTTTCTTTAATATCTTTAGGTAATCCTTTCGAAAGGATTTCTTGCCATCGAGATGCTAAATCCTTGTGTATTGGCTTTCCAAAAGCGATATCTGACTTTGGTGCATCTCCTAGTAAGGCGAGTATATCGCTGTCTAGATCTGGCTCTGTTGCGCCCTGAGAATTGGACGGTTCTGGGGCCTGAGATGTCGAAGGTATATCACACGATACCGGTTGTATATTTTCGACCTGGTCTGTAGATCCATTTGATTCATCGCGAATATTGTCGACTCCTAAAATAAGCCATTGATATCGTTAGATAATCGGTATAAAATACACGTATGTGAGTATACGCGTAAAGCATGGCAAAAGAAAAGTGACAGATTGCCCAGTTGGCGTCTCGCATCACATAAGTACATTAAAATGTTAATTTAATTTACATTTAATGTACTATTAGTCATATTAGGTGACAGAGATAGCCCAGGTGGCGTCTCGCATCAAAAAATAAAATAATACAAAATTGTAGGGTGGGTAGATTCGTTTAACAAAAAACGATTTGTTTAAATTACTAACCTCTGTTCTCTGAATCTGATTCAGAATCGCTGTCTGAATATATAACAAAACGTTTGTGTCGTTTCGATTTTTTCAGTAATTGTGTTTCTAATTCCTTAATTTTAATTCTTATTTCGTCACTGCTATCGTTACGTTTTCTTTTTGGCATAATTTCGACCTTGAATAACCTCGTTGAGTATTAATATGTAGTGTACGTGCGAAGGCTTGAGCACGGAAACACGGAAAGAAGACGCCGCGCCGCACCGCTTGCGCCGGCAGTGTGGGGTGGGGAATGGTGTTGCCAGTGGGTTTACAAAAATTCCCTACTTTAAACAAACGTGTGAAGGTGAATCCTGGAAACTCGACTACAAATCGTAAACAAATTAATCGCTAAGAATTAAGTTGTGAATATATTGTGAAAGACTTTACCGTGAAACACATTTTGCCAAGCACGTGCTCGACTTGTCGGAGCAGTTTCGTTGTGTTTTATAAAATCTTCACAATTTACCATGTCGTCGAACAACTCGCTGGCATTAATAGAAAAATTAACCGGCCGCGATAATTACGCCACATGGCGATTTGCCGTGAAAACATACCTTCAGCATGAAGAGTTATGGGATTGTCTTGATTGATTGATTGTGACACCAAAGCGCGATCGAAAATAATACTACTTGTCGATCCTGTCAACTACATCCACATACAGGAATCGCGCACGGCAAAGGAAGTATGAGAAAATTTGTCCCGTGCGTTCGACGACTCGGGACTTACACGCCGGGTTGGTCTCCTGCGAGACTTATGCAATACTACATTGGCTGGATGTTCAAATGTAGAAGAATACGTGAGCAAAATAATGACGACAGCACATAAGTTAAGGAATATTGGCTTTCATGTGGACGATGAATGGCTCGGCACACTGCTGCTCTCCGGGCTCCCAGAAAGTTATAAGCCAATGATAATTGCACTAGAAAGTTCTGCAATGAAAATCAGTTCTGATTCTGTAAAATCAAAGATACTACAAGATGTCAAACAAACAGGAATTGACTCTTCAGCTTTTGTCACAAATCAGAAGTTTCATAACAAACACAATTTCAGAAAATTTTCAAAAGGTCCTCGCTGCTATTCATGTAACAAATATGGTCATAAGAGTCCAGAGTGCAAATCAAAACCTAATAAGGATCAGAAGTCTCACGTGAGTAAACAAGACAGTTCATCTTACGCTGCAGTATTAATAGCTTCTTCTGACTGCTCCGATGCCTGGTATGTTGATTCCGGCGCTTCTGTACACATGACAAAGCACAAAAACTTATTTAAAGAAGAAATGATTCCACACATAAAAAGCATTAAAGTGGCAAACAATAATATATTACCTGTTCAAAGCAGCGGAAAAATAAGTTTGTGTGTTTATAATGAAAAGGACCAAGAAAATGATATTCTATTTACAAATGTGTTATATGTTCCAGAACTTGCTACTAACTTGCTGTCAGTAAGTCAGATTATTAATAATGGTGGCCAAGTAAAATTTAATGAGAATGGCTGTGCTATTTTAAACAGAAACAATATTGTAGTAGCGACAGCAAGCTTCACTACATAGTATAAAACAAAGTCGCTTTCTCTGTCCCTATGTCCCTTTGTATGCTTAAATCTTTAAAATTACGCAACGGATTTTGATGCGGTTTTTTTAAATAGATAGAGTGATTCAAGAGAAAGGTTTTTATGTATAATACATTCCAAAATTCCCACGGGAAAGCGGGATACACGCAAACGAAGTTGCGCGGGTTTCGCTAGTAATAAATAATATGTACCGATTGAATATGCCTGGTGGCAATGCATGCATATCAGATGTTATTGAGCAAGATACTTACCTATGGCACCAGAGAATGGGGCACCTAAACTTTCAAAGTATGAAGAAATTGACTGAGAATACCGCTGATTTAAAACTTAACCAAGTCAAAGAGAACATAAAGTGTATAACGTGTCAGGAAGGAAAACAAACACGTCTGCCATTCAGAAGTCAGGGGTCTCCGAGTAAAGGCCTATTAGAATTAATACACTCAGATGTTTGCGGACCGATGGAGACTCAGTCATTAGGTAAGGCCCGATACTTTGTGACATTCCTAGATGATTATTCAAAAAGAATATTTGTATACACCATGTATAACAAGTCTGAAGTCTTAGAAAAATTTAAGAAACAAGCCGAGAATCAGTTAAATTGCAAAATTAAAATTCTCAGATCAGATAATGGGCTTGAATATGTCAATGGAAATTTTTCAAACTTTCTCAAAGATGCAGGAATAATACATCAAACAACCACTCCTTACACACCAGAACAAAATGGTACAGCAGAACGCATGAACCGGACTTTGATAGAAAAGGCTAGATGTATGATGTTGAATGCTAACTTGCCAAAAATGTATTGGGCCGAAGCAATTCACACAGCCGCATACATTGTGAACCGCTCTCCAACCAGATCTCTTTCTTACAAGACACCGGTTTCTTACAAGACACCGGAGGAGAAGTGGACAGGACAAAAACCCAGTGTCAGTCATATGCGTACGTTTGGATGTGAGGCAATGGTCCATCTACCAAGAGAAAAGAGAAAGAAACTTGACTCAAAATCACAAAAACTACTTTTCATTGGTTACTGTGAGAACACTAAAGGATACCGATGTCAACAGTTAAAAGAGATTATGTTCCGATTGAATTAACCATTAATGAAGAAGTAGAAGAAGTTTCAAGCGATGACTCATTTAACACGCTGACTGGAAGCCCGTCACAATTCGACAGTGAGTACATCCCCGATGAACCAGAATCTTCACCTGAAAATCATAACACTGAAAGAGTAAGAACAAGAAGACAATGTTTAATTGATAAAAACAAAGAAGAGGGTTCTTACCTATGTTATGACACACAATTACTAGCTAATGATGTTCCAGATAATTACGAAAACGCTATAAAGTGTGTTGATGCTCCAAAATGGATAAAATCAATAAATGAAGAACTCGATGCCCATCGACTGAACAACACATGGACACTAGTAGACAAGACTCCCGATATGAGATTAATTGGATGTAAATGGGTGTTTCGCATCAAGGACGAACCTTCCGGGCAACGCTACAAGTCTCGTCTTTGTGCAAAAGGGTACTCACAGACCAAAGGTATTGATTACCAAGAAACATTTGCTCCAACAACAAGGTATGATTCTATACGTTTATTATTAACAGAAGCTGTTCAGCACAATCTACAAATAATTCAATTAGATATAAAGACAGCCTTCCTTTATGGTGAACTAGAGGAAGATATATATATATCGGATAGCCTAGCGGTAATTCGATGTGCAATTCAACATCACAAGGGCGTAACGAGGGTAGTCGGTGATATGAGAGAAACAACAGTTTTAGTTCTACTTAAAGAATGTTTATTGAATTTACTAGCACTTCGGAATGACCACTGATGGAAAAGAAATGCCGCAAGAAAAACATCAGTCTAGGTCTTTTTTTCAATCGCTGTTACAACACAAATGTTATTAGGTACAGTTTCTTAATATAACTCAATACAAAATAGACACTAGGTAAAACGCGACAGTTCCGTGACTACGAGTACTACTCTCTATGGCGCGCCAAAGCAACGTTTTCTCAACACGCCGCTAGATGGCGCACCCTCGTTCCGCCTAGCGTCCATGTCCATACTCATGACCGTATGCGACACTGCGACACGGCCATTCTGCAAGACACGCGTCCTCGCGTGTGATTCTGAAACAATCAACACTCACACAGCATCACAACGTTTGGTCACTCCTGACCACACATAGGACTTTCTCTCTAACTCAAATCCAAAGTTTCAATATCAAGTCAAATTTACTTCTATTCTAAGTAAACACACTTAGCTTAGCAAATCAAGTACCTAACCATGAAGAGCTTAGTACCAATAATGAAAATAAAATCAATTAACAACCGAATATAACGGAGTTCGTCAAAAGCAAGGTGCCATAACCATCCCCGTGGTTACAGCTGATCATCCCTGTGACCAACCACTAGATCATCCCTGTGACCTTGTTTCATCAAACAATCGACGGCGCCACCCAGCGGTGGCGCGTGCGTAACTTTGCATTGCATTTATTTATTCGTCACAACTATAATCGTAGTATGGCACATCTACCTTTTACAAAATTAAATATAAAATAAATAAGCTACTTTATAAACTACCACCATTTCGGAAGCAAAGCAAATTCACCACTGGGGAAAAGAAATGGCGAAAGAAACCCAGTTACGGCCTTTTTTCCATTATTATTGTTATTGTTTTTTATTCATTTTTTCATTAATTTATTTTAATATTGTTACAGTGTTTAGAATACATACAACTGGTAATAGCAAATTGAACAACAATGAGCCTTTTATATAGCGAGAATAATCGCATGATGACGTCTACCTTTCCTTTAATTATAAAAATGACACTAATTAAGGTAACAATTTAACCTTTCGCAAGACACGTCCAAATGATAGCCACTGATAATAATCATACATACATAATTAATTTGGTCTTATTTTAGTATGACAGTTAAACAAAACATTTTCGCGTCTCCTTTTAAGTAGCCTATATTATATCATTAAATAAAGTTAAGAAGTTAATCTAAACAATGTTAGCAAAATATAAAACAGTAATGACTGCAGTTTCACAGTTCAAAAGTATCTAATAATGTAGAATTATAATAACTTGAACCAAGCAACTTGTTAGTTAAAATAAAGAGATATAGTTTAATACTACAAGTAGTTAGTTATAGCTGAATATAAGATACATTTAATTTGTTACCTTATAGTGAGTTATTACATAAGACTGGATGAAACTATTCCACTGCTAACAATGATTTAATTTAATGAAATTATATTTTCATTTTGGACTATTCCACTAGTACTCTATCAATTGAAAACTTTAATGTAAGATCATTATAAAACAAATAAAATTAATTAAAATTTGCTTCAAATTATCCTAGCTTTATACCGTGCTTATGAATTACAAACAACAACAGTCTGTCTATTCAAATTCTACGTTTCAAACTAGATAAATTAGGTTTATATCATAAGTCATAAATAACAAATGATATGTATAACCATAACATTTCCTCCAAACTTTATAATAATTTGATTTCATAATATGTCACACAACAACAACTATATGTATTTAAATTCCAAACGTTTTAATCGTTTGTTTGTAATTTCATAAAACGTTTACATCGTTTGTTTTGTACACATTGTATCACAAATAACAAATACCTATGTACATAATTCTCAAAATTACATTAAACTGAAATCCAAACATTGCAATGCAAGTTTCAGTTAAGTATACTGTTTACTCAGTTCTCTTGACCTTAACATACTACAATACAATGTATTGCATTACTCTTCATGCCAATACACCAACTCAAGCCTATCATCCATAGGCATCGAGTCATACTCTATGATAATGGGGAATGTAAACAGACACATTTTAATTAGATCACCCTAAATATGACAAAACACATTAAATTCACTATACTTTTTGATTGAAAATTGTAACTTTCGTTTCCATTTGTTCCCATATTTTATCATTTTTATAATATTAGAATTATTGCCAGAATCCCTGGACATTTACCCAGAAAAGGGCTTATAGGCAAATAATTATGTATCTATTATATGCATATGACATTTTCCGGCCAATGACATTTGCCACTTTATATTGTGTGGGTAACGATTCAGATGAGACACTGATCAGTGTTTATAGGTCACTGTGCTTGATCTAGGATCAGCCATGTTGGGCCTAGCCACCATAAAGTGTATGACTGCAAAGATTGAGGCATGACACCTAGATTCATCAAGTCTGCTGGATTCCGCTTTGTATTAATATAATACCAGTCAGTACCTGAGATGGAGTTAGCGACTTGCATGAGTCGATGTGAGACACGAGAACGATATATATCGTGTTCGTGTTTGTATTAGTGATGCACCGATTCCTGTTTTGGGGATTCGGATTAAGATTAGGATTATTGAGGAGAGGAAATGCTAACTGACTTGAAGTACCTCATAATATGACTCTATTTATTGGTTATAATATAATTATTAATATTCAAAATTAATAACAGATAAGTTTTTGTTTAAAAACACAGCATTTGCAAATTATTAGGGTTCTCTTTTGCGAGTTTGAATTTTTGTTCGATGGCAAAGACAAAGGGATTAGAACCCTAAGATTAATCGTAAAATGCTGATAATCGGCGATTAGGATTGATCCGAATCCTAATCGTTGCATCACTAGTTTGTATGGGGTTTTGATCTATTTTGGGAAAAGAAGAGAAAAGAAGATTTTGTTAATTCATAAATTATAAATTGTGGCCATAAACCTATTAGCTAATTTGGATAAGTAGAACGTTCCACACAATTCTAAAATGGCTCACCAACTGGCTAGTGAGAGATTATTTGGAAGGTATAAATAAATAAATAAAATAACTACTTTTGGTACTGTTCTTAACGAACTACCGCTGGTATTGTTTTTTTTTATTTTTTTTATATATAAATATATAATTTTTTTTTTTTTTTACCAACTACCACTGGTATTTGTTTTTTATTTTCTATTTTTTTTTATATATTTTTTTTATTTTTTTTTTATTATTATTATTTATTTAATTTTATTTTTATTTTTTTATTTTTTTACCAACTACCACTGGTATTTGTTTTTTGTTTTCTATTTTTTTATTATTTTTTTTTTATTATTATTATTATTGTGCCATACTACGATTATAGTTGTGACGAATAAATAAATGCAATGTAAAGTTACGCACGCGCCTCGCTAGGTGGCGAGTCAGGGCGAGCACTTTTGCCCAGGCTTAGCTACGGGACGGACGCGTGCGGAACGGGGCATTGGAATATAGCAAACGTTATTGTGTTTTATTACGAACCAAACAGTGGACATCACAGTGGCGACGAGGATGGGATAGGTAAGAGAATATTGTCCACACATTAATAAAAACCATAGGAGAAAATAGTTATCTATTTGACCTTAATGTTCTTATGCAATAGTAGACATTTTGCAGTAAAAGAACCTACAAAGTGTATGAATATATAAAAAATACTGGATATTTGTGTATTCGTCATTAATTAAATCATAAATTTCTTTCAATCAAAATTTATCAACGCTAAATTTAAATCTAGTTAGTAACGAGTAATGGCCATGCACCTCCTTTGCATAATAATTATGATATGCGCCGGGTGGTCGAACGCAGTGCGTTTTACTTCTACCTACTTTTATTTACACTTTGTTGAGAGGTTTAAGATATTTATTTCTCATAAAAAATTGCAATGTTAATTACTTATACGAGAAAACAATTTATGTACACAAAGTAGTCTTAACAATAATATATGTAGTCGATCGACGTGTGTCGTTGATAGACGTATCAATAACTGACGAATGGTTAGTATAACGAATAGACTAACCAGTATGGTAGATAGATAGAAACTCCATACTAATGTCAAAAAAAAAAATAAAAATAAAAATAAATAAATAAAAAAATATTAATCAATTTGAAACGATTTCAAATCACTACATTGCAATGCAATAAAGCACCTAAAGGCAAGCCAATCTGATACAAACACAATCATTGAAATTGACTGGAAATCCTGTGCCAAGTATACTGGAACAGAATACAGTCGGAATATAATAGTGGCAAAAAATCAGCACACAAAAAGTTCATCAACGTATCGCAATGGTATATCAAGTTGTTGTTTATCAAGTAGGTATTTTTGAATTTTGTTCTAAAAGTAATTTTGCTATGAAGTAATCGCAAAGGAGGGGGTATGTTGTTCCAACATTTTGTGACTTGATAACGAAAACTACCTCTGAAAGCTGTTGTTTTGTGCGAGTGTACCGCCAATAAAAATCGATTCGGTCGCGTACTATAAAAAGAATGTGAAAGAGGAAATTTAAGCTTAGAATATAGGTATTGTGACCGTTTAAATTTTAGAAGGTCAAATAATAGATGATCAAACGAACTTCTAGGTGAACTTCGATCACTATTATAAGAACCGCTTCATTGAAGATATAATTATTAACCACGTAGTCCCTTTAATCTACAGGCAACATTCGCACATTGTAAAAAGTATCTCAATTGACTAAAGAAGGCGCGGTAGTAGGGAGTCCGGCGCCATGACAGTCTCATTCTTTTTAGAGCAGCAGCAAAAGAAACAAAACTTGCTTGGGTTTATGGAGATTCTCCATGGGGTGGGATGGGTAATTATATCTTCAATGAAGCGGTTCTTATAATAGTGATCGAAGTTCACCTAGAAGTTCGTTTGATCATCTATTATAATTCACCGCTTCATTTTCGATATAATTATTAACCACGTAGATGTTAAGAGCTCTCAAGTTTTGTTTTATTTGAATAGGTAAATAATACTAAAAGTATTATAATAATCATATAGATTTATTCAGAACTTTGTTTTAACTAGCAAATTGTATGAACATAATGTAAATTCTCTTTTTTATTCGTTTATTTGTACACATATAAGAATCAAAAATAATTAATAACATTATAATGAGTAAACAGACCTTGCAAATGCAGATTCATTTGTCATAGGCCTATGATAGAAGCGAGCAAAAGTTTGCGAGCGTTCGGTCCAGCCCGCAGCGTTTAGGATGGCTTCTGTGTTTAGGCCAGCGGCGCTGGCAGCGGATGTGGACGCATGTCGTGTGCTATGCGCACTATACACATTCATATCAATTCCGCTTTCGCTCAACACTTGCCTAATCCACCGACTAACCGTCTGTGTCGTTGCAGCTCTGTGTGGACTTTTATGGGTAAGTAAAAGTGTTCCCGTGTCAGCCGTTCTCTTATTTCTTGTTATAGAAATATAATCTTTGAGAGCGGATGCAGGGCAAATATTAGTATTATTGATAAAGTAAGGTAAAAACAATAGAGGTTGTTTACGTCCTGGACCTGAAGTCTTGATGAGGTCGGTTATCATAATTCTAATACCATTATCCTGAATTAAAATATTCTCAATCTTTATACTTGTTAATGTCTGTACCCTGTGTCCAGTGCAAATAGCTAATGAAATGACTACTTTTTTAGTAAGTTTATCCAATGATAAATCTGTGTTAGGGTACCATGTACCAATAAGGTTTAAGACCAATTGTGGATCCCAAGTTTGCGAATACTTGGGAGTGGGTGGCTTTCGTCTGAAGGCACCTTTTAAAAGTCGCTTAATGCTGTCGTCAGCACTTAGTTTACTAGATAAAAGTAACGATAAAGCCGATCGATGGCTATTTATAGTACCATACGAAGAGCCTTTGTTAAATTGGTCTGTTAAAAACAGTAGGATAGATTTGATATCACAGACCTTCCAATCTAATTTCTTATCCTCACAGAAATTCCACCAGAGCTTCATCGACACATTGTATTGTTTGAGCGTGTTAGGCGCGAGTGAAGCTAACATCAAGTCTAGGGATTCAGCTGGCGTGCCACGGTGTTGCCAGGCTTTCCGCAAAGCCTCGCTGCAGCCAGGGTAAGAGTCATGTGCAACAGATGTGAAACTCTGAAATATAACCGTAATAATCTTTTATTAGGTTTCCATACAATTTATCTCTGAATCTAAAAGTTCATTAAGTAAAACTGCGATCTATCGAGATTCACACTATAGGCAAATATCCTTAGTGAGGGAACTATATGCCCCCGTTCTATTAACATAACTAATAGTAGTGGTATTTATTGTCGATACACAACAATATAGCACAATCATGGCAAATACTCGCAAAGCTATACGAGACCGATATATACAGTCATTAATTCCAAAAAATATATAATTTTAAGGTCGTAATTATTATATTTTCGAAGAGTTAAAATCTTGTATCTAATCAGCTATACTTTATAGCTAAAGAAGACGTAACAAGACCACTTTTATGTAAACTCGAGAACTTTTCTAAAGATTGTGCAATATTCTTGCGTTCTTCATGAAATTGTCAAATCGTGCGAGTTAAATAGAAATCCCAAAAAGTACAGAGATGTGAATTGATAGTTGTAAACTATTTTTCTCATAGTTGATAATAAACCCAAGGTCACAAAAAAGTTTGAGAGTAGCTTCTATATAACTGTTTTTGAAATAAACTGAATTCAACATGGCACATAATGGTCTTATTGTTCCTAATCCTAATAACTTATTCATAGCTATGAACATATTGCTACTTTCTTCAAGTGACCAGTTGTAACTTGGTTCAACTTTTTAACCTCTTTCGAAAAAGGTATAAAATAATCGTCACTTATTCACGATAGAACAATTTGATTGTTCGTAATGTTTGTCCAGTCATTATACAATTTATCTATGCTACCTGCATGTATGTACCTCAGTCGTTACTGCTGAGGAGGTCGGTTCCTCGTCTGAGGAAGCAACTTGTTGTTCATTGTGTTCCCGGGTGGCCTGCGTGTAGCTGGCGGTGGCATCCTCGCACCTCCCCTCCCCCCCCTTCTTGCAAACAGGTAGCGAGGAGGTGCGTTCCAATTTCCCGGCTGGACCGGACGAGCGACCGTTGACTGAAGTGTGACTGGTTCCTGAGTTATTGCCGTCTTTTTTATTTGCTGGCCTTGTTTTTCAATGGCCTTGCTGGCTTTTATCTTTTCGCCAAGAGAAGACCCGAACAAGGTGTCATCTCTTTCAGTTTCTTGTAAGACATGCAAGAACTTTTTGTCCAAACTAGGGGTAATTAATTTCATTCTGTCTTTAGTTAAGGCATAATGTAAATCAGATAAAATGCGACAACTATCGCTAAAGCATTTAAGCGCCTCTATTTTATTATCTCCTTTTAATAGGATATCCATTCCCTTATTAACAGCTGTGATACCTACACCTAGCTGTTGTTGAAAATTTGTAATTTTCTTATCTCTTTCTCTAACAATGTCTGATATCGCTGCAGATATCTCAGCGTTTAACTTAGGTGCAAGTAATAACTTACAATTACCAGGTATACGATAAGACTTTAACATACTGTCTTTGTTTTCCTTGACTAGCCCTTTGCGAAGCAGGGGCTGCCATAAACTAGCCAAATTATCATGTATATTTGGACCAAAGTCTGGAATATCTGATGTAGACTCACCCAGAGCAAGTAACAGTTCTGGATCTTTATCTAAGTTGGCCGACTGAGGATCGGGTAGACTTAATGTGTACGCGGCTTCACCTTCTAGTGGGGCTCCGGCGACACACTCGAGATCATTTCTTACTTCGTCACTCAATTTCTCAAGATTTGATTCTGTCATGATCTCCGAGTTAACCTGGAATATTTCCTCTTGGCTGTTCAGATTTATCTGATTTATTACCATCGTTTGATCTACAAACGAAAAAATAAAAATATTTTTATTAAGTGGGTAGTTACAATAAAATAATTTATAAATATTCTGTAAAATATTACGTAATTATCCTTAGGATAAAACGTACTCATATTAATATTATTAGTACACAAAAGTAGGTACTTCGAGATTCACTCGCAGTTAATCTCAATCTTTTAAATGAGTTTGAGCACCTAATGTACTCCCGAGTTTAGCTCGCAGCTAAGCCCATATTGACATATTAGTACGACAAAAGTACTTCGAAATTCACTCGCAGTTAATCTCGATTTTTTATGTATTTATTTATTTCACTAATGTACATGATTATGAGCACATAATGTACTACCGAGTTTAGCTCGCAGCTAAGCCCGTTATCGTGATTGACTCGCAGTCAATCCCGATTTTTATTATAATGTAAACCAAAATAAAAGGTTACATAAATACCTGCGTTAGTGTTTTTATTTTCATCGTCAGAATATAAAACTCCCGATCTACGATGAATTTTATTCTTCTCTAATTTTCTAATCTTTTTCTGATATCTTTCGATTTTTTCCTGCGCTGTACGTTTAGGCATTTTTGAAGCGTATGCAGCGCGTGCGTTCGTTGCCTCGCACAAAAAAGGAATGAGACTGTCATGGCGCCGGACTCCCTACTACCGCGCCTTCTTTAGTCAATTGAGATACTTTTTACAATGTGCGAATGTTGCCTGTAGATTAAAGGGACTACGTGGTTAATAATTATATCGAAAATGAAGCGGTGAATTATAATAAGCAAGCAAGATGCAGTTTTCTGCGCGAATTCATGTTTAAAATGGCAGCGCTGTTTAAATATGGTGTAATGTGTGAGCGAGGTGGAATGTGGTACCTACATGAATACCAAATTAAGATCACATTGACCATGGATAAATAAATTATTTCTATGGTCGATCCTTGGTCGATACAATTTACGTACGGTCAGGAGCAGGTCGACCTTTACATATTGGACTTTGTACCGTTCTTAAGTTCTATATCATAAGAGCCAAAATTGTACATGCACAATGAAATTGAATATCAATCAAGTTCTATATACTGGTCAAATTGTAGGCGATCAGTACAAGTATGTACGAAATTCTATGAGTAAACGGGGTAGGTAATCTAAAAGCAGATCACGAAATACTAATCGCACATTTTAATAATGGGTATCCTAAGTTATTAAATTTTTAATATATTTTATAAGTTACTCATTTCAAAGGTTCATGCAGGGTATATTTAGGACCTAAATCTATAGTAGTGCATTAGGGTCTTCCTAAATTAATACACTATCTCAATATCAATGTTAAATAAAAAAAATAATAAGGGAATGAAATTAGATGACGATTATTATACTTACTCTGAATAATTATTATTTCTTATTATAGTAGATACCTACCTACAGTACCTACCCTCACATTTCACATACGATTGCGAACATATTTTACATTGTGACCATAATACGTTGCAAATACATTTATCACCTACCCACCCAAGTCACTCAAAAAATATAATTGGATCAAATAACCAAATGTTTCAAAGGGAAACCTGTCAATTCCAATTTGGATCATGTGATGTCCACTGTTTGGTTCGTAATAAAACACAATAATGTTTGCTATATTCCAATGCCCCGTTCCGCACGCGTCCGTCCCGTAGCAGCCGCTGGGCCAAAGTGTTGGGTGGCGCGTGCGTAACTTTGCATTGCATTTATTTATTTATCACAACTATAATCGTAGTATGGCACATCTACCTTTTACAAAATTAAATATAAAATAAATAAGCTACTTTATAAACTACCACCATTTCGGAAGCAAAGCAAATTGACCACTGGGGAAAAGAAATGGCGAAAGAAACCCAGTTACGGCCTTTTTTCCATTATTATTGTTATTGTTTTTTATTCATTTTTTCATTAATTTATTTTAATATTGTTACAGTGTTTAGAATACATACAACTGGTAATAGCAAATTGAACAACAATGAGCCTTTTATATAGCGAGAATAATCGCATGATGACGTCTACCTTTCCTTTAATTATAAAAATGACACTAATTAAGGTAACAATTAACCTTTCGCAAGACACGTCCAAATGATAGCCACTGATAATAATCATACATACATAATTAATTTGGTCTTATTTTAGTATGACAGTTAAACAAAACATTCTCGCGTCTCCTTTTAAGTAGACTATATTATATCATTAAATAAAGTTAAGAAGTTAATCTAAACAATGTTAGCAAAATATAAAACAGTAATGACTGCAGTTTCACAGTTCAAAAGTATCTAATTATGTAGAATTATAATAACTTGAACCAAGCAACTTGTTAGTTGAAATAAAGAGATATAGTTTAATACTACAAGCAGTTAGTTATAGCTGAATATAAGATACATTTAATTTGTTACCTTATAGTGAGTTATTACATAAGACTGGATGAAACTATTCCACTGCTAAACAATGATTTAATTTAATGAAATTATATTTTCATTTTGGACTATTCCACTAGTACTCTATCAATTGAAAACTTTAATGTAAGATCATTATAAAACAAATAAAATTAATTAAAATTTGCTTCAAATTATCCTAGCTTTATACCGTGCTTATGAAATACAAACAACAACAGTCTGTCTATTCAAATTCTAGGTTTCAAACTAGATAAATTAGGTTTATATCATAAGTCATAAATAACAAATGATATGTATAACCATAACATTTCCTCCAAACTTTATAATAATTTGATTTCATAATATGTCACACAACAACAACTATGTTCGACGACCTCCGTGGCGTAATGGTTACCACGCCAGACCGCCACCCAGGAGGTCCCGGGTTCGATCCCCGGTCGGGTCATGATGAAAAACGAACTTTTTCTGATTGGCCTCGGGTCTTGGATGTTTATCTATGTATGTATTTGTTATAAAATATAATATCTTTGAGTTAGTATCCCTTATCACAAGTTTCGAACTTACTTTGGGGCTAGCTCAATCTGTATGAATTGTCCCTATATACTATGTATGTATTTAAATTCCCAACGTTTTAATCGGTTGTGTGTAATTTCATAAAACGTTTACATCGTTTGTTTTGTACACATTGTATCACAAATAACAAATACCTATGTACATAATCCTCAAAATTACATTAAACTGAAATCCAAACATTGCAATGCAAGTTTCAGTTAAGTATACTGTTTACTCAGTTCTCTTGACCTTAACATACTACAATACAATGTATTGCATTACTCTTCATGCCAATACACCAACTCAAGCCTATCATCCATAGGCATCGAGTCATACTCTATGATAATGGGGAATGTAAACAGACACAACTTAATTAGATCACCCTAAATGTGACAAAACACATTAAATTCACTATGCTTTTTGATTGAAAATTGCAACTTTCGTTTCCATTTGTTCCCATATTTTATCATTTTTATAATATTAGAATTATTGCCAGAATCCCTGGACATTTACCCAGAAAAGGGCTTATAGGCAAATAATTATGTATCTGTTATATGCATATGACATTTTCCGGCCAATGACATTTGCCACTTTATATTGTGTGGGTAAGGATTCAGATGTCTGGTTAAACTCAAGACACTGATCAGTGTTTATAGGTCACTGTGCTTGATCTAGGATCAGCCATGTTGGGCCTAGCCACCATAAAGTGTATGACAGCAAGGATTGAGGCATGACACCTAGATTCATCAAGTCTGCTGGATTCTGCTTTGTATTAATATAATACCAGTCAGTACCTGAGATGGAGTTCGCGACTTGCATGAGTCGATGTGAGACACGAGAACGATATATATCATGTTCGTGTTTGTATTAGTGATGCACCGATTCCTATTTTGGGGATTCGGATTAAGATTAGGATTATTGAGGAAAGGAAATGCTAACTGACTTGAAGTACCTCATAATGGCTCATAATATGACTCTATTTATTGGTTATAATATTAATATTCAAAATTAATAACAGATAAGTTTTTGTTTAAAAACACAGCATTTGCAAATTATTAGGGTTCTCTTTTGCGAGTTTGAATTTTTTGTTCGATGGCAAAGACAAAGGGATTAGAACCCTAGGATTAATCGTAGAAATGCTGATAATCGGCGATTACGATTGATCCGAATCCTAATCGTTGCATCACTAGTTTGATGGGGTTTTGATCCATTTTGAGAAAAGAAGAGAAAAGAAGATTTTGTTAATTCATAAATTATAAATTGTGGCCATAATACCATAATATGTCATAGCTAATTTGGATAAGTAGAACGTTCCACACAATTCTAAAGTGGAATGGGTTTTTTTTTTTACAAACTACCACTGGTATTTGTTTTTTTTTTTTTTTTTTTCACCAAGTCACTCAAAAATATAATATATATTCCGGTTGTCAATACAAGATCATTTTTTGATATCATTTTCATGATATAGACATTTTTATTTTATTTTTTTTCCGGTTTTCACCGAACCACCTCTTGATCTTGTTAATACGAGATCATTTCTTTTTGATATCATTTTCATGATATAGACAATTTTTTTTCCCGGTTTTCACCGAACCACCTCTTGATCTTGTCAATACAAGATCATTTTTTTTTTTTTTTATCATTTTCTTTTTTTTTTCCCGGTTTTCACCGAACCACCTCTTGATCTTGTCAATACAAGATCATTTTTTGATATCATTTTCATGATATAGACAATTTTTTTCCCGGTTTTCACCGAACCACCTCTTGATCTTGTCAATACAAGATCATTTTTTGATATCATTTCCATGATATAGACAATTTAGGTACCATTCGATTTTCATCGACTCATCATTGCTCAATTTAGGTACCATTCGATTTTCATCGACTCATCGTTGCTCCAATTTAATGGTGCTTCAGCTCCAATTTCATGGTGCTCCACAATTTAATGTGATCCAACTTGGAATTGACAGGTTTCCCTTTGAAACATTTGGTTATTTGATCCAATTATATTTTTTGAGTGACTTGGGTGGGTAGGTGATAAATGTATTTGCAACGTATTATGGTCACAATGTAAAATATGTTCGCAATCGTATGTGAAATGTGAGGGTAGGTACTGTAGGTAGGTATCTACTATAATAAGAAATAATAATTATTCAGAGTAAGTATAATAATCATCATCTAATTTCATTCCCTTATTATTATTTTTTTATTTAACATTGATATTGAGATACTGTATTAATTTAGGTAGACCCTAATGCACTACTATAGATTTAGGTACTAAATATACCCTGCATGAACCTTTGAAATGAGTAACTTTTAAAATATATTAAAAATTTAATAACTTAGGATACCCATTATTAAAATGTGCGATTAGTATTTCGTGATCTGCTTTTAGATTACCTACCCCATTTACTCATAGAACTTCGTACATACTTGTATTGATCGCTTACAATTTGACCAGTATATAGAACTTGATTGATATTCAATTTCATTGTGCATGTACAATTTTGGCTCTTATGATATAGAACTTAAGAACGGTACAAAGTCCAATATGTAAAGGTCGACCTGCTCCTGACCGTACGTAAATTGTATCGACCAAGGATCGACCATAGAAATAATTTATTTATCCATGGTCAGTGTGATCTTAATTTGGTATTCATGTAGGTACCACATTCCACCTCGCTCACACATTACACCATATTTAAACAGCGCTGCCATTTTAAACATGAATTCGCGCAGAAACTGCATCTTGCTTGCTTATTATTTGACCTTCTAAAATTTAAACGGTCACAATACCTATATTCTAAGCTCAAATTTCCTCTTTCACATTCTTTTTATAGTACGCGACCGAATCGATTTTTATTGGCGGTACACTCGCACAAAACAACAGCTTTCAGAGGTAGTTTTCGTTGTCAAGCCACAAAATGTTGGAACAACATACCCCCTCCTTTGCGATTACTTCATAGCAAAATTACTTTTAGAACAAAATTCAAAAATACCTACTTGATAAACAACAACTTGATATACCCTTGCGATACGTTGATGAACTTTTGTGTGCAAATTTTTTGCCACTATTATATTCCGACTGTATTCTGTTCCAGTATACTTGGCACAGGATTTCCAGTCAATTT
Source organism: Endotricha flammealis (assembly GCA_905163395.2). Classification (NCBI taxonomy): domain Eukaryota; kingdom Metazoa; phylum Arthropoda; class Insecta; order Lepidoptera; family Pyralidae; genus Endotricha; species Endotricha flammealis. Next base: position 2,416,266 of record LR990874.1, read on the forward strand.
CAATGATTGTGTTTGAATCAGATTGGCTTGCCTTTAGGTGCTTTATTGCATTGCAATGTAGTGATTTGAAATCGTTTCAAATTGATTAATATTTTTTTTTTTTACATTAGTATGGAGTTTCTATCTATCTACCATACTGGTTAGTCTATTCGTTATACTAACCATTCGTCAGTTATTGATACGTCTATCAACGACACACGTCGATCGACTACATATATTATTGTTAAGACTACTTTGTGTACATAAATTGTTTTCTCGTATAAGTAATTAACATTTCATTCGTGCTCGCGACGCCGTCCGAGTCACACGTCCGGTGCCCGGTGCCTCCGCGCTACGCTGCTCCCGCGTGCTACGCACGCCCCCCGCCGCCGCGCTACGCTACCGCCGCTCCGACACACGTGTCTCCTTGCCTTTTTTAAGACAAGGAGGCATTATCTCGATTTTTAGAGTTTCTCGTCCTTTCGCGCGTTTGCCAAATAAAACCACAGTTTCGTGGTCTGGCTGTGTGATACCTCACGGTGCCAACTTTGCACAGCCAGGAGTGCGACCCGGGCACTCGCCGATCCCCTTCAGGGTGAAAGCAGTTACCCGGACGGGGCTAGAACCACCGGCCTAGGGGGCTCCCCTGACCGACGCTAGCTATCGCCCCCTCCCGCCCACCCCTTCCTCCTTCCTATCCTTAGGGAAAGGTTTGGGCGCCTAGAGCTCCGGCTCGAAGCTACCCTCCGAACCCTAAGCAGTTAGGGACCCTCTGACACATTAAGATTGGTCAGAGGCATACAAGCTTAGGGCACACCCTAGAAGCACCCCCCTCGCCTCACCCGGCGCGGGGGACTAGGACTACACACCTCGGGTTCTCCCCCCGAGCGCTCCCAATTTAGGCACGACTGCCGCAAGGTTTCTTCGCAGCTCTTCCTTGCGGAACGTGACGCGACGAACTGCGTAAAATTCGTTTAGCATTGTAGGTTCCCTTAATAGGCCGGTCGCCATGGCGACCGACCCGCGTGTAGACCTTTTAATCGCCTTTATTGAAAGGCGATGGAACGATCTGTCCCCATACGAGCAGTCCGAGCTCGAAAAGATTAAAAAATCTCCCCCCCCGGCCCCTCAGGCCGCAGCCCGCCCGGCCCCTCAGGCCACCAAACCCTCGGCCCCTCAGGCCGCAGCACCCTCGGCCCCTCTGGCCACCTCCCGCCCGGCCCCTCAGGCCACCAAGCCCTCCGCCGCCGCGACTTCCATCGCCGCGCCCTCCGCCACCGTTGCGCCCGCCGTCGCGTCCCCCGTTGCCGCGCCCCCCGCCACCGTGCACCCCGCCGTAGCGACTTCCGCCGCCGCGCCCTCCGCCACCGCACCCTCCTCCTCGATCTCCGATGACGAGATGGAGGTCATCTCCGAATCTTCGGATTCGAGTTCCGCCCCCTCGTCCGACTCGGACGATTTCATTGTGGCCTCAGGCCGCAAGCGCACAAGGCGCAACAAGGGCGCTGCCAACAAGGCCGCCAAATTAGCCGCCGAGTCAAATCCGGCCGCCCCTCTCTCCGACTCGCCCGCTTCGCCCCCCGCGGCTGAACAGGGTGCCGAGGGAGCTTCTCTCCCCACCCCTCCCAAGCGCTCCCAGCGCCCACCGGCGGTCGTTATCACGAACCGCCATAGGTGGATGGCCATCAAGGCCCGATGTGATGCCAATGGCATCTTCTTCATTGCGGAGACCCGAACTGAGGGTATCCGCCTAAAAACGGAGTCCATCACGGACTACCGTAACCTCACCCGCCTTCTCGACGCTATGTCGATAACCTTTCATACTTGGAGTCTAGAGGAGGACCGGCGCCTTCGCGCGGTCATCCGCGGAATCCCGAAAGAACTCGAGTGCAATGACGTACTCGAGGACCTTCGGGCTCAAAAACTGCCCATCCTCGAAGTGCACCGCATGCACCGTGGGCCTTCCGCCCCCTTCAACATGGTCCTTGTCATTTTGGACAGGACTAACCTTAAAGAGGCGAAAGCCATCTTTAATATCAAAAAAGTCTGCGGACTGTCCGGGGTCGTAGTAGAGCCCCCACACAAAAAAGGCACTGTGGGTCAATGCCACAGATGCCAACTATACGGGCATTCCTCCCGCAACTGCCACAACACACCTCGTTGTGTCAAATGCTTAGAGTCCCACGCGACACCGGAATGTCAGCGACCCAAAGACCGCGCGCTATGCTCGGAACCTCCGAGCTGCGTAAACTGCGGGGAGGTGGGGCACCCGGCGAACTACAGAGGGTGCTCAAAAGCGCCCAAAGTAAAGAGTCGGAGGCCTACTCCCTCCTCATCTAGGACCCAAGTCCGCGCTTCTCCCCCTCAGTCCCAAACTGCCGAGGCCGCCCCGGCAACAGCTAAGGCACCGGTGCCTCCACTCAATCTGTCGCCCTCGTGGCGCTACAAGACCAACAAGGTCCCACCCCCACAGGCCAGCCCCTCAGGCACGCCTGCACCCGCGGCGGTGGAAGTCGCAACACCTCCACCCCCCCCAGTAAAGGCATCGCTGCCACCTTCCAACGGGACCGAAGGGCTCTACAAGCTCGCAGCCGTCCTAGATATAGATAGGGTTCTTGCCATGGCCGCGTTGGTCAATGAACACGCGAATAGTCCCAACGCTCTCCTAATGGCCGTCTGTCAATTCACAGACGTGTTCGTTGCCCTTAAAAATTTCAACAAATAATTATGGACTTACACCATACGAGTAGAGTCAAACCGACCTCCCTTAAAATCGGCTACTTCAACGCAAATGGGCTTCGCACCCAGAGGTCTGAGGTAGCCGACTTCCTCTACACCCATCAGTTGGACGTCCTCCTTATCCAGGAGACGTTCCTTAAACCATCAATTCGCGATCCCAAAATCGCGAATTATAAAATCATACGTAATGATCGCACAGTCTCTGCCCTCGGTGGCACTCTCATCTACTACAAAGCGACATTACATTGCACGCCTGTGGATACACCCAATCTCGTGCACATTGAGGCCTCTGTCTGTAGATTAGGAATGACAGGTCACCAATCCATATTTTTAGTGTCAGCTTATCTAGCTCCCACTAACTCCAACTCCTCAAACCCCAGATCACTACTCGATAGTGACGTACAAAACCTTCTAGATCTTGGCCCGTCTGTTATCATAGCGGGTGATCTAAACGCCAAGCACCCTGCCTGGTGTAGCCTAACCACAAACCAACGTGGTAGACAGCTTGAGCGACTCTCAGAGAGTCTCAATTTCGACATTGTAGCACCCATGTCCCCTACTCATTACCCGGACAATGTTGATCATCGTCCGGACGTCCTAGACGTAGCCCTCCTAAAGAACATCAATCTTAGATTGAGTTCAATAGAAGTGCACTCCGAACTCACCTCAGACCATAGGCCTGTCATCATTTCTCTCTCTCCCAGAGTGAGTATTCCCAATGTGGCAGCCACAGATCCCACTATGATCAAGACCGACTGGGTCAGGTTAGGCGAAAGCCTCAAATCCATTTCGTCCCCCTTGTTAGATCCAATTCCAGACGAAATTGTCTCAATTCCCGATGCAGTAGGTGCTATTGACTCGTTAACAGCGCACGTGCAGAAAGTCGTTAGCGACTGCTCGCGGCGTGTCCCAGTGAACGCTCATCGTCGCTGGACACTTCCGCCGGATGCGCGCGCTCTGTTAACAGAGAAAAACCGAGCCCAAAGGGCCTACTTCTCCACTCCCACTGAGCCTAACCGCGTCCGCATGCGCGCTGCTCAATCAGCGGTTAAGCGTCGTATCAGACAGCTTAGAAGCGACCAGTGGGACGAGACTCTCTCCAATTTGGTCCCATCTCACCAAGCCTTCTGGAAACTTGCCAGAGCCCTTAAGGCAGATACAGTGGCTGCCACCCCTCCGTTAGTTCAGTCAGATCCCTCCCTCCCCCTCGCCTTCGAGGACGAGGAAAAAGCTGAATGCTTAGCATCCAGTCTTGAGGCACAATGTGCACCTAGCACACTCCCCGTTGATCCAGATCACCTACTCGAGGTCGATACTGTGGTAGCAAATAGACTCGCGAGCCCACTTACAGATGCCGACCCTCTGTTAGAGCCGGTATCCCCTGATGAGGTAGAGTCCCTTATCAAAGACCTACATAATAGGAAGGCCCCGGGGCCTGACGGGATTTCTAACAGAGTCATCAAGCTCTTTCCCGCCCACCTTATACTACTCCTGACTGCTATCTTTAACGCAGCCCTCAAAAATAGCATTTTCCCCCAAACTTGGAAGGAAGCCACCGTCATCGGCATTCCAAAACCCGGCAAGCCCAAGGATCAGCCCTCGAGCTATCGCCCTATCAGTCTTATTAGTTCAATAGGAAAAATCTATGAGCGCATAGTTCTCGCACGTCTCAAAGATTTTTCCCTTGCCAACAATCTCTTGCCTAATGCGCAGTTTGGTTTTAGAGCCAAACACTCTTGTGTCCAACAAGTGCATCGCATAGTCGAACACGTGTTGGACCGGAGATCGAACAGATCCCGCCCGCATAAAACGGGCGCTCTCTTCTTTGACGTGGCAAAGGCGTTCGACAAAGTTTGGCACAACGGGCTTATTTATAAGCTCTACAAACTCAATACGCCAAATCGTCTTGTGCTCATCATTCAAGACTACTTGTCGAACCGCTCTTTCCGCTATAGGGTGGATGGGGCACTATCCCCCCCTCACACCATTAGAGCCGGAGTACCACAAGGGTCCGTGCTCTCGCGTCTCCTTTACACGCTTTACACAAGCGACTTCCCCGAATTCAGACCCAGTCCACTAGCGACCCATACCGCACTCTTCGCAGATGATACTGCCATCTACTGTTCAGCCCGTAGTATTCCCCCAATTATAGACTCACTCCAAACTGCCGCCAATACTCTTGGCGACTGGTTTAGAAAATGGCGCATCGAAGTCAATCCTCAAAAAAGCGCCGCTATCCTCTTTGCTAGAGGTAGCACCCCAAGTCCCTCCTCCAGAGTCGAAATGTTCGGACAACCGATCCCTTGGGAAAGGAAAGTCCGCTACCTAGGCGTCACACTCGATAGGGGACTCACCTTCCGCGATCATATTAAGATTGTCCGCAACCGCGCCGCTTTCGCGCTAGGCCGACTATATTATCTGCTCAATGGGCGTAGTAAACTCTCTCTTAGAAATAAGGTGAGAATTTACACAACGTGCATTAGGCCGATAATGACTTACGCGAGTCCGGTTTTCGCCCACGCCGCGCCCTCTCATATCCACAGGCTGCAAACTATCCAGAATAGGTTTTTGCGCAAAGCCATCGGTGGGCTTTGGTTCATTCGGAACAAAAACCTCCACATTGACTTAGGTGTGCCGACCATCTCGCACCACCTAAAGCAATGCTCAGTCAGATTTTTCGACTCTCTCGACCATCACCCCAATCCATTGGTGAAAGCCGCAGGGGATTATCCCGCTCCGGCTGACACCATTAGGTCCAAACGTCGTCCGCGGCACGTCCTCAACGACCCGGACGACGCCATTACAGTCGCCATCGAGGCGTACAAACAATTAGATTCCGCGACACAAAGTAGACACACACGTCCGTCATATCGGCCCCGCCGGCGGGGCCGCGCGTCGCGCCACCCTGTAGGGACTCGGTTTTCGCGGTACCGGCACGTGCCCGGCCGCTTCTCTCCAATCCGTTCGCCTTCCCCCAGTGTCGCCATAGGCCGAGGTTCGAGCCCCCCTCTGGGGCGCCCCTAGGCAGACACTGTAAATTTTAGGCGGTGAGAGCCCTACGCTCCCGCAACAGTCCGGTGTCTCAGTAAAGGGTGTCAGTACACCCGAACTGATTAGTCCATCCATAAAAAAAAAAAAAAAAAAATAATTAACATTTCAATTTTTATGAGAAATAAATATCTTAAACCTCTTAGAGAACGTAAAATTTGAAATTTTACCGATATTTCAACAAAGTGTAAATAAGTAGGTAGAAGTAAAATGCACTGCGTTCGACCACCCGGCGCATATCATAATTATTATGCAAAGGAGGTGCATGGCCATTACTCGTTACTAACTAGATTTAAATTTAGCGTTGATAAATTTTGATTGAAAGAAATTTATGATTTAATTAATGACGAATACACATTATTTATATATTCATACACTTTGTAGGTTCTTTTACTGCAAAATGTCTACTATTGCATAAGAACATTAAGGTCAAATAGATAACTATTTTCTCCTATGTTTTTTATTAATGTGTGGACAATATTCTCTTACCTATCCCATCCTCGTCGCCACTGTGATGTCCACTGTTTGGTTCGTAATAAAACACAATAATGTTTGCTATATTCCAATGCCCCGTTCCGCACGCGTCCGTCCCGTAGCAGCCGCTGGGCCAAAGTGTTGGGTGGCGCGTGCGTAACTTTGCATTGCATTATCTATCACAACTATAATCGTAGTATGGCACAGATCACATTAAATTGTGGAGCACCATGAAATTGGAGCTGAAGCACCATTAAATTGGAGCAACGAGGAGTCGATGAAAATCGAATGGTACCTAAATTGAGCAATGATGAGTCGATGAAAATCGAATGGTACCTAAATTGTCTATATCATGAAAATGATATCAAAAAATGATCTTGTATTGACAAGATCAAGAGGTGGTTCGGTGAAAACCGGGAAAAAAAATTGTCTATATCATGAAAATGATAAAAAAAAAAAAATGATTTTGTATTGACAAGATCAAGAGGTGGTTCGGTGAAAACCGGGAAAAAAATTGTCTATATCATGAAAATGATATCAAAAAAAAAATGATCTTGTATTGACAAGATCAAGAGGTGGTTCGGTGAAAACCGGAAAAAAAAAATAAAATAAAAATGTCTATATCATGAAAATGATATCAAAAAATGATCTTGTATTGACAACCGGAATATATATTATATTTTTGAGTGACTTGGTGAAAAAAAAAAAACAAATACCAGTGGTAGTTTGTAAAAAAATAAAAAAAAAATAATAATAAAAAAAAAAAAAATATATAATAATAAAAAAAATAAAATAAAACAACCCATTCCACTTTAGAATTGTGTGGAACGTTCTACTTATCCAAATTAGCTATGTAATAGGTTTATGGCCACAATTTATAATTTACTAGCGGCCCGGCCCGGCTTCGCACGGGTTATAACTATCTGCCTGTGTTAAACAGTCGTATACTTACATATATAAATAAATATTTTAGTTTGTTTTTTAACATACTAAAATATTTCTTTATATACCACATTGACAACTTCTGCGTCATTTCGTGTAAAAACAAACATATTTTTTTTTTTTGATGTTACACGTGAACGTGACAGGGCAACATACAATTGTCCATGTGAAAAACATTGAGTAGTTAAGTCGATTCCAGCAACGAATACGGTCGTTACGTAAGCGGAGTTGTCTATCTTCGGACGTTTCTGTCTCTTTGAGCGTTATGTCTATCATTGTCCAACGCTAAACGAACTGTGCGATCCACCGACGATTCTCGCGCTCTTTGGGAAACATGCCTTTCACAGTCCAACGATAAACGAACTGTGCGATCCACCGACGATTCTCGCGCTCTTTGGGAAACATGCCTTTCACAGTCCAACGATAAACGAACTGTGCGATCCACCGACGATTCTCGGGCTCTTTGGGAAACATGCCTTTCACAATCCAACGCTAAACGAACTGTGCGATCCACCGACGATTCTCGCGCTCTTTGGGAAACATGCCTTTCACAGTCCAACGATAAACGAACTGTGCGATCCACCGACGATTCTCGGGCTCTTTGGGAAACATGCCTTTCACAATCCAACGATAAACGAACTGTGCGATCCACCGACGATTCTCGCGCTCTTTGGGAAACATGCCTTTCACGGTCCAACGATAAACGAACATCCCTCTCTTGATCATTTTCGTTGCTTCGACTCAAACGAATTCTTTTGGCAGAAGATGTACTGCGTCCTACATTAGACTTTCGTCGAGGCATGATTAAATTGTCATGAAATAGGTACTTTATATTGCTAATTAAACTTAAATAATTGTTATAATCTGTCAATTAAAAAAAAACTCAAAGATAACATAAATCAACACGAAACCATTAAAAAATGCGACAGATGTTAAAATAAGCCCAAACAAAGGACTAAATTGAAGCGAGTATGTAAGTGTCTATCTATATCTATCTATTTACAATCAATTGTATCAAAAATTTTAACACGAAACAAATAAAATGCACCCTTAATATTAACTTTAAATAATTCAAATTGTGAAGCATAAACAAATTAAAAGTATGTAAGTATCTATAATTAAAAAAAAACTCAAAGATAACATAAATCAACACGAAACCAATAAAAAATGCGACAGATGTTAAAATAAGCCCAAACAAAGGACTAAATTGAAGCGAGTATGTAAGTGTCTATCTATATCTATCTATTTAGAATAAATTGTATCAAAAATTATAACACGAAACAAATAAAATGCACCCTTAATATTAACTTTAAATAATTCAAATTGTGAAGCATAAACAAATTAAAAGTATGTAAGTATCTTTAATTTTATTTTTAAGCAGCGCCTAGCGTAATAGATTTAAAGTGCTTTAATTTTCGCGCGATATTTATAATTTAATGAAAACGTAACCATAGCGCGATGCTTTTGAATAGCGCCATCTAGCGTAGAATAGAAAGAACTTGAACTAATTTCGGCAAGCGCGTAAATTTTTTGCTATAACTTCTAAAGTATCTATTTAAATAATATGATGTAAAGATTATAATAATGTACATGAAATACTTAAGGTAACTAACGTAGTTAACTGGATAAGGATTAATATTGTATACGTCAAAATCGGTTTCCAATTCAAGTTCTTTCTATTCTACGCTAGATGGCGCTATTTCCGCATTATTAATCGGAAATCGCTTTTTATTTTATAGTAAGTTATCCGTATACGATAAATATATGCTATCGCGGACTTTTTGGAGACCTAAATAAGAGGAATATCCTATAATTTTTGTTTTGTTATATCTCAAAGGGTTTAGCCAGCGTTTTCGTCGACAGCTCCCAAGCGGTTGATTTTTTCCGACACTCCCAACAATAATCTTTATATTTCAGCCAATTTACATAAAATCCTGACAAATTTTATACATAAACCTTCCTCATGAACCAGGCTATCCGTTGGTGAAAACCGCATCAAAATCCGTTGCGTAATTTTAAAGATTTAAGCATACAAAGGGACATAGGGACATAGGGACATAGGGACATAGGGACAGAGAAAGCGACTTTGTTTTATACTATGTAGTGATGATGAATTAACAAAATCTTCTTTTCTCTTCTTTTCTCAAAATGGATCAAAACCCCATCAAACTAGTGATGCAACGATTAGGATTCGGATCAATCGTAATCGCCGATTATCAGCATTTTTACGATTAATCCTAGGGTTCTAATCCCTTTGTCTTTGCCATCGAACAAAAAATTCAAACTCGCAAAAGAGAACCCTAATAATTTGCAAATGCTGTGGTTTTAAACAAAAACTTATCTGTTATTAATTTTGAATATTAAAAATTATATTATAACCAATAAATAGAGTCATATTATGAGGTACTTCAAGTCAGTTAGCATTTCCTCTCCTCAATAATCCTAATCTTAATCCGAATCCCCAAAACAGGAATCGGTGCATCACTAATACAAACACGAACACGATATATATCGTTCTCGTGTCTCACATCGACTCATGCAAGTCGCGAACTCCATCTCAGGTACTGACTGGTATTATATTATATTAATACAAAGCAGAATCCAGCAGACTTGATGAATCTAGGTGTCATGCCTCAATCCTTGCAGTCATACACTTTATGGTGGCTAGGCCCAACATGGCTGATCCTAGATCAAGCACAGTGACCTATAAACACTGATCAGTGTCTCATCTGAATCCTTACCCACACAATATAAAGTGGCAAATGTCATTGGCCGGAAAATGTCATATGCATATAATAGATACATAATTATTTGCCTATAAGCCCTTTTCTGGGTAAATGTCCAGGGATTCTGGCAATAATTCTAATATTATAAAAATGATAAAATATGGGAACAAATGGAAACGAAAGTTACATTTTCAATCAAAAAGTATAGTGAATTTAATGTGTTTTGTCATATTTAGGGTGATCTAATTAAAATGTGTCTGTTTACATTCCCCATTATCATAGAGTATGACTCGATGCCTATGGATGATAGGCTTGAGTTGGTGTATTGGCATGAAGAGTAATGCAATACATTGTATTGTAGTATGTTAAGGTCAAGAGAACTGAGAAAACAGTATACTTAACTGAAACTTGCATTGCAATGTTTGGATTTCAGTTTAATGTAATTTTGAGAATTATGTACATAGGTATTTGTTATTTGTGATACAATGTGTACAAAACAAACGATGTAAACGTTTTACGAAATTACAAACAAACGATTAAAACGTTTGGAATTTAAATACATACATAGTTGTTGTTGTGTGACATATTATGAAATCAAATTATTATAAAGTTTGGAGGAAATGTTATGGTTATACATATCATTTGTTATTTATGACTTATGATATAAACCTAATTTATCTAGTTTGAAACCTAGAATTTGAGTAGACAGACTGTTGTTGTTTGTAATTCATAAGCACGGTATAAAGCTAGGATAATTTGAAGCAAATTTTAATTAATTTTATTTGTTTTATAATGACCTTACATTAAAGTTTTCAATTGATAGAGTACTAGTGGAATTGTCCAAAATGAAAATATAATTTCATTAAATTAAATCATTGTTAGCAGTGGAATAGTTTCATCCAGTCTTATGTAATAACTCACTATAAGGTAACAAATTAAATGTATCTTATATTCAGCTATAACTAACTACTTGTAGTATTAAACTATATCTCTTTATTTTAACTAACAAGTTGCTTGGTTCAAGTTATTATAATTCTACATAATTAGATACTTTTGAACTGTGAAACTGCAGTCATTACTGTATTATGTTTTGCTAACATTGTTTAGATTAACTTCTTAACTTTATTTAATGATATAATAATAGTCTACTTAAAAGGAGACGCGAGAATGTTTTGTTTAACTGTCATACTAAAATAAGACCAAATTAATTATGTATGTATGATTATTATCAGTGGCTATCATTTGGACGTGTCTTGCGAAAGGTTAATTGTTACCTTAATTAGTGTCATTTTTATAATTAAAGGAAAGGTAGACGTCATCATGCGATTATTCTCGCTATATAAAAGGCTCATTGTTGTTCAATTTGCTATTACCAGTTGTATGTATTCTAAACACTGTAACAATATTAAAATAAATTAATGAAAAACTGAATAAAAAATAATAACAATAATAATGGAAAAAAGGCCGTAACTGGGTTTCTTTCGCCATTTCTTTTCCCCAGTGGTCAATTTGCTTTGCTTCCGAAATGGTGGTAGTTTATAAAGTAGCTTATTTATTTTATACTAGCGAAACCCGCGCAACTTCGTTTGCGTATATCCCGCTTTCCTGTGGGAATTTTTAAATTTTTCTCTCCGTAAGAACCATCCTCGTACTTCAAGAAATATTCTAAAAAAAAAATCAGCCAAATCGGTCAAGCCGTTTTCATGTTATGTCGTGACAACGGAAAACGGGTTTCATTTTTATATATATAGATTTAATTTTGTAAAAGGTAGATGTGCCATACTACGATTATAGTTGTGACGAATAAATAAATGCAATGTAAAGTTACGCACGCGCCTCGCTAGGTGGCGAGTCGGGGCGAGCACTTTTGCCCAGGCTTAGCTACGGGACGGACGCGTGCGGAACGGGGCATTGGAATATAGCAAACATTATTGTGTTTTATTACGAACCAAACAGTGGACATCACAATTATTATTATTTTTTTTTATTTTATTTTTTTTTTTTTATTATTATTCTTTTTTTTATTTTTTTTTTCCGGTTTTCACCGAACCACCTCTTGATCTTGTCAATACAAGATCACTTTTTGATATCATTTCCATGATATAGACAATTTTTTCCCGGTTTTCACCGAACCACCTCTTGATCTTGTCAATACAAGATCATTTTGATATCATTTTCATGATATAGACAATTTTTTTTCCGGTTTTCACCGAACCATCTCTTGATCTTGTCAATACAAGATCATTTTTTGATATCATTTTCATGATATAGACAATTTCGGTACCATTCGATTTTCATCGACTTTCATCATTGCTCCAATTTAATGGTGCCTCAGCTCCAATTTAATGGTGCTCCATAATTTAGTGCGTTCCAAATTGAATTGACGGGTTTCCCGTTGATATAGATTGATATCATTTTCATGATATAGGCAAAACTTGGGTACCATTCGATTTTCATCGACACATCGTTGCTCCAATTTAATGGTGCTTCAGCTCCAATTTCATGGTGCTCCACAATTTAATGTGTTCCAAATTGGAATTGACGGGTTTCCCGTTGAAACATTTGGTTATTTGATCCAATTATATTTATGAGTGACTTGGGTGGGTAGGTAATAAATGTATTTGCAACGTGTTATGGTCACAATGTAAAATATGTTCGCAATCGTATGTGAAATGTGAGGGTAGGTACTGTAGGTAGGTAACTACTATAATAAGAAATAATAATTATTCAGAGTAAGTATAATAATCATCATCTAATTATTATGTTAATGTGAGTAATTAGGTACCCACTTGATTTTTTAAACATTATCACATAGTGTAATGGGAAAATAGTTTTGATTTCATTAAAGATAGAAAGCAAGACTAATGTACTTAATTTAGTATTTCATTCCCTTATTATTTTTTATTTAACATTGATATTGAGATAGTGTATTAATTTAGGTAGACCCTAATGCACTACTATAGATTTAGGTACTAAATATACCCTGCATGAACCTTTGAAATGAGTAACTTTTAAAATATATTAAAAATTTAATAACTTAGGATACCCATTATTAAAATGTGCGATTAGTATTTCGTGATCTGCTTTTAGATTACCTACCCCATTTACTCATAGAATTTCGTACATACTTGTATTGATCGCTTACAATTTGACCAGTATATAGAACTTGATTGATATTCAATTTCATTGTGCATGTACAATTTTGGCTCTTATGATATAGAACTTAAGAACGGTACAAAGGTGTATCAATCGACCAAGGATCGGCCATAGAAATAATTTATTTATCCATGGTCAGTGTGATCTTAATTTGGTATTCATGTAGGTACCACATTCCACCTCGCTCACACATTACACCATATTTATACAGCGCTGCCACTTTAACATGAATTCGCGCAGAAAACTGCATCTTGCTTGCTTATTATTTGACCTTCTAAAATTTAAACGGCCACAATACCTATATTCTAAGCTTAAATTTCCTCTTTCACATTCTTTTTATAGTACGCGACCGAATCGATTTTTATTGGCGGTACACTCGCACAAAACAACAGCTTTCAGAGGTAGTTTTCGTTATCAAGCCACAAAATGTTGGAACAACATACCCCCTCCTTTGCGATTACTTCATAGCAAAATTACTTTTAGAACAAAATTCAAAAATACCTACTTGATAAACAACAACTTGATATACCCTTGCGAGCAAGATGCAGTTTTCTGCGCGAATTCATGTTTAAAATGGCAGCGCTGTTTAAATATGGTGTAATGTGTGAGCGAGGTGGAATGTGGTACCTACATGAATACCAAATTAAGATCACACTGACCATGGATAAATAAATTATTTCTATGGTCGATCCTTGGTCGATACAATTTACGTACGGTCAGGAGCAGGTCGACCTTTACATATTGGACTTTGTACCGTTCTTAAGTTCTATATCATAAGAGCCAAAATTGTACATGCACAATGAAATTGAATATCAATCAAGTTCTATATACTGGTCAAATTGTAGGCGATCAGTACAAGTATGTACGAAATTCTATGAGTAAACGGGGTAGGTAATCTAAAAGCAGATCACGAAATACTAATCGCACATTTTAATAATGGGTATCCTAAGTTATTAAATTTTTAATATATTTTATAAGTTACTCATTTCAAAGGTTCATGCAGGGTATATTTAGGACCTAAATCTATAGTAGTGCATTAGGGTCTTCCTAAATTAATACACTATCTCAATATCAATGTTAAATAAAAAAATAATAAGGGAATGAAATTAGATGATGATTATTATACTTACTCTGAATAATTATTATCTCTTATTATAGTAGATACCTACCTACAGTACCTACCCTCACATTTCACATACGATTGCGAACATATTTTACATTGTGACCATAATACGTTGCAAATACATTTATTACCTACCCACCCAAGTCACTCAAAAAATATAATTGGATCAAATAACCAAATGTTTCAAAGGGAAACCTGTCAATTCCAATTTGGATCACATTAAATTGTGGAGCACCATGAAATTGGAGCTGAAGCACCATTAAATTGGAGCAACGATGAGTCGATGAAAATCGAATGGTACCTAAATTGAGCAATGATGAGTCGATGAAAATCGAATGGTACCTAAATTGTCTATATCATGAAAATGATATCAAAAAATGATCTTGTATTGACAAGATCAAGAGGTGGTTCCGGTTGGTGAAAACCGGGAAAAAAATTGTATATATCATGAAAATGATAAAAAAAAAAAAAAAATGATCTTGTATTGACAAGATCAAGAGGTGGTTCGGTGAAAACCGGAAAAAAAAAAAAAAAATGTCTATATCATGAAAATGCTATCAAAAAATGATCTTGTATTGACAACCGGAATATATATTATATTTTTGAGTGACTTGGTGAAAAAAAAAAAAAAAAAAAAACAAATACCAGTGGTGGGTTGTAAAAAAAAAAAAAACAACCCATTCCACTTTAGAATTGTGTGGAACGTTCTACTTATCCAAATTAGCTATGTAATATTATGGTATTATGGCCACAATTTATAATTTATGAATTAACAAAATCCTCTTTTCTCTTCTTTTCTCAAAATGGATCAAAACCCCATCAAACTAGTGATGCAACGATTAGGATTCGGATCAATCGTAATCGCCGATTATCAGCATTTTTACGATTAATCCTAGGGTTCTAATCCCTTTGTCTTTGCCATCGAACAAAAAATTCAAACTCGCAAAAGAGAACCCTAATAATTTGCAAATGCAGTGTTTTTAAACAAAAACTTATCTGTTATTAATTTTGAATATTAATATTATAACCAATAAATAGAGTCATATTATGAGCCATACCATGAGGTACTTCAAGTCAGTTAGCATTTCCTTTCCTCAATAATCCTAATCTTAATCCGAATCCCCAAAATAGGAATCGGTGCATCACTAATACAAACACGAACACGATAATATCGTTCTCGTGTCTCACATCGACTCATGCAAGTCGCGAACTCCATCTCAGGTACTGACTGGTATTATATTAATACAAAGCAGAATCCAGCAGACTTGATGAATCTAGGTGTCATGCCTCAATCCTTGCAGTCATACACTTTATGGTGGCTAGGCCCAACATGGCTGATCCTAGATCAAGCACAGTGACCTATAAACACTGATCAGTGTCTTGAGTTTAACCAGACATCTGAATCCTTACCCACACAATATAAAGTGGCAAATGTCATTGGCCGGAAAATGTCATATGCATATAACAGATACATAATTATTTGCCTATAAGCCCTTTTCTGGGTAAATGTCCAGGGATTCTGGCAATAATTCTAATATTATAAAAATGATAAAATATGGGAACAAATGGAAACGAAAGTTACAATTTTCAATCAAAAAGTATATTGAATTTAATGTGTTTTTGTCATATTTAGGTTGATCTAATTAAAATGTATCTGTTTACATTCCCCATTATCATAGAGTATGACTCGATGCCTATGCTTGAGTTGGTGTATTGGCATGAAGAGTAATGCAATACATTGTATTGTAGTATGTTAAGGTCAAGAGAACTAAGTAAACAGTATACTTAACTGAAACTTGCATTGCAATGTTTGGATTTCAGTTTAATGTAATTTTGATAATTATATACATATATAGGTATTTGTTATTTGTGATACAATGTGTACAAAACAAACGATGTAAACGTTTGGAACTTAAACCATTTTATGAAATTACAAAACAATCGATTAAAACGTTTGGAATTTAAATACATACATAGTTGTTGTTGTGTGACATATGATGAAATCAAATTATTATAAAGTTTGGAGGAAATGTTATGGTTATACATATCATTTGTTATTTATGATTTATGATATGAACCTAATTTATCTAGTTTGAAACCTAGCATTTGAATAGACAGACTGTTGTTGTTTGTAATTCATAAGCACGGTATAAAGCTAGGATAATTTGAAGCAAATTTTAATTAATTTTATTTGTTTTATAATGATCTTACATTAAAGTTTTCAATTGATAGAGTACTAGGGAATAGTCCAAAATGAAAATATAATTTCATTAAATGAAATCATTGTTAGCAGTGGAATAGTTTCATCCAGTCTTATGTAATAACTCGCTATAAGGTAACAAATTAAATGTATCTTATATTCAGCTATAACTAACTACTTGTAGTATTAAACTATATCTCTTTATTTTAACTAACAAGTTGCTTGGTTCAAGTTATTATAATTCTACATAATTAGATACTTTTGAACTGTGAAACTGCAGTCATTACTGTTTTTATATTTTGCTAACATTGTTTAGATTAACTTCTTAACTTTATTTAATGATATAATATAGTCTACTTAAAAGGAGACGCGAGAATGTTTTGCTTGACTGTCATACTAAAATAAGACCAAATTAATTATGTATGTATGATTATTATCAGTGGCTATCATTTGGACGTGTCTTGCGAAAGGTTAATTGTTACCTTAATTATCCTCGTGTTTTGTTGGAAGGGATGAATAAATAAGACTATGTAGTAACGCATATGTGTTGCTATTCACTGCACTTAGTTTGGATTTATATTCTCTTTTTTTTTTTTTTTAAGTGGGTACCCATATTTTCTTGGTGCCGCTACCGTCATTCGGTCGCGTCATTCGCATTTAAGTGCTCGGCTATTCCTCACGTTTACCGTTACTTTTTCAATTAAATCTTAAAATAACGTGTAAATTAAAGTATTAAGATGCCTAAACGTAAACACGATGACGATTATGATCGTCTTAGTAGAAAGATAAGGAAATTAGAAAAAAAGTTACGTCGCAAGCGCAGACGTAGCATGGAAACCTCCGATTCATCAATGGATTCATCGCCACAGCTGAATATACCAGAAGGTATCTACCCATACAAAGTAATATTTTAATATTTATCAGAATAAACATTAGTTAACATAAAAATAATCAAGTTCGGTTATTGTGGACAGCATTTTAGGGCTGTTTCTTAACCGATGTGATTAATATTTTTTTGTTACGAGTAAATTTAGTGTTGTGGACAGTATTCAAGGACTGTTTCTTCACTAATGTACTCGAGCACCGATCGTTCTATTTTTAGAATGGAATCTATTTTTAGCACCGATCTCAATAAGCAAATTTAATGTTGTGGGCAGTATTCTAGGACTGTCTCTTCATTAATCTGCCTATATAAATATACTAGCGAAACCCGCGCAACTTCGTTTGCGTGTATCTCGCTTTCCCGTGGGAATTTTGGAATGTATGATACTTTAAAACCTTCCCCTTGAATCACTCTATCAATTAAAAAAAACCGCATCAAAATCCGTTGCGTAGTTTTAAAGATTTAAGCATACAAAGGGACAAAGGGACATAGGGACATAGGGACAGAAAAAGCGACTTTGTTTTATACTATGTAGTGATGCGTCGTATTATCAAGCTAGTTTAATGTTGTGAACAGTATCTTAGGACTGTTTCTTCGTTAATAAGCTACAAGTTTATGTAATTTTAACATACATTATAGTCAAGTATTAAAATGATATTATGACTAATTTCTTACACTTTTTAGTTACTTCATAATGAATAACTAAAACAAGTTACAATATAATATATATATAGTTCACTCGTACATTGTGTTCACTTATTACAATTAAATATTATCATATTTTGAAATTATTATTTTCAGACAGCGTACAAAATGATTACTTGAGATCGGAGGCGGATAGACATAGCATAAATGATTCTAAGGAATCTTCGCCTACACCAAATCAATTAAGGTCACAAGTAACACAAATTGAACCTTTGGAGAAAGAGGCTTCATCGTCCGCAGTAGATAAAATATCTACTGATAACCCACAGGGCGATAATGCAGTAGAATTAGACACTTTAGACAGTGAAATATTAGAAATTTTAGGAGAGTGCCCTACATCTACTAAAAAATATGGCAATGAAATCCAAAAGGATTTAGCTGTCAGATTTGAACACGGTGCTACATTAGGTTTATCCAAGGACGCAAAGAAAGAGTTATTGGATAAATACCTTATACCTGATAACTGCAAGTTGGTTGATGCTCCGTTACTTAACGCTGAGATAAAAGCGGCTCTTTCGGATATTGTAGCGAAGAGAGATAATGCTATTGCACAGAAACAGAAGCAGATGGCATCGGCCATCTCAAGCTTAAGTGAAGCTATTACTTTATTGATAAAGTCCAAGAATAAGAATTCAGACTTATTAAGACTTCTTATGGATACTGGCCGTATGTTATGTGACTGTCAGTACTCAGATTCGTTAACGAGAAGAAATTATATATTAAGTGCTCTTAAAAAAGATTTAAAAGAGCAGCTCCGCACTACTAAAATAGACGACTATTTATTTGGTCAGAACCTCGCAGACACACTAAAGGCTGCAAAGGCAATCAATAAATCGGGTGCAGAACTTAAATCTACACCTGCACCAAAGCCACAGACTAAGAAACCTGTACCTTCCACTTCAAAAACTTTAAACTGGAAGGGTCCTCCGGCTCGCAGGCAGCCGGCACCTCAGAGGACGAAGGAGCCTGCTCCACCGAGGCAGCGGCAGCAGAACAATTCGAAGCCATCATACAATCAGCAGAACTCCAGTCGCGGTCGTCGCTAGTGCCGGTAAAGTACGCTGGCAGATTGGCCTTATTTTATAGACAATGGTCACTAATTACAAATAATCCCGATATCCTTTCATACATAAAAGGATACAAAATAGAATTTTCAACTCCTGTTTTTCAAAATTGTTTGCCTAAGGTTGTCAAGGTTTCTAACACAGAATTAGCTCAATTTGATGAGGCTATCAATAACCTCTTGTCAATAGGAGCAGTATCCAAATGTGAATCTTGTGACGATCAATTTTTGTCCAGCATATTCTTAGTGCCGAAGCCAAATGGTAAAAAAAAGATTGATTTTGAATTTAAAAAAGTTAAACAAGTTTATAGACACAAAACATTTTAAAATTGAGGACTTGCGTACCTTGATTAAGCTGGTATCAAAGAATTCATATTTGAGTACTATTGATTTAAAAGATGCGTATTTTTTAATAAAAATCCACCCGAGTTCGAAAAAATACCTACGATTTGAATGGAATAACAATCTTTATGAGTTTAATGTTTTACCATTTGGTCTCAGCACAGCTCCAAGCATCTTCACAAGAGTAATGAAACCGGTTGTAAGATTATTACGCATGAAGGGACATTTGTCCACTATATATTTAGACGATTTATGTCTTATAGGTAAAACCGAAAAGGACTGTACAACTAATATTAATGAAACTGTACAACTCTTATCTTCCTTGGGTTTCATTATAAACGAAGAAAAGAGTACTCTTGATCCTTCTAGAATTTGTAAATTTTTGGGATTTGTTATTAATACTGAAAGTTTCCAGATACAGTTGCCATCAGAAAAAATTTTAAGAATTAAAAAAGAAGTACAGAAATATTTAAAAGTAAAGAGATGCAAGATTAGAGAATTTGCTAGTTTTGTTGGCTTGTTAGTTTCTGCTTGCCCAACCATTGAGTATGGCTGGCTTTATACTAAAATGTTTGAACGATGTAAGTTTTTGAATTTGAAAAATGACGGTGATTATGATAAATTCATGAATTTACCGGAAACGTTACACCAAGATCTTAAGTGGTGGCTAGATAATATAGATACATCGGTCAATAAAATTAAAGATGACAACTATTGCCTGGAAATTTTCTCGGATGCCTCAACTACGGGGTGGGGGATCTCGTATGCTGGTGAAACGGCTAGTGGACTGTGGACAGAGGCAGAACGGGAGAAACATATCAACTACCTTGAGATATTAGCCGCATTTTTTGGATTAAAAATATTTGCCGGAAAATTGCGCAATTGTCAGATACTCCTTAGAGTTGACAACACAACGGCGATCTCTTACATTAATCGCATGGGGGGAATTCAATTCCCTCACCTCACTGAATTGTCAAAACAATTATGGCAGTGGTGTGAGAGTCGTCGACTTTATGTTTTCGCTTCCTATATACCCTCATTAGAAAACAGAACAGCGGATGCAGAATCTCGACGTTCTCATCCAGATATTGAGTGGGAGCTAAATGATTTTGCATTTCAAAAAGTGTTTTGGTCAGCCAGAAATAGATATTTTTGCAAGTCGGATTAATAAAAAATGTCAAAATTACATTTCATGGCATAGGGATCCCGACGCAATGGCAATTAACGCGTTCACTGTTTCGTGGTCTAATTATTATTTTTATGCCTTTCCCCCCTTTTCTGTAATTTTAAAATCGCTTAGGAAAATTATATCAGATAAAGCCAGAGGGATAATGGTAGTCCCGTTTTGGCCAACGCAACCATGGTTCCCACTATTTAAGAGTCTCTTGGAATCTGAACTTTTAACCTTCAATGCCAGCGATAATTTAATACTATCTCATCATTTCAGCGCACGCAACATGCACACCAAAGTTACCCTGGCTGTAGGGGTGTTATCCGCACAGCGCTATTAAGACGATGCGTTCCTGATGCTGCAGTAGACGTGATGTTAGCATCCCTTTCTCCGAATTCAATCAAACAATATGACGTCTGTTTGAAAAAATGGTACCTTTTCTGTAAAAATAATAATATGGAGATGTACGAGTCGTCGGTACCAAATGTTATATCGTTTCTTCTACAATTATATAATAATGGTGCCCAATATGGCACCCTTAACTCATGTCGATCAGCTTTAAGTTTAATACTCGGTAATAAACTAGGAGAAGAGGATAACATCAAGAGATTTCTTAAGGGAGTTTCTCGTTTAAGACCTTCTCTTCCCAAATATAATTTCACTTGGGATACCAATATTGTTTTAAACTATGTGTCGACATGGTATCCAAACCACGACTTATCCTTAGAAAAGATCTCAATGAAGTTAGTCACTCTGCTTGCATTGATTACGGCACACAGAGTACAAACGTTATCTATAATAAGGGTAGAAAACATTGAGGCCCGTATTACAGAACGATACTCAAGCTTTGATCTCAATTTAAAATTAGTTTTAAATCGAGCTTTAATTTCAGAACAATGCTTGAGTAGAAATTTACCAAGCTAAACTCAAATGAGTCTTGTTTATTTTTGAACGATGCTTGGGAACAAATCTATACTTAAATAATACTTAGGTCAAGATATGAAACGCTAGTAATATTAGTTCAATGAGCTGAAATGGATATATTTGAACTCATTGAACTAATATTACTAGCGTTTCAACTTTATTTTATTTAAAACAACCCAAAGAAAGAGATTAGAAATTCGTAAACAACACCCAAGCGTACTCTCGACCTCACTCAGGCAAACACAGATCTTTCTTGACATAGGTAGTATTTAAGTATAGATCAGTTCCTCAGCATTGTTCTAAAATAAACAAGACTGATTTGAGTTTTTTGACATTGACATTGACAGTTTATAATTATAATGTTGGTATCATGTTGGCATGGCATGTTAGTATTTAGATAATAAATCAGTTATTATTGGTTATTATGCTTTGATTTGAGTTGATATTGTATTTTTTAAATTTTATAACAGAAAATTTTGTACCAAATTTAATTGTATATTACAAAATATTAATATGTTAAAAAATATTTCCAAAATATGTACATTATCATCATATTGTTTTTTGTGAAACGTGCGTGAATCGGAATAAAATAATAAAATAATTCATTTGTAATAGAAAACACACTTGAACCATAGACCAGAAATTATGATTTTGAGTAGAGATCAATTTTGCTACTCAAGTAAAGATCAGCTGATCAACTCTTAAGTCATATTCAAAAATAAAAGAAATGCTTGAGCATCGAATCAATACTTAAGTTGTAATCAAGTGATTGACGTTTAAACTGTACTTGAGTATCGTTCTGTAATACGGGCCTGAGACATCTGATTCACAGATAATTATAAAGATCCCTGACTTGATTAAAACTTCCAGAATAGGATCTTTACAGCCCATACTAATCGTCCCATTTTTTGAGCAACAGCCTCAGGTATGTCCGGCTGGAACCTTAATGGCTTATATGGACAAAACGAAGGATATTCGTAATGGTGCAGATTTCTTATTCATTGGGTTAAAACGTCCACATAAATGTGTGTCATCACAATCGCTTAGCCGGTGGATAAAGTCCACGTTGTCACTAAGTGGTGTCGATGTGTCGGTGTTTTCTGCTCATAGTACGAGGCACGCCTCGACATCCGCCGCCCATAGATTGGGTGTTAATCTTGATTTGATAAGAAAAACTGCCGGCTGGAGCGGACGCTCTAGTACTTTTGCAAAATTTTACCACAGACATGTGGATAATACGCAGAACAGTGATTTGTTTGCGAGATCAATAATTAATGATTCTGTCATTGACACAATATAGTTAATTTCACTATTGTATTTGTTAGTTCACAATTACTTTCATAAATATTACAAGTTTTGTTACTTCATTTGACTTTATGTACTTACAGATGATTAAGTATTTTCTTAATTATTAATAAGAAGTTCATAAATTATCTACATAAACACATGGATATGTTCTAATCTGTTTTGTTATTATAATATACCTACATATATTATTTCACAACAATTATAAACTGAAGTCTGAAAGTCTACATAGTCTTATTTATTCATCCCTTCCAACAAAACACGAGGATAATTCATGATTAAACGAACTTACCTGTATGTGAAGTTCTATCATAATTGTACGAGGTGTTTTGTTGGAAGGGATAGCAACCCTCCCTCCCATGTAAAACGCCCAAATTGTTGTGAAATAAGTATAGCTGGCTCTCAACTAAATGACGCGACCGAATGACGGGAGCGGCACCAAGAAAATATGGGTACCCACTGCAGTGAATAGCAACACATATGCGTTACTACATAGTCTTATTTATTCATCCCTTCCAACAAAACACCTCGTATAATTATGATAGAACTTCACATACAGGTAAGTTCGTTTAATCATGAATTAGTGTCATTTTTATAATTAAAGGAAAGGTAGACGTCATCATGCGATTATTCTCGCTATATAAAAGGCTCATTGTTGTTCAATTTGCCATTACCAGTTGTATGTATTCTAAACATTGTAACCATATTAAAATAATTTAATGAAAAAATAAATAAAAAATAATAACAATAATAATGGAAAAAAGGCCGTAACTGGGTTTCTTTCGCCATTTCTTTTCCCCAGTGGTCAATTTGCTTTGCTTCCGAAATGGTGGTAGTTTATAAAGTAGCTTATTTATTTTATATTTAATTTTGTAAAAGGTAGATGTGCCATACTACGATTATAGATGTGACGTATAAATAAATGCAATGCAAAGTTACGCACGCGCCTCGCTAGGTGGCGAGTCGGGGCGAGCACTTTTGCCCAGGCTTAGCTACGGGACGGACGCGTGCGGAACGGGGCATTGGAATAAAGCAAACGTTATTGTGTTTTATTACGAACCAAACAGTGGACATCACAGTAACAATTAACCTTTCGCAAGGCACGTCCAAATGATAGCCACTGATAATAATCATACATACATAATTAATTTGGTCTTATTTTAATATGACAGTCAAGCAAAACATTCTCGCGTCTCCTTTTAAGTAGACTATATTATATCATTAAATAAAGTTAAGAAGTTAATCTAAACAATGTTAGCAAAATATAAAAACAGTAATGACTGCAGTTTCACAGTTCAAAAGTATCTAATTATGTAGAATTATAATAACTTGAACCAAGCAACTTGTTAGTTAAAATAAAGAGATATAGTTTAATACTACAAGTAGTTAGTTAAAGCTGAATATAAGATACATTTAATTTGTTACCTTATAGCGAGTTATTACATAAGACTGGATGAAACTATTCCACTGCTAACAATGATTTCATTTAATGAAATTATATTTTCATTTTGGACTATTCCCTAGTACTCTATCAATTGAAAACTTTAATGTAAGATCATTATAAAAAAATAAAATTAATTAAAATTTGCTTCAAATTATCCTAGCTTTATACCGTGCTTATGAATTACAAACAACAACAGTCTGTCTATTCAAATGCTAGGTTTCAAACTAGATAAATTAGGTTCATATCATAAATCATAAATAACAAATGATATGTATAACCATAACATTTCCTCCAAACTTTATAATAATTTGATTTCATCATATGTCACACAACAACAACTATGTATGTATTTAAATTCCAAACGTTTTAATCGTTTGTTTTGTACACATTGTATCACAAATAACAAATACCTATCTATATATATAAAATTCAAAGTCCTGACTGACTGACTTAACTATATATCAACGCACAGCCCAAACCGGTGGGTCTAGAGGCTAAAAATTTGGCATGTAGGTTCCTTACGACGTCTAGGGATGTACTAAGAAAGGATTTTTCAAAATTCCCACGGGAAAGCGAAATATACACATATGAAGTTGCGAGAGGACGCACAGCCCAAACCGCTGGGTCTAGAGATGCCAAATTTGACATGTAGGGTCCTTATAAGGTCCAGACCGACCGGACCGGACCGGACCGGACCGGAATGGATCATACCTGATCGGTCTGGAAGGAACCGCACCGTACCGGGCCGTGCCGGACCGGATCAAACCGGACCGGACCGGATTTTTTTTCATAGATAAAATTCAAAGTCCTGACTGACTAACTGACTGACTTCACTATATATCAACGCACAGCCCAAACCATTGGGTCTGGAGATTCCAAATTTGGACTGTAGATTCATTACGACGTCTAGGGGTGTACAGTCGGCTGCAATTAAATGTAAACACGTATAGTTCTTAAGTCGTTGTGGTAAGGCCTAAATTAGAATGCACATGCATACATATAATTGCACGTGACTGTACTAAGCAAAGATTTTTTAAAATTCCTACGGGAAACCGAGATATACGCAAACGAAGTTGCGAGGGTATATCAACGCACAGCCCAAACCGCTGGGTCTAGAGATTCCAAATTTGGCATGTAGGTTCCTTACGACGTCTAGGGATGTACTAAGAAAGGATTTTTCAAAATTCCCACGGGAAAGCGAGATATACGCATACGACTTTGCGAGGAGACGCACAGCCCAAACCGCTGGGTCTAGAGATGCCAAATTTGACATGTAGGGTCCTTATAAGGTCCAGACCGACCGGACCGGACCGGACTGGAACGGATCAGACTTGATCGGTCTGGAAGGATCCGCACCGTACCGGGCCGTACCGGACCGGATCGAACCGGACCGGACCGGATTTTTTTTTCATTGATAAAATTCAAAGTACTTACTGACTCACTGACTGACTTAACTATATATCAACGCACAGCCCAAACCAATAGGTCTAGAGATTACAAATTTGGACTGTAGGTTCCTTACGACGTCTAGGGGTATACTAAGAAAGGATTTTTTAAAATTCCTACGGGAAACCGAGATATACGCAAACGAAGTTGCGAGGGTATATCAACGCACAGCCCAAACCGCTGGGTCTAGAGATTCCAAATTTGGCATGTAGGTTCCTTACGACGTCTAGGGATGAACTAAGAAAGGATTTTTTAAAATTCCCTCGGGAAAGCGAGATATACGCATACGACGTTGCGAGGAGACGCACAGCCCAAACCGCTGGGTCTAGCGATGCCAAATTTGACATGTAGGGTCCTTATAAGGTCCAGACCGACCGGACCGGACCGGACCGGAACGGACCGAATCGGACCGGACCGGAACGGATCAGACCTCATCGGTCTGGAAGGAACAGCACCGTACCGGGCCGTGCCGGACCGGATCGAACCGGACCGGACCGGATTTTTTTTCATAGATAAAATTCAAAGTCCTCACTGACTGACTTAACTATATATCAACGCACAGCCCAAACCAATGGGTCTAGAGATTCCAAATTTGGACTGTAGGCTCCTTACGACGTCTAGGGGCGTACTAAGAAAGAATTTTTCAAAATTCCTACGGGAAACCGAGATATAAGCAAACGAAGTCGCCAGCGTATATCAAATTTGGCATGTAGGTTCCTTCCGACGTCTAGGGATGTACTAAGAAAGGATTTTTCAAAATTCCCACGGGAAAGCGAGATATATGCAAACGAAGTTGCGAGGGGACGCACAGCCCAAACCGCTGGGTCTAGAGATGTTAAAATTTGACATGTAGGGTCCTTATAAGGTCCAGACCGACCGGACCGGATCGGACCGTAACGGACCGGAACGGACCGGACCGGACCGGAACGGCTCAGACCTGATCGGTCTGGAAGGAACCGTACCGTACCGGGCCGTGCCGGACCGGATCGAACCGGACCGGACCGGATTTTTTCTCATAGATAAAATTCAAAGTCCTGACTGACTGACTGACTTAACTATATATCAACGCACAGCCCAAACTAATGGGTCTAGAGATTCCAAATTTGGACTGTAGGTTCCTTACGACGTCTAGGGGTGTACTTAGAAAGGATTTTTCAAAATTCCTACGGGAAACCGAGATATACGCATACGAAGTTGCGAGGGGACGCACAGCCCAAACCGCTGGGTCTAGAGATGCCAAATTTGACATGTAGGATCCTTATAAGGTCCAGACCGACCGGAGCAGACCGGACCGGACCAGAACGGACCGGACCGGACCGGAACGGACCGGACCGATCAGACCTCATCGGTCTGGAAGGAACCGCACCGTACCGGGCCGTGCCGGACCGGATCGAACCGGACCGGACCGGATTTTTTTTCATAGATAAAATTCAAAGTCCTCACTGACTGACTTAACTATATATCAACGCACAGCCCAAACCAATGGGTCTAGAGATTCCAAATTTGGACTGTAGGCTCCTTACGACGTCTAGGGGCGTACTAAGAAAGAATTTTTTAAAATTCCTACGAAAAACCGAGATATACGCAAACGAAGTTGCGAGGGTATATCAACGCACAGCTCAAACCGCTGGGTCTAGAGATTCCAAATTTGGCATGTAGGTTCCTTACGACGTCTAGGGATGTACTAAGAAAGGATTTTTCAAAATTCCCACGGGAAAGCGAGATATAAGCAATCGAAGTTGCGAGCGTATATCAAATTTGGCATGTAGGTTCCTTCCGACGTCTAGGGATGTACTAAGAAAGGATTTTTCAAAATTCCCACGGGAAAGCGAGATATATGCAAACGAAGTTGCGAGGGGACGCACAGCCCAAACCGCTGGGTCTAGAGATGCCAAATTTGACATGTAGGATCCTTATAAGGTCCAGACCGACCGGAGCGGACCGGACCGGACCAGAACGGACCGGACCGGACCGGAACGGACCGGACCGATCAGACCTCATCGGTCTGGAAGGAACCGCACCGTACCGGGCCGTGCCGGACCGGATCGAACCGGACCGGACCGGATTTTTTTTCATAGATAAAATTCAAAGTCCTCACTGACTGACTTAACTATATATCAACGCACAGCCCAAACCAATGGGTCTAGAGATTCCAAATTTGGACTGTAGGCTCCTTACGACGTCTAGGGGCGTACTAAGAAAGAATTTTTCAAAATTCCCACGGGAAACCGAGATATAAAGCAAACGAAGTTGCGAGCGTATATCAAATTTGGCATGTAGGTTCCTTCCGACGTCTAGGGATGTACTAAGAAAGGATTTTTCAAAATTCCCACGGGAAAGCGAGATATATGCAAACGAAGTTGCGAGGGGACGCACAGCCCAAACCGCTGGGTCTAGAGATGCCAAATTTGACATGTAGGGTCCATATAAGGTCCAGACCGACCGGACCGGACCGGACCGTAACGGACCGGAACGGACCGGACCGGACCGGAACGGCTCAGACCTGATCGGTCTGGAAGGAACCGTACCGTACCGGGCCGTGCCGGACCGGATCGAACCGGACCGGACCGGATTTTTTCTCATAGATAAAATTCAAAGTCCTGACTGACTGACTGACTTAACTATATATCAACGCACAGCCCAAACCAATGGGTCTAGAGATTCCAAATTTGGACTGTAGGTTCCTTACGACGTCTAGGGGTGTACTAAGAAAGGATTTTTCAAAATTCCTACGGGAAACCGAGATATACGCATACGAAGTTGCGAGGGGACGCACAGCCCAAACCGCTGGGTCTAGAGATGCCAAATTTGACATGTAGGATCCTTATAAGGTCCAGACCGACCGGAGCGGACCGGACCGGACCAGAACGGACCGGACCGGACCGGAACGGACCGGACCGATCAGACCTGATCGGTCTGGAAGGAACCGCACCGTACCGGGCCGTGCCGGACCGGATCGAACCGGACCGGACCGGATTTTTTTTCATAGATAAAATTCAAAGTCCCGACTGACTGACTTAACTATATATCAACGCACAGCCCAAACCAATAGGTCTAGAGATTCCAAATTTGGACTGTAGGTTCCTTACGACGTTTAGGGGCGTACTAAGAAAGGATTTTTCAAAATTCTTACGGGAAACTGAGATATAAGCAAACAAAGTTGCGACTGTATATTAAATTTGACATGTAGGTTCCTTACGACGTCTGGGGATGTACTAAGAAAGGATTTTTCAAAATTCCCAAGCGAAAAGAAAGCGAGATATACGCAAACGAAGTTGCGAGGGGACGCACAGCCCAAACCGCTGGGTCTAGAGATTCCAAATTTGGCATGCAGGGTCCTTATAAGTTCCGAACCGACCGGAACGGATCGGACCGGATCGGACCGGATCGACCGGACCTGATCGGACCGGATGGAACCGCACCGTACCGGGCCGTGCCGGACCGGATCGAACCGGCCCGGACCGGTTTTTTTTTTCATCTATATATATAAACTTCAAAGTCCTGACTGACTGACTTAACTATATATCAACGCACAGCCCAAACCGGCGGGTCTAGAGACTCCAAATTTGGACTGTAGGTTCCTTACGACGTCTAGGGGGTGTACTAAGAAATGATTTTTCAAAATTCCTACGGGAAACCGAGATATACGCAAACGAAGTTGCGAGAGTGTATCAACGCACAGCCAAAACCGCTGCGTCTAGAGATTCCAAATTTGGCATGTAGGTTCCTTACGACGTCCAGGGATGTACTAAGAAAGGATTTTTCAAAATTCCCACGGGAAAGAGAAATATACGCATACGAAATTGCGAGGGGACGCACAGCCCAAACCGCTTGGTCTAGAGATGCCAAATGTGACATGTAGGGTCCTTATAAGTTCCAGACCGACCGGACCGGACCGGAACGGACCGGACCGGACCGGAACGGCTCAGACCTGATCGGTCTGGAAGGAACCGTACCGTACCGGGCCGTGCCGGACCGGATCGAACCGGACCGGACCGGATTTTTTCTCATAGATAAAATTCAAAGTCCTGACTGACTGACTGACTTAACTATATATCAACGCACAGCCCAAACTAATGGGTCTAGAGATTCCAAATTTGGACTGTAGGTTCCTTACGACGTCTAGGGGTGTACTTAGAAAGGATTTTTCAAAATTCCTACGGGAAACCGAGATATACGCATACGAAGTTGCGAGGGGACGCACAGCCCAAACCGCTGGGTCTAGAGATGCCAAATTTGACATGTAGGATCCTTATAAGGTCCAGACCGACCGGAGCGGACCGGACCGGACCAGAACGGACCGGACCGGACCGGAACGGACCGAAACGATCAGACCTCATCGGTCTGGAAGGAACCGCACCGTACCGGGCCGTGCCGGACCGGATCGAACCGGACCGGACCGGATTTTTTTTCATAGATAAAATTCAAAGTCCTCACTGACTGACTTTACTATATATCAACGCACAGCCCAAACCAATGGGTCTAGAGATTCCAAATTTGGACTGTAGGCTCCTTACGACGTCTAGGGGCGTACTAAGAAAGAATTTTTTAAAATTCCTACAGGAAACCGAGATATAAGCAAACGAAGTTGCGAGCGTATATCAAATTTGGCATGTAGGTTCCTTCCGACGTCTAGGGATGTACTAAGAAAGGATTTTTCAAAATTCCCACGGGAAAGCGAGATATATGCAAACGAAGTTGCGAGGGGACGCACAGCCCAAACCGCTGGGTCTAGAGATGCCAAATTTGACATGTAGGGTCCTTATAAGGTCCAGACCGACCGGACCGGACCGGACCGTAACGGACCGGAACGGACCGGACCGGACCGGAACGGCTCAGACCTGATCGGTCTGGAAGGAACCGTACCGTACCGGGCCGTGCCGGACCGGATCGAACCGGACCGGACCGGATTTTTTCTCATAGATAAAATTCAAAGTCCTGACTGACTGACTGACTTAACTATATATCAACGCACAGCCCAAACCAATGGGTCTAGAGATTCCAAATTTGGACTGTAGGTTCCTTACGACGTCTAGGGGTGTACTAAGAAAGGAATTTTTAAAAATTCCTACGGCAAACCGAGATATACGCATACGAAGTTGCGAGGGGACGCACAGCCCAAACCGCTGGGTCTAGAGATGCCAAATTTGACATGTAGGATCCTTATAAGGTCCAGACCGATCAGACCTGATCGGTCTGGAAGGAACCGCACCGTACCGGGCCGTGCCGGACCGGATCGAACCGGACCGGACCGGATTTTTTTTCATAGATAAAATTCAAAGTCCCGACTGACTGACTTAACTATATATCAACGCACAGCCCAAACCAATGTGTCTAGAGATTCCAAATTTGGACTGTAGGTTCCTTACGACGTCTAGGGGCGTACTAAGAAAGGATTTTTCAAAATTCCTACGGGAAACTGAGATATAAGCAAACAAAGTTGCGACTGTATATTAAATTTGACATGTAGGTTCCTTACGACGTCTGGGGATGTACTAAGAAAGGATTTTTCAAAATTCCCAAGCGAAAAGAAAGCGAGATAATTATACGCAAACGAAGTTGCGAGGGGACGCACAGCCCAAACCGCTGGGTCTAGAGATTCCAAATTTGGCATGCAGGGTTCTTATAAGTTCCGAACCGACCGGAACGGATCGGACCGAATCGACCGGACCTGATCGGACCGGATGGAACCGCACCGTACCGGGCCGTGCCGGACCGGATCGAACCGGCCCGGACCGGTTTTTTTTTTCATCTATATATATAAACTTCAAAGTCCTGACTGACTGACTTAACTATATATCAACGCACAGCCCAAACCGGCGGGTCTAGAGACTCCAAATTTGGACTGTAGGTTCCTTACGACGTCTAGGGGGTGTACTAAGAAATGATTTTTCAAAATTCCTACGGGAAACCGAGATATACGCAAACGAAGTTGCGAGGGTGTATCAACGCACAGCCAAAACCGCTGCGTCTAGAGATTCCAAATTTGGCATGTAGGTTCCTTACGACGTCCAGGGATGTACTAAGAAAGGATTTTTCAAAATTGCCACGGGAAAGCGAGATATACGCATACGAAATTGCGAGGGGACGCACAGCCCAAACCGCTGGGTCTAGAGATGCCAAATTTGACATGTAGGGTCCTTATAAGGTCCAGACCGACCGGACCGGACCGGACCGGAACGGACCGGACCGGAACGGACCGGACCGGACCGGAACGTATCAGACCTGATCGGTCTGGAAGGAACCGCACCGTACCGGGACGTGCCGGACCGGATCGAACCGGACCGGACCGGTTTTTTTTCCATCTATATATATAAAATTCAAAGTCCTGACTGACTTAACTATATATCAACGCACAGCCCAAACCGGTGGGTCTAGAGACTCCAAATTTGGACTGTAGGTTCCTTACGACGTCTAGGGGTGTACTAAAAAAGGATTTTTCAAAATACCTACGGGAAACCGAGATATACGCAAACGAAGTTGAGAGGGGACGCACAGCCTAAACCGCTGGGTCTAGAGATGCCAAATTTGTCATGTAGGGTCCTTATGAGGACCGGACCGATTGGACCGGACCGGACCGGATCAACCGGACCTGATCGGACCGGATGAAACCGTACCGTACCGGGCCGTGCCGGACCGGAATTTGTTTCTGAAGAAAGATATGCTAATTGTTACTAGGCCACGCGGGCGAAGCCGCGGGCGGAAGCTAGTATATGTATATAATTCTCAAAATTACATTAAACTGAAATCCAAACATTGCAATGCAAGTTTCAGTTAAGTATACTGTTTACTTAGTTCTCTTGACCTTAACATACTACAATACAATGTATTGCATTACTCTTCATGCCAGTACACCAACTCAAGCCTATCATCCATAGGCATCGAGTCATACTCTATGATAATGGGGAATGTAAACAGATACATTTTAATTAGATAAACCTAAATATGACAAAAACACATTAAATTCACTATACTTTTTGATTGAAAATTGTAACTTTCGTTTCCATTTGTTCCCATATTTTATCATTTTTATAATATGAGAATTATTGCCAGAATCCCTGGACATTTACCCAGAAAAGGGCTTATAGGCAAATAATTATGTATCTGTTATATGCATATGACATTTTCCGGCCAATGACATTTGCCACTTTATATTGTGTGGGTAAGGATTCAGATGTCTGGTTAAACTCAAGACACTGATCAGTGTTTATAGGTCACTGTGCTTGATCTAGGATCAGCCATGTTGGGCCTAGCCACCATAAAGTGTATGACTGCAAGGATTGAGGCATGACACCTAGATTCATCAAGTCTGCTGGATTCTGCTTTGTATTAATACTAGCTGTGCCCGCGGCTTCGCCCGCGTGGAATTGGACTTGTGACTAAAGTAGTATAGACGGATTTAACAGTCTCCTATTACTGTAGTTTTCCCCGTGACGTCAGTGTTCTTCATTCTTCATTGTCTATTTGTTTGGCTACCTTGTGTACAAAATCCTGTTGTTTTATTATTTTAATAGCTGTTACCGGCGGCTCCGCCCGCGTGGTCAAGCGAAAATGCCAATAATTTCCTTCCCGTGGGAATTAAAAAAAAACCCGACTTTATCCTTGTCAACATCATAAAGGGAATCTCTATAAAAAAATTCAGCTTTTCAGGTTAAGCGCTTCCGATAATACACGCGTAGTCTAATTATTCCGAATCCTGAGGGAATTTAAAAAAAATCCCATGTTTATTGTCTACTTTATAAAGGGAAGCTTAATACAAAATCTAGGAGTTCTAGGTTGAGTTTTATTATTCCGAATCCTGTGGGAGTTTTAAAAATCCCGTCTTTATCCTTGTCTAAGTACTTAAAGGGAAGCTTAATACAAAATCTAGGCGTTCTAGGTTGAGCGCCCACAATAACACACGTGCAGTCCTATTTGTCCCGTTCCCGTGGGAATTAAAAAATCCCGTTATCATCCTTGTCAACATCATAAAAGGAACCTCTATACGAAATTTCAGCTTTCTAGGTTGAGCGCCTGCGATAATACACTTGCAGTCCTATTACTCCCTTTTCCGTGGGAATGTTGTAAAACCCCATCTTTATCCTTGTCAACATCATAAAGGGAACCTCTATACAAAATTTCAGCTTTCTAGGTCGAGCGCCCTCTATAATACACGTGTAGAGTTTACCACATTTTCATCCCTCTAGTCTAGGGGTTGAATTTTGAAAAATCCTGAAACACGTGCTTACTCATTTACCGCCAGGAGAATTCCTGCGTAGTTTCAAATAAAATGGTCTAACTAATCTAGTTTCTTCATACAAACTTTGGACCCCCATATCACCACCTTAGGATGTGAGTTTTGAAAAATCCTTTCTTAGTGCACCCCTAGACTTCATGGGGAACCTATGTGCCAAATTTGGAGTCTCTAGACCCAGCGGTTTGGGCTGTGCGTTGATATGCCAGTCACCAATCAGTCAGTTTCTGGGATGATTTCAGTAAAGAACCTTCATGCTGAATTTCATTCGAATAACTACAAAAACGGCAGTTTCATACTAAATTTTGCACCCCCGTTTAACTCCCTAAGGGATGATTTTTGAGAAAAATATTTTACTCGTGTTTCATGCCTTTTAATAAAGAACTTCATGCTGGAATTTCATTCGAATAACTTCGAAAACGGCAAAGTTTCATACTAACTTTGCACCACCGTTTAACTCCCTAAGGGATGATTTTTGAGAAAAATATTTTACTCGTGTTTCATGCCTTTCAATAAAGAACCTTTATGCTGGAATTTCATTCGAATAACTTCAAAAACGGCAAAGTTTCATACTAACTTTGCACCCCCGTTTAACCCCCTAAGGGATGAATTTTGATATAAATATTTTACTCATGTTTCATGCTTTTCAGTAAAGAACCTTAATGCTGAATTTCATTTGAATAACTTTAAAAACGGCAAAGTTTCATACTAACATTGCGCCCCCGTTTAACCCCATAGGGGATGTTTTTTGAGAAAAATATTTTACTCGTGTTTCATGCCTTTTAATATAGAACCTTAATGCTGTATTTCATTTGAATAACTTCAAAAACGGCAAAGTTTCATACTAACTTTCCACCCCCTTTTAACCCCCTAAGGGATGATTTTTGAGAAAAATATTTTACTCGTGTTTCATGCCTTTGAATAAAGAACCTTAATGCTGTATTTCATTTGAATAACTTCAAAAACGGCAAAGTTTCATACTAACTTTGCACCCCCGTTTAACACCCTAAGGGATGATTTTTGAGAAAAATATTTTACTCTTGTTTCATGCCTTTCAGTAAAGAACCTTCGTGCTGAATTTCATTCGAATAACTTCAAAAACGGCAAAGTTTCATACTATCTTTGCACCCCCGTTTAACCCCCTAAGGGATGTTTTTTGAGAAAAATATTTTACTCATGTTTCATGCCTTTCAATAAACAACCTTCATGCTGAATTTCATTCGAATAACTTCAAAAACGGCAAAGTTTCATACTAACTTTGCACCCCTGTTTTACCCCCTTAGGGGATGAATTTCCAAAAATCCTTTCTTAGTGAGCACCTACGCCTCAAAAGGAATCCCCATGCAAAATTTGAGACTCCTGGCACTTGTAGTTTCGGAGATTTCGTGATGAATCAGTCAGTGATTTTCTCTTTTTTTACCCACGACGGAACGGAGACGATATATGCGTTTGGGGTGAGAGAATGTTTGTTTGTGCAAACCAATGTTGCCATTTATCTCCAAAACTACTTGTCCGATTTTGATGCAGTTTTCAGTAATAGGTTCGGGTTTGATTGGTGCATGTTCTTAGATAGGTGTTACGGTGACAACTCACCAGGGGGCGCTGCAGTAGACATTTATCTCCATAACTACTTGTCAGATTTTGATATGGTTCTCAGTGATTGGTTCTGGTTTGATTAGATGGAGCATGTTCTTAGATAGGTGTTACGGTGACAACTCACCAGGGGGCGCTGCAGTAAACATTTGTTTGTGCAAACTAATGTTGCCACTTATCTCCAAAACTACTAGTTCTATTTTGATGCAGTTTTCAGTGATAGTTTCGGGTTCGATTGGAGCATGTTCTTAGATAGGTGTTACGGTGACAACTCACCAGGGGGCGCTGCAGTAAACATTTGTTTGTGCAAAACTAAAACTACTAGTCTGTTTCTGTTGCAGTTTTCATTTGTAATGGGTTTCTGGTTGATTAGTGAGGGTTCATAAATAGGTATTACGGTAGGAACTCACTAGGGGGCACTGCAGTGATATAGTTTATATTAGCTACAAATCTATATATATAAAAGAAAGTGGTGTTTGTTACAGTTTGTTTGTGCAAACCAATGTTGCCATTTATCTCCAAAACTACTAGTCCGATTTTGATGCAGTTTTCAGTGATAGGTTCGGGTTTGATTGGTGCATGTTCTTAGATAGGTGTTACGGTGACAACTCACCAGGGGGCGCTGCAGTAGACATTTATCTCCATAACTACTAGTCAGATTTTGATATGGTTCTCAGTGATTGGTTCTGGTTTGATTAGATGGAGCATGTTCTTAGATAGGTGTTACGGTGACAACTCACCAGGGGGCGCTGCAGTAAACATTTGTTTGTGCAAACCAATGTTGCCACTTATCTCCAAAACTACTAGTTCTATTTTGATGCGGTTTTCAGTGATAGTTTCGGGTTCGATTTGAGCATGTTCTTAGATAGGTGTTACGGTGACAACTCCCCAGGGGGCGCTGCAGTAAACATTTGTTTGTGCAAAACTAAAACTACTAGTCTGTTTCTGTTGCAGTTTTCATTTGTAATGGGTTTCTGGTTGATTAGTGAGGGTTCATAAATAGGTATTACGGTAGGAACTCACTAGGGGGCACTGCAGTGATATAGTTTATATTAGCTACAAATCTATATTGTCGCGAACGTGCTCGAATGTTCTCGGCGTCTCGCGTCGCCACTGGAATCACTTGTTTACAACAATTCGTGGATCGAGAAAAAGTGATCATTCAAAACCGGCGTGACAGGCAAGTCAGGTAAAAATCAGAGGTACAGGCGACATTAATCTTTAATGCTTGTACTATATGGTACAAAATGGCTTACACATTAGAAGTTGTGATAACCTTGAAGTTGTTTTGATCAAAACAAGTAACAAAAAGGGCCATAAAAAATGGGAACATTCGAGGCGTATATTGAGGCATATAAATACCGCGACGGTGGCCGACACAGTCAGTTCATTCTGAGCTTTCGGTGCGATAACTGCGAAGACTAATCAAGAGTGAGTTAACCTGCGACCTTTGCGATACCAACGGACTACGGACGACTCTGCGACTTGGAAGATTACTGTGATTGGACCAACGACTTCAGCGCGCTACGGACTTCGATTCTTCGTGTGATTTGGCTACGTTGAGTGTATCTGTGACCTGTTCATCGCTCAATAAATTCTTCTAACAAGTCAACGGTGTTTTATCCAAATCCCGAACCCCACGCTCGTAACATTTGGTGTCAGAAGTGGGATTTGGAGATGCTAGTGACTCCGAGGGAAGAAACTACCGGCGTCAGAACGAGGGCACAGGAAGCTGCGGAAGCCATGGCTACTGCCCGGCAGGACCCATCAGTGGACCATCGGGACACGCCTACCGGCTCCATCGACGAAGCCACACCCATCGACCAGGACCAGGCGACATTAACCACGCATGCCCCATCCACTACCTCCACTCACCGGACCTCGACACCAGCTCAAGAGGCTAGATCATCTGCCATTGACTTCAGTAGATTGATGCAGATGATGGAAGCAATGCGCCAGGAAATAAGCCAGAAACAGGAGGAATCGCAAGAGAAATTACTGCATGCCGTAGGATCGGTGGGTGAAAAGGTGGAAAACCTACAAAAGAATGTGGACCAAGTGGAAGAAAGGGTTACCAACCTGGAGGACAACATGGACACCCTAAAAAAGGATGTCGATGGGCTGCGGAAGGAGCTTCTGCGTGTGGAGACTACGGGACCTGCCATATCGAGTGGTTTTGTTCCATGCAACCGGGCGCCTCGAGTGGAAGTACCATCGTACGACGGAACTACATCCTGGACCGCCTACCGGCAGCAGTTCCGGACGGTTGCCAACGCTAACGGATGGACTGAGGAACAGAGCTTGACAGCTCTCACAGTGGCACTTCGGGGATCGGCTCTTTCGGTTCTGGAAGCACTACCATCATCAGGAAGCACATTCAAGGAACTGATGGAGGCACTTGAAGCAAGGTACGGCGAACAACATCTGGAGCACGTCTTCCGTGCTCAATTACGGGACAGAACTCAGCGTCCGGGAGAAGGGCTACAGCAGTGGGCCTTGGAAATTGAGAAGCTTGTCCGCAAGGCCTACACATCTACGGACACGAAGATGGTGGAATCGAACACACTCCAGTATTTCGTCGATGGAATCAGAGACTTGGAGACTAGGGCTGCAGTGAGGCTTCGCCATCATGCCTCATTGAAGGAAGCCCTAGCGCACGCCCTGGAAGTGGAAGCCGTGCGACGCGATGTGCGACCGGTTCACAAAGTACGGGAAATGATTGAAGAAGTGCGGGAGATAAAGACATCTTCGTTCCCGCCGAAGAGAAAGACAACCGGACCTAAATGCTACAGATGTGGAGAAACAGGGCATTTGCAGTTCACCTGTCCCAAAAAGGAGTCTCAAACGGCTAAACTTGCTGAGGAAGTTAGCAAGCTGCAAGAACAATTTAAGGAAGTGTTAAAGAGGATGGAGACTTCAGCTTCTGCTGAGAGTCAGGGAAACGAGTAACAGCCAGAGCTAAGGGGCGGGTGCTGGCTGGAACGGAAGAAGCCCCAAGAATGATCGTCGCACAGGCATGCGATGGAAATAGTTTAAGGATACGCGGCTTAGTGAACGGGGAAGACTGTAAGATAACTGTGGACACAGGAGCCTCTAGGACAATAATCACGCCGAAGCTACTCCAGACCGTGAAAAGGCGCAACAAGACAACTGATGTCCAGCTTCTCTCCGCTTCCGGCCAGCAGATACCCGTCTTAGGGGAAATTTCGGTCATATTGCAAGTGGGTGAAACGTCATGCACTCACAACGTTATCATGGCTGAAATTACGGATGAGTGCATTTTGGGCCTCGACTTTATGAGAAAATATGACTGCAAAATCGACGTCACTAACGGCATATTTAAGTGTGGCAATGAAGAGGTTTTTATTCTGGGTGGACCTGAAGGAAAAGTCACATGCCTGAAGAAGATTAGCATACCTGCAAGAACACAAGTTGAAGTACCTGTGAAGCTACCACGTGTTAAAAAGAACAGATGCGTGTTGATCGAGGAAGTTCCAGGCAAATCGACGAATAAGCTTCTGGCAGCCAGGACAATTGTCAAGGGGAATGCGACTGCATTTGTAAGAGTGGTGAATTTAGAAGATCACGAGATTGAATTGAACGAAGGTGATGTCATTGGAAGATCCGAAGAAGCAGTCTGGGTGAGAAAGTGCCAAACAGCTTTAAGTACGAGAAAAATCAAGGATAACTCAACCATCACGGAACTTCTTGAGGAGAGTAAAAGCAACTTAACTTATTCTCAAAACATGAAAGCCAAAAACCTGCTTCAGCGCTTTGCAGACTTGTTTTCATCCAAAGAAGGAGACTTGGGAAGGACATCCTTGGTACAACACAAGATTGATACCGGAAATGAAGGACCCATCCGGCAGCGAGCAAGGCGAATACCAATAGCCAAGGAACAAGAAGTTCAAGACATGTTGGAGGACATGAGGAAGAACAAAATCATCGAACCTTCTGCTAGTCCGTGGTGTTCTCCTGTCGTCTTAGTTAAGAAGAAAGACGGGAGTATGAGGTTTTGTGTGGACTATCGCCGACTCAACGACATCACTAAGAAGGACAGCTATCCGCTACCACGCATCGACGACACTTTGGATACCTTGAGTGGCAAGACCTGGTTTTCGACATTGGACCTGAAGTCTGGATACTGGCAAGTTGAGATTCATCCAAAGGACAAAGAGAAGACGGCCTTTACTACAGGAAAAGGGTTATGGCAGTTTAACGTCATGCCATTTGGATTGTGCAACGCACCGGCCACTTTTGAGCGTCTAATGGAATGTGTACTGGCAGGATTAGTGGGAGAAGCCTGCCTGGTATATTTGGATGATGTCATCATCATGGGTCGAGATTTCGACGACCATTTATTCAACCTGGAAAAAGTCTTGAGGAAGATACGAGGAGCCAACCTAAAGCTGAATCCGAAGAAATGCAGTTTGTTCCGAAACAAGGTGAACTATCTCGGCCACGTCATCACTAGTGAAGGGATACAAACTGATCCAGCTAAAATAGAAGCCGTACAGAAGTGGCCAACACCCAAGGATAAAACTGAAGTAAGAGCATTTTTGGGTTTATGCTCATACTACAGGCGCTTCGTCAAGGGATTCTCCGAAATTGCTAAGCCGTTGCATCGCCTGACGGAAGAAAAGCGAGGATTCTGCTGGGATGACGCTTGCGAGGATTCCTTCCAGAGATTGAGGAAATGTCTATGTGAGACTCCAATTTTGGGATACCCACAACCTAATGGACAATTTGTCGTCGATACGGATGCAAGCAACACGGCAATTGGTGGAGTGCTATCTCAAAAGCAAGGGGACAGAGAAGTTGTGATTGCCTACTTCAGTAAGTCATTATCGAAGCCTGAAAGAAATTACTGCGTGACGAGAAGAGAACTCTTGGCGGTGGTTAAAACAATTCAACATTTCAGCAAATATCTCATTGGCAGAAAGTTCGTGCTTCGTACTGATCATGCTGCTCTAAAATGGCTGCTCCAGTTCAAGAACCCCGAAGGTCAAGTAGCCAGATGGATTGAACAACTTCAAGAATACAACTTCCTTACTGAACATCGTAGTGGGAAGGCACATGGGAATGCTGATGCCCTTTCAAGAAGACCATGCCCACAAGAGTGCAAGCACTGCGTCAAGCAGGAGTCAAAGGAGGAACTTGTACGAATGACAAGGACAAGCCCTCAGGGATCTTGGGAAGATGAGTCAATGAGAGAAGCTCAAGAGGATGACGAAGACATACGACTCATTGTCGCATGGAAGAAACGTGGCCATGAGAAGCCACGATGGTGTGAAGTTGCGCCTACAAGTGCTACCACCAAAGCATACTGGGCTCAGTGGGACAGTTTCATCTTGCAGGACGGAATACTTTACCGGAAATGGGAAACACCTAACGGTAGAGAGTTTCATCTGCAACTGGTAGTCCCAAGGGAACGGATTAAGGATGTACTCCGCGAGGTACATGATGGCGTTTCTGGAGGCCACCTGGGTGTTAAAAGGACCTTGACCAAGCTACGGGAGAGATTCTACTGGCTGAACTGCCGAGCAGACGTGCAAGATTGGTGCCGGAAATGTACTACCTGTGCTGCAGTAAAAGGACCATCCACCAGGAGTCGAGGACACCTTCAACTTTATAACGTTGGTGCACCTTGGGAGCGAATAGCAGTGGATATTGCCGGACCCTTCCCTGTGTCGGAGTCAGGAAACAAGTTCTTCATGGTCGTCATGGATTACTTTACCAAGTGGCCGGAGGTATTTGCTATACCCAACCAAGAAGCAACGACCGTAGCCTCTAAATTGGTTGAAGAAGTTATATGCCGATATGGTGTACCATTGGAAATCCACTCAGATCAGGGCAGAAACTTCGAGTCAAACGTGTTTCAAGAAGTCTGCAAATTATTGGGCATGCACAAGACGAGAACCACTGCGTACCATCCTCAGTCCGATGGCATGGTAGAAAGGTTTAACCAAACACTGGAGAGGCATCTGGCGAAATTGGTTGACAATCATCAGAGGGACTGGGACAAGTACATTGCACCATTCCTTCTCGCCTATAGAACTGCAGAACATGAGAGCACGAAGAGTACCCCGGCATATATTAACTTTGGAAGGGAGCTAAGGTTACCGGTCGATCTTCTAACTGGAGGAGTGCCAGACGAACCGATCCCCGTTCAGGATTATGTCTCCGAACTAAGAGAAAAGATGCGAGACATTTATGCCATGGTACGAGAAAACGGCTTACAGTCGAGCGAAAACATGAAGACCAGATATGACCGGAGAGCAAATACCAGTGGCTTTGATGAAGGAACATTAGTTTGGCTACATAACCCGATACGAAGAAAAGGAAAGTCACCTAAACTACAGACTAGATGGGAAGGCCCGTACAAAGTGGTAACACGGATAAACGACGTCACCTACCGGATTCAACGACATCCGAGAGGAGCTCTAAAGGTGGTTCACATCGACCGCTTGGCACGTTACCACGGGAATAACGATGATGCTCGGGACGAGCATCTCTAAGAGGAGGGCAATGTCGCGAACGTGCTCGAATGTTCTCGACGTCTCGCTGTTACGTTGTGAATTAGATTCACACGTAATATATCAATAATATTAACTAATAGAAGAATATTGAAAACAATTAAAATTAACAATTGCACGTTAACGGATTTCGGGAGTGACTGCATAGAATTCTCGACCGTATTTCTTGAGGCATTAAGATCACTCTGGCTAATCAATACGACGGCGTGCCTGTCGATTCTCCGATCGCCAAATATGGTAACGAACAAATAGTAGGCGTTTCAATATTCGATCTCTTCAGTCGGATTGGTCGTCATAACACAATGCACGTACGTTGTCGCGAGGAATGTTCGAGAAAAATGTAGTTTATAAATTCACGGTGCGCAGGGAGCGCGCCACATTTTCTGATTGCTGCAGTGACGAGTGTATTGTTTAATTAGTGATTACCGATATTTTATTCGCGAGTGTAAGTCCCTTGTCCGCTAGGTGTTCTGTTCTGCACTGATTAATCTCTAATAGGATTCTCTTTTGCTTTAATCTGTCTTTGTGTAATTGTTATCCTACTAGTGTATTTCATAATCTAAATTAAATTCATGTATTGCTTATTTTGTGAGATCGCGTATGTCCCTCAGACGTGCGTGATCGAGCCTACCTTCATTGTAATTCCGTGTGGCCGCCTAAGACAATTATAGACTGGACCTTCAGTTCGTCCAGCCTGTAAGAAGATTGTCGGCAACGGCCCACAGGATTCCTGGAAGGCGGAATCTGACACCGTCCAATCTAAAATTCCAGGACAACTACGCCAGGGTTAAACTAAACCCCTGTTCAACACTCCTACGCTTACGGGAGAGTCTACCCCTTCCCGAGCGCTACATCTTCCCGACACCGAGGTCTACTCTACGGGCGACTACGGGAACACAGCCGGTCAGCGCTTCCCTACGCTGCGCTGCCGACCCCAAGACGCCGCTACCGCGTCGAGCTTCTGTGCTGCTGAGCCAGACCCTCCAGGAGGACCTACCCCTTC
This sequence comes from Endotricha flammealis, assembly GCA_905163395.2. Lineage (NCBI taxonomy): Eukaryota > Metazoa > Arthropoda > Insecta > Lepidoptera > Pyralidae > Endotricha > Endotricha flammealis. Next base: position 2,459,301 of record LR990874.1, read on the forward strand.
TGTATTACATTCCCGCCGTCCGTGCGCCGAAGAAGACTAGAAGCTAAGTGTCGTAAAGAGATTGCAAGTAAATTCTCGTAGCTCACACCCTGAGAATCTGAATAAATAAATCTATTATTTCGTGTCTTGTGCTTTCTCTCATCTCCCTACTCTCTACCCTACCTTGCTTACGTCGACCGGCCTCCCCGGCGACGTAACAAGTGGCGCCCAACGTGGGGCCCCACCTTGCTTACGTCGACCGGCCTCCCCGGCGACGTAACATCGCGTCGCCACTGGAATCACTTGTTTACAACAATTCGTGGATCGAGAAAAAGTGATCATTCAAAACCGGCGTGACAGGCAAGTCAGGTAAAAATCAGAGGTACAGGCGACATTAATCTTTAATGCTTGTACTATATGGTACAAAATGGCTTACACATTAGAAGTTGTGATAACCTTGAAGTTGTTTTGATCAAAACAAGTAACAAAAAAGGACCATAAAAAATGGGAACATTCGAGGCGTATATTGAGGCATATAAATACCGCGACGGTGGCCGACACAGTCAGTTCATTCTGAGCTTTCGGTGCGATAACTGCGAAGACTAATCAAGAGTGAGTTAACCTGCGACCTTTGCGATACCAACGGACTACGGACGACTCTGCGACTTGGAAGATTACTGTGATTGGACCAACGACTTCAGCGCGCTACGGACTTCGATTCTTCGTGTGATTTGGCTACGTTGAGTGTATCTGTGACCAGTTCATCGCTCAATAAATTCTTCTAACAAGTCAACGGTGTTTTATCCAAATCCCGAACCCCACGCTCGTAACAATATATATAAAAGAGAGTGGTGTTTGTTACAACACTTATAACTCGAGAACGGCTGGACCGATTGCCATGGTTTTTGATTTGTTGGATTTGTTTCCGTCCCGAATAGCAGAATACATCTTAAAAACAATGAGAGTAGGGGTAGGGTAGGGGTAGGGTAGGGGTAGGGTAGGGGTAGGGTAGGGGTAGGGTAGGGGTAGGGTAGGGGTAGGGTATCGGTAGGGTAGGGGTAGGGTAGGGGTAGGGTAGGGGTAGGGTAGGGGTAGGGTAGGGGTAGGGTAGGGTTAGGGTAGGGTAGGGGTAGGGTAGGGTAGTGCCTCTAAGGCAGAACAAAGTTTGCCGGGTCAGCTAGTTATTGATAAAGAAACTCGATAGAACTTTCTTGATAGGTGAAAAGTATTTCTGTATAGTGATTTAAAAACTCTAAAAATTGTAAAGAAAAGAAAAAAAAATCCGCAGTTTATTAAACATTACAGTGAGACCTCACTTGTGCGCTACGTTGCGTCGCGTCATCGATTTTCCATAATTTTGATAGGTAATGGCTGTCAAATATTTGAAAAAATCGACTCGACGCAACGCAACGGACAAATTTATACTACAAATAGGCCCTACATGTCCGTTGCGCCCCCTTAGAGAGGGAACGCACGAGCAACTTTGTCTCCCGGCAATTTATTTGTCTACGTCGCCGTCTCCTTGCCGCAATTTGAAAGGTGCGCGCACGAGAGCGACAGCGACACAACTTTTTCTCAGTGTTGCCAACATTTTGCGCTTTTTGTACGTTTCAAATAAACAATTTTTAACCCTTGCTTTCGCTCATTTTATTTGTATTAATGTTTTTAGACGTTTCTAGCCCTTATTTTGGCAAAATTTGCTCTAATAAAAAAATCTAGCTCTTTTTAGCTGGTCCGACTGCCCTTTTTCAAAAACCAAGGTGGCAACACTGCTTTTTCTATAAAATATCAAACAAACAAGAAAAAAAAATAAGAAGAAGAAGTAACTACGACACCACGAACTGGCAACACCGAACGATGACAGCTACATTGATAAACGTCAAATCAAACGAAGCATTTTTTAAAAATACCCCCGAAGAAAATTGTAAAGTAATATATAATGGAAACCAAGGAGGAAAAGGGTCCATTTGAACGCAGAAAGGAACGAGAAAGGTTAACAGAAAATGAACACACAGCAGGAAGCAGGAGGCCCGCGGAGACCGTCGAGACCAAAGCTACCGCTGGTCTCACGGCGGCCGCGAACCCCGCCCCAAGGTAGGATCGCCCTCGCGACGCTAGCGACCGGCCCAACATCGCCGCCCCGGCCACGCAGCCCGCGCGCCCCGGCGTGGCGTGCGACGGCGCCGACCACGCACCATCCAGCACACGAACGGCCGGCGCGCGCTGGGAGCGCACCGGAGGGAAACGCGTCTTCAGGCGGGCCGGCACCGCCGCTCGCACCGCGAGCGCGACAACAAGACGCACGTGCCTCGTGCCAACCAACATGGCACGCGGCCAGCCCGGGACCATCGGCAACGCGACAACGAGCGCCCGCCCAGCCAGCGCGCGCACAGGCCGTGCCGGCATGGCGGGCGCCCACAACGGTCCAAGCGCGTGCCCAACACGCGCCGCCCAGGTGATTTTCCCCTGCAGGTAAAATCTTCCGGAGGGGGAGGAGAATGTGACGTTGCAACCAACGCCACACACACACGCACACAAGCGTACCGCTTGAGCGTGGGCAGACGCAGCGCGCCGCGCACCGTCCCTACCACTCCCCACCGCGATTTCATCGCGCCACCGCCGCCGGACGGCTATTTAAGGCCGGCGTCGGCTCAGATCGGCGGCCACTCGGTTGTGACCCATCGCGCCGCGAACGCTTCAGTAAGCACTCTCTCCTCATACCTCGTTACGCTGCCCAAATTCAGTCTCACCGGGAGACTACTACCGTACGTCGTCACCCTGTCCAAATTGCATCCCATAGTGGGACCCCTGTCGGACGACGTTACTCTGCCCGAGCGCGACGCGACGCCCTGCCGCCGCGCGCGCCTCCGTAACTCCCCAAGTCGATTTCACTAACATATTGCAAATCTACCCACGTACATCTACCCGCGCCTTCTATCCCGATCTGCGTGAAACCCCGAATCCTTTTGATTCCCATATCCACCCGGATAGGCATCATAGGTAAATGTAGCAAGGTGAGATCTGACCTAACAGTCGGAGCGAGCTGGTTGAATTCTGATTCGCCTCGCCTTTGCTAAGTATAGCTTCGCGATTAGACCGACATAGGCACCATAGGTAATCCAACAGGGCGGGAACCGACTCGACAGTCGGAGCGAGCTGGTTGTATTCTGATTCGCCTTGCCCTTGTTCAATTAGCTACCGCGGCTAGGTCGAGATAGGTGTCCTAGGTCAATCTGCAGGGAGGGACCTGACCTAACGGTCGGAGCGAGCTGGTTGTATTCTGATTCGCCTCTCCCTTGCGCTGATTAGCCCCGCGACTAGAATAGGATAGGCATCCTAGGTCCATAGCGCGGGGTGGGATCCAGCCCAAGGGTTGGAGCGAGCTGGTTGAATTCTGATTCGCCTCGCCCCGCACAGTTTCGCTAGCTAGACTAGGCTGTAACCCCGATCACTTCCCCCCTACCTGTTAAGCTATCCAAATCCCGGATCCTGTTCCGACGTCCCGCATAGATTCCTCACGCAGTAGCGGGCTCGAAGTGACCATAGGTCCCCGACTCTCCCCGTTTTTGCAAATCTCGTACGCCGCGCGCCGTCTGCCCACCCGTACTCGTCCCAGCCCCCTCCGGTGGAGCGGGGGACACCCGTATGATCCCCGTGGTCCAATCGACCATCTATGATATGTAAAGGGGCGACGGGCCCCTCGCGTACATATACCACTGTAAACTAGACATAAGTCGTAGACTAAGCAATAAACCATTGTTACTCTGTTTGTACCTCTGTTTTCTCTCTCAACCCCCATTCACCCCAGTCTCACATTATACGGCACTCATACGACCTCCTGTCGCCTCGCTGGAGGCTTCAGAGAGTTTTCTGGAGGCAGCAGGCGATTCCGGCCAGGTGGTTCGATTCCTCCGCCCGAGAGTGGCCTCCCCTGTCTCCTCAGTTAACCAAGGCTCCGCCCCGAGTTCGATTCCCGGGACGCGCGCCTCGTTACAGGTTAATAATTAGGTAGCACAGTCAATGAGGAATCAAGAGATTCAAATATTTGTCTATTTGGACTTGCTGCCTTGCCGGCGGTCTGCTCCTATCTTTAACACCGATTTAGCATTTTATATTTTAGATTTATTTTTATGTTGAGACAAATTAATGGCACTTTTTATTGACATTCCGCGTACGTAATGTTGTATGTATGTACCTAGTTTTAAATCATTTATTACTGTATACTCTGACAAGAGAATGTGTTTGTGAAAACCTATTCTCTGAATAAAAGTTTTGAATTTTGAATTTGAATTTGGACTATTTTCGAAGTGTGAGTTGTGCATCAAAGTACACAGATATTACAAGTCCAAATCACGGTAGAGAAGTTGCAATATCTAAGTTTTTTAGTGACAAGAGCAGGCTTCACTTTCGAGTACTCCTCTCTTTCCTGAACACAGTCGCCACAATACCAGATGTCAAACAGTTCATGTTTCCGGTTCATTGACTGAAGGAGCTAACATGGTAGTTGCAGAAACACCATTGTCTTTCCGATTCACTTCGTATTTCCTAGTGACTGACGTGACAGACCTTGCTTGGGAAGAGCAAATAGTCGACCGTTCGTTCATGAGACCATAGAACTAATGAGAACCACTGGTATACTGCAACCAAAAGGAACTTTTGGCCTTACTCAATGTATTACAAGACCAGGGTCAGTCCTTGAGTCGTTCCACGGTTCTATTGCAGTGCGACAACAGAACAGCCTTATATTTCATTCGCAAAAAAGGCAGCACGAAATCAATAGTTGATCAATAATTGAACTTGATGAGGGTGGTTTATAATCTAAGCTAATCTGGAACAGTTCGCAACTGGACCTACTTTCATCGTTCTAGCGTCCATCTACGCGTAGTACATACAAAGCCGCCTGGAATAGACGGCTAGGATTCGATTTTTGAGTCATTATTATTTTAGGAATCACACAGTATTTATACTATTGCACAAATCAGTGGTGTCTACGCTCTGTAATATGTAATACCGAATTTTTAAGAGTCCTAAGTGCTCACGTACTGGTTAAGCATGATATAAAAAACCTGCAACTCATAAGAAAACTATTTGAGATGTAAATTCTCTTAATTTTTGTCTTCATATGAAATTAACGAAAATAATTGCTTTGCTACCAGACACACTGTTATGTTGCTGCTTTGTTTTCTGGTAGACGTATCCATGACCTGACCCTTCTGGCAGTCAATAAAAAGCATTATATTGACAATACTAATCATTTGATTCTATGGCCCAGACTTTGTTCTAAAACTGACCGTTTGGATTTTAGGCAATCGGCCTGGAAATTACTAAGAAATGACAATTCAATAATTGTTTTGGGTAAAGCAATGTGTTAAATTGTTAAATGAAAAACATAATTCCATTTTTATTTGTTACTAGCTGTGCCCGCGGCTTCGCTCGCGTGGAATTGGACTTGTGACTAATTAAGTAGTATAGTCGGATTTAACAGTCTCCTATTACTGTAGTTTTTCCCGAGACGTCAGTGTTCTTCATTGCTCATCGTCTATTTGCTCGCCGCTGTTAATCTTGGCTACCTACTGTGTACAAAATCCTGTTCTTTTATTATTTTAATAGCTGTTACCCGCGGCTCCACCCGCGTGGTCAAACGAAAATGCCGATAATTTCGTTCCCGTGGGAATTTAAAAAAAACCCGACTTTATCGTTGTCAACATTATAAAGGGGATCTCTAGAAAAAAAAAACAGCTTTTCAGGTCAAGCGCTTCCGATAATTCACGCGTAGTCTAATTATTCCGAATCCTGTGGGAATAAAAAAAAAATCCCGTCTTTATCCTTGTCTAAGTACTTTATAAAGGGAAGCTTAATACAAAATCTAGGCGTTCTAGGTTGAGCGCCCACAATAACACACTTGCAGTCCTATTTGTCCCGTTCCCGTGGGAATTAAAAAAATCCCGTGTTCATCCTTGTCAACATCATAAAAGGAACCTCTATACAAAATTTCAGCTTTCTAGGTTGAGCGCCTGCGATAATACACATGCAGTCCTATTACTCCCTTTCCCGTGGGAATTTCGTAAAACCCCGTCTTTATCCTTGTCAACATTATAAAGGAAACCTCTATACGAAATTTCAGCTTTCTAGGTTGAGCGCCTGCGATAATACACTTGCAGTCCTATTACTCCCTTTCCCGTGGGAATTTAAAAAAATCCTTTCTTAGTGAGCACCTACGCCCCAAAAGGAACCCTCATGCAAAATTTGAGACTCCTGACACGTAGTTTCGGAGATGTCGTGATGCATCAGTCAACTTTGCATCCCCGTTTTACCGCCCTTAATGGATGATTTTTGAATATTTTACTCGTGTTTCATGCCTTTCAATAAAGAACCTTCATGCTGAATTTCATTGGAATAACTTCAAAAACAACAAAGTTTCATACTAACTTTGCGCCCCGTTTAACCCCCTAAGGGATGAATTTGGAAAAAAATATTTTACTCATGTTTCATGCCTTTCAGCAAAGAACCTTCATGCTGAATTTCATTCGAATAACTCAAAAACGGCTAAGTTTCATTCTAACTTTGCACCCCCGTTTAACCCCCTAAGGGATGATTTTTGAGAAAAATATTTTGCTCGTGTTTCATGCCTTTCAATAAAGAACCTTCATGCTGAATTTCATTCGAATAACTTCAAAAACGGCAAAGTTTCATACTAACTTTGCACCCCCGTTTAACCCCCTAAGGGATGATTTTTGAGAAAAATATTTTACTCGTGTTTCATGCGTTTCAATAAAGAACCTTAATGCTGAATTTCATTCGAATAACTTCAAAAACGGCAAAGTATCATACTAACTTTGCACCCCCGTTTAACCCCCTAAGGTATGATTTTTGAGAAAAATATTTTACTCATGTTTCATGCCTTTCAATAAAGAACCTTAATGCTGAATTTCATTTGAATAACTTCAAAAACGGCAAAGTTTCATACTAACTTTGCGCCCCCACTTAACCCCCTAAGGGATGTTTTTTGAGAAAAATATTTTACTCGTGTTTCATACCTTTTAATAAAGAACCTTAATGCTGAATTTCATTCGAATAACTTCAAAAACGGCAAAGTTTCATACTAACTTTGCACCCCCGTTTTACCCTCTTAGGGGATGAATTTCCAAAAATCCTTTCTTAGTGAGCACCTACGTACCAAAAGGAACCCCCATGCAAAATTTGGGACTCCTGGCACTTGTAGTTTCGGAGATTTCGTGATGAATCAGTCAGTGTATAAATGTACTTATACATAGTAACAAAAGAGTGAAAGAAAAAATAAATAAATAAAAAAATTGCTAAATGACAAAAAAGGCCGTAACCGGGTTTCTTTCGCCATTTCTTTTACCGGTGGCCATTTTGCTTGTGTCCGAAATGGCGGTAGTATATAACGTAGTTTATTTTCTTTATACATATATACAAATTGTAAATGACAAGAAAAAGTGCCTGTGAAGGTCTAATTTCTGAAATAAACGATTTCATTTCATTTCATTTCATTTCATTTCATTTCATTTCATTTCATTTCATTTCAGTGATTTTCTCTTTTATATATCTGCACAGTGCCATCTAGTGAATTTTTGAGGAACTAAATTTCAAAATGGTCAGCTCAAGTAACTAAAAAACTTTCATACACAGTGCTATTGAATATTAAAATGGTCGTAATCAGGGGTCGGGCGATTCCGACTCTGCACAGTGACAATTTTAAAATTCTTTGGTTGTTGAAAATTTAAATGAGTGTAACTTCTTCTTTTTCTTCTCCTGACATCCGGTCCGGTCCGGTCCGGTTCGGTCCGGTCCGGTCCAGTCTGTTGTCGGTAGGTATGGTGTACCAAGTCTCAAGTTTGTAAGTGCGAGAATTTTTTTTATTACATTGACAGGGAGGAGACCTTTAAATGAACATAACTTATTTTCCTGACATCCGATTTAAATGAAACAAAACCTATATTCTGCTCCAAGCCGAGCTCTATCTTCCTGTGAAATTTGCATTAAAATCCGTTCAGTAACTTAGAAGATGTGCGCGTTCAAACAGACAGACAGACAGACAAAAAAAATCCAAAAAATTTTTTTTCGCTTTTATTACCTTTCTCTAACTGTTCTCTCTCCATTTTTGCCAAATATGTTCAATGTACAGACATATTGGGGTCTACTGTTTTATTATATGTATAGATTTTAAGGAGAGACCACAAGCAAGTAGCGCGTATTGTGAGCGCATAACAGAGGCTAGTATTGTCGCAACTCCCGGTAGCGTTCGCTCAGCGGTCGCCTCCAGAAACTGGCCCGATAACGTGTCCGTTGACAAATTTTGTCACGAGGTAACTAGAGGTCTGATGACACATTCCGTTGCTTCTATAGGCATGAGGTCGTCCAGGCTCCTGTTAGCTCTGGGATGTCAGACTGTTTCGGCACAAATTAATCAAAATTGTGAAGAAGTTTACTATTTTATTATGTTGCTTGCATATTATTTCGTAAATGTTTTTGTGTACATTTCCAGATACTATGATTGTAATTTCTATGTACATCAGAGTATTATTTGATTAAACAAATTTATTTAGTCTCGCACACTTGCAATTTAATTTATATTTTTCTAAATATAAAATGAACAGTGTAACCTTCATAGTTACCGTTTACGCCTTCGGCTTGTTCATGTGCATAACTTCACGTTGGCGTCCTCCTCCACCAGGCAATAACAAACAGGTCTCATTGATTACATATCTGTTTAAGGCCGCTAGGTTGAACATGGGTCGGTGCGACTCGTCGCCTTTTGACACAAGGAACACTGTGTACACAAACTTGGCGAGGCTTTGACAACATCTAATATCTACACACCGGTGTTGCATCTGGGTGATAATGGACGACATTGCATCCGTCGATTGCATTGAAACGAGTCTCGTTTAACAGTAGTAGGTACTACAAGTAGCGGTCGATGTGAAAAGGACAGTTGGGGGTGCCCCAACGAGCCAGACGCGACGCTCTGAATGTTGCGGGCTGATAGTCAAACTATACATCTTTTGTTACGGTAGTAATCAGAACCTTGACATGATCCTGCGAGGGTTTAGTATTACAGCAACCCTGCTCGGGTTGATTGTAGGCATGGGAAATATGCGTAAGCGCACAACATCCATGAGTAGTACTCTGCATGCAGAGGTAAGTTACGTAAAGCCTGCCCCTGCGAGGGGTGGCGTGCGGCCTTGCTTTGACCCGTTTGCGCAACGGAAGCAAGAATGGCCGGCTTAATGTATCACTTGTTTGTGTGTTGCAAACAAAGCTTATTCTATCTATCAATCAATGACCCTGCGAGGGTCGAGCGTTACAGCAACCCTGCGAGGGTTGATAATAGGCATGGGAAATATGCATAGGTGCACAACATCCATGAGTAGTACCCTGCGGAGGTACGATATGTAAAGCCTGCCCCTGCGAGGGGTGGCGTGCGGCCTTGCTTTGACCCGTTTGCGCAACGGAAGCAAAGATGGCCGGCTTAATGTATCACTTGTTTGTGTGTTGCAAATAAAGATTATTCTATCTATCTATCAATGACCCTGCGAGGGTCGAGCGTTACAGCAATCCTGCGAGGGTTGATTGAAGGCATAGGAAATATGCGTAGGTGCACAACATCCATGAGTAGTACCCTGCAGAGGTACGTTATGTAAAGCCTGCCCCTGCAAGGGGTGGCGTGCGGTCTTGCTTTGGCTCGTGATCAGTCCTATGACTAATATTCGTGACTTTTAGTGTTTATTGTATCACTTGTTTCTGTGTTGCAAATAAAGCTTATTCTATCTATCTATCAATGACCCTGCGAGGGTCGAGCGTTACAGCAACCCTGCGAGGGTTGATAATAGGCATGGGAAATATGCGTAGGTGCACAACATCCATGAGTAGTACCCTGCAGAGGTACGTTATGTAAAGCCTGCCCCTTCGAGAGGTGGCGTGCGGCCTTGCTTTGACCCGTTTGCGCAACGGAAGCAGAGATGGCCGGGTTTGGTAAAGGCAAGAAAGCTTTTCGAACACCCTTCTCCTGTGCTGCGGCTAGTAACTCCGCATTAAACACGTGCTGACATGACGGGGAATCTCACGTAGCGCGACCTTGAAATGAGGGAACGCTCACGTGGTTCTTAACATCGTAACAACAACTTCTCATTTTGATAACCTCCGCACGACGATTCAAGTTAATTGCAATGATCAGAGCAAACTTTAAAAATTTCGTCTTTCAAAAACAGCTCGTTAACTTTCTCGCCTATTAGTATGTCAAATTCGAATCGCGCGCCCACTGTAATAAACTTCTGACAGAAGTTTGTAAGGCTTCGCGTTGCTTATGAACGCAGAATGATAAGGCAGCAAATGACTTGTGAGCGTGAGCAAAAGGGAGTTACGAATCATGTCTTAATTTCGTCATTTATCTTTAAATCGACAAAACCGGGGGTAGCATTATAAAAATAGAACCACGCACCAATCACTACTATCTAAATGTTGCAAATCCTTTAACGTCTGAAGAAACCCCTGAGGAGTCTTAAGTATACTGGGTTCTTTCAATTTCGTCTCAATTTTAAACATAAAACCTGATTGAGCAACCGGTGGCGGTACTTCGACAGAATTTACAATAGATCTGCGTATAGCTCGACACTAACGTTCCCGTCACCTATATTCCCATTAATGTGTACCGCGGAACAAGATAGAGAAAAAAAAATATTATTGCAAATTGAATAAAATGAATGATTGATTTCGAAGGTCATCTACTTAACGTGTTAATTTACAGGACTCGCGACGTCGATACCGGCGTTTGCTCTCCCCCCCGCCTTTTTGTTACGGTGACGCGGTCTAGATTTTCTGAGGACTCGAGTCCAATTGATTCACGCGATCGCGATTTTTATCGTCACTTTTAGCGGGAGCACTAGCACTAGCACATGGTGTTTTCGAGCATGGAATTAAAACACTATCGTCACTTTCCATCTTAATACGTGCTGAAAAGAAAACTAGGGTAGAAAATCACACAAATTATTCATAAAACATGTAATTAAGCAAAACTGAAACTAAAAGCCTACGTACGTAAAAGTACCGAACGGTGACACCGTTAATCTAATAATTGAAACAGGAAAGATAATAAAAAGAAATATTAAATAAATTGCAAAAAGAAATGCAAAAAAAAGTAAAAAATTATTAATAAAAAGAAATAATTAAATAAATTGCATAAAGAAATGCAAAAAAAAGAAAAATAATTATTTCACCGAATCCTGGGCACGACCGTGCGCAGCGGAAAACAGGACGCCAATGATGAGAACGCGGCCGCCAACCGTATGGCCGCCCTGGTGGAGTAGAGGGGATAGTGTGCGAGCGAGAGAGGGCTACAGGGTAGAAAGAGAGGAAAGATGTGCGGAAAACAGATAGGGCCTATCTCATTGTGTATATAATATGCACATAAGCTTCAAATAAGGTAAGTATTTAATAAGCGTTTTATTTCAGGGTAAAACGCTGTTATTAAGAGATTATAAATAGGCTCCATTCTTTGTATTCAGTTGAGTTGTCGTTTATAGACAGGTCCGGTGGTCGAGTGGCTAGCAATGGTCACTTTATCCCAAGGGCCGCGGGTTCGAATCCTGCGCAAGGCAAACATTTGTGTGCATGAACATGTCTGTTTGCCTTGGTCTGGATGTTTTCTATGTATAATAAGTATTTATTTACAAAAAAAAATGTATTTAAGTATGTTTATCAGCAATCTAGTACCCATAGTACAAGCTTAGTTGCTTAGTTTGGGACTAGATGGCGTTGTGTGATTCGTCCAAGAATATTTATTATTATTGTTTATACTTTGAACGAGTAACATTAGCTTAGACTTTCATATATATTTAAAGTGTAATAAGTGTATAACAGAAAAGTATTCATTTATTTACTGTATATGTGACTAATTTTAATTATGATTAAACTGTGGTAATAATTTCTACGTTTTATTTAGAGCCTTTTACAATTGATGTAATAAGCTTTTAAAAAAAGTTGGCAACACTGGGAAGAAGAAGAAAAAAGGGTGTGGCACGGTGCCGGCGTACGCGCGTCATCTATAGCGGGGAGGACGGTGATGTGCGGTTGCAGGAAAAAGCGGTGGTAATAAAAAGTGGTGCAGAAGCAAGGCGCAGCTGGACATACATTTTGGTTGTATTGCTGTTTTAACTCGAGGCTTAGCTAGAGAAGGTATTTCAAGGAGAATCATATTATAACAATTCAGAAGTGCAAAGACCCTGCGAGGCTACGAGCCGCCATGTCTGACATAAATAGTAAGTAGATTTCTTTACATAATGTACAAAGATTTATTATGTAGAAATTGATAAAAAGATTACCATTCATAATTTTATCTTCATAAGAACATAACGACACTTTGAATTTAAATCAAAAGAAAGAAAAAAATCAATTTTACATCGTAACAGCATGGTGTGGTATCCATTAGATAAAATGGCTACCTATAAGAAATAGGCTATTTGACTGATTTTGAAAAACTGTTTTAAATTATTCGTTGGTATATGATTAATACACCACATGTATATTTCTGCGAAATTTGCAGTATTTTCCGTAAAATATCGGTTTAAAATTTAAATTACAATATTCGCGCTAAAAACGTAACTTTTTCTGTAATGGCGGACGCCGTGACGTCACAGGCAATTAAACTTGTACCAAAGTGTACATTCAGCGTGTTTAGAATATTTTTTCTGTTATTTTACTGGAAAAAATGGTTTATAATAACAGCGTTTTACCCTGAAATAAAACGCTTATTAAATACTTACCTTATTTGAAGCTTATGTGTATATTATATACACAATGAGATAGGCCCTATCTGTTTTCCGCACATCTTTCCTCTCTTTCTACCCTGTAGCCCTCTCTCGCTCGCACACTATCCCCTCTACTCCACCAGGGCGGCCATACGGTTGGCGGCCGCGTTCTCATCATTGTGTCGAATTAAACCAGGCAGATTTAAAAACTAAGCTTCAAATAAGGTAAGTATTTAATAAGCGTTTTATTTCAGGGTAAAACGCTGTTATTAAACACTTGACCGTTATTTGAAGCTTATGTGTATATTATATACACAATGAGACCTGTTTGTTATCGCCTGGTGGAGAAGGACGCCAATGTGAAGTTATGCACATGAACAAGCCGAAGGCGTAAACGGTAACTATGAAGGTTACACTGTTCATTTTATATTTAGGAAAATATAAATTAAATTGCAAGTGTACGAGACTAAATAAATTTGTTTAATCAAATAATACTCTGATGTACATAGAAATTCCAATCATAGTATCTGGAAATGTACACAAAAACATATACGAAATAATATGCAAGCAACATAATAAAATAGTAAACTTCTTCACAATTTTGATTAATTTGTGCCGAAACAGTCTGACATCCCAGAGCTAACAGGAGCCTGGACGACCTCATGCCTATAGAAGCAACGGAATGTGTCATCAGACCTCTAGTTACCTCGTGACAAAATTTGTCAACGGACACGTTATCGGGCCAGTTTCTGGAGGCGACCGCTGAGCGAACTGTTAGGATGGCTCCGTGGGTCCTTTCAACTAAAACACTTTTCACTTTATACTGCTTTATTAATTCCCAAAAAATAATAATATAATAATTATTAATAATTTCTCTGACTATGGCGGTTATGTTATGACTCAACTCGCGCTAGGCATTGCAAATGTTTTTATAAAATTAGGCGAGCTGAGTTTGCATGAATTTAAAAGATGAAGCAATAATGTAATGCATTGAAGTACATAATATATCAATAAAATAATTATAACATCTCTCCCCAAAGACTGAGCTTATTATAACAAAATAAGTGAGGGGTAAAAATACTAAAAATAAACAAATGCAATATAATTCTACGTTATGATACAGAAGTATTGAACGATTTTTTTTTTATATTTATAAATAAGACAAATTAGAATTCATATCTTTAACCATACTTAATACTAATAAAGTGTCCTGAAACAAAAATAGAAATTTGAATTTAATGGTTGGTTAAATTTCTCTCGGAATGAGACTTTCGGAATGCTACAGTTTTATTATTTTTGTCTATTTGTATTTCAGGTAAATAACAGATTTGTTGTCACACTCTTCCAATTCGCATGATTCAATTGGAGTGTTTACAGCTCGACCAATATGAGTAAAAATTAATTAAAAAAGAACTAAAATGTTTGATCACATGGCAACAGTGCAGCCACTGTCAAAAGTGTCAAACGTCATTCAAAATTGTCAAAATATTGGAGCGGTTTTTGCAAATTATTTGTAATTTATGGAAAAGTATTGGTAATTTGTTGTTTGAAATGGTTAAAACAATTAAAAGTGATGCCAGAGAAATTATATATAAAGTTTATAAGACATGTTTGGCGGAATATCATGCTGGTAAACTTCTTACAGAATTAGATGATCTATACAGGCGAATTGCTTCTATGACAGGTATTTATACGCTACAATTTTATTTAATATACTTATTTTATGATATAATGATCAATAATTGGCTATTAAATTAGAAAGAAACATCACGGTATCGACATTTTCTATAAATTTAATCTAATTTGAGAGGTTATGTTCACATTGAAAATAAGTGGTCAATTTTGGTACAATACAATGCTTTCTTTTAATTGCAGGCAAATCAGAAACTACTGTCCGGCGCATAATTTATGAGGGACATAAAAACAATGGCATATTTACAACACCTGCTAAGCGTAGAAAAGGACAACCACAAATAGAATTAAATAACTTCACAATATGTGCAATTCGTCAGAAAATACAATTTTCATACACAGTAGAGAAAACAGAAGGTAGTAGACATATAATATAATTATGGTTTACATCCTTACACTCATTTAAATCATTAAACATTGTGTAATTTAATCTATCATCTGTTATCGCTAAATACAGCTTCGAAGGATGAATAAGGACATATGTTTGCAAATTATATTCATTCTTAGGTGTAGGTTAAGGTAAAATTTTATATATGTTAAACTTAATTGGAGTAATTAGGGGAATTTGTAATACAAATATTATTTTATTATTATAGTAATAGGAAGCTAACTTAGATATAAGTCTATAATGTAATGTATATTTTCTAAAGATAATGAAACAGGGATAATCTGTAACGATGTTCAGGCTGGTTTAATTTCATTTATATGGTATTTTACGTGTCTTCTATTTATGCGTAAGGTTACATTATTTTTACTATTTACTTTAATAATTGTATAAGGTCCTTTCCAAATCGGGGATAAGGCTTTGCGTAACCTATGGTGCTGTTTTACATAAACTAGATCACCAGTTTTATAAGTTTTTGATTTAGAAGACTTATCATAGTAACGTTTAGATGTTTCTTTGCTATTGGTTATGTTCTCTAGGGCTTTTTCGCGGGAGTATCTCATTCGATACTGTAATGCTCTTATGTATTCTTGATAAGTGGTATTGTCACTAGAGCCGTATAAGCTGCTAGGGATAGTAGGTTTATAACCGTATAATAATTCGTAAGGAGTATAATTGGTGGTACTATGTGGAGTTGTATTATAAGAGAGGATTGCAGTGGCTAGATAACAATGCCAATCGTCTTGGTTGTCATTTACAAATGATTTTAAATATTCCTTAAGGGTTGCATGACTACGCTCCAGTGCTCCATTTGTCTGGGGATGATAAGGCGTAGAGAGAAGATTTTTAATTTTTAAAATTCCTGTTAATTGCTTAAATAATTCGGATGTAAAACAAGTACCTTGATCCGTAAGGATCATTTTAGGAAAACCGAATAATGAGAAAAAGTGTATGAGATTCCTAGCGATTTCGTCTGTTGTTGACGTAATCATAGGGTATGCACAAGAAAATTTTGTTAGGTCATCTTGAAGAGTTAAAATGTACCTGAAGTTTTGATTACCAGCTTCGGGAAGAACGCCTACAATGTCAAGGGCTAATCTTTCAAAAGGTTTGGTACTCGATGATGTGATGACCATAGGGGCTTTATTTGAAGCTCTTAAAGGTTTATTTATTTGACATAATTTGCAGTCTTTAACAAAAACTTCTATGTCGGCGCGCATATTTTTCCAGTAATATGATTCTTTGATTCTACTGTACATGCGACTGATACCCGGGTGACCTGCAATAGTGGTCCCGTGGTTTTCTTTCAAAATATTTGGAATTTCAGCAAGGGTTGGGTATTTAATTTGATTTTTGTAAATATGAATTTTAATACCCGTGCCGTGAAAAATGTAAGATATTATATTATATATTTTAACATAAGCTAGTTTAGTAAAAGGCTCTGTAAAATCCGAAATAGCTAAATCCTTGTCATAGTCATCTGTAGATAATATTAGGTAACGTAATTTTAGTAATAAGTTATAAATTGCCATGTAGCTGGTTTCATCAAAATGATGGACTTTAGTGTATAAGAAATAGAGCTTCTTATTGTTTGCATCTATTGACTGCACGGTGTCGGGTTCGCGTTCTGCTGACAACAGCTCGTCAGAGTTAGGTACAATAGATAACAGCTGTTCGCAGTGCGGCATTGAATTATCAAAATCTAAAGACACTGGGCATGCAATCGACTTCTGTTTTGCCTGAGTTAAGCTCTGATTATGCTCTTCTATTTGGGTATCATTAGAGATATTAGTCGTAGATTGTTTTTTGGAAAATATCTCGTATGTTGTTTCATTTAATTTAGAATGAGTAATGGCGTTGACTGGATTACGAGATAGGGCATCAACATTCGAGTTGACTCGGTTGTTAGGCTTTATTGTCACAATACAATTAGCTAAAAAAGCAAAATTAAAAATTTTGAAAAAACCCACGACGGTTTAAACGTAGTTGAAAAAGGATAAAATAATTTTGAAACCCCCGACTTAAAGAATTTATGCTATGAATTTAATTAAAAAAACCCCAAGAAAATCCGTCGGGGGCTGCCATTAAATGAACTAGTTTGGCAGTTTTATAGTTACTTGAATACTTATTTATATTTATGAATTTAAAATAGCGATGGCAGCCCCCGACGGATTTTCTTGGGGTTTTTTTAATTAAATTCATAGCATAAATTCTTTAAGTCGGGGGTTTCAAAATTATTTTATCCTTTTTCAACTACGTTTAAACCGTCGTGGGTTTTTTCAAAATTTTTAATTTTGCTTTTATTTTAAACTTTTTAGAGAGCAAGCATATTATTATGTAAAAAGTACCCTCAAAATTCAAAACTTTTATTACAAACTGTGGAACTATACGCCACCGGCGCCGGTCACAAACCGAAGACACAGAACAGAACAATGGCCATCGTCTTTTGCTCCCCTTCCCACATAAATATTTGATTCACTAAGGGCGGATTCGACCAAACACAAAGTTACACGAGTGTTACTATTCCGGGAATAATTTTACTCCTTGAATTTACCCTTGGGTATCTTCGTTCACGTTTTTCCAATGTACTCGAGGAGTACGTTAAACTCGGTATTGTTATTCTGCGGAGTAAAAAGAATGATGAATGAATGTATAAACCGACAAAAAATCATTGTATTTGTTTTTTCTAGCTTGCCTTGGAATGATGCAACAATTCAATTTTGTAGGATAATATAGTGAAATTTCAAATGTTGACAGCTTATTTTCACAAGTGACACCTCTGCTCTGACAATTGTTATTCTCAGATTAAACCTTTACTCCGCCAAAATTGCCCGTGTAAATATTTACTCGCGTGTTATCTTATTCTTTGGTTAGTAGTTGGTAGAATGCAAAATCTGCTTACTCTTAGATTAAGCAGTAGTTACACTCGAGTAAAGACTTACTCAAGTTTGGTCGAATCCGGCCTAAGTGAGGGAACGGACGAGCAACTTTGTCTCTACAACTATTTTGTCTCTTACATCAAGTCTATGGGTTAGTATGAAAGTGCGCGCACGTAGCGACGCAACACCCGGGAGACTTTTTTGTCCGCGGGAGCCCGTACGGCGACAAAATAAATTTCCAGGGTTGCCAACTTATAACGTAAAATTTTATAGAAAAAGCAGTGTTGCCACCTTGGTTTTTGAAAAAGGGCAGTCGGACCAGCTAAAAAGAGCTAGATTTTTTTATTAGAGCAAATTTTGCCAAAATAAGGGCTAGAAACGTCTAAAAACATTAATACAAATAAAATGAGCGAAAGCAAGGGTTAAAAATTGTTTATTTGAAACGTACAAAAAGCGCAAAATGTTGGCAACACTGAGAAAAAGTTGTGTCGCTGTCGCTCTCGTGCGCGCACCTTTCAAATTGCGGCAAGGAGACGGCGACGTAGACAAATAAATTGCCGGGAGACAAAGTTGCTCGTGCGTTCCCTCTCTAAGGGGGCGCAACGGACATGTAGGGCCTATTTGTAGTATAAATTTGTCCGTTGCGTTGCGTCGAGTCGATTTTTTCAAATATTTGACAGCCATTACCTATCAAAATTATGGAAAATCGATGACGCGACGCAACGTAGCGCACAAGTGAGGTCTCACTGTAATGTTTAATAAACTGCGGATTTTTTTTTCTTTTCTTTACAATTTTTAGAGTTTTTAAATCACTATACAGAAATACTTTTCACCTATCAAGAAAGTTCTATCGAGTTTCTTTATTAATAACTAGCTGACCCGGCAAACTTTGTTCTGCCTTAGAGGCACTACCCTACCCTACCCCTACCCTACCCTACCCCTACCCTACCCCTATCCTACCCCTACCCTACCCCTACCCCTACCCTACCCCTACCCTACCCCTACCCTACCCCTACCCTACCCCTACCCTACCCCTACCCTACCCCTACCCTACCCCTACCCTACCCCTACCCTACCCCTACCCTACCCCTACCCTACCCCTACCCTACCCCTACCCTACCCCTACCCTACCCCTACCCTACCCCTACCCTACCCTACCCCTACCCTACCCCTACCCTCATTGTTTTTAAGATGTATTCTGCTATTCGGGACGGAAACAAATCCAACAAATCAAAAACCATGGCAATCGGTCCAGCCGTTCTCGAGTTATAAGTGTTGTAACAAACACCACTTTCTTTTATATATTATATAGATTTGTAGCTAATATAAACTATATCACTGCAGTGCCCCCTAGTGAGTTCCTACCGTAATACCTATTTATGAACCCTCACTAATCAACCAGAAACCCATTACAAATGAAAACTGCAACAGAAACAGACTAGTAGTTTTAGTTTTGCACAAACAAATGTTTACTGCAGCGCCCCCTGGTGAGTTGTCACCGTAACACCTATCTAAGAACATGCTCCAATCGAACCCGAAACTATCACTGAAAACCGCATCAAAATAGAACTAGTAGTTTTGGAGATAAGTGGCAACATTGGTTTGCACAAACAAATGTTTACTGCAGCGCCCCCTGGTGAGTTGTCACCGTAACACCTATCTAAGAACATGCTCCATCTAATCAAACCAGAACCTATCACTGAGAACCATATCAAAATCTGACTAGTAGTTATGGAGATAAATGTCTACTGCAGCGCCCCCTGGTGAGTTGTCACCGTAACACCTATCTAAGAACATGCACCAATCAAACCCGAACCTATCACTGAAAACTGCATCAAAATCGGACTAGTAGTTTTGGAGATAAATGGCAACATTGGTTTGCACAAACAAACATTCTCTCACCCCAAACGCATATACCGTCTCCGTTCCGTCGTGGGTAAAAATCATAATTCCTCACATTATTGTTTGATTAAAGACTGTTCTAGACTTTTTCGGAGTCAAGTAACGTCCCACCACGCTAAGGTTTATTTTTGTGATTTTTGTTTATTATATTTTGATACTTTAGAAGAAGTTGATAGTCATCAATGTGGAGGGGTGGTGACGGTTTTGCCGAACAAGGGTTCACTAATACAATTTAAGAATTATGACCGTAAACAAAATATGCCCTTCTGTATTTATGCCGATTTTGAATCAATGCTTCAAACTAACGTTGGCACGGACTCTTCTCAAAACACGACTACTTTGAACCACCATGTACCTATAGCGTTTGCTTATTATATCGTTTGTTGTGATGACCCTAATTATAATCGTTACGTTTCATACCGAGGACCCAATTGTGATAAGCGGTTTGTTAAGTCAATTATCAAAGACGTACAAAATATATTTGAAATTGTTAGCGCTACAGTTCCGATGATATTTACTGATGAAGACGAAACAAATTTTGTTAAAGCAACTCATTGTCACATTTGTCAGAACTTTGTATTTTCAGACAAAGTCCGCGACCATTGTCACATCACCGGTCGTTATCGCGGCGCTGCGCACCCACACTGCAATTTGCAATATAAACGTCCTTCGTTTGTACCCATTTTTTCCACAACCTAGCTGGTTACGACTGTCACTTATTCATCAAAGGTTCCTGGCGACATAAAAATTATACCTAAAACTAAAGAAAATTATATTTCATTTACAAAATTTGTACCGGTTTCTCATGATCAGTTTTATCAACTTCGTTTCGTTGATTCTGTAGCGGGAGCGATGGCGACGTGCTCGACCGCCACAAAGGGAAGATCTTCCGGCCAGGCTGGGTGTTATGTCTGGGGAACCGCGGCTCCGACAATGTATGTGTCGGAGGTTGTATATATATCTCCATATCGTAGAAACTTCGATAGCGTGATTCAGGATTTCTAAGTGTCGTCGTATATGACGTCATGTGTTCGCATTGTGAACTTTTTCTTCACTCTGTAGTTCTTCTGTATGGCGATAGGTGTCGCCACAGTACTCCCCTCCAGGATCGAAGGTCCGATGAGATGATGATCAGCAGTCTGTGCTTCTCGTTAGCTTGCCTAGTGAGTCGGGCTTGAGTGTGCGTGCTCCAAGTGTCCCAGTGAGTCGGGCGTGAGCGTGCGTGCTTGATGTATCCCAGTGAATCGGGATGAGTGATGTCCCAGTGAGTCGGGATGATGCATGTCCCAGTGAGTCGGGATGCAGAATATCCAAGTGAGTCTGGATGAGGAATATCCCAGTGAGTCGGGATAAGGGGCGCAGGAACAGGTAGCTCGGTGAGTCGGCTGCGATGAACCTGATTTTCCCCGTAGCTGGAGTGCTGTGAGACTGCTGATGATGAGGCTTCAAGTTGAGGAGTGAAGAATGTGATGACGTCAGAGCTGATGAGGAGATATGATGAAGAAGGCTGCTTCCAATCACGTCGGGGTTCACTGGTATCTGATTGTACGCTTTTACTAAGTCGATAGTACTAAATATGGTACAACCAGAAATATTGTGAGTGAAATCGTGTACGTATCGTATAGGATATCTGTCAGGAACTGTCCAAGCATTGAGCATACGATAGTCGCCACATGGTCTCCAGCTGTTGTCCTTTTTAGGCGCAAGGTGTAGCGGTGATGACCATGGGCTTTCGGATGGTCTGGCGGTTCCATTCTTGAGCATGGTTTCGAACTCTTGTTTCGCTATCTTTAATTTGTCCGGTGCCAAACGTCTTGGTGTGCACGATACTGGAGGTCCTGGTGTAGTCTTTATGTGATGGACTGTGTTATGCCGTACTGTCCGCTGGGTGCCGGGAGGACGTGTTATTTCCGGAAAGCTGTTAAGAACTTTGTGATACTTCGACTCGACGATTATCGTTTTCACAGATGATATGCTGCTTGTAGATGTCGCTGGGGATGCCTTTGCAGTCAATGTCGTGTTGCTGTCTATTAGGCGACCGTTTCGGCAGTCGACGATCAGGTTGTAAAATGACAGGAAGTCTACTCCTATTATCGCCCTGTTGACGTCGGCTACGGTGAAACGCCAGCTGAAGTCGCGTCGAAGACCAAGATTGAGTTCTAGGTTGATGGAGCCGTACGTAGAAATTGTAGTGCCGTTGGCGGCAAAAAGCTCGTATGACGTTGATGATCGCCGTTGTTTAAATTCGGACCGTGGGAAGACGCAGAGGTCGCTGCCCGTGTCGACTAGGAACTGCATCTTGCTTTTTCTATCCGTAACGAATAGGCGACCAGTTGAAATGGGGCAATCATCAGTCGCCATTAACGACCGCCCTGAGAGTTTCCCGCCTTCTTGAAGTCACAAGGCTGTAAACATTTCCTGGCCTTTTCCATAATTCTTTAATTTAATTCATAATTCATTTATTCGTTCATGAACATGGGTTAGTAACAATATTGGTCTTAAAATTAACATTAATGTACAGCCATGCTCCACCTTGTTGGCATACGAACTATTCAGGATTTAAAATAATAAAATATCAATAAATTATACTTATAACATTTTTGATTAAATAAATTTGAATTAAAATAAAACAAAAGTGACCCCACATTACAATATAAATTTAAATTAAATCGAATCAAATAAAACCAAATTAAATCAAATCAAATTAAATCAAATCAACCTAAATTGTACTTTCCCGAGGCTTGCAATAAATAAAACCAGAATTATAAGGATAAAAAACGAAATTTATTCTGATCCAAAACCGAACTTAATGTAGACAGTTTACAGCGTAGGGTCATCATGTCCCAAAAGGCAAACCATAGCGTGATTCACAAACTCGAAATAATGGCACAGCGCCATCTGTTGGCAATGATGTGAAAGACAAAGTAACATTAAAATTACGACGAACATTCCGCCCACCAAGAACGAATGTTCTTCTGTAGGTTCGCCCACCATAGCAACACTGTAATGAACTTATATATAACAAACTTTTAAGAAATTTGAGGTAGGCTTTAACCTTAAGGGTTTATTAAAATACGTATAAACATGACAATGAACAATCGTCTTAACAGTTTTAACTTAATAACTAAAATTAAACATAACGTACAATTAGGTAATCTAAGAAACAACAGGCAAAATACAGATCTTTGAAACAGGTCGTTTGATAAGTCTATCTTTACAACGTAATGTAACTACTCTAGTTATGCAATCTGGACCAGGGTGTTTCTCCTCAATCTTACCGAATAGCCATTTGCTTGGGGGGAGATCATCCTCCTTAATCAATACAACATCCCCAATTTGAGGTTCCGGTGTGATTTTCGTCCATTTATACCTGTTATAAAGTGTTGTGAGATATTCTTTTGACCATTTTCTCCAAAAGGTCTGTGTAAGTTTTTGTGTTAGCTGCCATCTGCGTAACATACTGATGTTACTGTTCATGTAGTTCTTTTCTGGAACGGTAACAAGTGCTTCACCTACTAAAAAATGCCCAGGTGTAAGTGGCATACTGTCACCAGGGCTAGTGGGTAGGCAATACATGGGTCTAGAGTTCAAGCAGGCTTCTACTTGAACTAAAACCGTTGAAAGCTCTTCATATGTAAGTGTACTACCATCCAATATACGCTTCAGGTGAAATTTAGTGGATTTCACCCCCGCTTCCCAAAGCCCACCAAAATTTGGGGCACGAGGGGGTATGAAGTGCCATTCGGTACCAAAATTTTCCAAACAAGCAGCTACCTCATCAAAAACACTCTTCTTTTCTGCCTCAAACAAAACTCTAAGCTCTTTTGAAGCTCCTATAAAATTTGTGCCGTTATCGCTCCATAACTCATGACAGTGCCCTCGGCGCGCCACGAACCGCTTGAATGCAGCAAGAAATCCCTCGCTCGTCAAATCACTTACCGCTTCCAAGTGAATAGCGCGCGTCACCATACAGACGAATAGGCACACATATCCCTTATAGCAGCGACTACCGCGTCCTTTTGACATTCTGACGTTGATAGGACCACAATAATCAACGCCACTTCGGCTGAATGGACGGCTAGGCGTGATTCGTGATTGTGGTAAATCACCCATAAAAGGATGCTGCGATAAAGAGCTATATCGAACACATTTTACACAATTTTTGACACAGTTTCTTACCAAGCTCTTAGCGTTAAGAATCCAATATCTAGATCTGATATAATTAAGTGTCAATTGCGGACCACCATGAAGCGTCTTCTCATGCGCATCCGAAACTATCAATCGAGAAACGTGATGGTCATGAGGCAGGATGATTGGATGCTTAACGTCATAGCCTTTTTGACTATGTTGGATCCGACCTCGAACACGCATGATAGCGTCAGCATCCAAGAATGGACACAGAGTAGCCAGACGACTACTCTTTGAAACTGTCTGGGATTTTTGTAGTTGCTGGATTTCCTTAGAAAACAATACACCTTGACAATGTCTTAAACAAATATTCAAGCTATTGCTAAGCTCTGCAGCTGTGAGGTAAGAAGGTAATAATTTATCCTTTCCACTTATTCGGAACTCTCAAACAATAAGCAAGAACTCTCACTAACTTGCCTAGTGACGAGTACTTTGTCCATAAGGATAGCTCTTCAGAATCCTGATCAACAACAACATGAGTTTTGATAACTTTTTTCTCCAAATCTGTGGTCAAATTCTCATGTGGAAGGATTTCATAAGACGAATTTTGTAAAACCTGTGGTCCATGAAACCATAGACTATGAGTTATTAGATCAGTTGGTCTTAGTCCTCGAGAAGCACAGTCAGCAGGATTCTGACCTGACTCGATATGTGACCATTGACTGTTGTCTAGGACTTCCAAGATCTCCGTAACGCGGTTAGCTACAAATGTCTTCCAGCGGTTAGGCTCTCCCTTTAACCAGGCTAAGACAATTGTCGAATCGGTCCAAGCTCGCAACCTGGACTTGTGCACTTCCAATACGGAAGAAATTTCTGAGAGCAAATTAGCCAGAAGTACCGCTCCACAAAGCTCCAAGCGAGGTATTGACACCTGCTTTATAGGGGCAACTTTTGTCCTAGATGCAATCAAATGGACATGAACTTCTCCGTGCTCGTCTTGAACTCGAGAGTATACAACTGCACTGTATGCATTGTTTGACGCATCGCAAAATCCGTGGATTTCGAACTCCGACGACTTTTGTCTCATCTGTGTCCATCGAGGTACTTGAATTTGATTGAGAATTACCAATTCTTTTCTGAACGATACCCATTCTTTCGACAGCTCTGAGGGTACCTCTGCATCCCAACTTAATCCCGCAAGCCATAGCTTCTGAATATATATCTTCGCTTGGATAATAACCGGTGCAATCCATCCCAGAGGATCGAAAAGGCGAGATATATCGAATAAAAAAAATCTTTTTGTTATTGGCTGGGGTAGTGGAGTCAGTTTGACTACGTACTCAAATGCATCAGTCTTTACATTCCAGGTAACTCCCAAAATCTTAACTATGTCATCCGTCTTAATTATCATCTTCCTATCTGCATCTCTATCTGCTTGAATTTCTTTCATTAGTTTAGTGCTGTTGCTTGCCCACTTCTGCAGTTCAAATCCACCCCTCTTTAGCAATTCTGTCATTTGATGATATACATCAATGGCTTCCTCCTCTGAATAGCAACCTGACATAAGGTCGTCCATGTAGAAATCTTTGACTACTCTGTCAGCAGCTAGTGGATAATCTTTTCCGTCATCTTTGGCTACTTGTTGAAGCGACTTGACTGCAAGATAGGGAGCTGAAGAGACACCAAAAGTAACTCTTAATATACGATATTCCATCAACTGCTCCTCCGGTCTATCTCTCCATAGAATACGTTGGTATTTAGTTTCTTCATCCTGCACTTTGACCTGGCGATACATTTTTATAATATCCGCAACAAAGCAGATTGGATAATTTCGCCACCTCATCAAAAGATGCCGCAATTCGCCCTGCAGACGTGGTCCGGTAAGTAGATCATCATTTAAAGACTTGCCATTCCTTCCCTTACACGACGCATCAAAAACTAGACGAACAGCTGTTGTGGATTTATCAAAAACGGACAACCACGAGCAAAGGTAAGTAGACAGCGTCTTTTTCAGCTTTTTATTCTTCATCTACAATAGGCTCCATGTGATTCATCGCTACATACTCCTTGATCACGTTAGAACATTCCTTTCTTAAAACTGGATCCTTGTTTAACTTCTTTTCTAATGTCATAAACCTTTTCTTCGCTATTTCTTTAAAATTTCCTTCTTCAAACTCATGGTTCTCATTGCGGAAGGGAAGCCGCACTACATATCGACCTATCTCATCCCTACTAGTAGTGTTTTCATAGATTTCTTCACATTGCTTGTCCTCTTCCGAAAGAAGATTTTGCTTTTGACCAGCTTCTAGCTCCCAAAACTTCCGGATTAAATCGTCCGAGTTGTCTGAAACATGCATGCTAACTATATTCGAAAAATGACACAACTCATTGTCTTTTACTCTGCCTGACAAAATCCATCCTAACTGTGTCTTCTGTGCAGTTACAGCACCTTTTCTAATAATGTCACTTGTGAGAATCATACTATAAATATCAGCTCCTAGTAATAAATCAATCTTACTAGGGGTGCCATAACCTGGATCTGCAAGTGTTATATCAGACAGCTCTGGCCAATCATGGATAACAATCTTTTGAGCTGGCAATGTCGATGTCAAAGCATTTAAAACATAGGCCTGGATTTCACAACTAAACGAGGTATGAATGGACTGTATCTTAAAAATGACCTTATGTTTTATGGATAATGTAAACTGATTTCCTCCCAAGCCCGAAACTATTCCTTTGACAGGAATTTTACAAAGCCCTAATAATTGAACCGCATGCTCCGTAATGAATGAGGCTTGAGACCCCTGATCCAGTAATGCTCGCAGTGTATAACAATCTCTATTAGTTTCTACCCTAACTAATGCCGTAGCTAACATTACTTGATTAGGTGATATTGAACCATTCGAAAAATGTGATGAAATTCGGTTTGCTTCTTCATGAGCCTCAACATTGTGCACCTTGCTCGTCTCTGTAGACTCGAAAACCTTCGTCTGATTTGTCTCCGTATTTGACGAAGAACTCGCGTTTCCTTCAGGGTGCAGTAATGAGTGGTGGCGCCGTCCGCAACGTCTACAAGTGGTACGTCTTTTGCATCTAGTCACAGGATGATTATTTCCAAAACAGTTAAAACATAATCTGTTCTTCTGAATGAATTCATGCCGCTTCTCATAAGTTTCGTTGCAGAATTTCTTACACTGATAGAGCAAATGATTTTCTGTGCAAAAGAGGCAATGATCCGTGGTGACGGTGAATACTCTTGGTTTGTCAACCTTATTATCTTTCTTCTCATTAGGATTATAAAATTCTAGTTCTCTATATCTTCCTTCTAAAAAATCTTTGAATTCAGATAAGGTTGGCAAGTTGTCTGAATAATCACTGATCTTTCTCTCCCACAGCTTTCGAGATTCGCCATCCAATTTTGCTCCAATTTGGTGAATTATGATGATGTCCCAAGAGGATGTATCAACGCCTATATTTAGGAATGCATTCATGCTATCATTTATTGTATCCAAAATTAGCTTGACACCATTCGAAGACTCTGAAGTTAGACTTCGCAGACCAAATAATCTCGTGAGAATTGAATTCGCTACATAACGCTTATTGTTAAATCTCCTCTTTAGCTTGTTCCAGCACTGTGCGTAGGTTGCGTCAGTAATCGAGATATGACGCAATATCTGTTCTGCTTCGCCGGTAAGATGTGACTTTAGATAATGCAATTTCTGAACGTCTGCTAAAGATTTATTTTTATGAATAAGCGAGTCAAACAAATCATGAAACGTCGGCCATTCCAAATATTTCCCAGAAAAGGTTGGCAAAGATATTTTAGGCAAATTAACTGTATTTGTTCCAGTCGTTCCAAAGGAACTGCCAGTTTCTTCTACAGTTTCTGATACAGTTTGCAACAACTCCATACAAGTTTTTAGTGCACATTTGTACTCAATATATAATTCTTCGACATCATCGAAAATATTCTGCTTCATATAACTTCTCTCGTAATCTTTGTCTGCAGCTTCTTCTATAATCTTATAGTGTTGTTCCTCAAAATCTCTCCAATTACTATCTAAAATCTTTATTCTTTCCGTCAGGTAACTTAGTGTAGCACGAGATTTCGACTTTTTGAAATTACTATAGTTTTTATTAATTTTTTCTTGACTATTAATTTGAAGTTTAATTAAACCTTCCATTTTAAAATATAAAGTTCACTGCAGAAAAACTAAGTAGATACGAGAACAGTTTATCACTTTAAAAGAGTCTAGTCTATAATAGAATATTGGGTGAGTGAGTATCAACACTATACAAAGTTCTTAGAAAAATCCAAACACAAAGTTCATTGACCCACAAAGTTCATTGAACTCTTCACTTGATCTTGATCACAAAAAAATCACAAGTGTTTTTTGAGGACGAAAATTTTACAAGTGTTTTTCCACTTTAAATTCGCTAAGTTTTCGGGCATAGGTTCCCCGTCTATCACAATTTTAGCGAATTCTAACTAAGTCCTCTAACAACTCTAAATTTTTTTTTTTTTAAAGTCTATTATCACTGATCACTGAATTCTATCTAAGTCCCTGTCCATTAATAAATAAGGTTACTTACAGTTTGTCCCGCGTACTTACTCACTCACCACACAACACAACACCACACAAATCACTTCACTACCGTACCACTCACTAGGTGTCGCCACTATCCACGCTCGAAGACCATGTACTTTCCCGAGGCTTGCAATAAATAAAACCAGAATTATAAGGATAAAAAACGAAATTTATTCTGATACAAAACCGAACTTAATGTAGACAGTTTACAGCGTAGGGTCATCATGTCCCAAAAGGCAAACCATAGCGTGATTCACAAACTCGAAATAATGGCACAGCGCCATCTGTTGGCAATGATGTGAAAGACAAAGTAACATTAAAATTACGACGAACATAAATTAAATCAAATTAAATTAAATCAAAGTAAATGAAATTAAATCAAATCAAATCAAATTAAGTGCCCATTTTTTCATTTATGAATGTTCTCAAATCATAATACGCTTTTTCAATAAGGAAACGATTAAGTGCTGATTTAAATAATTTATTACCATTTATTGCGCGAATGTGTGGTGGAATCTTATTGTAGATGATAGGTGCCATATAATTTACACTCATTCTGCTAAGAAGAGTTTTCCGCAATTGCAATTTAAGAGTCCCTTCACGGCGGGTTCCAACCGGGTTTGAAGTGAAGTTGTTGGGATTGTTACGGACAAAATTTGCGACTTCACTAATATACAAGGATGGCAACGTAAGGATTTTGTATGTCCGAAAGTAGGGTTCGCACGTTTCATCTTGCATAAGACCAAATATGGATCTCACACATCTCTTTTGAGCTATAAAGACACTCAGTTTATCAGTAGTGTTGCCCCAAAACATAATACCGTATCTCAAATTAGACGCTACGTAACCGTGATAAGCCGTCAAGAGGGTATTTATGTTGGCAACCTTCTTCAATTTACGCAGAGCGTAGGAGAATTGGTTTAACCTTTTCACCAAATCATGAATGTGCGGTTTCCATGTAAGTTTGTTGTCTATAATCAAGCCCAAGAATTTTGTAGTGTCGACTTCTTTTATTGAATTACCTAAATAATTAATGTTACAATTCAAAGGATAATTATTTCTTTGCTTAAATTGTAATAAATATGTTTTAGTTAGATTAACTGTTAAATTATTCGATGTCAACCAATTAATTAAAGATATTAAGGAAGCATTTATGTCATTTTCTATATTTTCAAAATTGTCAAAGTCAAATAAAATAGTACTATCATCAGCAAAGATAGTCATAAAATGGTGAGTGACATTAGGAAGGTCATTTATGTATATGACAAATAATAGTGGACCTAACACGCTACCTTGCGGGACACCGCAGACCACTGGCTTTTCCCGCGACATGTAATTGGCGTTTATACCCGTTTTAAGATTGGTTCTGGTTATTTGCGTGATTAGTTTTCTGTTACTTAAATATGATTCAATCATTTTAAGAACATTACCTCTTACGCCATACCTCTCTAGTTTTACTAGAAGAGTTCCGTGATCAACATTGTCAAACGCCTTCGTCATGTCCATAAATAATGCTACTGTTGGTTTTCGTTTTTCCACATTAGTAATAACCTTTTCAAAGAAATCATGTACTGCCATGTTTATTGATTTGTTCTTTCGAAATCCATATTGATGTTTTGTAAATAAGTTATTGACTTCGAAGAATTTATTCAATTTTTCGTGTATGACATTTTCAACAATTTTCGAAAATATTGAGATTAATGCTATAGGCCTATAATTTTTTAAAAGTTTCTTATCATCTTTTTTAAACAATGGCACTGTAATTGTCAATTTCAATCTATCTGGAAACACTCCTTGTTCCATGCATTGGTTTATTATGTAGCATAAGATAGGCGCTGTCTTAGTGGCTACAGCTTTTATAATTTTAGTGGAAACATCATCAAAACCCACACTGTTTGTATTTTTTAAAGATCTTATAATATTTATTATATCAGATGTTGTAGTCGGCGAAAGAAACATTGAGTTAGAATGTCTGAGACGAATATAATCTTGTTTATGTCTATTGGTTTGGGTATTTTCATTTATTTTAATTGGATCTGTAAAAAAGTCATTAAAAGTATTTCCAATTTCAATTGGATCAGTTATTTCGATGTCATTATTTACAATGCTAGCAATATTATCCTTCGGTATATTATTATTATATTTGTTTATTACTTTCCATGTGGCCTGAGATTTATTTCTTGATTGGGTGATATAGAATTCGTTTTGCGCTTTTTGAGTAAGGTTAATAATTTTTTTATATCTTTTTGTATAATTTTCAAATGCCCTTTTTTGTAGTGTTGTTGGGGATTGACGGTATCTCCACAAAAGAACACGTCTCCTTTTACTGCATATCTTAATGCCATTTGAAATCCACTTAGGCTTATTCATAGAAGAGATTTTCGCTCTAATTTTCGGGAAGCATAGATTGTAGAAAAGAGTAAAATAATCATGAAAAATATTAAATGCTAAATTTGGATCATTAGTTTCTAGTACTTCATTAAAACTTATACTATTTATGCACTCAGAAAATTTATTTACATTTTCAATAGAGAAATCGCGGCGATAGATATACCAATATTTTAATTTACATGTCCTTTTTACAGGTATTTTAATTATTTGGGCTGTGTGATCAGACATTGCTAACTCTAATATCTCTCCCTTTGCTCCCCGCACATTGTGTATGATGTTATCTATACACGTGTTACTTTTAGGTCTAGTAGGTTGATCAAATTGGCACTTCACATCATACTTTGTCAGTATCGTGTAAAAATCACGTGTTGTTTTATTATATTTTGAAATGTCAATATTGAAATCACCACACATAATCAATTTATAGTTCCCGGTAGTTAATGAATACAATATTTCATCAAGTTTGGTAAAAAATAAATCAATTAGTTCAGCACCTGATCGAGGAGGTCTATATATGCATATTATGAATATTTTGTGCTGTGGTAACTTTATGGCTGAACACTCAATAACACCACAAACAGATCTTTTGACTATACTGGTAACATTTTCAAATTCATGGCAGAATTGAGTGAGTATGCAAGAGCCACCTCTACGCTGTTGTCTACAAAAATAAGATGCTAGATTATAATTTTGTATATTTAAAAAATGTAAGTCTTTTTCCATCATGTTGTGTTCAGTAATACACAATATGTCTATAGGATTTCCTGAATCCTTTAGATTTTCTAAAGTTACCATAAACGAGCAAGACTTATTGATAAGTCCGTCTATATTTTGATGAAGTATTGTTAAGAAGTTATACACGAAATAAATGGTTCGGAGAATTTGTATTAGAATGGAGACCACTCTCATTATGTTGATTGCTTACAAAGTATGGTGAAGTAAATGGAAATTTTTGAAAGTCAACTTTTAAATTACTCATTATAGTTTGATAGATATTTAATATTCCTCGGTGGTTAATTCGGCCTGTATAATTTGAGAACATTTCATACGTCAGGTTAGCATTTGAGTCGAAAAAATATGCATTTTCATTGTGCTGTAACTCCACACATAGTAAACTATTAAACAGTTCAATTTTATAATTATGAATAGGGGCTCCTCGTATGTATGTAGGTGTACAGATTATTATGTTTGTAAAGTTTATTTCCTTAATTGAATTCCTAATTGTACTAATTAATTCGACAAAATTACAGTCCGATTTAAAATCGGTTTCACTTAATGTGATGATACAGTAATCATTCATATTAAAATCGGCTAGTTTGTTCTTTAAATTGCTAAGAAGCTGTGCAATTTTTGTATTAGGTGCTAAGTAGCGACAGAAATTGAAATCATTTGAGAACGTTTCTTCAACAGATGTGAGGGATCCTGAATGGTGTTTGTTGCTTAAGATGTACAATTTTCTTTTAGTAGTATTTTCTGATTTTTCAGGTGTTGAAGTTGTTGCGGCAGGGGAAGGTCCCTGTGTGTGTTGGGGTTGGGGGTTTAGTTTGCTTTTGTTTGCTTCTGTTCCTAGTTCTACATTCGATTTTTTAGCAGAGGAAATACTCTTCCGGTTGTTTTTTTTCTTTTTTCGTCCTGACAATGGTGTTTTATTTATTAATTCTATACCGCCTAATTTTTTATAATTTTCGATTATCGTGAGGGACTTGTTGAGATCCATTTTAATACGATTATTTTCTATATTAAGATTTTCAATCTCTTGATGTGCAATATTTAGTTGTGTTTTGGTATTGTCTAGTTGTTCTGACAATACTTTGACTTTATTAAATAATTCAATAGGATTTAGTGATTCATTCAGCGAGCTGTTGGGTAAACTCATCATTGTAGTATCAAACAGTGATTCCTTCGATAGATCCGTTAATGAGGAGCATTTTTGCGGTAGTCTATTTTTGTGCTTACGCTCTGTTATATTGTTTGTGTCGATGTCATATAAATTGTGTGTGTAAATAGTGTTATCTGTACTCATTATATTCGATTATATTATATTTGTTACTTAAGTTATCACTAGGTGTCGCTAGTGTATGGTGTTGCCTGAGTTGTTGTCTTCGAGATGTTGTCGAGAGAGTAAATTCAAACCAAACCAAATTATAATACAAAAAATGTCTTACACACTTCTAAGACTCGATCTTGGGGCCGTCGGTCGTATAGCTGTATCCTTAACCAATCGTCCACCAGTTGTCATAACAAGACTGTCGAATCAATCTATCTTATTCAGATACGAATAATGAACGTTAATAGATAAGTTTGAATTGCTGTTTTAAATGTTTGACCACCTTCACAAAATAAAATAACACAACACTTTTGTTATTTCTTGCAAATTTATGATTTTTGTTTCACTGCACTGATTTGTAAGTCTATTTAATTATTATTTTGCTGTTGTTTATTTATATAATGTTTATTTATACTGAGTTTACTTTCACTTTGTAAATAAGTTTTTTGTTCACCATAATATACTATTTATCAAAGTATTTCATGTTTTAATAATTAACACTTGTTTAACATTACTAGGTACATACTTTTTCTAAAATTTATATATAAAATTCTATTATTTAATATTTTTCCGAATTAAAAATACACGGAGACGATGTTTATGTGACCAGTGGCGCCACAGGTTTTGTTTCTTTATTTCTTCTTCGTCACTATTTCAGTGTGTCCCCCGAATTTATGGTGATAGATACAAACCGGGAACTTTCTATAGTTTGACTGAGTGCGGGTGTTACTGCGTCCACGTTGGCCTCTGGTGTTGGACCTGGAACGCCTGTGATCCTTTGCAGCGAGCGCTTCCACACGACGAGTTAGCTCCGCAATTTGCTGTGACATTTGCGTTAGCAGCGAGTTTGATGGAGCGTCAGCTTAAGCTATCTGTGGAGTTCTAGGCACAAGTTCGTATACCTTGTCCGCGAGATCTGCGAGTGCTTGAAGGCTGGAGTCCGGTTGTGACGCAATGACGGTTTGCAGGTTGCACGGCAGGCGGCTGGTCCACAGAGTTCTTAAGAATTCTTCCGGAATGTCGGGTCCTGCCAGGTGCTGTAAATGCCTGAGAAATTGAGAGGGGCGTCTATCACCTAACTCTTCGTGCATCAATAATTGAGTAACCTCTTTATGCCTGGATGCTGATAATCTCCTGATTAATTCGCTTTTGAGTCTCTCATATTTCCCCTTAGCCGGAGGTTTGATAATTATATCCTTTACTTCAACTGCATAACGCGGATCTAGTTGTGCGATGACGTAATAATATTTGGTATCATCGTCCTTAACTCCTGACAGCATAAAATTGCCCTCTATTTGAGAAAACCAAATGGCAGGTTCGTCAGCCCAAAATGGCGGAACACGTACCCCGACACGACATAAATCGGAAGGTGTAAATGACCCTGTCGCTTTGACGTCACCGCTATTCTCACAGTCTTTGTATGCGTCTGGATTTGCCTGAGCCATCTTAAAAATTGAAAATTGTTGCTTACGGTTTGTGCTGATTCAATAGTTTAAATGTCCAGTTCGGGGTCACCAGTGTGGTGGGAGCGATGGCGACGTGCTCGACCGCCATAAAGGGAAGATCTTCCGGCCAGGCTGGGCGTTATGTCTGGGGAACCGCGGCTCCGACAATGTTTTTTTTTTTTTTTTTTTTTTTTGATTGGACTAATCAGCTTGGGTGTACTGACACCCTTTACTGAGACACCGGACTGTTGCGGGAGCGTAGGGCTCTCACCGCCAAAAATTTACAGTGTCTGCCTAGGGGCGCCCCAGAGGGGGGCTCGAACCTCGGCCTATGGCGACACTGGGGGAAGGCGAACGGAATGGAGAGAAGCGGCCGGGCACGTGCCGGTACCGCGAAAACCGAGTCCCTACAGGAGGGTGGCGCGACGCGCGGCCCCGCCGGCGGGGCCGATATGACGGACGTGTGTGTCTGCTTTGTGTCGCGGATTCTAATTGTTTATACGCCTCGATGGCGACTGTAATGGCGTCGTCCGGGTCGTTGAGGACGTGCCGCGGACGACGTTTGGACCTAATGGTGTCAGCCGGAGCGGGATAATCCCCTGCGGCTCTCACCAATGGATTGGGGTGATGGTCGAGAGAGTCGAAAAATCTGACTGAGCATTGCTTTAGGTGGTGCGAGATGGTCGGCACACCTAAGTCAATGTGGAGGTTTTTGTTCCGAATGAACCAAATCCCACCGATGGCTTTGCGCAAAAACCTATTCTGGATGGTTTGCAGCCTGTGGATATGAGAGGGCGCGGCGTGGGCGAAAACTGGACTCGCGTAAGTCATTATCGGCCTAATGCACGTTGTGTAAATTGTCACCTTATTTCTAAGAGAGAGTTTACTACGCCCATTGAGCAGATAATATAGTCGGCCTAGCGCGAAAGCGGCGCGGTTGCGGACAATCTTAATATGATCGCGGAAGGTGAGTCCCCTATCGAGTGTGACGCCTAGGTAGCGGACTTTCCTTTCCCAAGGGATCGGTTGTCCGAACATTTCGACTCTGGAGGAGGGATTTGGGGTGCTACCTCTAGCGAAGAGGATAGCGGCGCTTTTTTGAGGATTGACTTCGATGCGCCATTTCCTAAACCAGTCGCCAAGAGTATTGGCGGCAGTTTGGAGTGAGTCTATAATTGGGGGAATACTACGGGCTGAACAGTAGATGGCAGTATCATCTGCGAAGAGAGCGGTATGGGTCGCTAGTGGACTGGGTCTGAATTCGGGGAAGTCGCTTGTGTAAAGCGTGTAAAGGAGAGGCGAGAGCACGGACCCTTGTGGTACTCCGGCTCTAATGGTGTGAGGGGGGGATAGTGCCCCATCCACCCTATAGCGGAAAGAGCGGTTCGACAAGTAGTCTTGAATGATGAGCACAAGACGATTTGGCGTATTGAGTTTGTAGAGCTTATAAATAAGCCCGTTGTGCCAAACTTTGTCGAACGCCTTTGCCACGTCAAAGAAGAGAGCGCCCGTTTTATGCGGGCGGGATCTGTTCGCTCTCCGGTCCAACACGTGTTCGACTATGCGATGCACTTGTTGGACACAAGAGTGTTTGGCTCTAAAACCAAACTGCGCGTTAGGCAAGAGATTGTTGGCAAGGGAAAAATCTTTGAGACGTGCGAGAACTATGCGCTCATAGATTTTTCCTATTGAACTAAGAAGACTGATAGGGCGATAGCTCGAGGGCTGATCCTTGGGCTTGCCGGGTTTTGGAATGCCGATGACGGTGGCTTCCTTCCAAGTTTGGGGGAAAATGCTATTTTTGAGGGCTGCGTTAAAGATAGCAGTCAGGAGTAGTATAAGGTGGGCGGGAAAGAGCTTGATGACTCTGTTAGAAATCCCGTCAGGCCCCGGGGCCTTCCTATTATGTAGGTCTTTGATAAGGGACTCTACCTCATCAGGGGTTACCGGCTCTAACGGAGGGTCGGCATCTGTAAGTGGGCTCGCGAGTCTATTTGCTACCACAGTATCGACCTCGAGTAGGTGATCTGGATCAACGGGGAGTGTGCTAGGTGCACATTGTGCCTCAAGACTGGATGCTAAGCATTCAGCTTTTTCCTCGTCCTCGAAGGCGAGGGGGAGGGAGGGATCTGACTGAACTAACGGAGGGGTGGCAGCCACTGTATCTGCCTTAAGGGCTCTGGCAAGTTTCCAGAAGGCTTGGTGAGATGGGACCAAATTGGAGAGAGTCTCGTCCCACTGGTCGCTTCTAAGCTGTCTGATACGACGCTTAACCGCTGATTGAGCAGCGCGCATGCGGACGCGGTTAGGCTCAGTGGGAGTGGAGAAGTAGGCCCTTTGGGCTCGGTTTTTCTCTGTTAACAGAGCGCGCGCATCCGGCGGAAGTGTCCAGCGACGATGAGCGTTCACTGGGACACGCCGCGAGCAGTCGCTAACGACTTTCTGCACGTGCGCTGTTAACGAGTCAATAGCACCTACTGCATCGGGAATTGAGACAATTTCGTCTGGAATTGGATCTAACAAGGGGGACGAAATGGATTTGAGGCTTTCGCCTAACCTGACCCAGTCGGTCTTGATCATAGTGGGATCTGTGGCTGCCACATTGGGAATACTCACTCTGGGAGAGAGAGAAATGATGACAGGCCTATGGTCTGAGGTGAGTTCGGAGTGCACTTCTATTGAACTCAATCTAAGATTGATGTTCTTTAGGAGGGCTACGTCTAGGACGTCCGGACGATGATCAACATTGTCCGGGTAATGAGTAGGGGACATGGGTGCTACAATGTCGAAATTGAGACTCTCTGAGAGTCGCTCGAGCTGTCTACCACATTGGTTTGTGGTTAGGCTACACCAGGCAGGGTGCTTGGCGTTTAGATCACCCGCTATGATAACAGACGGGCCAAGATCTAGAAGGTTTTGTATGTCACTATCGAGTAGTGATCTGGGGTTTGAGGAGTTGGAGTTAGTGGGAGCTAGATAAGCTGACACTAAAAATATGGATTGGTGACCTGTCATTCCTAATCTGCAGACAGAGGCCTCAATGTGCACGAGATTGGGTGTATCCACAGGCGTGCAGTGTAATGTCGCTTTGTAGTAGATGAGAGTGCCACCGAGGGCAGAGACTGTGCGATCATTACGTATGATTTTATAATTCGCGATTTTGGGATCGCGAATTGATGGTTTAAGGAACGTCTCCTGGATAAGGAGGACGTCCAACTGATGGGTGTAGAGGAAGTCGGCTACCTCAGACCTCTGGGTGCGAAGCCCATTTGCGTTGAAGTAGCCGATTTTAAGGGAGGTCGGTTTGACTCTACTCGTATGGTGTAAGTCCATAATTATTTGTTGAAATTTTTAAGGGCAACGAACACGTCTGTGAATTGACAGACGGCCATTAGGAGAGCGTTGGGACTATTCGCGTGTTCATTGACCAAAGCGGCCATGGCAAGAACCCTATCTATATCTAGGACGGCTGCGAGCTTGTAGAGCCCTTCGGTCCCGTTGGAAGGTGGCAGCGATGCCTTTACTGGGGGGGGTGGAGGTGTTGCGACTTCCACCGCCGCGGGTGCAGGCGTGCCTGAGGGGCTGGCCTGTGGGGGTGGGACCTTGTTGGTCTTGTAGCGCCACGAGGGCGACAGATTGAGTGGTGGCACCGGTGCCTTAGCTGTTGCCGGGGCGGCCTCGGCAGTTTGGGACTGAGGAGGAGGAGGAGCGAGGACTCTGGATGAGGAGGGAGTAGGCCTCCGGCTCTTTCCTTTGGGCGCTTTTGAGCACCCTCTGTAATTAGCCGGGTGCCCCACCTCCCCGCAATTTACGCAGCTCGGAGGTTCCAAGCATAGCGCGCGGTCTTTGGGGCGTGGACACTCCTGTGTTGAGTGGGCCCCGAGGCATTTGACACACCTGGGTGTGTTGTGGCAATTTCGGGCGGAGTGCCCGTACAATTGGCATCTGTGGCATTGACCCACAGTGCTTTTATGGTGAGGGGTCTCGACGACGACCCCGGACAAGCCACAGACCTTTTTAACGTTAAAAATGGCTTTGGCCTCTTTGAGATTGGTCCTGTCTAGAATGGCCAGGACCATGTTGAAGGGGGCGGAAGGCCCACGGTGCATGCGGTGCACTTCGAGGATGGGCAGTTTTTGGGCGCGAAGGTCCTCGAGTACGTCATTGCACTCGAGTTCTTTCGGGATTCCGCGGATGACTGCGCGAAGGCGCCGGTCCTCCTCTAGACTCCACGTGTGGAATGTGATCGACATGGCGTCGAGAAGGCGGGTGAGGTTTCGGTAGTCCGTGATGGACTCCGTTTTTAATCGGATACCCTCAGTTCGGGTCTCCGCAATAAAGAAGATGCCATTGGCATCACAGCGGGCCTTGATGGCCATCCACTTATGGCGGTTAGTGATGACTACCGCAGGTGGTCGCTGGGATCGTCTGGGAGGGGTGGGAAGTGAAGCTTCCTCGGCACCCTGTTCAGCCGCGGGTGGTGAAGCGGGCGAGTCGGAGAGAGGGGCGGCCGGAATGGATTCGGCGGCTAATTTGGCGGCCTTGTTGGCAACGCCCTTGTTGCGCCTTGTGCGCTTGCGGCCTGAGGCCACAATGAAATCGTCCGAGTCGGACGTGGGGGCGGAACTGGAATCTGAAGATTCCGGGATGATCTCCATCTCGTCATCGGAGATCGAGGAGGAGGGTGCGGTGGTGGAGGGCGCGGCGGCGGAAGTCGCTACGGCGGGGTGCACGGTGGCGGGGGGCGCGGCAACGGGGGACGCGACGGCGGGCGCAACGGTGGCGGAGGGCGCGGCGATGGAAGTCGCGGCGGCGGAGGGCTTGGTGGCCGGCTTGGTGGCCTGAGGGGTCGGGGCGGTGGTGGCCTGAGGG
The DNA here is from genome assembly GCA_905163395.2 of Endotricha flammealis. NCBI lineage: Eukaryota > Metazoa > Arthropoda > Insecta > Lepidoptera > Pyralidae > Endotricha > Endotricha flammealis. The sequence continues at coordinate 2,498,377 of LR990874.1, forward strand.
GCCGGGGGGAGAGGAGCTTTCCTCTTTATTTGCTCAATGCGAGACAGCAATTGGGGGTTTTGCTCTAGTATTAGAGCGACTAGGTCGTTGATTATGGCATCGCGCGGGTCGGTCGCCATGGCGACCGGCCTAATAAGGGAACCTACAATGCTACAACGAAATGATCGCACTTCGTCGCGTCACGTTCCGCAAGGAAGAGCTGCGAAGAAACCTTGCGGCAGTCGTGCCTAATTTGGGAGCGCTCGGGGGGAGAACCCGAGGTGTGTAGTCCTAGTCCCCCGCGTCGGGTGAGGCGATGGGGGGTGCTTCTAGGGTGTGCCCTAAGCTTGTATGCCTCTGACCAATCTTAATGTGTCAGAGGGTCCCTAACTGCTTAAGGTTCGGAGGGTAGCTTCGAGCCGGAGCCCTAGGCGCCCAAGCCGTTCCCTAAGGATAGGAAGGAGGAAGGGGTGGGCGGGAGGGGGCGATAGCTAGTGTCGGTCAGGGGAGCCCCCTAGGCCGGTGGTTCTAGCCCCGTCCGGGTAACTGCTTCACCCTGAAGGGGATCGGCGAGTGCCCGGGTCGCACTCCTGGCTGTGCAAAGTTGGCACCGTGAGGTATCACACAGCCAGACCACGAAACTGTAGTTTTTAATCGGCAAAAACGCGCGAAAAACCGAGAAACTCTAAAAATCACGATAATGCCTCCTTGTCTTAAAAAAGGCAAGGAGACACGTGTGTCGGAGCGGCGGTAGCGCGGCGGCGGGGGGCGTGCGTAGCACGCGGGAGCAGCGTAGCGCGGAGGCACCGGGCACCGGACGTGTGACTCGGACGGCGTCGCGAGCACGAATGTGTGTGCTCCGACAATGTATGTGTCGGAGGTTGTATATATATCTCCATATCGTAGAAACTTCGATAGCGTGATTCAGGATTTCTAAGTGTCGTCGTATATGACGTCATGTGTTCGCATTGTGAACTTTTTCTTCACTCTGTAGTTTATTTATTTATTCATTTATTTGCAGTAACACGGTAGGACAGGTATTACATAATAGTAGTGATCAAGCGTGTCACGCCAGTATCTGGCATGCAAAAGTAGATAGGTACGCTATACAATAACAATAGTAATCATAAATAAATTAAAAAATTAGCAATACATTAAAAACGATTCATACATATTTCATTTTCTTAAATTCTTCAATGTCATAGATACAATTATCAGATAATAATTTATATAATGATTTTAAAAATAAACTTGTAGGCAATTCTTTCATGGAATCCGGTAGTAAATTAAACAATTTAATGGACATGTTGTAACTGTTTCTGGCAAAGCAGGTGGTACTATGTGAAGGCACTGGTATTCTATTAGGCTGTCTTGTATTAAAAGTAACTACATCTTTTTTCTTTGTGTATAGGTGTATATTTTTTTTAACAAATTTGCACACTTCAAAGACATACATCGCTGGCAGTGTTAAAAGATTGAGTTTTCTAAACAAAGGTCTACATGATTCTTGTGGGCCTGCTCCACACATGGCTCGAATACATCTTTTTTGAATAATAAAGGCACGGTTTATGTCTACTGAGTTCCCCCACATTACCAGTCCGTACCTCAGGCTGGAGCATACAAATCCATGGTAGGCCAAAAGTGCTGTTTTTTGATCTACGATTTTTGTGAGACGTAGCAGTGCAAATACAAATCTATTGATTTTTTTGCAAACCGAGTCCACATGATTCTTCCAGGTCAGCTGCGAGTCCAGGACTATACCCAGAAATTTAACCGTATTACATTCGGGAATAAGCTCATTACGATAGGAGATTGAGATTTTATTTGGTTTAACATTCTTATTAAAAAATTGAATTATTTTTGTTTTATTAATGTTTATGCACATATTATTATGTTCCATCCAGGTAATAACCTTTTCAATTGTATTATAGATTTCTTTTTCATAATCAGTGTTGTTTTTCTTGTGTATAATTATTGATATGTCATCAGCGTATAGTGTACAGGGATAGTTAGTTATGTCAGGTAAGTCATTTATATAAATTAAAAATAATAATGGTCCTAAAATACTGCCTTGAGGCACTCCGAAATTATTTTGTTTTAATTGAGAATTGTATGTCGTATTTTCAAAAGAATTATTTAATTTTTTTATCGCCACACATTGAGTTCGTCCGCTTAAGTAGCTTTCGATCCAGTTATATGCCTGACCACGGATTCCGTTTAGTTCCAGCTTACTTAGGAGGGTTTTATGACAAACAAAGTCGAATGCTTTAGTCATGTCAAACAGTACTGCAGTAACAGGCACTTTATCATCCATATTACGCGATATTTCTTTAATTAAAGCAAAACAGGCCTGAGTAGTACACTTATTCCTCTGAAACCCATATTGCTGTGGTTTAATTAGGTTGTATTTCGTTAAGAATAGGATTAATCGTTTATGCATTACTTTTTCAAGTATTTTTGACAGGATCGAGTTCAGCGTGATTGGTCGGTAATTGTTTACATCATCTTTTTTCCCCTTTTTGAGTATTGGTTTGACTACTGAGATTTTAAGTTCCCTCGGAAATTTCCCAGAAGTGAATGAAACGTTAATCAAATGTGCTATAACTTTGGATAATTCATTTGAGCAAATTTTTATTATTTTAGTAGATAATTCGTCATACCCTGTAGAATTTGTGTTTTTTTAGAGACTTTATTACAGTTCTTCTGTATGGCGATAGGTGTCGCACACACACAATTCGTTTAAGTTTTTGGCTACAAGTTTAAGTAAATTATCAGATACTTTAAAGCCAGAAGATTTTAAATACCTAAAACGTTTTTACCCAAGCGAAGAAAAGTTTCAGTTGCTCATTCGTAAAGGCGTATATCCATATGAATATATGAACTCATGGGAACGATATCAGGAAAATAAACTTCCACCAAAAGACTGTTTTTACAGTTCTCTGAACGATCAAAATATCTCTGACGAGGATTACAGCCATGCGAATTTAATTTGGTCAACCTTTAAAATTCCGGACCTAGGTTCTTATACAGATTTGTATTTAAAAACAGATGTTCTATTATTGTCAGATATATTTGAAAATTTCCGACGTACTTGCAAACAGCATTATCAGTTAGATCCAGCGTTTTATTTAACAGCGCCTAGTCTATCGTTCGACGCAATGTTGTTAAAAACAGGGATTCAATTAGAACTTATTAATGATTTGACTATGATTAGAATGTTACAGAATGGCATCCGTGGAGGTGTGTGCTTGTGCTCCCATAGGCATGCCAGAGCCAATAATTATTATTTACCCGATTACAGACCCTCAGAGCCTACTTCTTATATCGCTTATATTGATTGTAACAATTTATATGGGTTTAGCATGTGTCAATATTTACCATTATCCAATTTTAGGTTTCTTGATCAACATGAAATCAATAAATTTGATATAGTTCAAGTTGCAATTGATTCTGACTATGGTTTTATACTAGAAGTTGATCTGGTATATCCTTAGCATTTGCATAATTTACACAATGATTTGCCATTTTGCCCTGAAAAATGCATTCCGCCGGGTGGGAAGACTCACAAATTAATTCCGAATTTATATGATAAATTCAATTATGTTATTCATTATGTTCATTTACAAACTTGTTTAAAACATGGTTTGATTTTAAAGAAAATTCATCGCGTAATAACTTTCAGACAAAGCCCATATTTAAAACAATATATTGATTTAAATACTAAATTGAGACAAAAAAGTTCATCTACTTTTGAACAAGATTTTTTCAAACTATTGAACAATAGTGTGTTTGGAAAAACTTTAGAAAATAATGAGAAGAGAGTTAACGTGCATTTGGTAAATCAGTGGACTAATAATAAAAATGTGACTAAAAAAAGAAATTGTGCTCAAAAACTTATCGCTCGTCCAAATTTCCACAGTGCGACGGTTTTTAGCAATAATTTAGTAGCGGTTCAATTAAACCCCGAAGAAATAATTTTGAACAAACCCATTTATATCGGTTTCACTGTTTTAGAACTTTCAAAAAGCCACATGTATGATTTCCATTACTCAACAATACAACCTTTTTACAAAAACCGAATACAGATGTGTTACACAGATACAGATAGTTTTATATATCATATACAAACAAATAATTTTTATTGTGATGTAAAAAATTTTTTTTTGCCATATTTCGACACTAGTAATTGTGAAAATAATCAATACAATTTACCAATTCAAAATAAAAAAGTCCTTGGCTTGTTTAAGCTTGAAATGGGGACTAAAATCATAAGCGAATTCGTAGGACTTCGTTCAAAGTTATATTGCATTAAGACTACAGACAGCACAATAAAAAAGGCTAAAGGAATTAAAAGAAATATTGTACGTGATTTTAATGTATCAGATTATGAAAAATCTCTTTACGAAGGTGATATTGTTCGAAAAACAAATATTTTATTCAAATCAATTAAACATGAATTATTTGCATGTGCTGTAAATAAAATTGCTTTATCAGCTGATGACGATAAGCGAGTTATATCGAAAAATAAGATTTCGACAAAGGCATGGGGGCATACTACCATCTTTAACTTTTAACAGGTTTTTTGAAAATAGTGTACCTATCAAATCTGTAAAAAAAACAAGAATTGTGTTTATGTTATATTTTGTAAAACTTAAAATTAAGAATGATTTACTTAAGGTTCAAAGTGTATAATCATAATAAAATTAATATAGTAAATTTTATAGAAAAAGCAGTGTTGCCACCTTGGTTTTTGAAAAAGGGCAGTCGGACCAGCTAAAAAGAGCTAGATTTTTTTATTAGAGCAAATTTTGCCAAAATAAGGGCTAGAAACGTCTAAAAACATTAATACAAATAAAATGAGCGAAAGCAAGGGTTAAAAATTGTTTATTTGAAACGTACAAAAAGCGCAAAATGTTGGCAACACTGAGAAAAAGTTGTGTCGCTGTCGCTCTCGTGCGCGCACCTTTCAAATTGCGGCAAGGAGACGGTGACGTAGAAAAATAAATTGCCGGGAGACAAAGTTGCTCGTGCGTTCCCTCTCTAAGGGGGCGCAACGGACATGTAGGGCCTATTTGTAGTATAAATTTGTCCGTTGCGTTGCGTCGAGTCGATTTTTTCAAATATTTGACAGCCATTACCTATCAAAATTATGGAAAATCGATGACGCGACGCAACGTAGCGCACAAGTGAGGTCTCACTGTAATGTTTAATAAACTGCGGATTTTTTTTTCTTTTCTTTACAATTTTTAGAGTTTTTAAATCACTATGCAGAAATACTTTTCACCTATCAAGAAAGTTCTATCGAGTTTCTTTATTAATAACTAGCTGACCCGGCAAACTTTGTTCTGCCTTAGAGGCACTACCCTACCCTACCCCTACCCTACCCTACCCCTACTCTACCCCTACCCTACCCCTACCCTACCCCTACCCCTACCCTACCCCTACCCCTACCCTACCCCTACCCTACCCCTACCCTACCCCTACCCTACCCCTACCCTACCCCTACCCTACCCCTACCCTACCCCTACCCTACCCCTACCCTACCCCTACCCTACCCCTACCCTACCCCTACCCTACCCCTACCCTACCCCTACCCTACCCCTACCCTACCCCTACCCTACCCCTACCCTACCCCTACCCTACCCTACCCCTACCCTACCCCTACCCTCATTGTTTTTAAGATGTATTCTGCTATTCGGGACGGAAACAAATCCAACAAATCAAAAACCATGGCAATCGGTCCAGCCGTTCTCGAGTTATAAGTGTTGTAACAAACACCACTTTCTTTTATATATTATAATAGATTTGTAGCTAATATAAACTATATCACTGCAGTGCCCCCTAGTGAGTTCCTACCGTAATACCTATTTATGAACCCTCACTAATCAACCAGAAACCCATTACAAATGAAAACTGCAACAGAAACAGACTAGTAGTTTTAGTTTTGTACAAACAAATGTTTACTGCAGCGCCCCCTGGTGAGTTGTCACCGTAACACGTATCTAAGAACATGCTCCAATCGAACCCGAAACTATCACTGAAAACCGCATCAAAATAGAACTAGTAGTTTTGGAGATAAGTGGCAACATTGGTTTGCACAAACAAATGTTTACTGCAGCGCCACCTGGTGAGTTGTCACCGTAACACCTATCTAAGAACATGCTCCATCTAATCAAACCAGAACCTATCACTGAGAACCATATCAAAATCTGACTAGTAGTTATGGAGATAAATGTCTACTGCAGCGCCCCCTGGTGAGTTGTCACCGTAACACCTATCTAAGAACATGCACCAATCAAACCCGAACCTATCACTGAAAACTGCATCAAAATCGGACTAGTAGTTTTGGAGATAAATGGCAACATTGGTTTGCACAAACAAACATTCTCTCACCCCAAACGCATATACTGTCTCCGTTCCGTCGTGGGTAAAAATACACCATCACTAATTTTTTGGTCCAGAATTAGGGCTTCACTTTGGCCTGAAAATTCTGAAAAATTTGAAACTGGACATTCAATGACCATTTCTGACCTTGGAGGTATAGTATAAGATGGTTCACTAAAACAAATAGGCAGGGAATGGCCTTGAAGGCTCAAGGTATTCGTTGAATACTGAACATCTATCTTAAAATGTTGGATAAAATCACTACCTACTATGCCGTCATAAGGTAAATTAATATTGTCACTTATCGCGTGAAACATGAACCTAAATACAATTTTACTCTTAGGTGAAATACGATGTTCAAAATTAATATCAATGGAACCAAGAGATTCACAATAAGAATTGTTGTCACTTAAACCTTTTAGGGTGACTATCTCTGATCCTAGCACTGGATTTCCTATACTGGAAGATTTAATAATTGAGATTGAAGAACCAGTGTCGACGAGGAAACACAGAGGCTTCTCGTTTAAATGAGTTTTTAGTATAACGTGAGGCAAGGAAATTTTGTAATTAACATTGTTTATAATGTGAACCTTCTCACGTGAGCAATCCCTAGAAAAAGAACTCGAGTTTTCACGAGATAGTAGATTGCTTTGAAAATCCTCTTTGGGAATTGAATTATTAATACTACCTAACTTGGCTTGAAACTGAGTAGAGGGTGTAAAAGAATCCTGTGCAACCGTGAATTGACCACAGGTACGACCCTGAGGAGATAAAGGCCTTTTATTAAGATCTTTATCCTTCCGCGCTGAGAAAAATTTAGGAACGCGGGATTTAGAAAAGTTAGGAGGTTTAGAAATTGTCGTGTCATTTAAATTAATAAAATGTTCCGGGAGACACGGCACCGAAACACAACTTAGTTTAAATTATTATTAGAATCCTCAGAAGTTACGACATGCACATTAGAGCGATTATTGTGTGTCAAGTTACTTGGATCGGGTGCATTGGCACCGAATAGTGCAGCGTTGTTAGAATCAGGTCGCGACTGATTGTTTTTATATTTTAATTTGCGACATTCATTTATTAAATGACCATTTTTTTTACAATAAGCGCAAGATTTATTATGAAAATTGAATCGCGACTGATTTGAATTATTTCGCGAATTATTATTGTAAAAACTTACATTATGAAGATTGGGGCCTGAATGTTTTGATTTATTTTTAAAGCAATCAGAAGCTATGTGCCCAATTTTTTGACATATAGTGCAATGTTTAGATGAACGCTGTGCTATTTTAGAAGCTACATAGAGTTTTTCCTCTTCAATTGCATGGGTGATAGCATCCGACAGATTTTTAGGATTACGGCAACGCACTATGTGAGAAAAATTTGAGTTCATACCTAACATAAAAGTATTCAGGGCCAAATCTTCCATAGCTGCTAATCTACCTATAAGCTCTTTTTCATCCTCGCAGCTGTAATGGATATCAGATAATATTCGCGTAAGACAAGCTTCTAATCTTAGAGAATATTGGGTCACATCCTCGGAGGGCAATTGTTTACAACCTTGGAGGTCAACTAAAAGATGAGTTGAATGTTTTTTTTCACCAAAAGTAGTTTTGAGGAATTGTTTTATATCGGGCCAAGTTTCGAATTTCTTTAAACAGCAAGCTAACTGAGCCTTCCCTTCGAGTTGTGAAACAATATATTTACACATAAATTTTTGTTGTTCTGTACTTGCTAGTGATATAGCATTATCGCAATTGGTTAAAAACGCAGGCAAAGACTCGCGATCCCCACTGTATGGTTTTATAAATTTCGTTAGGACTGAAAGGGTGATTTTATCAGCCATGTTAATTTTTAATTTGGGTTTTTCGGGGCTTTCTTCTGAAGTGGAGGAGTCGTCACTTGTAAGTTGTTCGACTTCCTCTGCCTTTACTGTGTTCAATTTCGACATTAAAATTAGGAAACAGTACAGAACATCAAAAACTAACAACAAAAGTAGAATTTAGTATGTAAGATTTTGTAGATAATTAATAAACTTTGTGTAAAACGTTAATAAATGTGTTTTTTTTTTTTAAATTACGAAAAACACTTTCACTACTCTTCAACTTTAAAAATTTAAGATAACTCACAGAACGTAAATCAGGAACATTTTGAAGAAAACCTGGACCTTCGAAGATTATGTGGCACGAAGTTTTCGGTGCAACAACGCGGCGACTGACGTCAATGGAAACGTCGCGTGATCGGCGACCCAGAAAGTCGTATTGCGAAACACCAAAAATCACGTTGCGTTGTCCGTGAGGTGGTTTCTCGCAGGAATTACGTGGCGAGTAGTTGAAGAGGGAGTCAACCGTCTGATGAGATGAAGGTGGTGCAGGAATGTGATGCTGGCTCACACTCGAGAGTGGAGACTCACAGTCGATCAGGGCAGCAGTAGTGTTCTCTCCTAAAGGTGCGGGCTCACGCTCTATAGCGGAGACTCAGCGTCGACCAGGGTAGTGTAGAGAGGAGGTGCGGGCTCACGCTCTATAGCAGAGGCTCAGCGTCGACCTCGGGTGATAGCAATGTAGAGATGCGGGCTCACGTTTAGCAACGGAGACTTAGCGTCGACCTCGGCTAACACCACAGTTAAAAGGATACCACGGAGGCGCAAGGGTAGTCAGGCAGGCGTCTTTCGCGACGGGCCTAACACCTATATGATCTCGGTACTACGGATTCCCAAGATCATGCCACTTCTGACACCAAAATTGTTAGGATGGCTCCGTGGGTCCTTTCAACTAAAACACTTTTCACTTTATACTGCTTTATTAATTCCCAAAAAATAATAATATAATAATTATTAATAATTTCTCTGACTATGGCGGTTATGTTATGACTCAACTCGCGCTAGGCATTGCAAATGTTTTTATAAAATTAGGCGAGCTGAGTTTGCATGAATTTAAAAGATGAAGCAATAATGTAATGCATTGAAGTACATAATATATCAATAAAATAATTATAACAGAACGCTACCGGGAGTTGCGACAATACTAGCCTCTGTTATGCGCTCACATTACGCGCTACTGGCTTGTGGTACCACAAGGAGGGCCTTAAAATAACAAATAAAAATGGAATTATGTTTTTCATTTAACAATTTAACACATTGCTTTACCCAAAACAATTATTGAATTGTCATTTCTTAGCAATTTCCAGGCCGATTGCCTAAAATCCAAACGGTCAGTTTTAGAACCAAGTCTGGGTCATAGAATCAAATGATTAGTATTGTCAATATAATGCTTTTTATTGACTGCCAGAAGGGTCAGGTCATGGATACGTCTACCAGAAAACAAAGCAGCAACATAACAGTGTGTCCGGTAGCAAAACAGTTATTTTCGTTAATTTCATATGAAGACAAAAATTAAGAGAATTTACATCTCAAATAGTTTTCTTATGAGTTGCAGGTTTTTTATATCATGCTTAACCAGTACGTGAGCACTTAGGACTCCCAAAAATTTGGTATTACAGAGCGTAGACACCACTGATTTGTGCAATAGTATAAATACTGTGTGATTCCTAAAATAATAATGACTCAAAAATCGAATCCTAGCCGTCTATTCCATGCGGCTTTGTATCTACTACGCGTAGATGGACGCTAGAACGATGAAAGTAGGTCCAGTTGCGAACTGTTCCAGATTAGCTTAGATTATAAGACCACCCTCATCAAGTTCAAGAGAACTATTGATTTCGTGCTGCCTTTCTTGCGAATGAAATACAAGGCTGTTCTGTTGTCGCACTCAATAGAACCGTGGAACGACTCGAGGACTGACCCTGGTCTTGTAATACATTGAGTAAGGCCAAAAGTTCCTTTTGGTTGCAGTGTACCAGTAGTTTTCATTAGTTCTATGGTCTCATGAATGAACGGTCGACTATTTGCTCTCCCCAAGCAAGGTCTGTCACGTCAGTCACTAGGAAATACGAAGTGAATCGGAAAGACAATGGTGTTTCTGCAACTACCATGTTAGCTCCTTCAGTCAATGAACCGGAAACATGAACTGTTTGACATCTGGTATTGTGGCGACTGTGTTCAGGAAAGAGAGGAGTACTCGAAAGTGAAGCCTGCTCTTGTCACTAAAAAACTTAGATATTGCAACTTCTCTACCGTGATTTGGACTTGTAATATCTGTGTACTTTAATGCACAACTCACACCTCGAAAATAGTCCAAATCCAATTCAAAATTCAAAACTTTTATTCAGAGAATAGGTTTTCACAAACACGTTCTCTTGTCAGAGTATACAGTAATAAATGATTTGCATAAATTAATCAACTCTATAACTACTACCATTTCGGAAACAAAAGCAAAATGACCACTGGTAAAAAGAAATGGCGAAAGAAAACCAGTTACGGCCTTTTTCGTCGTTTAAAAATATATCGTACTTTTCTTTTTCAACATAAAATTTTAAACTAGGTACATACATACAACATTACGTACGCGGAATGTCAATAAAAAGTGCCATTAATTTGTCTCAACATAAAAATAAATCTAAAATATAAAATGCTAAATCGGTGTTAAAGATAGGAGCAGACCGCCGGCAAGGCAGCAAGTCCAAATAGACAAATATTTGAATCTCTTGATTCCTCATTGACTGTGCTACCTAATTAGATAGAAGCAAACACCTTGGGGGTCGTTCTCAGACCGAATGGGAGGCACTTCATTTTCACTAACCTTCCTTTGTAGATTAGACGCAGGAACCGTCTAATCTGCGAGATGGAGCTACGGAAAGAACCGTCTAGTCTGTGAGATGGAGTTAGTGAAAATAGGTCTGTGACAGGACTATTTTCCACATCCAATCATTTGTTTGAAAGTACTCCGGAACTCGAGAGACATTTATTAATCTAACACTGTCGGTGATTACATATCTGTTTAAGGCCGCTAGGTTGAACATGGGTCGGTGCGACTCGTCGCCCTTTGACACAAGGAACAGTGTGTACACAAACTTGGCGAGGCTTTGACAACATCTAATATCTACACACCGGTGTTGCATCTGGGTGATAATGGACGACATTGCATCCGTCGATTGCATTGAAACGAGTCTCGTTTAACAGTAGTAGGTACTACAAGTAGCGGTCGATGTGAAAAGGACAGTTGGGGGTGCCCCAACGAGCCAGACGCGACGCTCTGAATGTTGCGGGCTGATAGTCAAACTATACATCTTTTGTTACGGTAGTAATCAGAACCATGACATGACCCTGCGAGGGTTTAGTATTACAGCAACCCTGCTCGGGTTGATTTTAGGCATGGGAAATATGCGTAAGCGCACAACATCCATGAGTAGTACTCTGCATGCAGAGGTAAGTTACGTAAAGCCTGCCCCTGCTAGGGGTGGCGTGCGGCCTTGCTTTGACCCGTTTGCGCAACGGAAGCAAGAATGGCCGGCTTAATGTATCACTTGTTTGTGTGTTGCAAACAAAGCTTATTCTATCTATCAATCAATGACCCTGCGAGGGTCGAGCGTTACAGCAATCCTGCGAGGGTTGATAATAGGCATGGGAAATATGCATAGGTGCACAACATCCATGAGTAGTATCCTGCGGAGGTACGATATGTAAAGCCTGCCCCTGCGAGGGGTGGCGTGCGGTCTTGCTTTGACCCGTTTGCGCAACGGAAGCAAAGATGGCCGGCTTAATGTATCACTTGTTTGTGTGTTGCAAATAAAGATTACTCTATCTATCAATCAATGACCCTGCGAGGGTCGAGCGTTACAGCAACCCTGCGAGGGTTGATAATAGGCATGGGAAATATGCATAGGTGCACAACATCCATGAGTAGTATCCTGCGGAGGTACGATATGTAAAGCCTGCCCCTGCGAGGGGTGGCGTGCGGCCTTGCTTTGACCCGTTTGCGCAACGGAAGCAAAGATGGCCGGCTTAATGTATCACTTGTTTGTGTGTTGCAAATAAAGATTATTCTATCTATCTATCAATGACCCTGCGAGGGTCGAGCGTTACAGCAATCCTGCGAGGGTTGATTGTAGGCATAGGAAATATGCGTAGGCACACAACATCCATGAGTAGTACCCTGCGGAGGTACGATATGTAAAGCCTGCCCCTGCAAGGGGTGGCGTGCGGTCTTGCTTTTTCTCGTGATCAGACCAATGACTAATATTTGTGACTTTTAGTGTTTATTGTATCACATCTATCTATCAATGACCCTGCGAGGGTCGAGCGTTACAGCAATCCTGCGAGGGTTGATTGTAGGCATAGGAAATATGCGTAGGCACACAACATCCATGAGTAGTACCCTGCGGAGGTACGATATGTAAAGCCTGCCCCTGCAAGGGGTGGCGTGCGGCCTTGCTTTGACCCGTTTGCGCAACGGAAGCAGAGATGGCCGGGTTTGGTAAAGGCAAGAAAGCTTTTCGAACACCCTTCTCCTGTGCTGCGGCTAGTAACTCCGCATTAAACACGTGCTGACATGACGGGGAATCTTACGTAGCGCGACCTTGAAATGAGGGAACGCTCACGTGGTTCTTAACATCGTAACAACAACTTCTCATTTTGATAACCTCCGCACGACGATTCAAGTTAATTGCAATGATCAGAGCAAACTTTAAAAATTTCGTCTTTCAAAAACAGCTCGTTAACTTTCTCGCCTATTAGTATGTCAAATTCGAATCGCGCGCCCACTGTAATAAACTTCTGACAGAAGTTTGTAAGGCTTCGCGTTGCTTATGAACGCAGAATGATAAGGCAGCAAATGACTTGTGAGCGTGAGCAAAAGGGAGTTACGAATCATGTCTTAATTTCGTCATTTATCTTTAAATCGACAAAACCGGGGGTAGCAAAATTTAAATTTAAAATTTAAAAAACCCCCGACTCAAAACCGCTAAAAAGTGAATAAATAATTATTATGTACTCCCTATTCGACCTTTTAATTTTATGATATAATATTTATATTAGTTAATAGTAGTTAGTCATGATACTTCCAAAGCGTCATCACGTCGGGGGACCGCTATAGACATTTAATTAAACATAACTGTGTAGGTACTAGGTATTAACTAATAGACAGTAGATAACAAATTGTCGGCTAGTAATAAATTTTTACTTAGCGGTCCCCCGACGGGATGACGCTTTGGAAGTATCATGACTAACTACTATTAACTAATATAAATATTATATCATAAAATTAAAAGGTCGAATAGGGAGTACATAATTATTATTTATTCACTTTTTAGCGGTTTTGAGTCGGGGGTTTTTAAAATTTTAAATTTAAGTTTTATTTGAAGTTTTTTATACTTTCGTTCCTATTTTATTCTAATCCCTATCCGTTTCATTTGTATTTTAGATATGTATGAGAGGTATTGCGAAACATGTATGAGGGAATTGCTAAATATGTATGAGAGTTATTGCGGAATATGTATGAGGGTATTGCGATATATGTGTGAGAGGTACTGCAAAATATGTATTAGGGTATATCGAAATATGTATGAGAGGTATTGCGAAATATGTATGGGAACGAAATATGTACAAGAGAGCAATTGCGAAAATGAGAGGTATTGTGAAATATGTATGAATGGTATTACGAAATATGTATTAGGGTATTGCGAAATATGTATGAGACAAAACGGATCAAACGAGCCCAAACGCGATGGGGTTATGTCGTTTAATTACTAGGTTCCTATGGCCTCCTTCCAGCTCTATCATCAGACCCTGGTTACCATCTGGCACCAAAGTGCTCATAAAGACGGATCAAACGAGCCCAAACTCGATGAGGTTTTGTCGTTTAATTACTGAGTACCCATGACTATCTTCCAGCTCCATCATCAGATCAGCTCCATAACTGTTTTAACAAAGGTGTGTGACCAAAAGTAGGTCGAGCCTCGCTCGCTTCGCTCGCTCGATTTTTGATGGTCACAAGCCTACCTAACCCAGCAATAGCGGAATATCATAGATAGTCATCCAGCTTCATCATCAAACCCTGGTTACCATCCTTTACCAAAGTACTCGTCAATACGAATCAAACGAGCCCAAACTAGATGGGGTTATGTTGTGTAATTACTAAGTTCCCATGGCCACCTTACAGCTCCATCATGAGACCCTGATTACCATCTGGCAACAAAGTACTCGTCAAGACGGATCAAACGAGCCTAAACTAGATGGGGTTATGTCGTTTAATTACCGAGTTCCTATGGCCACCTTCCAGCTCCATTATCAGACCCTGGTTACCATCTAGCACCAAAATACACAGATACACATGCAAAACTTATAACACCCCTCTTTTTGGGTCGGGGATAAAAATACAGCACGATAGCAATAAACATTAAGTATGACGAGCGAAGCCGCGAGCCCAGCTAGTGAATTATACCTATATATGAACTATTCAATGAGACCATTCCAATGAGCCCAAACACGATACATCTGCTGTAATTTGACGAGGAGTTGAGTATACTGCAGGTTCCGGATGATGCTGCAGCATCAGATCATCCGGAACCTGCAGTATACTCAACTCCTCGTCAAATTACAGCAGATGTATCGTGTTTGGGCTCATTGGAATGGTCTCATTGAATAGTTCATATATAGGTATAATTCACTAGCTGGGCTCGCGGCTTCGCTCGTTATACTTAATGTTTATTGCTATCGCGCTGTATTTTTATCCCCGACCCAAAAAGAGGGGTGTTTTAAGTTTTGCATGTGTATCTGTGTACTTTGGTGCTAGATGGTAACCAGGATCTGTTAATGGAGCTGGAAGGTGGCCATAGGAACTTCGTAATTAAACGACATAACCCCATCTAGTTTAGGCTAGTTTGATCCGTCTTGACGAGTACTTTGGTGCCAGATGGTAACCAGGGTCTCATGATGGAGCTGGATGACTATCTATGATATCCCGCTTTTGCTGGGTAAGGTAGGCTTGTGACCATCAAAAACCGAGCGAGCGAAGCGAGCGAGGCTCGACCTACTTTTGGTCACACACCTTTGTTAAAACAGTTATGGAGCTGATCTGATGATGGAGCTGGAAGATAGTCATGGGTACTCAGTAATTAAACGACATAACCTCATCGAGTTTGGGCTCGTTTGATCCGTCTTTATGAGCACTTTGGTGCCAGATGGTAACCAGGGTCTGATGATAGAGCTAGAAGGAGGAACCTAGTAATTAAACGACATAACCCCATCGCGTTTGGGCTCGTTTGATCCGTTTTGTCTCATACATATTTCCCAATACCCTAATACCGTATTTCGCAATAACTCGCATACATATTTCGCAATACCTCTCATACATATTTCGTATTGCCATTCATACATATTTCACAATACCCCTCATTTTCGCAATTGCTCTCTTGTACATATTTCGCTCCCATACATATTTCGCAATACCATTCATACATATTTCGCAATACCTCTCATACATATTTCGATATACCCTAATACATATTTTGCAGTACCTCTCACACATATATCGCAATACCCTCATACATATTCCGCAATAACTCTCATACATATTTCGCAATTCCCTCATACATGTTTCGCAATACCTCTCATACATAAATATCTAAAATACAAATGAAACGGATAGGGATTAGAATAAAATAGGAACGAAAGTATAAAAAACTTCAAATAAAACTTAAATTTAAAATTTAAAAAACCCCCGACTCAAAACCGCTAAAAAGTGAATAAATAATAATTATGTACTCCCTATTCGACCTTTTAATTTTATGATATAATATTTATATTAGTTAATAGTAGTTAGTCATGATACTTCCAAAGCGTCATCCCGTCGGGGGACCCCTCGTTTTCACCAAGAAACAAGTAAAATATTAGTTTGATACAAAACTTGTAAAATACCTTTATAAACAAAACAATTTGTTAGAGACATGTAAGTATATACTGAGACTGTCTTAAACATTAGTTCATTCACACTGTGTAGCCAATAAGTATTAAACACAGCGTTTACACTAAAGTCTGTAACATGTTAGAACTTTTCTGATGCAGTGATAGTGATAGCAACGTGATTTAAACAAGACTTGCTATAAACAATACTTAGTATTAGTAGGTAAGTATTGGGCTTTTCAGACCACCTAAAATTAAAATCCAGAATGTAGAGCGAATGAAATGAGCTCTATATGCTGGATTTTAATTTTACTAAATTTGGATCGAGAATCGTCATATTTTTTTTAAAGCAAAGGGCTCCCTGTCTCTTTGGAAAGAATAATGAAACACTTACCAATAATTATTGTTCAACCCGACTCAGAAGCTCTACACTCACACGCATTGTAACACTGCACTAGGAGTACATAATATTAAGTGCATACATACATACAAGTTTGTTTAAAGTAGATAGAATCAGATAACGCCTGGTAACCGACACATAAGAACTCTCACAACAGACTAGGCGGATTGCTCATGCAAATCACCATAACTGAGAAATAATACAACGATGAAGACCGTCGCATGCGATTATGGGATGATGAGTTCAGTTAACATCAGTAACCGATGCTAAGGATATTATCGAACCAAGCCGTTTGCTCGTGCCCTTCATCGTTTGCAGTTTTGGGCACTTGGAAACGATAAATTTTATCGAACCAAGCCGTTTGCTCGTACCCATTTGCAGTTTTGGCACTTGGAAACGATAATTCCGTCGCAATGGTATTGAGTTACTAAAACATCAGTCAAGCCCAATGGCACGCTAAGGATATTTTCGTCATAATTTACCCTCAGCTTCAAACTTAACTGGTGATTGCATCTAGAATTAGTGAAGAGATTCCGTAATGAAGGTCGTGGTGACGCACAAACCGTCTTCATCATAACTTTAACTAAACTTGTAGTACCGCACCATACTTTCACACAAACTAAAACTGCTTCAACCACGTTTTGCTGTTTCAGCAGTGACTCGGCGGCGCGGCGCCGCGCCCGCCGCCGGTGGTCGGCCCGGGCCTGGCGACAATGTGCGCACAGTAACGACTGAACTGAGTACTAATTCCAGAAACGTATGACAATGCAAAAAATATATAGGGCTTATAATATTCACACTGCGTTTTATGTTAGTTTCCTATTGAAATATATTTTATGTATTAATCACTACATAGTATAAAACAAAGTCGCTTTTTCTGTCCCTATGTCCCTTTGTCCCTTTGTCCCTTTGTATGCTTAAATCTTTAAAACTACGCAACGGATTTTGATGCGTTTTTTTTTTAATTGATAGAGTGATTCAAGGGGAAGGTTTTAAAGTATCATACATTCCAAAATTCCCACGGGAAAGCGGGATACACGCAAACGAAGTTGCGCGGGTTTCGCTAGTATAAAATAATTTTAATTATTTATTTTTTATTAAAAAACATCATTCGTAATGGCTGCAATTTTAGACGTGGGTTGTTGTCTCACAGACTTTTTATCACTACATAGTATAAAACAAAGTCGCTTTCTCTGTCCCTATGTCCCTTTGTATGCTTAAATCTTTAAAACTACGCAACGGATTTTGATGCGTTTTTTTTTTAATTGATAGAGTGATTCAAGGGGAAGGTTTTAAAGTATCATACATTCCAAAATTCCCACGGGAAAGCGGGATATACGCAAACGAAGTTGCGCGGGTTTCGCTAGTTAGATAATAATTTTCAAACATACAGTTTTGACTTCACTTCCCTCCCCACGCCCCGTGACGTGAGGTCGGTTCGAATTGAGCTCCGTGCTATAATTTCGATTTTAATTTATTTAATTGAATTTTTAGTGCAGTGAGTGGTTACATTTCATTTGTCTGCGTTTTCTAGCAGTGAATAAATAATTTTTATCATTGTTTTGTGCGTAAATATCGTTTAATAAAGCAATTAATATTTCGTGTCGGTTTACGAATACGGGCGGGTAGTGAAATAGTGACTTTTAACAGCTGACCCGCGCTGCGCTGCGCGGACGCCGCCGCGCGCCGGCCGCCGATTTCTTCGTACGTAAATAATAAAAGAGGTTTGTTTACCTCATCAAAGGTACGTTCGTAGGTTTCTTTTACTATAAGCGTAACGTATTTAGGGTAATATGTCGTCAAATGCGCATGATCCCGGTGGAGGAAATCCCTTCGAACCATTGCGACAGTTTTTATCGCCTATAAATTCGCCGTTACCTGCAAACAATAAGCGCACTTTAGGAGATATAACTCCAACCAATTTATCACCATGTGAGAAAAGGTTGCAACGGTCAACTAGCGACGACACGGCAGTAGAACTGAGCGCTGATGTGTCGCAGGGCGCGCCCTCCGACTATGTTGAATGTGCCCAGCAGGCTTCGGAGTATCTTTCGCGCATTAACGAAATCGTGCAGGAACAGTAGTCACGAATTAATATCGCAAACAAGTCGGCAATAATGGATATGACTCAGAAGGTAACGGCTATTGTGTCACTTTTAGCAATAAAATCTTCTACCGCCGAAACAAAGCTGGCAATTGCTGAGCCCGATCTTTTAGCCGTTAAATCCTCAATTACGACGTCCGAGCCAGTACAAAGCGTAAATAACAATAATAATAATGCGTCTTATGCCGACCGTCTAAAATTGCGACTGCCTAAGCAGATGAAACCGGTGCAAACACGTCCACCTATGTCTTGCGTCGTTGCCTATCCAACTGAGGAGCGTTCCTCTGAGCTCACCCGTCTGCAGCGACTAAAGAGGCCCTTATGAAAGCCATCAAACCGTCCGACGATGGCTTCCAAATTGTCGGTGTTAAAAAAACAACCAAATCCGGAGTAGTACTGCGCGTCTCTAATGAAGCCCAAATAAAAAAATTGCAATCCGTTCAAGGAATTAAATCGGCCGGTCTTAAGCTAGAAAAACCGAAAGGGCGCCGACCGCGTATCATTATAAAAGACATTCCCGGCAATATGGACGACACCAAATTTTTATCGGCTTTGTATAATCAAAATATTAAAGATGAGATGAACATTAGTGCGTCGGACTTCACGAAGGAAGTCAAAATAGTGCGTCGTCGTTCAGCAGCTTATGGCAGAAAGTGGATAGGTATCGAGTTATCCGCGGAACTTCGGAAACATTTAATTTCAACCAAGGATAAAATTTTCATAGATTTTGCAACTTGTAGATTCATCGACGATATTGAAGTAGTTCGTTGCTTAAAATGCCAGCAATATGGCCACGTGCATAAATATTGTGCATGGCCATTACTCGTTACTAACTAGATTTAAATTTAGCGTTGATAAATTTTGATTGAAAGAAATTTATGATTTAATTAATGACGAATACACAAATATCCAGTATTATTTATATATTCATACACTTTGTAGGTTCTTTTACTGCAAAATGTCTACTATTGCATAAGAACATTAAGGTCAAATAGATAACTATTTTCTCCTATGTTTTTTATTAATGTGTGGACAATATTCTCTTACCTATCCCATCCTCGTCGCCACTGTGATGTCCACTGTTTGGTTCGTAATAAAACACAATAACGTTTGCTATATTCCAATGCCCCGTTCCGCACGCGTCCGTCCCGTAGCTAAGCCTGGCCAAAAGTGCTCGCCCCGACTCGCCACCTAGCGAGGCGCGTGCGTAACTTTGCATTGCATTTATTTATACGTCACATCTATAATCGTAGTATGGCACAAGTATTATTAAATTTCAGTCCACATGAAACGGAAGCTCATTTTGATTTAACTCACGGAGTACTGCAGTCGAGTACAATAGGTATTTTATCATGAAATTTGTAAAACAAAACGAAACACTTAAATTAGATTGTGTTTGTCCCGTATCATCACAGGAACCAAAACGACACGGTAACTTACTGCCCAACACTATACGTTGTCTCGTTTGTGGTCCATCGAACTGCGGCAAAACCAATTTTTTTTTTTTTTTTTTTTATTTTTTTTTATTCTATATTTATTTAGGGGTTTTGGTTCGCACATGCGACCATGTCAACCCCATCGTGTCCTTCAGACAGTATTTACTTATTTAAATATTAAACTTAAAAACTATTGTATATGAACTTATAAATTAACAACGCTTCAGGCGACAGGGGTTCAGATAAGATAGATTGAAACACTCCCAGATCTAATTTGTTAATCTTCAATAGCGACAAAAGTTCTGTTCTATGACCTTCGTTCTTGACACAGTCCACCAATAAATGATATACATCATCCACTATACCACATATTTCACAGTTGGGTGAGTTAACTTTTCTCATGAGATATCCAAATTTATTTAGTGGAACGTGTCCAGTACGCAGTCTAAGGGCAATGACTATATGTTTTCTACCTAGGTCACAGCTATTGAACCAAGGAATACGAGGAGGTTCGCACTGAAGAGTACGGTACCATATACCCTTTTCTTTTGATCGTTCATCAAAGTGTGTCTTCCACATTAGAAAACATTGTTTTTTAAATTTGGGTAAATGTTCAAAATAGCTGGGAATTATATCGGTATCAGATCCCTCCAACGCCGCCTTTTTAGCCAACCGGTCAACCTCCTCGTTTCCCTGTATTCCAATATGTCCTGGAACCCACTGCAATATAACTTTTATGCTTTTATTTGCTATTTCCGCGATTTGGTTAAGAATAGCATAAGACATCGATATACCTCCACGACCGGAGGCACATCGAGTCAGATGCTGTAAGCCGCTTTTGCTATCCGTTAAAATAACTGCCTTTCTCACATTAGAGTTTTTTATATATTTTAAGGCCTTATAGATTGCAGTGAGTTCCACCGTCATTACAGATAATATTGGATTCATTTTGAAACAGCCGTATTGTTTTGTACATTGGTCATAGTACGCAGCTCCTGAAGTTGTCCTACCTTTTGACCCATCAGTGTAAATGTGCCGCCAGTTATTATATTTACTTTTAATTTCCTGTAATACATTACATTTGAGATTATTAACTTCATATTCTCTTTTTGATACCTTCACTGAATCCAAATTTGTTATTATTATATTATCTGTATCAATCAAATTAGTAACCCAAGTAGAAAAAGTAAACATTTGCAGTGGATTGTTGTTACTGACAGTTTCTTCCTTAGTATCTTTAAAAACCACGGCTAGTAAAGGCTTCTTTTTATAATCACAATATCTGCGATTGCAAAGTGAGACGAGTTCTTCTAACGAGCCTAAAACTGGGTGGTTAGTTCGTGATTGAGCTTTTAAACAGAATTTTATCGCAAGATATTTTCGTCTAACTGAAAGGGGTGGGACACATAGCTCACATTCCATTGTGTGAATAGGCGTTGTTCTGATAAAAGAACCAATAACACGTAGCGCCTGATTCTGCACCTTTTCCAAACTATATGTATGAATGTTAGCTGCATTGTCGTAAAGGAAACATCCATAATCCAACCTACTTCTAATAATAGCAATGTAAAGTCTGCGTAAATGTTTGGGGTGAATGCCCCAAGATGTCCCTGCCAATATTTTGAGGATGTTCAGAAATTTATGTGTTTTTTGACAGATCTCCTTAACTTGTCTATTCCAGCGCAACGAGCTATCTAGCCACATGCCCAAGTATCTGATTGAGCTAACTGATTCTAAATTATGACCATTTACAATTAAATTTACTTTTTGTTGTCTGAAACCTCTGCTAAATATACAATACTTGGATTTGTCACTAGACAGCTCCAAACCCATTTCAGTTAAAAGGACAGTCATTGTGTTTAGGACCCCTTGTATAACCTCTGCACCATGGACTAAGTCATTGTTTGTAACGAATAGGACAAAATCGTCAGCGTATTGCAACATTGTAGCCGAGTGTATCTGTTGGCAAAGGAGACTGAAAATTATGGGCCAAAATGTAATAAGTTGGAATATGGTCTAAAAAATTAGTCATATTTTTCTATCTATATATACCAATTATCAGCTTATTTCTCAATCTACGAGAGGAGAAATATGAGGAAATACTTTTCGTGAGATTATCGAATAACTGAATACCTAATCGATTACATAATTACAGAAAAAAAACCCTTAGCATTTAGTAGTTAGTTAACTTAAAGTAGGTAACTAAATGCACCATACATACACAATACATTATAGGGGTCATATGATGTATATAATATTATATTAATCAATTACTGAAAAACGAATATGTAAACACTACGTAATAATGATTATCGATTTCATATCGATTAAAATCAGTATTTAGTCTATGTCACTGACATAAATGTCATTGTCAATGACATTGACAGTTACCGCCTGCCGGCTTTTGATATTTTGCTCACTCTTTTTGTGTTTTCCGATGCGTTTTGAGTGCTTTTTCCATTTTTTCAAATTGTTTCCTATTTTGGACGACCATCAAATCGGTGGCCAAGCCACTCTATACCATCGAGGTCGTCAAAGGTCGTAAAAAACATCTTTTGCACTTCAGGAATCATCTAATTGCAACATAACCTCACTTTCACTAAACAGTCATTAACTCAGCTCTCAGATTGTCAAAAGTTACAGAATTTACAGTGAAGGACTGATAAGTATAAACCTATCAATTGTCACCATTTTCATCTTATTACATCCTGGCCCAGAATTGTATGGAATCGTTTCAGTCTCCTTTTGCGAGTAACTATATTAAAGAGAAGTGGTGACATAGGGTCTCCCTGTGCCAAACCTATGCTGGTGACTCTTGAAAAGGTTGGATTGCTTTCAACATTGTCCTTAATAAAAAGTCGTCTCTTGCTTAGGAAAGCCCATATATAGTTGCAGATTTGTGCGCCTACTCCTATTTCATCCAGTGTAATAACAACAGATTCAACAAGTACTTTGTTATAAGCATTATCTATATCTAAAAAACAAGCTAAAGTAGGTGAATTTCGTGAAAATCCTATTTGTATTTGAGACACTAAAAGAGTGAGAGAGTCTAAGCATGACTGGCCTTTTCGGAATCCAGAGGTCTTATCGGACAGAAGTTCGTTATTCTCTATATACCACTCTAAGCGTTTGGTTAGCATATTATGAAGTAATTTACATACGCAGGATATTAATGAAATAGGTCTTAACTTCGGAATAACATTGGGGTCACTACATGGCTTGGGGATAGGGATAATTTCGATGTCACGCCATTGATATGGAACATATCCAGATATATAAACATCATTAAGTAGGTCTAATAAAAACTGTTTGGCTATTTCTGGCAAATTAAAAATCATGGAGTAAGTAATGTTATCATAGCCCGGAGCTGTATCTTTTTTCTTCATGCAGCTATTTAGTTCTTGTATTGTTAATTTTGATTGAAGTAGTGGATTTGACGACTGAAATACGGGAATTCGGGAAAGTACAGAATCCGGCGCAAGGTCAGATAAGAGTCTTTCTTTTCTTTCCCTACTAATGAGTGGTCTTGTACTAATATTGCCCTTCATCCAGCGCATACGGTTCCACATTTCTGTAACTGTTAAATTCTCATTTATGTTGTCGCAAAATGTTTTCCAACTATTTGATTTAGCAGATCTGATTAGTCTCTTGGCTTCAGAGATACATTTTTGCAATATGTTTAAATTTTGCG
The DNA here is from genome assembly GCA_905163395.2 of Endotricha flammealis. NCBI lineage: Eukaryota > Metazoa > Arthropoda > Insecta > Lepidoptera > Pyralidae > Endotricha > Endotricha flammealis. Next base: position 2,522,170 of record LR990874.1, read on the forward strand.
GTGTGGGATTTCTTCTGAAACGACTCAGTGCTAATCTCTCGATTCGCCACAACTTCGGATAAAGAAGGATTCCAAAAATGTTTCGGTTTAAATTTCGAATTAGGATCGCTAAGAAATTTTGTATATGGGATACTTTTATCGGCTGCTATGTTTATATGGTTTGTGAAAAAATCATAACGCTCTTGAACATTACCTGTCAGAGTATTGTTGTTACTCGTGAACACATCAAGTAAGTATTCCCTATATAATCTCCAGTCAGCCAATTTCATATTTCGTTTTTTTTTGTAGAGGTGTTGTCGAGTGTAATTTATTTTAAATAGTATAATTAGATGATCGCTTCCTAAATTTTCGTTTGAGACAGTCCAGGAGAAGTTCAATGCTATGTCTGAAGAGGCAAACGTAATATCTGGTGATGATTCTTGTATTAGTCCATTAACTAATTTAATTCTCGTGGGGTCTCCATCATTTATAGAGGTGTAACCAAATTCTAGAGCTGAGTCCCACAACTGGTTTCCTCTAGAATCAATTTTGCAGGACCAGTTGGTGTGGTGACCATTAAAGTCACCAGCGATAATCGTTTTACAAGGGAACATACTAAAAATATAGTCCCAATCTGATTGGTTCGTCTGTACGGATGAAGGGAAATATATAGAAAACACATTTTCTAACGTATTACAATTAAGAATTTTTATTTGTAAGATTTCAATTCCAGTATTATTTAACTGCAATGGACACAACTCTGTTTTAATCGATTTATGAATAATAAAGGCGACACCACCATATGAATCGATTCGGTCGCGTCTGTATATTTGGTACTAGCTTCCGCCCGCGGCTTCGCCCGCGTGGCCTAGTAACAATTAGCATATCTTTCTTCAGAAACAAATTCCGGTCCGGCACGGCCCGGTACGGTACGGTTTCATCCGGTCCGATCAGGTCCGGTCGATCCGATCAGGTCCGGTCGATCCGGTCCGGTCCGGTCCGATCGGTCCGGTCCTTATAAGGACCCTATATGACTTGGCATCTCTAGACCCAGCGGTTTAGGCTGTGCGTCCCCTCTCAACTTCGTTTGCGTATATCTCGCTTTTCCGTGGGAGTTTTGAAAAATCCTTTCTTAGTACATCCCTAGACGTCGTAAGGTACCTACGTGCCAAATTTGGAATCTCTAGACGCAGCGGTTTTGGCTGTGCGTTGATACACCCTCGCAACTTCGTTTGCGTATATCTCGGTTTCCCGTAGGAATTTTGAAAAATCCTTTCTTAGTACACCCCTAGACGTTGTAAGGAACCTACAGTCCAAATTTGGAGTCCCTAGACCCACCGGTTTGGGCTGTGCGTTGATATATAGTTAAGTCAGTCAGTCAGGACTTTGAATTTTATATATATAGATGAAAAAAAAAACGGTCCGGTCCGGTTCGATCCGGTCCGGCACGGCCCGGTACGGTGCGGTTCCTTCCAGACCGATCAGGTCTGATACGTTCCGGTCCGGTCCGGTCCGTTCCGGTCCGGTCCGGTCCGGTCGGTCTGGACCTTATAAGGATCCTAGATGTCAAATTTGGCATCTCTAGACCCAGCGGTTTGGGCTGTGCGTCCCCTCGCAATTTCGTATGCGTATATCTCGCTTTCCCGTGAGAATTTTGAAAAATCCTTTTTTAGTACATCCCTAGACGTCGTAAGGAACCTACGTGCCAAATTTGGAATCTCTAGACGCAGTGGTTTTGGCTGTGCGTTGATACACCCTCGCAACTTCGTTTGCGTATATCTCGGTTTCCCGTAGGAATTTTGAAAAATCCTTTCTTAGTACACCCCTAGACGTCGTAAGGAACCTACAGTCCAAATTTGGAATCCCTAGACCCACCGGTTTGGGCTGTGCGTTGATATATAGTTAAGTCAGTCAGGACTTTGAATTTTATATATATAGATGAAAAAAAAAACCGGTCCGGTCCGGTTCGATCCGGTCCGGCACGGCCCGGTACGGTGCGGTTCCTTCCAGATCGATCAGGTCTGATCCGTTCCGGTCCGGTCCGTTCCGGTCCGGTCCGGTCCGGTCGCTCTGGACCTTATAAGGACCCGACATGACAAATTTGGTATCTCTAGACCCAGCGGTTTAGGCTGTGCGTCCCCTCTCAACTTCGTTTGCGTATATCTCGCTTTTCCGTGGGAGTTTTGAAAAATCCTTTCTTAGTACATCCCTAGACGTCGTAAGGTACCTACGTGCCAAATTTGGAATCTCTAGACGCAGCGGTTTTGGCTGTGCGTTGATACACCCTCGCAACTTCGTTTGCGTATATCTCGGTTTCCCGTAGGAATTTTGAAAAATCCTTTCTTAGTACACCCCTAGACGTTGTAAGGAACCTACAGTCCAAATTTGGAGTCCCTAGACCCACCGGTTTGGGCTGTGCGTTGATATATAGTTAAGTCAGTCAGTCAGGACTTTGAATTTTATATATATAGATGAATTAATGTTTAATATTGTGTCTGTTTCGAGCCAAGTTTCGCTAATAATAGCCAAATGAATATTAAGTTGTGTTAATAGACAATCAAATTCCGCTAATTTCGGTTTCAAACTTTGTGAGTTCCACTGCAATATGTTTAATATATTAATTTTATTATTGTTGTTACACATTAAAAAGAAGATTAACCATTGTCTGCCCCCAGTCACCTCCAGTAAACAAATTTCTAAAAAATAATTTCAACTCACCTAACATCAGAACTACTATTGACATGATTTTCTGTTCGAAAGACATATTGGAGGTTATTATTTCTTTTGACTTATTAATTAAATGTTTTAATCTATCGTACTTCCCTTTTTTTTCCTGCGTGTTTGTGATTTCAGCATCGCCTTCCATTTCCATTCCAGTGTCCGTTTCCGTATTTATGTCTGTCTTTGACTTCTTTTTATTTTTCTTTTTTTTTGTTTGAAGGACCGGGCTCCTATGAACTTCCAAGTCTTCTTCACTCTTCTCTGAACTACTTTCTTGATGAGCAACGGTGGTAGCTCCGGTGGCATTGGTTTTTGCTAAATTATTGGTCATATCATTTGAATGTTGTAAGGGACCACCTGACTGACTGGATGACTTATTTGCAGTTATTTCATTTTTAGTATCTCTTATCTGCAAACTTACGGGATGTGACTTCAAAAACTTATTTAGTGCAATGCGGTAAGTACAATTATCCAAATACATGATGTCTCTGATTTCTTTTTCTTTTATAAATGAAGGGCAAATTTTACTTAGTGCCATGTGATTCCCTTTGCAATTAGTGCATTTGTACAATGTTGTGTCACAGTTTGCGTGAGGTGCGCCACATTTGGGACATACAACTTTCTTAGTAGGGCAGTAGCGAAGAAGGTGACCAAAACGCCAGCAGCCTGAACATTGTGTGACGGGAAATCTATAAGGTTCTACCTTTAGCCTACATCCGTATATATAAACATACGGGGGTAAGGTAGCCCCTTTAAAGCATAGTCTAACTGTCTCGCTAGCTATCCATTCGCCGTCTGATAGCCGATTCATTCTCCTGACGTTTATTAATGCCTGCTGACATGACAGGGATTCAATGATTTCCTCTTCCTTCGTTCCCAAGTCAATATTTTTAATGACTCCGTAGGATAGCGAGACTTCCTGTGATGGTTGACATCTAAAGCCAATATCTGTTATATACGCCGAGGTTACCAACTTATCAGCGTTTTCTTTTGTGTTCAGCGAAATTAGCGCTCTGTATGGGCTTTTATATTTTATATTTATGATCCCATCAATTTTCGCCGCTCTCAAGTGTTTAGCCATACCAAATTGCTTTGGAAGGACTTCTTTACTTGTTACGCAGACTTCGTATTTCACCTCAGGATCTGCGTGGATATTCGCACTTGAGTATGGCGAGCTCCTGGCCAAGCGCTTAGCATGGCGTCTTCCCGCAACGGTAAATCCCTCATTATCTTTTTCTTCACTCTCTCCACTGCTCACTTCTCTCATTCTTTTTTCTGCTAAACGTTGACTAGATTTTTCTAAGTCTGGCCCGCATTGCAACTCAGTTCCTATATTGTCCCAATTATACTCCTCGCCTTCAGCGTGCTCGTACTGTTGTATCTCCGCGTCTATAATAACATCATCCTGCTCCTGACTACAATCACTGAGCAACGCTTCAAAACTATTTCGATGACTCATATTCGCGCGACGATGCCTGCAACGCAGGCGTGCACCGCAGGTGTGCACCGCAGCCCGTGCGAGTTACAATAAATGCAACGTTATATTTGTAATGTGTTGATCGACACCGCTCAACGAACGATACGTGCACTTGTACGGCGGCGTCGCGCGGAACTTAAAACCAATTTAGTAATAAGTTTATTGTTACATAAAGATGGTCCGCGTTTTGCCAACTTATATATTTATTCAAAATCTTTATACCAAGCTAAATATTTATTTCTGGAGAAATTTTTGAGCATGGTTGCTGGTACAACTCTTAATAAATACAATCACAATAGTGAAATTTTAAGTCCTCATGAAGCCTCACCTGATTCTATTATTATTTTTGACGGCGTGGCTTGTGAGAAACAAAACAACATCAGAGATTATTTTGCCATGGGTCGTCATAAAAATATTGATTGCTTTTATATCAATCAGACGTATACAAAAATACCTAAACAACTAGTAAGAGACAATTCAAATCTGATAGTATTGTTCAAACAAGACGACATTAATTTGAAACACGTATACGATGAACACGTTGGATCCGATATGTCATGGTCTCAATTTCGTGAAATGTGTTCAGCTGTTTGGAAAAAACCTTTTTCACTTCTCATGCTCAGAAAGTGCTTATTTGCGCAGGATATAGGCTGCACAAAATCGAATTTTGTGCACAAGGGCAGAAAAGTAAACTCATAAATGTATCTATATTAAGGCAAAGGAAATGACCCATACAGCCAAACACAATAAAAAGTTCAGAGATAGAATTTGTTATCTATAATATAATAAAAGTGTAAAAAAAGTTTGTCTGTACATTGAATATATTTCCAAAAAAATTGTTTAGGGCGATGAAGAATAAGCAATAGAACAAGAATTTCGAAAAATATTGTCCGTCTGTTTGTATGTTTGTATGTTTGTATGTATGTTTGTACACGCTAATCTCAGAAACGGCTGAACCGATTTGGATGCGGTTTTCACTAATATGTAGCGATTGGCTCAACTTAACATTTAGTGTATGTTTCTTTTCAAAATTCCTATGGGAACGGGACTAATGGGATTGAACGTATAAATCACTGAATACTGTAGGGATTATAATGAAATTTGGTTCACGTGTAGAATTTAATCTGGAGTAACACATAGGGTATTTTTATCCCGAAATTCCCACAGGAACGGGAATAATGGGACTGAACGTGTAAATCACTGAATCATTAACGGTCTTACTTATAAACGTTGCTTAGCGAGTATTTAGTTAAACACTGTTGTGTCACTGTCTGTCTTGATGAGAAATAAATGAAGTGTGAAAGTGACAAAACATTGTTTAACTAAATACTCGCTAAGCAACGTTTATAAGTAAGACCGTAAGTGTTCTGAAACTGCAAGTGCTAGAAGTTTCCAATGTTTCATGGAGGTTCCTTTCTATATTTTGCGAAATTCCCATGGGAACGGGAATAATGGCAATGTATTACCCGGGACGCTCAATCTAGCTGAAAGATTCTATCATCTATATACATAAAAGGAGAAGCTGACTGACAGACTGACATATCAACGCAGGGCCTAAACTATAAGTGTTAGAAACTTTTAAAATTCCCACGGAAAAGGGAGTAATACTACTGTAAGTGTATTATCGCAGGCGCTCAACCTAGAATGCTGAAATTTTGTATAGAGGTTCTCTTTATGATGTTAACAAGAATAAAGATGGAGTTTTATATAATTCCCACGGGAAAGGGAGTAATAGGACTGTAAGTGTTTTATCGCAGGCGCTCAACCTAGAAAACTGAAATTTTGTATAGACGTTCCCTTTATGATGTTGACAAGGATAAAGATGGGGTTTTACGAAATTCCCACGGGAAAGGGAGTAATAGGACTGTAAGTGTTTTATCGCAGGCGCTCAACATAGAAAGCAGAGATTTTGTATAGAGGTTCCTTTTATGATGTAAACAAGGATAAAGACGGGATGTCTTAATTCCCACGGGAATGGTATAAATATGATTGCACGTGTGTTATTGTCGCTCAACCTAGAAAATAGATTTCGTATTAAGCTTCCCTTTATAAAGTAGACAAGGATAAACGGGATTTTTTTAAATTCCAACAGGATTCGGAATAGTAAGACTAAAGGCGTTTTCTTTTTAATTCCCACGGGAACGAACATATTGGCATTTTCGCTTGACCACGCGGGCAGGGCCGCGGGTAACAGCTATAATATAATAAAAGTGTAAAAAAAGTTTGTCTGTACATTGAATATACATATTTCCAAAAAAATTGTTTAGGGTGATGACGATGAAGAATAAGCAATAGAACAAGAATTTCGTAAAATTTTGTCCGTCTGTTTGTATGTTTATATGTTTGTATGTTTGTATGTATGTTTGCACACGCTAATCTCAGAAACGGCTGAACCGATTTGGATGCGGTTTTCACTAATATGTGGCGATTTGCTCAACTTAACATTTAGTGTATGTTTCTTTTCAAAATTCTCACGGGAATCCGAGATATACGCAAACGAAGTTGCGAGGGTATATCAACGCACAGCCCAAACCGCTGGGTCTAGAGATTCCAAATTTGGCATGTAGGTTCCTTACGACGTCTAGGGATGTACTAAGAAAGGATTTTACAAAATTTCCACGGGAAAGCGAGATATACGCAAACGAAGTTGCGAAGGGACGCACAGCCCAAACCGTTGGGTCTAGAGATGCCAAATTTGGCATGTAGGGTCCTTATAAGGTCCGGAACGGATCAGACCTGATCGGTCCGGAAGGAACCGCACCGTACCGAGTCCGCGCCGGACCGACCGGACTGGACCGGACCGACTGGACCAGATCGGACCGGACTATAAATATAAAATTCAAAGTCCTGACTGACTTAACTATACATATATCAACGCACAGCCCAAACCGGTGGGTCTAGAGATTCCAAATTTGGACTGTAGGTTCCTTACGACGGCGACGTCTAGGGGTATACAAAGAATTTTTCTAAATTCTCAAGGGAACCCGAGATATACGCAAACGAGGTTGTGAGGCTATATCAAATTTGGCATGTAGGTTCCTTACGACGACTAGGGATGTACTAAGAAAGGATTTTTCAAAATCCCACGGGAAAGCAAGAGAACGCACAGCCCAAACCGCTGGGTCTAGAGATGCCAAATTTGTCATGTAGGGTCCTTATAAGGACCGGACCGGAACCGACCCGACCGGACCAGAACGGATCAGACCTGATCGGTCCGGAAGGAACCGCACCGTACCGGGCCGTGCCGGACCGGACCGGTTTTTTTTCTGTAGAAAAATATGCTAATTGTTACTAGGCCACGCGGGCGAAGCCGCGGGCAGAAGCTAGTTTTATAATATTTACTTTAATTTATTTGCCTTATGTGTTTTTTAAGTCATAAAAGATATTAGAATTAAAATTAAAGTACGGTAGGTTATTTAATTAATTTAAGAAAATTATTTTATTACAAAATTAATTTAATAGTAGGCTGTATAGGTCTGCAGCCCAAGCCTAATTTCAATGTCGTAAGATTTAAAAAAAAAAGCGGCGGGAATGGGGAAACAGGTCTTGTTTTTCGTGCGTTTATTTATTTATTTCCTCGCAATCGAAGTGAAAAGCAGAGTTTATAACTCGTCCACAAAACCATTTCTATCCTCGACATTACTATCAGCCCTCGCCTTCGGCTCGGGCTGCTAAAAGTCTCGGATAGAAATGATTCGTTTTGTGCACTTGTTGTAAAATCTACTATTAGCTACCTTGTTATTAATAAGGATTGTGAAAAAAAAAAGGATGTTATAGATCAGCATTTGACACTTATAATTTTGAACTAACATACTTATTAGAGTGTTTCGTTTATAATGGATCATTTTGAATTGTAATTTCCACAAGAACATACCATCTATTACTAAAATGGAAAAAGCATATAAAGAACAAATAGTGAAATTTGCAGCAGCTGTTAAAAGAAAAGTGGAAATGATTAAAGATGCAAAAAACGTAAACAATATGGCGTTAGAGACAATATTTAAGCCTATAGTTGATCCTCTTAATTTGATAGCCAATAAAAGTAATGAATTAAAGAAAAAACAAAAAGTGTCAGAGAAGAAATAAGTAAACTAAGTAAAGAAATAAAATTACAAATGAGGCAAGATCGAGAGCGTCACAGAATTAACATTCTTGAGAAACACATTAATAAAACTGGAGGCATAACAAAAGCTGTTAAGTTGCTAAACAACAAGACAAACTGGATACCCAATGTGAAAAACCAAGATGGTGTAGCAAAAACAAAAAGGCCGGACATATTGTCAATAGCAACCACGTTTTACGAAGATTTATACTCCTGCAAGAACACCACAGTCGAGACAAACTTAATAAGCAACGCCGGTGTGCCGTCTATCCTAGGAGAAGAGATAATAAAAGCCATAGAAACACAAAAGACAGATCGCCTGGACCTTTTTTTTTTTTTTTTTTATATATTATCGTCAGAAAAATGCTTTGCAGCAGCCCCACCGCCCGGGGAATATGCGGTGGGGACTGTGGGACTTACCACTAAAAAACTGACGGGATGCCACTCGCCCCCTAAGTGACGGGGCCACGGGTACTGTGATACATCCGCGACCCCGCCAGGGCCGTCCGGCCAAAGTTAAACTGGCCGGACCCGCTCTCCCCGGAACGCCCCGTCAGCAGCACACCGCATCCAGGTGCACTGCCGACACCGAGGACCATTGCCCCCTCAAGACGACGGGCCTTCCCCGGCTCGCCGTCTCGGCTGGGCAAGGGTCCCCTCCATCTCTGCGGTCGCAACAACGTGCGACCGCTGGCCGGGCTCTGCGAGCCGCCGGCCCCTCTTCTTCAATTTTTTAACGAGGTTTTCTTCCTCCACCGCGCCTCCTGCGCCACTCCAAGTGCCACAGCGTCCACTACGTACTTAGTGGACTCTGTGACACTTTGCGCCACCGCGCACTCCCTCTTCCAGGGTGGTCTCATTCGCCCATGTGACCCAACCCTTAACGCCCCCCGCAGTGTCTGGGTTGGCGAGACCCAGTGTCTACAGGGCCTCCGCGTTCCACCATACGGAGGTCGCCCCCGGTATCAACGGGTGGAGTAGGCCCGGACACCAGTCGGGGCGAAGACGCTTTTGGGGAGGATCAGCGAGCGAACGAGTCCACCACCGCTCATCATACAGCCGGCCGAGCCAAGCGCGGCCGGCTCCACCTCTTGTTTTTTAACGAGGTTGTCTCCTCAATCGCTCCACCCCCAGCACCAGTACGGATGCAAGGGGGAGCGGATTTGTCCGCATCCCACGTACTCCATCCAAGGTAGGAGCACGGGGAGCAGACCCACCGCGTCGGGAATTTGGCCGTCGGCAAGTAATTCCAGAGTTGGGTCCAGAAACTAAGGAATTACTCGCCGACGTTACCAGGGTGGACCGCGTGGAGGTATCCCAACTCCCCACCCCAGATCGCCTGGACCTGACCATATTAGTAATGAATTATTGATAGATTGTAAACACGAAGTCATGCCCACACTAGTACACATATTCAATGATATACTAAACACTGAAACAATACCAAGGCAATGGACAAACTCCACGATCATATTATTGCACAAAAAGGGTGACAAGAGCGAGGTAAATAATTATAGACCAATCAGCCTAATGTCCAATGTTTATAAAATATTTGCAAAAGTCATTCTTCAGCGAATAAGCAAGACCCTTGACGAAAATCAACCTAGAGAACAAGCCGGATTCAGAACAGGATACTCAACGCTGGATCATATACATGCCGTAAGACAAATCTTCGAAAAGAATAAAGAATACCACACACAATTTTACTGCTGTTTTATAGATTATAATAAGGCTTTTGATTCACTTGAGCACGAAAGCATCTGGCAAAGTCTGAAAATCCAAGGAGTAGAACACAAATATATCCAAATCATAAGGAATATCTACGCAAATAGTACAGCCAACATAAAACTAGAAAAACTAGGAAAAGAAATCAAAATAAAAAGAGGCGTACGCCAAGGAGATCCATTATCTCCCAAATTATTTACTGCCACTCTCGAAGAAATCTTTCGCAAACTAAACTGGGACTTATATGGTCTAAACATAAACGGTGAACAGCTAACACATCTGCGATTCGCTGATGACATTATAATTTTCGCTGCCACAAAAAATCACCTACAAAATAATGTTAGTAGATCTGGAAAGAGAAAGTCGAAAAGTTGGTCTTACGATGAATATCTCAAAAACCAAAGCCATGACAAACGCTACTGAAGAGCCTATAGTGTTAAATGCTAACATAATCGAATATGTGACAGAGTACACGTACTTGGGTCAACAAATATCAACAAGCAATCTAATGTCAAAAGAAATAGATACAAGAATAGGTAAAGCGTGGAAAAGTTATTGGAGACTAAAGGAAATCATGAAAAATAAAGAAACAAAAATTTCCATCAAGAAGAAGCTCTTCAACACATGTGTTCTACCAGTCCTCACTTACGGATGCCAAACCTGGGCCTTGACTAAAGCACAAAATGCCAAACTAAAAACTTGCCAAACAGCGATGGAGAGAAGTATGCTGCATATTAAGAAAACCGACAGAATTAGAAACGTATCAATTAGAAAACGTACAAAATTAGATGATGCGGCGACAAGAATTCGGAGGCTGAAATGGAGATGGACGGGACACACTATTAGAGGCATCGGAAAATGGAACCAAGCATTGATTTCCTGGTACCCCAGAAACTCCAAAAGAAGGCGCGGTAGGCAGACTCGCAGATGGGAAGACGACATAATAGAAACAGCTGGAAAAACATGGACTAGATTAGCCTTAAATAGAGATACATGGAAAGGAATGGAGGAGGCCTATGTCAAACAGGACAAACAGACGAGGTCGTCGATGTCGACTCTACAGAGTCAAAAGTGTAGTTATTAGTTATTAATAAGGAAAACTGTAAATGTCTGAATAAAGGCTTATATTATTATTATTATTTTTATTTTTTTTTATTTTGTTTATTAAAGATCACCAACAATTGTTACATTAATAATTATCTAATACATGTTTAATATACTTATTATCTTAATGCACAATTAATTAAAGGTGAACATTAAATTAATGACAGCGCGTCGTCCTATTCCTACGACGAGGATTCTGATGACCCCGTCAGCGATGAACACAGTATGTCCGATAGCGAAAGTCCTCAACAATATAATAAAACTTTGGTTTTATCACCTTCCGAAAATTTCACTGAAGAATCGTTTAGATCTGCTACGTCCTCACCAGATAAAAATCAGTCATTATCTTGGTCTACATCATCTGAAGTAATAGATGCTATACCGTTTGGAGTTAGAAATGAGCGCGGAAAGCTAATGCTTGGCAAGATACGCGTTTTTAACGGTGATAATATTTTAAAAATAGGAACTTACACTCTTAATAAGACAAACGGTCTAAAAGAGTTACTATTTAAAAAGAAACCTGATTTAGATGAAGTTACATCAGAAGACTTGCAAAACTACCGTTTATTATTAATCTATACCAACGCACATCGACGTAATTATGACTCATCCAAACCTATAAACAGTTACAAAGGTTTTAAATACATTAATGTTATTAAACCCTTATTTAAATTCTCAAAAAATTCAACTACAAGTTTAGAAAGTCTTACTCATGGAAAAGGTATTTCACTTTTGAAGAAAGTGAAAAAAGACACTGATTACATTTATTGGGATGATCCCAACGAGTTGGTAGAACGACTGAAATTACTGTTGGGATCACGAACGGCTGGCAACACTGGAGTAGACAACGAAATTATTGCAATCATAGCAGAATTACAAGAAGCTGGCATTGTAAATGTAGAACTTAAAGAGTATTCGCCGGAAAAATTGAGCAAGTTCGGTCATCACGTCCATAAACGCTTGCGGTTATCGGAATTAATTCATACTGTAAACGATACATTAGTGAAAACAGATACTGGTCACTATGATTTGAAAGCATCTAAATTAAAAGGTCTTTCATCTCCAAACGAAAGCGATGAAGCAGTGAACAAAGCTTATCTGGATAACATAGTTCAAGAGCTAAGAAAAGAAATTAAAAAAGTTGAAAATAATCAAAAAATATATTTAAAAAATTTAGAAAACGCTACATCAGTCTACCTGTCAAGATCATTTTATTCAAAACAAGACATAGATAATTTGATTGAACTTAAATTGAACAAACAAAATGAGCAAAAAAAATATAGTTGATGAAATTCATAAAGCAGCAAGAAGAAATTTCCCTCGACGAAATACAATTATAAAAGGAATAGATGACTTATGGCAAGCTGATCTGATGGATTTTCAGAAATATTCTAACTTTAACAAGGGATATAAATATGTCTTAGTCGTAATAGATACGTTATCAAAATATGTATGGACAAGTCCTTTAAAATCAAAAGACAAAAAATGTGTGACAGAAGCAATGACTCAAATGTTGTCTTGTTCATCACGAAAACCAGTCAATTTACAAACTGATTTAGGCAAAGAGTTTTATAATGACGATTTTGATAAATTGTGTAAAAAATTTAATATTAATCATTATTCAACCCACTCGGTTAAAAAAGCTTCTATAGTTGAACGAGTCATACGGACAATAAAATACCACCTGTACAAACTTTTTAGTTTGAACGGTCATTATCAATGGCTTGGGTCAAATATGAACTCAGTTATAGAAAAATATAACAATACTACTCATCGTTCTACTAAATATAAGCCCGTTGACGAAAAAAAAAAAAAGTTGATGTAAATAAGGTAAATCAATTGGATGTTGTATCTAACATTTTGCACTCACAGAAACAAACTGTATATCGAAAACCTAAGTTTCGTGTTGGTGATAGTGTTCGAATAAGCAAATACAAAGCTGATTTTTATAAAGGCTACACTCCTAACTGGTCTACGGAAATATTTGTCATAATAAAAGTAAATAATACAAATCCACCAACATACCTATTGGAAGATAAGCACAAACAAACAATTCTAGGATCTTTCTATGAATATGAACTACAAAGAACAAAATTTCCTGATCTTTATCTTATTGAAAAAGTTATTAGAAGAAAAGGTAACAAACTTTTTGTAAAGTGGTTAGGTCTCAGTGAAAATGAAAACAGTTGGGTGGACAAGAGTGCATTACTTTTGCAATATAAAGCAAGCGTTATAAAAAGTTTGTTCATTATAAAAATACTAGCGAAACCCGCAACTTCGTTTGCGTGTATCCCGCTTTCCCGTGGGAATTTTGGAATGTATGATACTTTAAAACCTTCCCCTTGAATCACTCTATCAAATAAAAAAAACCGCATCAAAATCCGTTGCGTAGTTTTAAAGATTTAAGCATACAAAGGGCCAAAGGGACAAAGGGACATAGGGACAGAAAAAGCGACTTTGTTTTATACTATGTAGTGATCTATGAAGGAGGGAAGTGGTATTTTACATAGCGTCATAAATAATTTACCGTTTGAACTACATATTCCTGGATATCAATTTTGTGGACCAGGTACTAAACTGCAAAAACGGTTATTAAGAGGAGACCGAGGTATAAATAAATTGGATGAAGCTTGCATGTACCACGATATTGCATACGACAATAAAGATTTAAACGTTCGACATAAAGCAGATTTACAACTTTTAAATATGGCTAAGAAAATATTAAAATCTAAAGATGCTGGAAAAGGTGAGAAGGTAGCTTCATGGATTGTTAAAAATGCAATGAAAGCAAAACTCAGAGCTGGTGCTGGAATTCGTTCGTTCATGACTGCAGTGAAAAAAATACAATCTAAGCTGAAAAAAATAAAATCCAAGGACAGTCGTTCAGCTATAAATTATGCATATACTGCTGCGAAAAAACTATTTCAAAACAATAAAGGAATACGGACACCACGGTGTATTCCTATTCCTAAATGCGGAGGCTTCTTACCACTTATTCCGATCTTCGCAGGCCTATCAGCTCTAGGTTCACTTGCTGGTGGTGCTGCAGGTATAGCTAAGGCTGTTAACGATTACAAGGTTGCTCAGAAAAACTTTAAAGAGTCTGAACGGCATAACAAGATGATGGAATCTGTTGCTTTAGGAAAAGGGTTGTATATAAAGCCATATAAAAAAGGAGCCGGCTTATACTTAAGTCCTCCAAAAAACTAAATAAACGGCTACCCAAGCGAGCACTAACCAACTTAGATAGACTGGAGCATGCTACGGACATTCCTTACTTTCGCGGAGTGTATATGAGAGATTCTCTCTCGCGAAGACCAAGAAAAATAGAGTGCGCTATAATAAACTTAGATAGTTCTAATAATCCTGGAACACACTGGGTAGCCTATGTAAAACAAAATAATTACTGTGAATATTTTGATAGTTTTGGTGATTTAAAACCTCCATTAGAATTAATCAATTATTTAAGTCCTTTGGATATAAGTTATAATTATGTACAGTATCAAACCTACGGTACTACAAACTGTGGACATCATTGTTTACATTTTTTACAAAATTATTGGAAAAATAAGTTATATAAGTAACATGATAAATAAATATATATCAGTATAACAATGTCTTTTACTGTGTCAACAAATTATTCCCCTACTCTGCAACTGTACGAAGAGTACGAATGCGGGCTTTTGTATTTTTCCACATTTAATTCTATACCTAATATAGACGAACGAAATAACAAATTTTATTATGGTAAAGAAGTTATCGAAATACCGGAAGGATCATACGAGCTTCAAGACATTTGTGATTATCTTAAAAGCAACATTAAGAACGCAGCCTTAAAATTGACTTCTAATAATAATACATTAAAAACAAGTATTTTTTGTTCTGAAGACGTTCACTTTTATAAAAATGCCTCGATCGGAAAAATATTAGGATTCGGTACAGAATCAATTAAAGCTAACATAAATACAGAATCTAGGCATCCTGTCAGCATTTTACGAACAACTATCGTACGCATCGAATGTGATGTTATTAGTGGATCATATGTGAACGGCAAAGCAAGTCATATAATTTACGAATTTGTGCCTAACGTACCCCCTGGTTATAGAATTATTGAAATACCTAAAAATTTAATTTACTTTCCCGTCAATCAGAGTTCGATCAATTCTATTAATATACGGCTGTTAGACGCAGAAAACAAGCAAATCAACTTACGTGGTGAAGAAGTACAGCTGTATTTACACTTTAGAAAAAAATGCTAAATTTCAATAAAAATGAAGAAAATTAGCTCGAGAGTATCAAAAGAATACAATGCATATAAGATTGACGTTCCTAAGTCCAAGTTACAGCTTTTCATGGAGGATAGTTTTTGGCCTGAAGGTGTACATTTTAGAAAATTTATTGTTTTTAAAGACAAATTATGACAGACACAATAAACAACACAACGTTTATAAGTTTTAATTGTCGCTCAGTGAAGAGATCGATTGATTGTGTACGGTCGCTATGCCAAACAGAGGATGGTTCTTACGGAGAGAAAAATTTAAAAATTCCCACGGGAAAGCGGGATACACGCAAACGAAGTTGCGCGGGTTTCGCTAGTAATATAATAAAAGTGTAAAAAAAGTTTGTCTGTACATTGAATATATTTCCAAAAAAATAGTTTAGGGCGATGAAGAATAAGCAATAGAACAAGAATTTCGAAAAATATTGTCCGTCTGTTTGTATGTTTGTATGTATGTTTGTACACGCTAATCTCAGAAACGGCTGAACTGATTTGGATGCGGTTTTCACTAATATGTAGCGATTTGCTCAACTTAACATTTAGGGTATGTTTCTTTTCAAAATTCCTACGGGAATGGGAATTACGGGACTGAATGTGTAAATCACTGACTACTGAATGGATTATAATAAATTTTGGTTCACGAGTAGAATTTAATCTGGAGTAACACATAGGGTATTTTTATCCCGAAATTCCCACGGGATCGGGAAAAATGAGGCTGAACGTGTAAATCACTGACTACTGAAGGGGTTGTAATGAAATTTGGTACACGAGTAGAATTTAATCTAGAGTAACACATAGGGTATTTTTATCTAGAAGTTCCCACAGGAACGGGAATAATGGGACTGAACGTGTAAATCACTGAATCATTAAAACTGCAAGTGCTAGAAGTTTCCAATGTTTCATGGAGGTTCCTTTCGTTTTTTTGTGAAATTCCCATGGGAACAGGAATAATGGCACTGCATATGTATTACCCGGGACGCTCAACCTAGAAAGCTGAAATTTTGTAAAGATGTTCCCTTCCTTTTTTCCTTTCAAGGATTTCCTCCCAAGGATAAAGATTTTTTCCCTGGTAGTAAAGTTCACTTTTACGACCCATTTTCTGAAAATTAAAAACATGTTTTACTGATGGTATAGAAAACACTTTTACACTTACTTGAACATTTACTAATACCTAAGTTTAAATTTATCGAAGTACATTTTAAAGTATGGAAAAAAATACTCACAGTATCAAAATTGCTTAGGTGTAGAATAAACTCGCGAGCAATAGAACGAGTTACGTCGGGAGTGGCATAGGTCACAGCGACACAGGTCCGACGTCGAGAAGCCCTCGGGCGCAACTGAATGCGACAGGCTTGCGCACCGAATTATAAGCATTTTTTTAGAATATTTATTACAAAAAAAAGGTGTAGTAAAATAAATTTTAAAAATTTGTATTGCTTAGATAAACACCTCAAGTTTCATAACGTTTAAAAGTTGTTGACAAAATAATTGTATTTTGACGAGTAAAATGACGTTTTCGCGCACGATTTTCTTGGAGTTATTCAGTGAGGAATTTAATTGTTTTTGAGTATTCATTCAAAAATTTTAAAAATAATTTTTTGTCCACCTACTATTAAACTATACGACCAGTACGTATAATTTTTTTGAGATTGATATTCACTACCAGTTAGCTAAAAAAGGACTTGGAAAACCTCGTGTTTCGCTAAAATGTTAAAACGTATGTTTCATTTTTTTGTTTTTCTAATTAATATTGAATGATAATCAAAACGAAAAATTGTCAGCTTACTAGATAAATAGGTGATGTATGACTGTGTGTTAAGTAAATTACCAGTAATCTTATAGTTATTCAGAAATTAGCCTTGAAAAAAGTAATATTTTCGGTTTTCTGGCCTTCTGGCTTATAGGGACTCTTAATGTTAATTATAATATCTCATGGTCTCATCACTTTCCTATTGAGTTAAAATGTAACATTGAAATACTGAGACCCAAGGTAACAAAAACGACTTCATATCTAAATGGTGTAGTATGGGGCGAACGGGATAAGACACAAATAGAGAAATATACACAGTTTTGTACGACGAAGCTAAGAGAAGTTGATTTTCCAGCCGATTTTTGTAAATGTGCCGATACGGGTTGCAATAATTTAGAACAAAAATCTATAATAGATAATATGTATAGAAATATTGTTTGCATATTAAGTGAGGCTGCGTCCAGTAGCGTTAAAACTAAAAAGACCATTAAATATAATAAGCGGAAGAAAGGATATGTTACGGGATGGAATAAACATGTAAAAGACTTGCACGGGGAGGCTCGGCATTGGTTTCAAGAGTGGATTTTACACTGTAAGCCCAGATCGGGACATGTGTATGAAAAGATGCGTAAATCTCGTAAGTTGTTTAAAAATAAACTTAAATGGTGCCAAAACAATCAAGCACAAATAAAAATGGACATCTTAGCTACTCATCACACAGCCAAAAATTTTCAGAATTTTTGGAAAGAAACCAATAAGCTGAACCCAAGGCCGAGTATCCCGGTCAGTATACAGGGTCTTAGTGATGCAACTCAGATTGCCAACTTGTTTGGGGAGCATTTTAGAGTAGAGTCTCCGTTAGGCCCTGCTTCTAGTTTTAGGTTGGACGCACCACCCTCTGGTGAACAGATAGTTAGAGTATCAGCAAAAGATGTAAAGTTAGTTATAGGAAATATGAAGCGAGGGAAGTCTCCAGGTCATGACTCGTTAAGTATTGAACATCTGCAACATGCTGGTGCCCACCTACCCAGGGTCCTGGCCATGTTTTACAGCTTGTGTATAGGACATTCATACATACCTGAGGAAATGTTAAAAACTGTAGTTATCCCTATAATTAAAAACAAGACGGGTGATGCGTCCAGTCTGGGAAACTATCGTCCCATATCGCTAGCTACAGTGATAGCAAAGGTGCTGGATGGTGTGCTTGACAAATATCTAGAGAAACACATTACTCTGCACGATGGGCAGTTTGGCTTCAGAGCCGGACTGTCCACTGAATCAGCAATACTTAGCCTCAAGCATACTGTCCAATATTATACTCGCAGGAATACACCTATATACGCCTGCTTTTTGGATTTGTCGAAAGCATTCGACCTAAAGTCGGATTTTTAATTAGACGAAGCTATCTGACGTTTACTGTGTTGTCAGTTTTTGATGAAATAAAAATAGTGTTGTGACAAAATGAATGATTGAAAAAACTCCTGAATGAGTGTGTTAGTGTGCCGAACTGCCGATATCGGGTACGGGGTATGGGGTATTTGGTGAGGTATCAATAAAAAATTGTTCGACTTACATGAACGATTTATGAGTCCAAATACATAAGCATAATGCACAAGAAACAGAAGGAAAGATAAAGATAGCACAGCACAGAAGTAAGTACGCACACAGAAAACTGACAACAATTAAAAGCGTGAGCAATAATAATTAATAATTAATGGCACCGAGCTAACAAAGCAATGATTGATTGATTCGTTGATGAATGATTGCGTGTCAGGCACAAAGATATTCTACTATATCTTTGGTCAGGCATAGATCTCGACTGTAGCGCCGTTTGCGCCTCTGGCCGCGGTGCGCGGAACTAACTGGCACGGTTTGCATATTACCACACGTCAAGTGAACGATTTGATCATCCGATTATTTATCGGATGATTTAGTTAATTAATTGTGTGTTGTAAATAAATATATATATAAATAATTTTAGTATTGTAAATAGTGCATTGTGTAAATATAAATTAATTATGTAGGTAGGTATAAATAAATTACTTGTGTGTAAATATAAAATAAGATTTAATATTATATAATTTATAAATATAAGTGAAAGTGAAAATATAATAAATAATAATGTAAGTTACCTACATCACTCCCCTCCAGAGACCGTGTCTACGGGCGATAGAAGTTAGTAAATTTTACACGTCGCCCATAGCGTGTCGTTACTGTACGGGTAGTAGGTTCAGGTTCCGTGTAGTGGTTAGGATGTTTTACCAATGGAATAGTGTTAGAATGTTTTACCGACGGAATTGTATTGTCCGTTAATAAATATGCCGGTTTTAGGCGATTTATAGAAATATTAACATCCTTTCCTTTAGATGGATCTTAAAAACTTTAGGACCTCTTTTTAAAACTTTGAATGGTCCATTATAGGCATTTTGAAGTGCTCCTTTCAATGTGTCGTCTCTAATAAAAACGTGTGAGCAAGTATTCAAATCCTTATAAATAAAAACTTTACTCGAACCATGGTGCGACGTTGGAACCGGTTTTAAATTTTCGGCAAAGGAACGTAAGCGCGCGGAAAAATCGTTTATGTCAGTGGTGTGACCGATAGTTTTGTCACCAAAGAAATCACCTGGCATTCGCAAGGTCTCTCCGTAAACGAGTTCAGAAGAGGTAGCTTGCAGGTCGTCTTTAATTGCGTTACGAATGCCTAATAATACTATTGGTAACGTTTCCGTCCAGTTCGAGTTGTTGTGACAAGTTATTGCCGTTTTGAGCTGCCTATGGAACCTTTCGGCAAGGCCATTGCATTGAATTGCATCGAAAAACTACCGCTTACCACCCAAGCGGTAGTTTTTCGATGTTTAAAGCCAATAAACTTAGACAATGACTGGAACAGAGCTGACTCGAACTGCCTACCACGATCGGTGACGATGTCGGTGGGGCAACCAAAACGAGACACCCAGTTTGAGACAAAAGCTTTGGCTACGGACTCTGCTGTAATTTCGGTAAGCGGGACAACTTCAGGCCATCGCGTGAAACGATCGACTATTGTCAGGCAGTACCGATAACCAGCGGATGGAGGTAATGGACCGATAAGGTCTAGGTGGACATATTTGAAGCGTGCTTTCGGCAGATCGAGAGTACCTAACGGTGACGATACATGCCGAATGACTTTGGCACTCTGACAGGCCAAACATGCCTTAGACCATTCGCGACAGTCTCGTCGCATCGTTGGCCATACATATCGCTGGGCTACCAACTTAGCGCTAGCGTTAGCACCGGGGTGGCTAAAACAATGAAGATTGTCGAAAACTTGTTTGCGGAACGGTTTTGTGACGAAAGGCCTGGGGGTTTTGGTACTGAGGTCACAGTATAACGATGACTGGCTCCCAGGTATTGTCACTTTTTCTAAACGAAGAGAAGTTTCGTCGTTCAAAAGTTTGACTAATTCTGGATCTTCGATTTGGGATTTAGCTAGGTCTTCTAGATTAACTGGCATCTGCAATTCATCGACACGGGAAAGGGTGTCGGCGACGACGTTGTCTTTCCCTGCAATGTGTTTAATATCGGTGGTGAATTGAGATATAAAATCTAAATGCCTAAACTGTCGTGGAGAACTGTTGCGTTTTCGTTCGTGAAACGCGTAACACAACGGTTTATGATCGGTATAGATCGTGAAGTGTTTTGCCTCTAACATGAACCTAAAATACTTAATGCTCTGGTATATGGCGAGCAGCTCGCGGTCGTATGGGGAATACTTCCGTTGAGATTGGCTCAGTTTGCGTGAGAAAAACGCTAGAGGTTGCCAAGCACCATCCTTGAGCTGTTGTAAGACCGCGCCCAATGCAGAATCCGACGCGTCAGTAGTCAAGGCGAGTTTAGCCTGAGGATCAGGGTGTGCTAACAAAACTGCATCACAAAGACTTTTCTTACACTCCTCGAAAGCTGTTAATGAGGGTCCTTTTATGTCAACAGGTTGAGAGCCTTTGACGGAACCAGTCAATAGAGCATTCAGTGGAGCTTGAACCTGGGCAGAGTTTGGCAGAAAACGCCTATAAAAATTGATCATGCCGAGGAACCTACGTAGCTGTTTGACGGTTTTTGGCACAGGAAAATCCTCAATAGCCTGGACCTTACTTCTCAGTGGCCTGGCACCAGCAGAAGAGATGGTATAACCTAGAAAAGATACCTCTGGCTGACCGAAAACGCATTTGGCGGTATTGATTAACACGCCATAATCCCTCATTCTGGCGAACAGCTGGCGCAGGTGATCTTGGTGTTCTGCTTCCGATTTGGAGTAAACTAAAAAATCATCTAAGTATGGATAGCAGAAGTCGAGCCCGCGCGTCATTTCGTCAGCAAAACGTTGGAACGTTTGGCCAGCATTTCGCAAACCAAACGTCATAAAGGGAAATTCGTATAATCCGAAAGGCGTAGTTATCGCGGTCTTAGGTATATCTTCTTTGGCGACAGGGATCTGATTATACGCTTTTACTAAATCGACGGTGGAGAAAATCTTACAACCGGATAAGCTATGGGTGAAATCGTGGATGTGGCGGATAGGATATCTATCGGGTATAGTCCGCGAATTTAGAAGCCTATAGTCGCCACATGGACGCCAACTGCTATCTTTCTTCGGTGCAAGATGAAGTGGTGAAGACCAAGGACTGTCTGATGGACGGGCAGTACCACTAGCCAGCATTGCGTCGAATTCGAGCTTGGCGATTTTGTACTTGTCGGGGGCTAATCTACGCGGTGTAGACGAAACGGGTGGTCCTGGAGTGGTGCGAATATAGTGTACTGTGTTGTGTTTGGGTTGGTGTGGCGCGCCCGCTGGACGTGTGATTTCAGGGAACTCACCGAGAATGATATCATACTTACCGACGCCAGTCAAGACCTTTACACTTGAGATAAGGCTGTCTGTAAAAGAAATAGAAGCTACAGCGGATACATTAGTGACACTATCTACTAAGCGTTGATTTCTAATGTCTACAATTAAATTAAAAAATGACAAAAAATCTACGCCTATAATAGCCTTGGTTACATCAGCTATAATGAATTGCCATACAAAATCGCGACGGAGACCAAGATTTAAACTTAATTGAACAGTACCGTAAGTGTCTATAGTGGAACCATTGGCTGCACACAGTTGATAGCTTGTCTTCGCACGGCGTTCGTGAAAGGTGGATCGTGGAATGACACATAAATCACTTCCTGTGTCTACAAGGAATTGAACCTTAGATCTACGGTCCGTCACGAACAAGCGACCACTTTTGTTAGGGCAATCGTCAGCCGCCATTACCGACCGCCCTGAGGGTTTTCCGCCTTAAAATCACAGGGGGAGATACACTTGCTGGCTTTGCTTCCGAATTTGGCGTGATACCAGCAAAGGGGGTGCTTTCTGTAACGCGAGTTGGATCTCGAGCGAGTCGATGAATTACCCCGATGACGTTGGTTGGGTCGGCTGCGGGACCTGGATCTATCTGCCATCATAGCATCAACCTTCCTTTAAGCGCGGCGATCTGTCGAGCCATGTCCTCTACGAGGTTTGTGGACGAGCTTCCGGAAGATGTAGCGGCAACAACTGGAGCAGGTGGAGCGATATCCTGGATCCTGTCAGCTAGTTCAGCTAGGGTCTCCAGAGGAGACGTGGTCTGGGAAGCTATGATCTGCTGCATGTTGTGTGGTAGACGGCTGGTCCAGATCGTTTTGACGAAATCCTCTGGAACGCCGGGTCCTGCTAAGTTCTGTAGGTGGCGTAGGAACTGGGACGGTTTCCTGTCCCCGAGTTCTTCTTCTATAAGGAGTTGTTTCACTTTCTTCTCCTTGGATGCAGAAAGCCGCTTAATCAGCTCGGTCTTGAGCTTTTGGTACTTGTTAGTGTCAGGGGGTGAGACTATGAGGTCTTCTACTTCAGCTGCATATTGGTTGTCGAGTTGAGATATGACGTAATAAAATTTCGTCGTGTCGGCCGTGATGTTGGAAATCGCAAATTGGCCTTCTAATTGTGCGAACCATATCGCAGGCTTGTCCGCCCATGGGGTGGGGAGTTGGGATACCTCCACGCGGTCCACCCTGGTAACGTCGGCGAGTAATTCCTTAGTTTCTGGACCCAACTCTGGAATTACTTGCCGACGGCCAAATTCCCGACGCGGTGGGTCTGCTAACCGTGCTCCTATCTTAGATGGAGTACGTGGGATGCGGACAAATACGCTCCCCCTTGCATCCGTACTGGTGCTGGGGGTGGAGCGATTGAGGAGACAACCTCATTAAAAAACAAGAGGTGGAGCCGGCCGCGCTTGGCTCGGCCGGCTGTATGAAGAGCGGTGGTGGACTCGTTCGCTCGCTGATCCTCCCCAAAAGCGTCTTCGCCCCGACTGGTGTCCGGGCCTACTCCACCCGTTGATACCGGGGGCGACCTCCGTATGGTGGAACGCGGAGGCCCTGCAGACACTGGGTCTCGCCAACCCAGACACTGCGGGGGGCGTTAAGGGTTGGGTCACATGGGCGAATGAGACCACCCTGGAAGAGGGAGTGCGCGGTGGCGCAAAGTGTCACAGAGTCCACTAAGTACGTAGTGGACGCTGTGGCACTTGGAGTGGCGCAGGAGGCGCGGTGGAGGAAGAAAACCTCGTTAAAAAATTGAAGAAGAGGGGCCGGCGGCTCGCAGAGCCCGGCCAGCGGTCGCACGTTGTTGCGACCGCAGAGATGGAGGGGACCCTTGCCCAGCCGAGACGGCGAGCCGGGGAAGGCCCGTCGTCTTGAGGGGGCAATGGTCCTCGGTGTCGGCAGTGCACCTGGATGCGGTGTGCTGCTGACGGGGCGTTCCGGGGAGAGCGGGTCCGGCCAGTTTAACTTTGGCCGGACGGCCCTGGCGGGGTCGCGGATGTATCACAGTACCCGTGGCCCCGTCACTTAGGGGGCGAGTGGCATCCCGTCAGTTTTTTAGTGGTAAGTCCCACAGTCCCCACCGCATATTCCCCGGGCGGTGGGGCTGCTGCAAAGCATTTTTCTGACGATAATAAAAAAAAAAAAAGGCTTGTCCGCCCAAAAAGGTGCAACTCGGACTCCGACACGACAAATGTCGGATGGTGCAGTGGAAACGTGTCCTTGTGAATTGACATCACGTCGGGGTCACCAGTTATGGGGTATTTGGTGAGGTATCAATAAAAAATTGTTCGACTTACATGAACGATTTATGAGTCCAAATACATAAGCATAATGCACAAGAAACAGAAGGAAAGATAAAGATAGCACAGCACAGAAGTAAGTACGCACACAGAAAACTGACAACAATTAAAAGCGTGAGCAATAATAATTAATAATTAATGGCACCGAGCTAACAAAGCAATGATTGATTGATTCGTTGATGAATGATTGCGTGTCAGGCATAGATCTCGACTGTAGCGCCGTTTGCGCCTCTGGCCGCGGTGCGCGGAACTAACTGGCACGGTTTGCATATTACCACACGTCAAGTGAACGATTTGATCATCCGATTATTTATCGGATGATTTAGTTAATTAATTGTGTGTTGTAAATAAATATATATATAAATAATTTTAGTATTGTAAATAGTGCATTGTGTAAATATAAATTAATTATGTAGGTAGGTATAAATAAATTACTTGTGTGTAAATATAAAATAAGATTTAATATTATATAATTTATAAATATAAGTGAAAGTGAAAATATAATAAATAATAATGTAAGTTACCTACAGGGGTTCGAATTTTAGGCGTGCTTTGTACATACCAACGAGTTTTCGACGACTATGTTCCTATAGTATCTACCTATACTGAATACCGAGTGTTTTAAACATTAAGGAAAACACTCAGACCAAATAAGAAGTCAAGACGGAGCGCTGTCAACAATGATGTGAGGCCGGTTTTGTAAACATGTGTGCAGCGTAGTGGTGGTTAATATAACGTATAGCTGATAAATTATAACGTTATAACGTATAGCGCACGCTATAAATCCTATCGGGTAAAGCGATATTATAACGATATTTTTTCCAACGATGCGAACACCGCGATATCCGATAGCGCCCGAGCCCGCCCGAGTCCGCGCGATCGCGTCCCGCCCGTTGTCGCGCGCTATATAGCGCGCTACAGAAAATAGCGTTATAAAAAATAGTCGACCGGTAGCTCGCAGCCGTTTAGGTCGTTTCGGATGTTCGGAGCTTTCGCGCGCTTTTTTCGAAAACCGTTGACTCGTAGTCTCGTATTCGTAATTCGTATTGACATTTTTTAATGGTGAACTTCATTTTATAACTAAGTAAACAGATAGTGATGAACGATTACTTTATTTTAACTAATCTGAAATATTGATATGACAAATTGTTATAATTTGATATGCCAACTGGCGAAATATGGCTGTACCTACCTACCAACTAACACTAATTTATAAGATCATAATGTTACTAATTACTAACCCATGTTTTATGATATATATAATCATAATCATGAACTAAATAAATGATTATGATTATAAAAATTTTTCATTTATAGTCGAAAATTATACAACGCGTTCTGTACGTTTTAACAAAAAAAAATATCGTTTTAATAAAATGTCGAAAATTTTACAACGCGTTCTGAACGTTGTAACGAAAATTTTATCGTTTTAATATAACGTCGAAAAGTTTACAACGCGTTCTGAACGTTGTAACGAAAATTTTATCGTTTTATTATAACGTCGAAAATTTTACAACGCGTTCTGCACGTTTTAACAAAAAATGATCGTTATAACATAGCGTCAAAAATAGCGCGCTATAAAAATATAGCATATTCCACGTAGCGCGCTATCCAAATATAGCCGTTATGGCCACCACTAGTGCAGCGAGTAGCGATTTCGCAAGGCGTAGTTACGTTGTAGGTACGTATGTGTGCGTGTGTATGTATATGGCGAGGCGTATTTTGTGAATCGCCTCACTTTGCTATTGGCAGAGTTCCGTCTATCCTTTTTATTTGGTCTGAGGGAAAACATTGCGAGGAAACTTGTAAGACTGTCCTATTTTCAATACATCATGTAGTTGAAACTCTAGATGTATAAAATATAACAATTATACTTAAACTCTGTTTCTTCTAACTTGACCAATGTAGTAAACAATCTTAGCATGTCTTTTTAACTAAAAATGACAATTAAAATTCTCATTCACACCCAAATAATAATAATATAGTTAGAAATGGCATTTATCACAACACTCTTATTATTTTAGCGATATATCGATTTTACACATGGATATTTGAATAAAAATACACACTAAGATTGTTTACTACATTGGTCAAGTTAAAAGAAACAGGATATAGGTAGGTAATAAATAAATAAAAATCGCTTATTACATAATTAATGATTAACTATTCACACTCATTGTTCATTCATCTGATTGAACGAGAACTGAACGCATCACTATTACTTTAAATATGGCAACATTATTTTACAAAGTGACATTAGCTACTGTCAGATAGCTTCGTCTAATTAAAAATCCGACTTTAGTATCGTATGACATACTGTGGAGAAAGTTGTCGAGTGAAACTGATCTGCCTCGGGAACTCATAATGCTCCTCAAATATTGGTATGGCAATCAGAAAAATTGTGTCAGATGGGCGGGATCACTATCGGACGCGTATATGTTGGAATGTGGTGTGCGGCAAGGTGGCTTTCCATCACCCAGGCTGTTCAACCTGTACGTGAACCGTTTGGTGGTTGAGCTCAGCAGTGCAGGGGTTGGCTGCTCGATTGACGGAGTACTTGTCAACAATATTAGTTATGCGGATGACATGGTGCTGCTGAGCCCATCCATCAATGCTCTTAGAAGGTTACTCAGCATCTGTGAGTGCTATGCGGAGGCTCATGGGCTCAGGTACAATGCAGCCAAAACAGAACTGATGGTATTCAAAGCAAGCACGAAGAGCTATGATACTGTTCCACCAATCATATTGAACGGCTCTGTACTAAAACGTGTATCTAAGTTCAAGTACTTGGGTCACTGGGTCACCGAGGCACTCACAGATGATGTTGATATTGACAGGGAACGCAGAGCGTTGTCGGTTAGGGCGAATATGTTGGCCCGCAGGTTCGCACGTTGCTCCAAAGAAGTCAAAATAACATTATTCAGAGCCTATTGTCAATCTTTTTACACGTGTAACCTGTGGGTCAAATATACGCTGGGTGCATACAATGCTCTGCGTGTCCAGTACAATAATGCCTTCAGGGTGCTATTAGGGTTGCCGCGTTTCTGCAGTGCATCGGGGATGTTCGCGCAAGCTCAGGTGGACTGCTTTGCAGCAATAATTCGAAAGCGAATAGCATCACTGATGACTGCGGTGCGTGGCAGCTCCAACGGCTACTTGAGGCTTATAGCGGCCAGACTGGACACTGATTGTCCTATTATGATGCACTGGACAAAGGCGCATCTCACGAAATTAAAATATAAAATATAATATAATATAATGTTATCTAAAATTTTTATAAATTTAAATTTATTTAATTATTCATTTATTTAATTAATTAATTTAATTTTAATTTGATCTGTTTTCGCTTTTATTTTAATTTTATTGGTATTACTATTTTGATTAATTTGTGTTTATTTTAATTAAATTTTTAATTATGATTGAAGAATGTTTTTAATATGGACTGTAATGATGTCTGATAATAAATGATGATTTGATTTGATTTGATTTGAAAAACACCTCTACTTCTAATATCAGACTCAGTTCTAAGGGAGCGCTTCATAAAGGAACACCACTTCGATCAAAAAAGCGACTAACTAAAATCAATAAAGAGTTTATAAAGCTACTTGGTTTGTTAAAATGAATATTTTAAATATATGTCAACCAGCAGCATACGACAACAGCATAGAAAGTTTTGAATATCATTCGTATAAGCCCGTATGTTTCAAGTTTTAATAAAAATGATGAAATACGGATACCGATTAATCAGCAGGATTTATACGTATTGCCTGCACTCAGTAATTTGTATATCGAAGGCAGAGTCCATGTGTATAAGCAAGACGGCACTAGTAAAGCAAAAGAGAGCGATAAGACATCAGATATGAACTAAATGGGATAGAAATAGATAAGATTAAAAATGCTGGTGTTACAATACAATACAATACAAAACACTTTATTGCACCAAAGAACAAATACAACAATACAAATAAAGCTTAGTAATACACGGTACAATAGGCGGTCTTATCGCTAGGCAATTTCTTCCAGACAACCTAAAAGACTGGACAAGAAATCATACACGGGTTGCGTGGTACAACAAACAATAATACTACTTATCTATTATCAAATAAAATAAAAACAATACTAAATTAAAAACCATTCAAATTAATAAGCTAGAACCACAGGGGTGCATCCGCAGCACTAACTCACTACTGCACATGCAGCCCTGCGGCCCCCAACCAGCAAAATAATAAAAATAATAAATATGTATACTTAAAAACTAGATATCCAACGAACTTAAATAAATATAATACATATAAATATGTCGCAGTGTCGCATACGGTCATGAGTATGGACATGGACGCTAAGCATGTTAAATTCCACATCTAATAACCGCTAGGCTATCAGACAAATATATATACACATTATAATATTATACTTGACGCATGTAAATATATATATATATATATATTTATTCGGATTACAACAATGCTAATTGATGCCTACAATCACACTCAAGCAAATAACGACTTTTTACAGCTATTTTAAAACTTAAAACACTTTGAGATTGCCGCACAGTTAATGGTAGGGAATTCCACAAATGGACAGCTTAGACAGTGAACGAATCGCCGTAAAAACGAGTGGAATGCGAGGGAGTTTTCAAACGAAGCGTTAAAGCACTACGCAGGGTAGAACCTTCATGAAAAGTGAAGCGATCTCTGAGGTATGAGGGAGTGTTGGGATTGAAAAGGATCGTATATAAAAGAGTAACAATATGTAAGTTGCGACGAAAACGGATAGGAAGTCAACGGAGCTGGGATCGGAACTGTGAAACGTGGTCGAATTTACGAAGACCGAAAATAAATCGAGTGGCAAGGTTTTGAAGGCGCTCCAGTTTATTTAAAAGGTCAAGATTGAGATCAGGAAAGGAAGAGTCAGCGTAGTTTAAAATAGAAAGAAGTAAGGATTGAGCCAGCGCAATTTTGGTGTCAATTGGCAAAAAGTTACGAAGCCGTCGAAGAGAACCAGATGCTGAAAATAGTTTTCTACTAACTTCCGCTACATGGGGTGCCCAGGACAAAGTTTTATCTATAATAATTCCGAGATTTTTTACATGATCAGAGAACTTAATGTTGACCCCCTCAAACAAGATAGAAAAACAATTTTTGGCATAAATTTTAGCAATTAATCGGGGACTGCCGACAAGAATGGCTTGGGTTTTATTCGGATTGACGGCCAGTCCGTGCAATTTACTCCATTCAGAAATTTTTGCCAGATCGCTATTGACTTTATCGATATCAGCAGATAGGTCATCAATGTGGGAGTGGCGATATATCTGCAGATCATCTGCATAAAGGTGGTAGGAAGACTGAAGTTGGAGAGTGATGGAGTTAATAAAAAGTGCAAATAATAACGGGGATAGCACGCCACCCTGAGGTACACCAGCAGACGTGTTACACCACGAAGAGAACTTATCCTCGACGCGTAAACGCTGCCGGTGCCCATACAGGTAAGTACGAAACCAGTCAATAACCGTCGGAGATATGTTAAGAGAGCTTAGCATGGACAACAAAATATCAAAGTCTACGGTATTAAATGCGTTGCTAAAGTCTAAGGCCCGTATTACAGAACGATACTCAAGTACAGTTTAAACGTCAATCACTTGATTACAACTTAAGTATTGATTCGGTGCTCAAGCATTTCTTTTATTTTTGAATATGACTTAAGAGTTGATCAGCTGATCTTTACTTGAGTAGCAAAATTGATCTCTACTCAAAATCATAACTTCTGGTCTATGGTTCAAGTGTGTTTTCTATTACAAATGAATTATTTTATTATTTTATTCCGATTCACGCACGTTTCACAAAAAACAATATGATGATAATGTACATATTTTGGAAATATTTTTTACAATTTAATATTTTGTAATATACATTTAAATTTGGTACAAAATTTTCTATTATTTTAGATGTTCCTCTACGTCTACATGTCAGGGTAAAGAAAAGAAACACTTAGTAAACGTATACGTGGAATGGAACGTTCAGTTCAATTGACAATGTGATGTGATATTATCTGTGGTTGGTTGGTCGGTCGGTGTGGGTCGGTGTTTGACTTGACTGTTTGTTTACGTGAGATTGTATTTATTTACTAAATTCCTTTCCTTGTAATAAGTTTGTTAAACCTTTCGTTTGGGAAGTGACTACATATATCATGGCGGCGCGCAAAAAGAATTTTTCTCTAATAGAGAGAAACGTTTTGATGGAAATTTTAAAACATCACAAGCATGTGATAGAAAATAAAAAAACTGACAGTAATAGTACGGGTGCAAAGAAGGCCGCTTAGGCACATATTGCAGCACAATTTAACAGTTCAGCTGTTATCAATGAATCGGTGAGTTTTGTTTGGATTTGTTCAAAACTTATTTATGTAGGTAATACTCTCCAAGCCCCTAAGATGAATCTGGTCAGTTAATACAAAGTAGGTACCTACTTAAGTATGTGGCCTATATACCATCAGTTTTAACTGATAATAAAAAACTGACAGTTTTCATCGTACATACAATCAGCTTTGTATAAAACTGAAATGTGTGTAGCCTAATGGCTTATGCCTACGATAAGGTTTTTTTTGTGTGTGTGTGTATGTGTGCAGTTTAAATTGAAGTAGTTCTTTGTTTGATTTAAACCAAAATTTTGTAGGCATCGGCGGACCAGCTGCGACGCTTGTGGCAGAACATGAAAACTCGCCAAAGAGACGCTCTTACCAAAGAGCGTCAACACCGAATGGCAACTGGAGGTGGCGGTCCATGCCCTGATGCCGAAGTTGATCCAGACATCGCTGAAGTATCTCCCGCTCTCCTAGTAGAGATATCAGACGCTGTCGACTCTGACTATAACTGTAAGTTTGTGTCTGCTGTTTTTATTTATTAAAAATTGACTGACAGAAAGTAACAATATGGTGTTGGGTGGGTTGCTGCATTGAAAATGGTTTCTTGTTTATATAAAAACAACTAGTCATAATTTTTTTTTTGTTTTCAGTTACCGAATCAAGTTCACAGCAAACTTTTGAAACAGCCACAGTATCACCACTACCAACAACTATATCACCACTTCCAACAGAATCTAGTGAGCCCTCAGCTACATTAATACTGCCTACATTAACACAACCGCAAGTACCAACAGCACATTCACAGCAAGCAATACCACCAGCACATTCACAGCATGCAGTAGTGAATGATGAGGAACGCAATGATGACTTTTCCAACATTGAAAAAAAAATTAGAGTTCAAATATTAAAAAGAGAACATCAGAACCGAGAAAGACGTGCAGACCAACTACACAATTTACAGATTAAATTTTTAGAAGAACAACATAATATAGAAATACAAATTTTAAGTGAACAGCTCAAAGAAGCGAAAGCAAATTCAGAGATAGCCCAAAACCAACTGGCAAATCTTTGATATCTTTACTGGATGCCAGTGGGAATTGCCCCACTGTACTGCAATATGTGTAATAAAGAACTTTTTTTTATTCATACTTTTATCACACGAGTAAATAAACGGAACAGAGACTTCACTTCATACAACGGGGTGCTGCGATGAGTACACCACTACAAGCATGAGGCGCATGTGTGATTATGGTGTTATGATCACAAGATAACCTTAACCTAACCCACCAATGTCTGTCTGAATACCAACAGACATTGGTGGGTTAGGGTTATCTAGTGATCATAATAATTTTTCTTACGATTCCGCGTTGTGTGTGAGCTATTTTTTCGGTCTTTGAGCGTAACATAATATTGTATTTGTTGTCGCCAAACTAATTTTCACGAAAATTCTATAAATGATTAAGATGATTGTAAATAATAAGTAGGCATAAATGTTAATAAAGAGTTTGTTTTATTTTATTATAATAGTTTATATTTGACATCACTTCGAAAGTATTACAAATATCTATTTATTATAGCTGCTCGGACAGCAAAACCATCAGCTGTTCCATCACTTTGAGGAGGAATATCGGCGATATCATTTTCATTATTGTCAGGTCTTTCATCTGGAGGAAACATATCATTGGCCTGAAGGGATATGTTAAATAATAAAGCACATGCAACAATTATGTTAGACACTGTGCTCAACTTGTTTCCTAAGCCTCTGCGCAAGCAAGGAAATCTTCTTTTCCATCTTCCGAAGGTTCTCTCCACAACATTTCTCGTTTTGATATGTATTTTATTATATCGTTCCACTGATACACACGTTGGGGCTTGCACAGGTGTCAGTAAGAATCTGAGGCATGGGTAACCACTGTCACCAACCAAATAGCCGTTATGTATATGTTGTGTATAATTATAATACAAACGACTCATTTGAAATATTCTGCTATCATGGGTACTACCAGCCCATCTGGCTACAACATCTAAAAATTCACCAGATGGTCCAACAACTGCCTGTAATTTAAATGATATTGGTAGGTACAGTAACTAAAAGAAATTATTATAAAGAAAGTGATAGATAAAGATAACTATCTTTAGTATTGTATATCAGTTTCTGATATCCATAGTACAGGCATTGCCTAGTTTACTGTGTGAAAAGTTTTCAATATTAATTAAATTACTGTAACGCTACATAATACCTCATTTACACTCTCGCGCGAGCCGCGAGACGAGCCGCGAGACGCGAATGTAAACGCGCACTCGCGGCTCGCCTCGCGTCTCGCCTCGCAGCGCTCGCGTCCGGAGCGGTTTTTTGGGCACGACTCGGCACGAGTCAAAGGGGTTCGCGTGGGATGCGAGCGCGGTGTTCACACTCGCGCTCTCGCTTCATTCGAGTTTTAACCTTGTGCCGCGTTAAAAAAGACTATGTTGCCGCTAACACTTCGACGTCCTCCATTCTGGCTAGCTCGAACACAACACGAGAGTGTGAACAGACAACTCAAAAACCATCGATCACGCGAGGCGCGAGACGAAGCACGAGACGAGGTACGAGGCGAGAGTGTAAATCATCACTACATAGTATAAAACAAAGTCGCTTTCTCTGTCCCTATGTCCCTATGTATGCTTAAATCTTTAAAACTACGCAACGGATTTTGATGCAGTTTTTTTTTAATTGATAGAGTGATTCAAGGGGAAGGTTTTAAAGTATCATACATTCCAAAATTCCCACGGGAAAGCGGGATACACGCAAACGAAGTTGCGCGGGTTTCGCTAGTGTAGTATATATAACATTGTCGGCGCGCGCCGTGTGGCGCGTGCCGAGATGTCGAAGTCAGCGCGTCGGGCAGTTGCCGCCGCCCTCCTCCCGCGACCCGCACCGTCCTACACGCCTCTGGTCACGTACGCCTTAACGAACGAACGAACGCCAGTCGGCCCGCGCGCAGGACACGTTAAGCACATGCGCAGAGTTTATTCGGAGCCGACCGACCATTTTATTATTACCCCGTGCGTGCAGTGTGGAGAGTTTGCTATTGTTTACCTATTCTATTTTAACATTAAAGTCACTGTTAAAGTTGCGCCCAACTCGTGGCCCGAACCACGACTCAAGAATGACTACTACTAGGAGCAAAGGCGATGCCGCCGCCGCCGCCGACGTCGAGAACCGGCGAGCCACGCCCTCCCCCGCACGCGCCGATTCCGCGGCCGCGAACACGTCGGTCCGCCGCGACGATGTAATCGGTATCACGGAAGACCAACTAACCCGCTTGCTCACGGCGGTGATGAGGAGCTCCGCCACGCCGTCGCCCCTGACTGACGACGGCGAGCGAGGAGATACCCGACGGAACCCCGGACAAGGGCATTTCACACAGTGCAGCGCGCGCTTTGATGGCGCCGCGCGCACGGTAGAAGAATTCGAAGCGTTCTTGGACGCCGTCCTTGTATACAAGGAATGCGCGGCGGTCAGCGACGACCACGCCCTACGCGGACTGCCCATGCTTTTAACCGGCGATGCCGCCGTGTGGTGGCATGGAGTTCGCGCGACAACAACCACGTGGGACGCCGCGGTGCAGCGCGCCACGCCCGGCGCACAGGATCCTGCGCGACGTGTTCGCGCAAGAACAAGGAGACGAACGTGCTGAATCATTTATATTGCGAGTGCGCGCCCAATTAACCCGACTGCCATACGTCGTGCCGGAGGAAATGGTCGTCGACATAATTTATGGACTATTAAGCCGCGCGATACGCGAAAAAATGTCGCGCGATACAATCTTAAATGTTGATCACCTTCTCGCACGGGCGAGAGGCGTGGAGGACAGTGCGGTGAGTACAGAGGTGAGGTCATCACAAGAGGTAAGCAATGTATTTCTTAACCCTTCAAACGTACAATCTCTACCCTCTAGTTCAAACAACAATTATAGTAAAGTTACTGTTAAATTACCTATTTATAGGTAACCTTAAGATAAAAATAAAGTTGTTTCGTCATATCACCGAACTACTGAAGACCAGGGGATCATTTCAGCCTGCAAATGGTCACTGTAAAAAGTTGCTTACTTGAACATTAATGGAGAAATATGATTTTCTGTTTCTGAAAACTTCATGGTGTTGCACACCGGGTGTATTCACAATTCTTATATGCGTGCAGTCTATTGCACCATCAATATTAGGTAGGCCTGGGTAGTGTTGGTAGTTGCCTAGACGAGTAAAGCGTGCTCTATGTTCTGCCATGTTTTCCGGGAACTTCACAAAACGCCTTTGCTGTAGGGCAAGTAGCCTAGAGACTTTGGCAACAATATTTGATGCAGCAGGTTGAGATACTCTGAGCATGTCTCCGCAAACAATCTGGATATAGGTATTGATTTGAGCTAATAAAATGACGTCGACATTTTGTATATACTTTCAAGTTAACAACATAAAAGTACTTACTTGAAATGATGCTGTTGCATAAAAACGTAAGCAAACTAATGTCTGTAACTCCGGCGCTAGTGGAAGCCCACGGTTGTCGGGTTTATTAAGACCATCATATATGAGTGGTAAAATTACATTTCTTACGACCTCCTGAGAGAATCTGTATCTTATTTTAAAATCATTAATATCACGATCGTAAGGGTCTTCTGCGTCTCGAAAGAACCTCAGTGGCATTCTGATGTTGAGCCTCCTTCTGTCTTCAGGAAATATTTCGTCATAGTAGTCTATTTCTTCAAATATATCCATTTCTACTCAAACCTGAACTAATATTCTAACGTTTCAACTATATTTTTTTATTTATAACAACCCAAAGAAAAGAAGTGAAACGCTATTGTAATATTGATTATTATAGAGTCAGAGGTGGAAGTGATGTATAAAGAAAATTAAACTGTTCAAATGTTAATTATTGTTTTATTTATTTTTACCTTATGAATATTCTACTCTTCATAAACAACACTCGAGCATACTCTCGACCTCACTCAGGCAAATCTCGACTTAAGTATTATTTGAGTATAGATTAGTTCCTAAGCATCGTTCAAAAATAAACAAAACTCATTTGAGTTTAGATTTGTAAATTTCTACTCAAGCATCGTTCTGAAATTAAAGCTCGATATGATCTCGATTTAAACTAATTTTAAATTGAGATCAAAGCTTGAGTATCGTTCTGTAATACGGGCCTAAAAGCACCATTATAGTAACTTGTGAATTATCCATAGCAGAGCGAATGTCATCAGTAATTTTCACGAGCGCCGTAGTCGTACTGTGACCTTGCCTAAATCCGGATTGGAACGGGTTGAGGACATTGTTAATGGTGAGAAATTTATTAAATTGGTTCTGTACCAAGCGTTCAAGATCTTTAGAAAGAAAGGGAAGTATAGAAATAGGGCGATAATCGGAAAAGGAAGAAGGAGTTGCTTTTTTGGGGAGAGGTGTTATATAGGCATCTTTCCACGCAGCAGGGAACGTTGAGGAAGATATGGAGTAGTTAAGGATGGAGGTAATAATAGGGAGAATGATGTCAAGGATAGGCAAGATCATAGCATGACTGATATTATCACTTCCTGTAGCATTTGAAGCTATAGAAAGTTTAACGGCGTCACATGTAAGAATTGCAACGTCAGGCGCCCGCGCTGTGGCCGGCTACTGCACGCCAGTAGCCTCTGTACTGCCACGCAATTAGGACACGTCATACATAACATTTATTCGGAACTATATAACTGTGTACTTAATTTCTCAATAAACAATCATAATAGTATATGAATTTGGACATTATTTAATCACTTCCACAACACCCCATCTGCGGCGACACAGAGGCTACTCAACAGTGGTGACCCCGCGATTTTCACGGTCATCGGCAAGGTGACCACGCGCGTCCGCGATATAGTCATCAAGTGGTGATTTCGCGAATTAACTTAAGTGGAAGTGCAACAAACTAGATATAAAACGTGTCAAAAATTAAAATAACTATAGCAAACAAAGTGTTAGAATACAAAACTTTTTATTGTTACTTAACGCGCAAACATGGCTACACAGACGCCACACGCGTGCACACCAGGCATAGCAACCCCACCACCAATACAACCCACACCACTCACTGCCCAGGACAAACAGTTCGAGCTAGCCGCAGTTTCAGTTGCTAGCCGCATAGCAAATTTTTGGTGCGACCAACCACAATTATGGTTCGTGCAAACGGAGGCCATATTGGCCCCACAGAAGTTAAGCGATGAAACAAAATTTAACCTAGTCATCGGCAAACTGGGCAAGGACGTTATCCAGCAAGTGAGTGATTTGTTGCGGGATCCACCAGCAACACACAAATTTGACGCCCTCAAAACACGCCTCATCTCAGTGTATGAGGAGAGTGAAAACCGCCAATTTGAGAAGTTGCTCAGTCAAATGGAGTTAGGGGAACAAAAACCATCCCAACTGCTGAGACGTATGCGGGACCTGGCTCGCGGGAAGATTTCCGACGATACTTTATGCATGCTGTGGATGCGCCATCTACCATCAGCGGTCAGAGGTGTTTTGACCGTGACCGACACCAAAAACTTGGAGAGCCAAGCCGTCGTAGCCGACAAAATTGTTGAAACCATGCGACCTATCGACGTAGCCGAGGTATCAAGACCAGGCGCGTCGCAAGTCGACAACGCATCAAGCCTCAGCGACCAGATAGCCAAGCTCACGGCGCAATTTGAACAATTCCGACGCTCGTCCAGACCATGGAACAGATCAAGACGCGGATCGTTTCGCAGTCGTTCTCAATCCCGTCGGCGTTCTAACAACCCACCCGACCAGAGTCGTCCTACATACCCCGGCGACGACGGTCTCTGTTTTTACCACCACAACTTTAACGGTAAGGCGCGCAAGTGCGTCCAACCCTGCGCCTGGAAGACACAGGGAAACTAATTCCGGGGCAGACTGAGGCGGAAGTCTGCACCGTTCCTGGATCTAACCGTCTATGTGTAACAGACTTTAAAAGTAATTTACGTTTTTTGGTGGACACCGGCGCGAACGTATCAGTTATACCTCGTAGCAGTTATAAACACAGCGGTGAGTGCACTGATTATAACCTTTACGCGGCAAACGGAACTGTTATCAAAACATACGGTACAGTAACTTTAGAAGGTGGATGAGAAAGGAGTTGTCAACCCTTGGGCCGACGGGACAAGCTACCCATCAGCCCACAGGCTCCACTTCGGCGTGTCAATGCTAAAAAGTAGTGCGTTCAAATATTTAAAAAAATTGTTAAATTTTCACTGTAACTTATTACAAACATTGTTTTTCTAAATTGTTCTTAGCATAAACATTATTGTTATTCACAGCGAAACAATCGCTCATTTATTTTATTATAAGCACGCTACTGCGTATATGTAATGGGAACCCAACCGTCGCCGTCGCGTAGACGCGCGATCAGCACATTCCTGTGTGCCTCTGCACCTTTAGTAGAGAGTTATAATTTTATTTAATTGTAAAATCAAACACAGTTTCTTGTTTATTAAGTTTATCATATTTTAACGTTTTACGCCTGACGTTTTTCAGTTTATATAACGTAGTATTTAATTAAAATCATACAGACCCCAAAATTATTTTGTACTTTAAAATTTAGTTTTTTTTACCAAAATTGTTAATTTTTTTTTTTTTTTTTTTGAAAAAGGGGGATGATGTAACGGCGTCACATGTAAGAATTGCAACTGTTGGCAACTTGAAGCAACGCATGATACGTAAGGAGGCGGCGCGGCGCGGGGCGCGCGCGCGCAAGGGCACATTCCAGGCTTATGTTTATATTAACAACATTAAATGCGGAGTACAATAAGAGGGCTTTGTTGGACTCGTAGAAATAGTTATGTGTATTAATGAAATGTGACTGAGGACTTTGTTTTGATAAACTTGGGCTCGGGCGCGAGAGGTTCGCGCTGGGGAGAGCGGTCTGTCGTATTTCGTATTTTGATCGATGTGGTTGTCGGGAACTTGTGTATTTTATTGAACAATATATTAGTGAGTGTTCATACTAGTTGTTTTAATTGGACGCATCATAGAATTAGTGGAGTAAAGTTAACATCAGAAGCGAGAAGCAACTCAACCCACACAAAAATGGGAAAACATAAAAGTAATAAACAAAAACGAAAGCGAGTTCGTGCAGCGTCGGTTTCTAGCAACACCAGTAGTGCCCGAACTCCGTCACCTGTATCAAGGAGGACAAAGGTATCATGTGCAATGGATGCTGGAACTGTGAGTACAAGTAATACTTCTTTGTGCAACATTATACCTGACTTTGACCCATTAAAGGACGACATAAATGCCTGGCTTAAAATTATTGAAAGTTACACCCAAACGTTTAAATAGTCAGATAACATGATCCGCTATCAAGCTCTTAATAAATTAAAGGGATCCGCGAATGTGTGTTATGATTCACATTAAGTTCAATTTTTCAGATTGGGCGGAATATGTTTGATCTTTTAAGATAAATAATTAATAAGAAACCGATTGATGATCAATCACTTTATGAGTTTTTCTTCCAACAAAAATGTAAAATAGATCGTTTATCGTTAAATTTTTTGGAGCAAGATATTATCTCAATAATTATTGGAAACATAGGTGACAATAATATAAACGCGTCTATTGAAGCAAGTAATTTCGTTTCGTGTGACAGGTTAGCTAGTTTTCTTCATGGACGTACCTACAAATCAAAGGGTTTAAAACAGTTAAACTCTAACGTTAAAAACGTGAATTAACTATTGTCAGTGGTACCTCAGACGAGTTCATTAGCAATGCAGACAACATCTGTGGATTCATTGAATCGCTCTGCTACTGAGAAGAGCGTACTCGACGTAGGACAATCCCAGAACCGGAGACCAATTAAATGTTATCTTTGTGACGGTAACCATAAAAAAAAAAAATCAGTGTGAAAAAAATAAATGTGATTACTGTGGTAAGCGTGGCCATTTAGATACTACTTGTTATCAAAAAGAAATGCCGTTAAACCCGATAGACAAGAAACAAAATTTGTGTCTACTTCAGATCCGCGAAATAAATTTGTGAAGGAGGTATATGTGGATAATTGGTGTCACGAGGCATTTGTTGATACTGGAAGTAGTTGTTCGGTAATTTCGGAATCATTAGTAACTAAATGGGTTTTGCCGATCATCGTCCTCCCTTCACCTAAGGTTGGTTACAAGGTTTTTCGAAACAAAATTCTAAATACGTTACCCATAAAGTGACTATTGAACTGAAAATGGACACTGAAATTATCCAAAGTAGATTTCTACGTAATCGATGATCTAGTCGATTGTGAAATACTGATTGGTAGGAATGTTACAGAGCGACCTGATCTTATGTATTCACCAATAGGTGACTCGATTAAATTCGATTATGCTAAAAGTTTTACTGAGTTTTGTAATAATGTGAGCGAATTTGAGTTCGATGCTGATTCACATCAAACTGAATTGATCTGTCTTTTTCGGAGATATAGCGACTGTGTTGCAACAAACATTAAGGAATTAGGAAAAGCACGTAACCATAAAATGGTTATCAATGTAACTAGTGCACAACCGGTTCATTACAGGCCTTACCGGTCCTCCCATGACGATAGAGCGATTGTTCGTAAAATGGTCAATGAGTTACTACAAAACGATATTATACGTGAAAGCACTTCGCCGTACGCGAGTCCCGCTTTGTTAGTTAATTAAAAAAAACAAAGGTGAAAAAAGGCTTTGCATTGACTATCTCGCGTTAAATAAAATAATAATAAAGGATAAATACCCTATGCCACGCATCGAAGAATTGGTAGATAGACAGGGGCATAAATGTTTCACTGGCTTGGACCTTAAAAGTGGTTATTACCAAATTATTATGGATTCCCAATCGGTTGATAAGACTGCTTTTATTACCGAAGGCGGTTATTACGAGTTTTTAAGACTTATTTTCGGTTTT
Organism: Endotricha flammealis; assembly: GCA_905163395.2. Taxonomy (NCBI): domain Eukaryota; kingdom Metazoa; phylum Arthropoda; class Insecta; order Lepidoptera; family Pyralidae; genus Endotricha; species Endotricha flammealis. The sequence goes on from LR990874.1 coordinate 2,562,787, forward strand.
GCAAATGCGCCGTCCTGTTTCCAACAAATGATGAATAAGGTACTCGGAAACTTAAGATTTGGTAATGTAATTTTATATTTGGATGACGTCTATTTGGTAATAGAAACAGTTGAGGAAAATTTAAAATTACTCGAGGAGGTATTAAAAATTTTTCGGGAGAATGGATTGATACTTAATTTAAAATGTCATTTCTTTAAAAGTAAAATCGAATTTCTTGGCTATAAAATAAAACCAAACTGTGTGATGCCGAATGAGTCTAAATTGGCGGCTGTCGAGAATTATCCCATGCCCAAAACAGTGCATCAACTTCGACAGTTTCTCGGGCTTATCAGTTTTTTTTTTAAATTTAATAAGAACTGTGCCATGATTTCTGCTCCATTAACGAAACTGTTGAAGAAGGACTCTGTTTGCACATGGAATACGATCCATGAGGAAGCAATACAAACGTTAAGAATTAAACTTACATCTGACAGTGTATTAACAATTTTCGATCCTCATAAAGAACACATTTCGTACACGGACGCGAGTAGAGACGGTATTGCCGGAATCCTCATGCAGATTACAAGCGATGGTGAGAAACCTATCCATTATTATAGCAGGCAAACGACTGAAGACAAAAAAAAATATCATTCGTTTGAATTGGAATTACTGGCAATTGTTTGTTCGCTACAGAGATTTCGGCTTTATTTGTTAGGTTCTACATTCAAAATTGTAACCGACTGCAACGCCGTCAGGTATGCGTTAACAAAAAAAGAAATAATTCCTCGGATTGTACGTTGAGTATTATCAACACAAGAATTTTCATTTGAAATTGTACATCATGAAGGTACACGTATGCAACATGTGGATGCGTTGAGTCGAAACCGGTGAAAAATTTGAATCTGAAATTATAATGTCCATAACTGAAGCTGATTGGTTACTCTCGGTGCAGCTGCAAGACGCCGAATTACAGCGTCTTAGAAAGATTTTAGAATCAGGAGAGGCCGATAACTTTAAGGATATTTTCAAAAACTATGAGCTATTAGTTAGCAAAATTTATAGAAGAACTGCTCACGGGCGTCGTTGGGTAGTTCCAAAAAAATGTATCTGGCAAGTAATTAAATGCAATCACGATGACTTGGGTCATTTCGCTGTCGATAAAACAGTTGAAAGAATAGGATATCAGTATTGGTTTTCCCGTATGCGTCATGTTGTAAAAAAAATATATTAGTAATTGCTTAAATTGCATTTATTATAAAAATAAAGGCGGTCCTAAAGAGGGGCAATTATACCCCTTGCCAAAGTATGCACAACCTTTTCATACTCTCCATGTTGTAGGATGTGACAAAGTTGCGTGAAGGTGTCGATAAAAATACCAAAGCCAATGGTCAATTCCAAAAGCTAAGGTTTGACAAATCATGAACTACGGCGAAAACTTATGCCGTAGGAGATTTAATACTCTTGAAAATTCAAAGTCAGAGAGTAACGAAGGAAAAAGCAGAAAATTACTACCAGTTTTTAAAGGCCCATTTCAAGTAAAAAAGATATTGGGGCACGATAGATATGAGGTGACGGATGTAAGGGGCTGCGAAAGGAGCACCAAGCAATATACTGGTGTCGCAGCAGCTGAAAATATGAAGCCGTGGCTCCGTATAGCCGAATTAGATTTTGACTAAAAGATGAATTTTGGGTTAGTATGTAAATTATTGATGATGGTGTTTTTCTTTTCCGTGTTGGCAAGGATCTGTTGTCAAACTGTTGGCAAGAAAGCTAATTAAAATAAATTTTCCTTAAGTATTATGTGACAGTAATTTAAATTTTGGGTGATTTTGATTATTTTGACGAGCCTAGATAAAATATTTAACTTAATGCATGTAAATTATTAAATATGGTTATTATGGTGAAAATATGAGATTAATAATAAATAGATTGACTTTCAGCACGTTCTGAAACTTGGGAAACTTAAGTGAACGAAATGTCTTTAAGTTCAAGTAGTAGAATGTGTGAGGTTAATAAGGTATCTCTGTAGGTAAATGCGCACCGACGCTTAAGTGACTAAAATGTCTTTAAGCGTACTTGCATTTAAGTGAGCGAAATGTCTTTAAGTGCAAGTGGTAAGATGTGCCTAAATGTCAAACCTTTCCAGGGATTAATAAACAGCACTTAAGTGTACGAAATGTCTTTAAGTGTAAATGTGACATCCGGTTATCAGCTTCTTCTTAGAATTAACTTGGTACACTTAAGTGAACGAACTGTCTTTAAGTGCAAGTAATTCTAAGACAACCCAAGTGACTTAAGTGTGGTAAAGTCCCTTTAAGTGCCGAGTGGTCTAAGCTGAATAACGGATAGTTTAATCGTGTGAATAATAAACAATCTTAACATAAAGAAAACGTAATGACGAAGGTTATTGTTTTGTGTTACAGTATTTTATCAGACTCGTGGGGTGTCTGAGGCAGACACCGCGCAGGATGGCAGTGTTGGCAACTTGAAGCAACGCATGATACGTAAGGAGGCGGCGCGGCGCGGGGCGCGCGCGCGCAAGGGCACATTCCAGGCTTATGTTTATATTAACAACATTAAATGCGGAGTACAATAAGAGGGCTTTGTTGGACTCGTAGAAATAGTTATGTGTATTAATGAAATGTGACTGAGGACTTTGTTTTGATAAACTTGGGCTCGGGCGCGAGAGGTTCGCGCTGGGGAGAGCGGTCTGTCGTATTTCGTATTTTGATCGATGTGGTTGTCGGGAACTTGTGTATTTTATTGAACAATATATTAGTGAGTGTTCATACTAGTTGTTTTAATTGGACGCATCATAGAATTAGTGGAGTAAAGTTAACACAACGTCAGGCGCCCGCGCTGTGGCCGGCTACTGCACGCCAGTAGCCTCTGTACCGCCACGCAATTAGGACACGTCATACATAACATTTATTCGGAACTATATAACTGTGTACTTAATTTCTCAATAAACAATCATAATAGTATATGAATTTGGACATTATTTAATCACTTCCACAACACCCCATCTGCGGCGACACAGAGGCTACTCAACAAAAGAATGCTCTTCTTAACATCACAATCAGTAAATTGACAAAAAGAAAATTCAGGGAAGTCAGGAGTTGGCAAAGACGAAAGGTGACTTATAGTGTCGTTTTTGAGGTTGCTGTCCAAAGCAACTGAATAAGTGAAGTGCTTGTTCAAAGCATCGAGATCAATGTTATTGGATAAACAGTGCTGTTTTTTACCAACTCCCAAAGACTTGAGAAACCTCCAGACTTTGGCTGGGCCACCACAACAATAAAATCCTATCTTTCATTGAATGAAAACGAATCCAGAAGCGCAAAAGTTTGGGGTTGGTCCCCGACAGGCATAACCACCGATGGAGTGTTTTCTGTATCTATACCGTTGAATAAAATATTGGGTTTCGCTGAAGATTATAAAAAAATTATAATAAATTGTAAACATGAATTAGTACTATTGAGAAGTAATACAAATATCAATTCCCTTCTATTAAATACTGGAGAGGTTGTGGAAGATATAATTATAAATAAAATAGTTTGGCGAGTTCCTCACGTTAGAGTGTCAGACCGTGAAAGAATCAATTTACTAAAACATTTAGAAAAAGATCGAGCGACTGTTGCGTTTCGCAACTGGGATTTGTACGAGTATCCATTATTACCCAAAACGCGGAAGCATACTTGGTCTATTAAAACTTCATCGCAGATAGAGAAACCGAGATTTGTTATTATCGCTTTACAAACCAACCGTAAAAACAATGCAACAATGTCGATGGCAGAATTCGACCATTGTCATATTCGTGATGTGAGAGTATTCCTGAATTCTTCTTATTACCCATATGAAGGTTTAAATATTAGCTTCTCGGACAACAAATCTATATTTATAAAAGAGAAAATCACTGACTGATTCATCACGAAATCTCCGAAACTACAAGTGCCAGGAGTCCCAAATTTTGCATGGGGGTTCCTTTTGGGGCGTAGGTGCTCACTAAGAAAGGATTTTTGGAAATTCATCCCCTAAGGTGTTACGTTGTGAATTAGATTCGCACGTAATATATCAATTATACTAACTAATATTAGAATATTGAAAACAATAAGAATTAATAATTGCACTTTAACGGATTTCGGGAGTGACTACATAGAATTCTCGACCGTATTTCTTGAGGCATTAAGATCACAGATGGCTAATCAATACTACGGCATGCCTGTCGATTCTCCGATCGCCAAATATGGTAACGAACAAATTGTAGGCGTTTCAATATTCAATCTCTTTAGTCGCTATTGGCTGCTACAAGCCAGCACAGGTATTTCGCCGTTGCGAACATTCGAGAAAAAGTAGTCTATAAATTCACAGCGCGTGAGTTGCGCGCCACATTTCTGATTGCTGTCGTGACGAGTATATTGTTTAATTAGTGATTACCGATATTATAATCGCGAGTGTAAATTCTTTGTCCACTTGGTAAGTCCGCACTGAATAATTTCTAATAGGATTCTCTTTTGCTTTAATTTGTCTTTGTGTAATTTCTAACTTTCTAGTGTATTTTATAATCTAATTTAAATATCAAGTATTGCTTATTTTGTGAGATCGCGTATGTCCCTCAGACGTGCGTGATCGAGCCTACCTTCATTGTAATTCTGTGTGGCCGCCTAAGACAATATTATAGACTGGACCTTCAGCTCGTCCAGCCTGTTAGAAGATTGTCGGCGACGGCTCACAGAATTCCTGGAAGGCGGGATCTGACACCGCCCTATCTCTAAAATTCCAGGACATCTACGCCAGGGCTAAACTAAACCCCTAATCAACACTTCTACGCTTACGGGAGAGCCTACCCCTTCCCGAGCGCTACATCTTCCCGACACCGAGGACTACTCTACGGGCGATTACGGGAACATAGCCGATCAGCGCGTCCCTACGCTGCGCTGCCGACCCCAAGACGCCGCTACCGCGTCGAGCATCTGAGCTGCTGAGCCAGACCCTCCAGGAGGACCTACCCCTTCTATACTACATTCCCGCCGTCCGTGCGTCGAAGAAGATTCGGAGCTAAGTCCTACTGAAATTGCAAGTGAATTCTCGTAGCTCACACCCTGAGAAACTAAATAAATATATTATCTATTTCTTGTGCTTTCTCTTATCTCTCTCAACCACTACCCTATCTTGCTTACGTCGACCGGCCTCCCCGGCGACGTAACAAAGGGGGTAAAACGGGGGTGCAAAGTTAGTATGAAACTTTGCCGTTTTTTAAGTTATTCGAATGAAATTCAGCATGAAGGTTCTTTACTGAAAAGCATGAAACATGAGTAAAATTTTTTTTTCAAAATTCATCCCTTAGGGGGTTAAACGGGGGTGCAAAGATAATATGAAACTTTGCCGTTTTTGAAGTTATTCGAATGAAATTCAGCATGAGGGTTCTTTATTGAAAGGCATGAAACACGAGAAAAATATTTTTCTCAAAAAACATCCCCTATGGGGTTAAACGGGGGCGCAAAGTTAGTATGAAACTTTGCCGTTTTTGAAGTTATTCAAATGAAATTCAGCATTAAGGTTCTTTACTGAAAAGCATGAAACATAAGTAAAATATTTTTTTCAAAATTCATCCCTTAAGGGGTTAAACGGGGGTGCAAAGTTAGTATGAAACTTTGCCGTTTTTGAAGTTATTCAAATGAAATTCAGCGTGACGGTTCTTTATTGAAAGACATGAAACACGAGTAAAATATTTTTCTCAAAAATCATTCCTTAGGGGGTTAAACGAGGGTGCAAAGTTAGTATGATACTTTGCCGTTTTTGAAGTTATTCGAATGAAATTCTGCATTAAGGTTCTATTGAAAGGCATGAAACACGAATAAAATATTTTTCTCAAAAATCATCCTTTAGGGGGTTAAACGGGGGTGCAAAGTTAGTATGAAACTTTGCCGTTTTTGAAGTTATTCGCATAAAATTCAGCATGAAGATTCTTTATTGAAAGGCATGAAACACGAGTAAAATATTTTTTAAAAATCATCCCTTAGGGGGTTAAACGGGGGTGCAAAGTCAGCTGTTTTTTTTTATAGAGATTCCCTTTATGATGTTGTCGAGCATAAAGTAATTTTTTTTTAAAATTCCTACAGGAACTAAATCATTGGTATTTTCGCTTGACCACGCGGGCGAAGCCGCGTGTAACAGCTAGTATACATTAATATATGAGCAATACGCAAGATTTCACCAGTCTTATCACGGGCGCCGAGCAGAACCGTTGATGGGGTTAAAAGAATTTAAAGACATAGCTCCATTATTTGTTATCGACTGTTCTCGCCAGCATGAAATGTTAAAAGGATCAATCGATGTAAGAGTCGAAATCGAATCCGATCAAGACATACCAGATAATACGGCTGCATACTGTCTTATTCTAAACGATTGCATATTTGAGCAATATTGTAAGGAAGCTATCATGAATTCTAACACCATAATCGTGGAATTATCAATTGCAACAAAAGACTATACACAAACCTTTTTGGTTAAAGCACCATATTCTTTTAAAACTCTATCTAATGAAGAAAAAAGCAAGTACGATGGCTAGAAAATAATAGGTGGCTTAATTGGCAGGAAGGTTTCATAGATTATCGAGAATTTCGAAGAGTTATAATTCCGTACTTGTATGGTAAAAATATCTTGACAAAGGGATTGGAGAAGATAGTGTGGATTCAAGAATTATGTAAAGATTGCGAAATAATAGAATTGGGTGAAAAAGGTTGTCCTAAATTATTAAAATTATATGAAGATTACTGTAAGCAGAATGATACAGGGCTTAATTGTATTTATCATAAAAAAATATGTGCTTTGAAAAATGTGCTTTGTTTAAAAAAGTGGTGTCAAGAAAATTCCTTGTTAAATTAAGATTAGTGTAAGATTTTTTAAATAAAAAAAATATTTATGTAATTATTAATTTTTATTTATCACTTCAATGATGAGAAGATTGAATATACCAGCTGGTATATTCAATGTTTTCTTTCCTTGACCATGACCCACCCCTCAACAAGCATGATTGAACAATCAATGTTGGTAAGATCATTCTTTCTAAGTGGAAACGGAACCCTTTGCTTTTAAAAAAATATGACGATTCTCGATCCAAATTTAGTATTGGGCTTTTCAGACCACCTAAAATTAAAAACCAGAATATAGAGCGAATTCGCTCGAATTTTAGGTGGTCTGAAAAGCCCAATACTTACCTACTAGTATTGTTTATAACATGCCAAATAATAATAAAATATTTTATTTTTATTTATTTATTTCTACCAGTAGTAACTACTAACCTGCCATATTTAGACATTTGATAAGTGAAGTCACTATAATTTTCAAGTAACATCTTATTTATTGGAAATCTTAAACAGAACCGACTCATTTGCAATTAAATTATTATGTGCTCTCCTACTACTGTCAATGTGTCAATAATCACATTGGTAGTGCAGTGATTCTATGAGATAGAATATGATTTATGGTACTTTATTGTATTGTATGTATTAACAATAAGGCAGCCTTTTAACCAAAAACAATCTTGTCAAGGTGATGTTAGGAGCATTGAAAGTTAAAGTTGGTGGTCATAAGTATTCTGTGGATTATTTATACCCTAGAAGATAACCTTGTTTTACTATAATATGCTTCAGAGGCATACTTTCAACATTAGATAGATAGATAGAATACTCTTTATTTGCATTACACACAGGAAAAAGTACAAAAACAATCTTATAAACTAGTGTAAATGCAACAAGGCGGCCTTATTGCTAAAAAGCAATCTTTTCAAGGCAACCTTAAGGTAACGAATTTCTGTATGGAATGGGCAGGGCTAGCAAGACAAGAAAATAAATAATAAACAAGAAAATGATAGATAAGTATCTAGGACATCTAAATATTAAAACAAAAATTAATAAATAACTTCAATCAAATATTATATTACTATACTTACAATAATATATTATATAAATATTCATATTCAACCTACCATAAATACAAATTATACTGTAATATACATACAATACATATATACCTAACTAGCTGTGCCCGCGACTTCGTTCGCGTGGTTGTCGAAAACACTATCGCGATATGAATCATTTTCACCGTTTTTGCAACATTTTTCACTGATGCTTCGCTCCTATTGATCGCAGCGTAGTGTTATATAGCTTAAAGCCTTCCTCGACAAATGGGCTAAAATACAAAACACAAAAATATTTTTTTAATTCGAACCAGTAATTCCTGAGATTAACGCGTTCAAACAAACAAAAAACTAACAAACAAACTCTTCAGCTTTATATATTAGTATAAAGAACCTTCATGCTGAATTTCATTCGAATAACTTCAAAAACAGCAAAGTTTCATACTAACTTTGCACCCCCGTTTAACCCCCTAAGGGATGAATTTTGAGAAAAACATGTTACTCGTGTTTCATGCCTTTCAATAAAGAACCTTCATGCTGAATTTCATTCGAATAACTTCAAAAACGGCAAAGTTTCATACTAACTTTGTGCCCCCGTGTTACGTCTCCGGGGAGGCCGGTCGACGTAAGCAAGATAGGGTAGAGAGTAGGGAGACGAGAGAAAGCACAAGACACGAAATAATAGATTTATTTATTCAGATTCTCAGGGTGTGAGCTACGAGAATTCACTTGCAATCTCTTTACGACACTTAGCTTCGAGTCTTCCTCGGCGCACGGACGGCGGGGATGTAATACAGAAGGGGTAGGTCCTCCTGGAGGGTCTGGCTCAGCAGCTCAGAAGCTCGACGCGGTAGCGGCGTCTTGGGGTCGGCAGCGCAGCGTAGGGAAGCGCTGACCGGCTATGATCCCGTAGTCGCCCGTAGAGTAGACCTCGGTGTCGGGAAGATGTAGCGCTCGGGAAGGGGTAGACTCTCCCGTAAGCGTAGGAGTGTTGAACAGGGGTTTAGTTAACCCTGACGTAGATGTCCTGGAATTTTAGATTGGACGGTGTCAGATTCCGCCTTCCAGGAATCCTGTGAGCCGTCGCCGACAATCTTCTTACAGGCTGGACGAGCTGAAGGTCCAGTCTATAATTGTCTTAGGCGGCCACACAGAATTACAATGAAGGTAGGCTCGATCACGCACGTCTGAGGGACATACGCGATCTCACAAAAATAAGCAATGCATGATATTTAATTTAGATTATGAAATACACTAGTAGGATAAAAATTACACAAAGACAGATTAAAGCAAAAGAGAATCCTATTAGAGATTAATCAGTGCAGAACTCACCCAGCGGACAAGGGACTTACACTCGCGATTAAAATGTCGGTAATCACTAATTAAACAATATACTTGTCACAGCAGCAAACAGAAAATGTGGCGCGCATTCTGCGCGCAGTGAATTTATGGACTCACTTTCGTCTAGAATATTCCTACCGGTGGAATACGGCCATTGACTGCGGGAGCCAATCGATACTGAATAAATCAATTGTGGTAACGCCCCCTTCGCACAGCGCCAAATATGGACAACAGCTGATCCACCGGCGAGCCGAAGTATTGATTAGCCAGAGTGGTCTTAATACCTCAAGAAATACGGTCGAGAATTCTATGCAGTCACTCCCGAAATTCGTTAACGTGCAATTATTAATTTTAATTGTTTTCCATATTCTTCTATTAGTTAATATTATTGATATATTACGTGTGAATGTAATTCACAACGTAACAGTACCCCCCCTCTTAGGGAAAAAAAAAAATCCTTAGCATTTTTTTTTTTTAAAAGACCTACTAGACTTAGCTATCTAATAAGTACGTTCGCAAGAATAGACTAAATTTTTACCGAAAGTTCGCCATTATAATTCCTAAAATGCTAGCTCCCTAGGTTGACATATCCAGATGTTCAGCATCCGAATAGCAACAGAACTAACATGAACCTTTATCCGGGCTAGCCCGAACCTTGACAATAGCTTATCAAGATTAAATAGTTTGTCAATGAGTAGGCATTGACATAACTTTTTTCCTCACGATTAAATAGGCTTTAGGCAATAAACTGACAGAACTCTCAAAAGATATGAACTTTGTCACGTTTAGGTTGTGATCAGAAGTTTGCATCTATATAATCCAAAGAAAAGGAACAAAAATGTTGTATTTATTTATTTATTTATTCATAACAATTTTTTACATTGTGTTGAACATAAAATTACTAGTACAACCATTAATTTAAACATAACTTACAACAATTTCAATAATCAGCAATTATGTGTAACAACTTACAATTTTAACAAAATAATTAATAAAATACATATCAACAAAAATACAATACAAATGTCATCGGTATGTAATAATTACCTATTCTCAAATTAATTTAAAAATAAAAATTCAATTAAATTATAACAATTTTAATAATAGATAATTAGGTATATGATAAATTACTTGTTTTTTTCAAACTCTTCAACTGAATAGTAACACTTTTGTAACAAAAAAGACTTTAACTCCCGCCTAAAACCAGCGAATGACATATCACCCTTCAGCTCTTTAGGAAGCCTATTGAACAATCGCACCTGATTGTACTGTGCCCCATGCTTAACAATGTTCAGTTTCGGGATCAAATTGCTGGTTACATCCTGACGACGAGACGTCAAGCGTTCGCTGTTTCGGTCATTCAAATTCCAGCCCCTGCTAGCCATATGCTTTTTAAAGTCTGTTAAGATGATCAAAATGTACAAACAAGGCACTGTTAGAATTCCCAGTCTAATAAAGTGTTGCCTACAGGACTCCCATTGTGGTATACGTGTAATTAATCGGATAGCACGTTTTTGAATCACAAATGCTCTTTGCACGTTATATTGGTAACTGTTTCCCCACAACTTTATACTGTAGCGAAGCTTAGACTCAACCAGAGCATAGTAAACCATGAGTAATTGCCTTTCTGTGATATCATCTCGAAGTGATCTCAGTGCATAGCAGGCGGAACTGATTTTGTTTACTACGTGATTCAGCTCATCCTTCCAGTTGAGGTGCGCGTCAACAAATATACCCAGGAATCTCACACTATCCGTAGATACGATTTTCTTTTCTTCCAGAAAAACATCCAAGCAGTCAGTGTTCCTAGATGTAGCCCTAAAAATCATTGCGCACGTTTTATCAGCGTTAAGTTTGAGCTTATTAGCTTGAAACCAAGTTCGAAAAATGTTAATTGTTGCGTTTACTTTTGAGTTTAAATCTACAGTATTATTTGCCTCGATAATTGCACTGGTGTCATCTGCAAAAACTATCACGCTGGTATCATTGTTCGCATGATTTTGCACGTAGTTTATCAAGTCATTCGTAAAGATGAGGAACAGAATGGGACCCAGTATTGACCCCTGTGGTACACCTCGGAGTATTTTAGTTAATTTCGATTTCGATTTTACTTCAGTTCCGTCACTGAAAGAAGTGACTTCTACAAACTGTCTTCTATTTCTTAGATATGAACTAAGCAGATTATAAGCGTTCCCTCTTACACCATAATGTTCCAATTTCTTTAACAAGATATTGTGGTCCACTGTGTCGAAAGCCGCGCTAAGGTCTAGAAAGAGTCCTGCCACTTTCTTATTTTGGTTGAGACCTGTCAAAACATCTCCAATTAGCGCTCCTATAGCATCTCCAGTTCCTATACCGTTTTGATAACCAAATTGTTTATGGCTCAATACACTATTTTTATTCAGATGGTAACAGAGACGAGTTTTAATTAATTTTTCATAAATTTTCGACAGAATGGGAAGTAGAGATATGGGTCTATAGTTTTTTACTTCCAATTTACAATTTTTTTTATATATCGGTATGACTTTATAGTTTTAATTATTAAGTGTGATTACACCTTTATAATGTAGTTCTAGAGAAAATTTTATAGAAATAATTTAATATGGCATTAGGATGATAAGCGAGAGAAAAAATAAAAATATATATTTAATGTGTCATTAAATTTTAATGGGTCATTAACTTTAACGATCAGTTACGCAATAGACTTAGTGATAACAGCGTGAGAACTGCGTGCGCATGCACCTGTGCGAGCGTTATCAACAAAACGAAATAGCTAATGATGCACATTCCAATCGTTCGAGTGCAAGGTCGCGAATAGTTCCGACGACTGCCGAGGGACCCCGAACGAAGATATACGAACGGCTCGAGACAGCGGTTTGACGCCACTGCGAGTTATTACGAATGAATAAGTACCCGCTTAGAAAATTATTGAGTTAAACAGCATTTACCCTGTTTTAAAAATGTTAATGCATTATGATAGAACATTTTATATATGAAGTTTTTATTTTTCCAGTTATAGATTTAAGTTGTAAGTATATTATGATTACTAAAAAAACAAATTATTATATTAAAATTACAGATTTTAGTTTATTTGAGATTTAAGTAGTAAATTATGAATAGCAAAATTTATTATATTATTAATAGGTCTCCACATGGGAATCGAACCCACGAATCATCACTTAGATGAGATTCTTAATGGGATTTTAGTAAAATTTAGACTAGATAGATAAACAAGTTTTTTAGATGTCGTCACCAGGATTACTAGTAAGTAGATAACAAAAGTATGAATGTATGTACTAGGACGCAAGGAGATCACACTTAGTGTATTGTTTTCTTATAAAACAATGACTGGCGCGATACTTGTTTATGTTTTAAAAACATTTAGTTTTAGATCTTTTATGTGCCACGCACCTATATCCTTGCCCTGTCTGTCCTCAAGAATGTATACCAATGGTGAACGTTTACCTATGACGCGACATTTTTCAAATTTAGGAGCCAATTTTTTAGAGAAATGGGCTGCTTTGTCGCTTTGGAAAAAACAACGCTTCCATACTACGTCACCCTCTTTAAACTCAACCTGTTTACGACGCGTATTATAACGTTGTGAAGCCTTTTGATGACTATGCCATAACGCGGTTTGAACCCTATCGAATACTGTGGCTAAATGCCCTAGGTTTTCCGCATAACTGTCCCTAGGCGAAAACACAAGTTCATCCGAGTCGTTATCAACAAAATGAGAGCCGCAAGTCACTAATTCGCGACCGAATGTTAGGAAAGCAGGTGTGAATCCTGTGACTTCGTTAACTGAGTTGTTAATAGCAAATTGTACTTTAGGCAAATTAACGTCCCAAGACCTATGATCGTTATCAATTAAGGTTGCGATCGCCGTGACTATGGTTTTGTTGTATCTTTCCACTGTGTTTACCTGTGGAGTGTATTTAGGGGTGTAATGAATCCTAGGAATTTTGTATTTAGATAACAATTCCTTTAGTTGTGAACTTATAAATTGTGAACCGTTGTCCATGATAATAGATTGAGGAACGCCGTGAGTTAGAAAAACGCTGTCCTCTAGGAATTTACAAATCGGGGCGGCGGTAGCTTGCCTTAACGGACACAATAAACAATATTTAGTGAAACAACAAGTCACTACAAGGATATAACTATTTTGTTTCCGAGAATTAGGTAGTGGACCGACTAGGTCACAAGATATAGTCTGAAAAGGTCTTGCGCAATCTTTCGGTCTACCCATCTTACCTAAGGTCGCGTGCGTAGGTTGTTTATATGCGAGACAGACTTCGCATTTTGATATAAATTCTACCACATCGCGATACATACCCGGCCAGTAATACGTACGTGTCAACCGTTTATATGTTTTGAATATACCTAAATGTGCCGATGTTGGTGACGCATGGTTAGCTAGAATTATTTCATTACGTTGTTCGACCGGAACAACTTCCTTCCAGTCAAAATCTTTAGTTAATTTATTATTATTTTTTGTATAACGATATAATTTAGTATTATGTAGAATATAGTTAGGATAATTACTGGGATTGTTTTGACAACCCTCGTAAATTTTCTTGTAAAAAGTATCTGCCGTGTCCGGTGAGTCACAGACAGTCGACTCCGCGCTTCCGTTATCCGCCGCAGTTATTTCCGCGACGGGCGCGCGAGACAGTGCGTCCGGAATTATGTGGTCTTTGCCTTTTCTATGTTTAATAACGAAATTAAAAGAAGATAGTCGCACGCCCCAGCGAGCGAGCCGACCCGAAGGATTACTAAGTGACAGAAACCATTTGAGTGCCGCGTGGTCAGTGTTGTGCCATACTACGATTACATACGTGGACATATGGCTACACAGACGCCACACGCATGCACACCAGGCATAGCAACCCCACCACCAATACAACCCACACCACTCACTGCCCAGGACAACCAGTTCGAGCTAGCCGCAGTTTCAGTTGCTAGCCGCATAGCAAATTTTTGGTGCGACCAACCACAATTATGGTTCGTGCAAACGGAGGCCATATTGGCCCCACAGAAGTTAAGCGATGAAACAAAATTTAACCTAGTCATCGGCAAACTGGGCAAGGACGTTATCCAGCAAGTGAGTGATTTGTTGCGGGATCCACCAGCAACACACAAATTTGACGCCCTCAAAACACGCCTCATCTCAGTGTATGAGGAGAGTGAAAACCGCCAATTTGAGAAGTTGCTCAGTCAAATGGAGTTAGGGGAACAAAAACCATCCCAACTGCTGAGACGTATGCGGGACCTGGCTCGCGGGAAGATTTCCGACGATACTTTATGCATGCTGTGGATGCGCCATCTACCATCAGCGGTCAGAGGTGTTTTGACCGTGACCGACACCAAAAACTTGGAGAGCCAAGCCGTCGTAGCCGACAAAATTGTTGAAACCATGCGACCTATCGACGTAGCCGAGGTATCAAGACCAGGCGCGTCGCAAGTCGACAACGCATCAAGCCTCAGCGACCAGATAGCCAAGCTCACGGCGCAATTTGAACAATTCCGACGCTCGTCCAGACCATGGAACAGATCAAGACGCGGATCGTTTCGCAGTCGTTCTCAATCCCGTCGGCGTTCTAACAACCCACCCGACCAGAGTCGTCCTACATACCCCGGCGACGACGGTCTCTGTTTTTACCACCACAACTTTAACGGTAAGGCGCGCAAGTGCGTCCAACCCTGCGCCTGGAAGACACAGGGAAACTAATTCCGGGGCAGACTGAGGCGGAAGTCTGCACCGTTCCTGGATCTAACCGTCTATGTGTAACAGACTTTAAAAGTAATTTACGTTTTTTGGTGGACACCGGCGCGAACGTATCAGTTATACCTCGTAGCAGTTATAAACACAGCGGTGAGTGCACTGATTATAACCTTTACGCGGCAAACGGAACTGTTATCAAAACATACGGTACAGTAACTTTAGAAGGTGGATGAGAAAGGAGTTGTCAACCCTTGGGCCGACGGGACAAGCTACCCATCAGCCCACAGGCTCCACTTCGGCGTGTCAATGCTAAAAAGTAGTGCGTTCAAATATTTAAAAAAATTGTTAAATTTTCACTGTAACTTATTACAAACATTGTTTTTCTAAATTGTTCTTAGCATAAACATTATTGTTATTCACAGCGAAACAATCGCTCATTTATTTTATTATAAGCACGCTACTGCGTATATGTAATGGGAACCCAACCGTCGCCGTCGCGTAGACGCGCGATCAGCACATTCCTGTGTGCCTCTGCACCTTTAGTAGAGAGTTATAATTTTATTTAATTGTAAAATCAAACACAGTTTCTTGTTTATTAAGTTTATCATATTTTAACGTTTTACGCCTGACGTTTTTCAGTTTATATAACGTAGTATTTAATTAAAATCATACAGACCCCAAAATTATTTTGTACTTTAAAATTTAGTTTTTTTTACCAAAATTGTTAATTTTTTTTTTTTTTTTTTGAAAAAGGGGGATGATGTAACGGCGTCACATGTAAGAATTGCAACTGTTGGCAACTTGAAGCAACGCATGATACGTAAGGAGGCGGCGCGGCGCGGGGCGCGCGCGCGCAAGGGCACATTCCAGGCTTATGTTTATATTAACAACATTAAATGCGGAGTACAATAAGAGGGCTTTGTTGGACTCGTAGAAATAGTTATGTGTATTAATGAAATGTGACTGAGGACTTTGTTTTGATAAACTTGGGCTCGGGCGCGAGAGGTTCGCGCTGGGGAGAGCGGTCTGTCGTATTTCGTATTTTGATCGATGTGGTTGTCGGGAACTTGTGTATTTTATTGAACAATATATTAGTGAGTGTTCATACTAGTTGTTTTAATTGGACGCATCATAGAATTAGTGGAGTAAAGTTAACATCAGAAGCGAGAAGCAACTCAACCCACACAAAAATGGGAAAACATAAAAGTAATAAACAAAAACGAAAGCGAGTTCGTGCAGCGTCGGTTTCTAGCAACACCAGTAGTGCC